>CM031235.1:361199159-362399159 GCA_018340775.1 Taxus wallichiana var. yunnanensis | reverse complement strand
TTTTTCTTGGTCCTATGTTGATATGCCCGGTATTGACCCAAACATTGTGGTCCACAATATCATAACCATTCCTGATGCCAAACCCATAAAACAAAAAGCTATGGAAAATACATCCTCGCATTGCTCTTCTTATCAAAGAAGAACTTTAGTGCCTTCTCTCGGTTTCCTTCATCCTACCCATTGACTATCCCTAATGGATTTCTAATATCATTCTTGTCACAAAAGTGATAGGGGACTCCACATTTGCACGGATTTCCACGACCTCAACTTATCTTACCCCAAAGATGAATTTCCTTTACTGGCATTGACCAACTAGTTGATCTCACCATTAGCCATGAGATGCTATCACTCATGGATGGTTTCTCGGTTATAATCAAATATTACTCTGCTCTAAAAGATCAACAAAAAACTACCTTCATCACTCCTTGGGGGACCTTTTTCTATCGAGTCATGCCTTTTGGCCTTAAAAATGCTAGTGCTACATATCAATGAGCCATGACTTATATCTTCCATGACATCATGCATCACATATTGGAAGATTACATGTAGATGACTTCTTGCCAAATCCAAACATCGGCCGAACACCTAATAATCCTTAAAGTCATCTTTGACCACCTCATCAAGTATTGTTTTTGACTTCAACCTAAAAGTGTGTCTTCATGGTGCTTTCAGAAAAACTCCTTGGTTTCATTGTTTCTTTGCATGGCATAAAAGTTGATCTTGCTAAAGTAAAGGCTATTCTCGAAATGCCTCTACCTACTAATATTTGTCAACTTTGAAGTTCACAAGGTAAGTTGCAATCTATCCATCGGTTTATTTCACAACTTTTCCGACCACTATCAACCATTTCATCATCTCCTCAAAAAGGATGTCTCCTTCAAATGGGATGATGAATGCCACAAAGCCTTTTCCGCCTTAGAACAATACCTTATCCAACCAACCGGTGCTCATTCCTCCTAAGGATGACCAACCATTTTACCTATACATTTCTACTACTGACCATTCCTTAGGTGCCATGCTCACTCATCATGATGAGAAAAATAAAGAACAAGCAGTTTATTACATAAACCGTACCCTTTTCGACTATGAAACTAGATACAAACATGCTGAAAAACTTTGTTTAGCCTTAGTTTTTGTCACCACTAAACTTTGTCATTACCTACTCAACCAAAAAAAATTTTCATCACCAACACTGATCCCCTACATTACATGTACGCCAAACCCTACCATAATCAACATGTTGCATGGTGGCTCATGCTTCCTGCAAACCTTGACCTCGAATTCATCCATAAAAAATTATGTCAAAGGCCAAGCCATCATTGACCAACCAGCAGACGCACCTCTTTCTGGAGATCAACCCTCTAAATTTGATTTCCTAGATGAATCCATTACTACCCTCTCTTTGGATGATACCACTTACAAATGACCTTATTATTTGATGGTTCCAAATTTTAGCATGGAGGCGGTACAGGTGTTATCCTCATTCCTCTTGATGGTGAACATATGCCTTTATCTTTTAAAATAGATTTTGATTGCACTACTAACATCATTTCTGAATATGAAGCACTCAGTATTAGGCCTTCAAACTTCCATCTCCCTAGATGTTAAATCAATTAATATCTTTGGTGATTCCCAATTGGTTGTAAACCAAGTCAATGGTATATACCAATGTCATAATGAAATACTATAAAAATACAAATGTCATGTCAACATACTTTTGAATACCTTTGACCATTATGAACTTCAAACCACCCCATGTTCTACTAATAAATTTTGGATACCATGGCCTATTTGACTTCTCGATACTACGCTTCACATACCACTCCAAAATCTTTGTCATAATACAAAGGTTGCAATCACCCTCTTATTTATCTCAAGAGGTCAACTCCATAGGAACCGTTTCACCTTACCCACATGACCTTTGGTATAAGTAATTTATAGACTACCTTTCCCTTTCCATTCTACCTCCTGATCTCACTAGTAATGGAAAAAAACCTTTCTTAAAAGTGTCTCTCACTATATCATCATGGGTGGTCTTCTTTATAAATGTGGCTTTAATGGTATTCTCTTACGATGCCTTACAAGATTTGAAATTCCCTACACCATCAAGGAAGTTCACGATGGAATTTTTGGAGGTCATTTTAGTGGTTTAGCTATCACTAAATGCATTCTTTTCCTTAGTTATTATTGGTCAACCCTAAACCATGACTATAACTATGTCAAACATTGTGTGAAATTTCAGCAACATGCTAATAATTTCATCACACACCTAGTCATGTCTTATAGGTCACATGAGACAATTGACCTTTCTCTCTCTAATGGGGTTTGGATCTTGTTGGATTTAGATCAATCCTCATTCTCATCACAATCATCCATCATCTTCTATGATTATAACTACTATGGAATACTATACTAAATGGTAGAAGTCATTCCCCTCATTTCTAAAAAATTTTCTGAAAAATTTGTGAATTCATCAACCATCACATCGTTTATCACTTTGGTGTCCTTCATTAGTGCAAAATCACAATAATTTTCCTCGAGATGTAGATCAAGTTTCTAGATTGATCACCTAGATCCAATGTGATTGCATAACATTGAATCTTTTCCCAAAGTGTGGGACTTTTCAATGAAAAGGATTCTCCATTTGATTCTATTCCTTTGTTTCGCACATTCACAAGTGTATGCAGAGGGGTTTACTCAAAACCTACTCTAATTTGCCAAGGAGACAAGGTTAATAAGATGCATAAAATAAATCTAAGCTAATAGAGGTTCTTCATGCACCGGAATGAAGAAAATATTTTTTTTCCATTTGAACACACACCATTCAAATGTGATATAAGATCATGCAATACACTATAACAAAACTGTAGTCCATTTCAATGAAAGACCGGGAGATGAAATGAACATAAGAGAGGGTTGAGAATCATCCACATACATGTATTACTTGCTCCACAAATTGATACAATACACTAAAATGGCTAAGAGGTAGAGTCGTATTACAATTCAAATTTTGATAGAGGTTTTAACTCCACAAATCCAATTATGATACAGAGAAAAAAGGGATTTGGAAAATTTATTTTTGTCAAAAAATGTTCCAACCTTTAAAAAAAGCTCCTCTTTTCAATATATAGAAAGAATGAGAGAGGAAAGAGATAGAAGGAAAACCAAAACTACCCCTCCAACCACCAAGAAATATTCAATTCAAATTCATGGCTGCAGTTACGATGGGCAAAATGGGCTGCCTTTTTGATTCAAACCCATGCCTCCATGTAATGATTTTCTCGACCTGTTTGGAAAGAAAGTTGAAGCATTACTTTTTTATTTCGCGCATTGAGGCATTTCTTGATTTTCTCTCTCAAACTGAACCAAAATGTAAGATTGATTTAATGGAATCATGTAGAGAAATCTAGCAAGCTTTCCTTTATAAGGAACGTTGTGCAAATCCAAGCTCCGATCAAAAGATATGACAATTTGAAGATTTAGGACATCAAAAATTCTATAAAAATTGGGTGAAAATATTTCCCATTACTGGATGACCAAACATGAACCTCACGTGATTACTTCTCCTCTCCACTTTCAATAAATGGATATTTCAAAAAATTTCCTTAAAGGCCCCTTTTGGGACATGGCACTATCCCATTGTTACTTTTCCTTTAGATTCAAAACTCAAACCACCCACAAGTCTACTAATAAATTTTTCTACCATGGCCTACTAGCTTCTCGATACCTTTTCACCTCTTTCACTCAAAATCTTTATCACACATATAAAGGTTGTCCCATGTCCCTATTTTTATCTTGTGAGGTCAACTCCATTGGAGCCATTGCCTTGACCCAAACCTTTGAGTATCCTCTGAATTTTGTAACTAAATTTCCTTTCTTTCCATTTTCCCCCGAGCTCTCTTCCTGATTCACTTTTTTTTGGTCAATTGATTTTTAAAGGTGTCTCTCATATGTCATCATGGGTGGTATCCTTTATAAAAGTCCTTTGAAACCCCATTCTTACGATGCCTTACAAGTTTTGTCCCGAATTACTCCCGAACCATCAAGGAAGTTCATGACAAATTTTCTTCTTCTTTAGTGATTTTTAGCTTCTAAACGCATTCTTCACCTTGCGTATTTACTTGCCCCCTAAACCCAAATGCTTGTTGGACTATGAAAACTTGTGTGAAATTCAAGTTTCATAACATTTAATCTTCATCACACACTAAATGTCCCAAACCCTAGAGTCACAGAGACCTTTTTGGCCTTTCTCTCCTACTTGGGCTTTGGATCTTTTTTAGATCATTTTCTCATTCTTCAAATGCCATCAATGGATTATAACCAATTTCTAAATACTACACTAAATGGGTTTCTCAGAAGCCATTCCCCTCATTTCTAAAATTGCTGAGAAAATATGTGAATTCATCAAATTACCATCACATGAATTTTCATAACTGTCCCTCACCACCTCATCATCGATAATGACAAGAAATTCAAAAAAAAACCCTACAAAATATTTGTGACAGTTTTGGCATTCAACTTATTTTCTCATCACCTTATTACCCACAAACAAATGGCCAAGAAGAATCAACCAATAAAACCTTGAACAAAATTCTTATGAAATTAGTTGACGATACTAGGAAGGATTGACATACATACATCCCTTTCTCCTTGTGGGCTTACCACACTAGTATTCACACTTTGACTCTACCACACCTTTCTCTCTAGTCTATGGTACCGAGGCTGTCTTGCCTCTCGAATTCCAGATTCCATCTCTTTGCATCTCACTACAAGACATGCTCAATGATGATGAATTTTTCCAGACCATTTAACACAACTTGAGTTATTAGATGAACATTATCTCAATGCTCTTGATCATCTCCAAATCTACCAAAAATCAAACATGCCTACAATAAATGTGTCCATGAACAAACCTTCCAGGTTGGTGACCTCATCCTAAAGGAAAATCAACATGTAACCAAAGAAGAAAAAAGTAAACGGGGAAAATTTTCTCCTAATTGGCTTGGACCCTATATCATTACTCATACCTATGGATCAAGTGCTTATCATTTGTCTTCACTTGAAGGTAAACCCAAACCTAAGCCCCTCAATTCCTTACATCTTAGACCATTTTATTGTTGAAATCTAGTCCTATATCACCTTTTGTCTATTGACCACTCATCCCTTGAGCACCATTCACCTTCCATGTTACCTATTTTGAGGATCAATGACTAAACAAGAATCATGTGATTACCCATCACCTTTCAGCCTTATCTTCAATATGAGTACCATAGGCTTGTACTCATGGTATGATTCTCATGGATACTTTTCATCTTTTTCAAAGATGGAATCCCATGGTCATTCATCACTTGAAACCATATCTTTCATAGTTAACCTTTGTGTGCTATGGTTTTGTCTTCTAAACAAGAACCTAATCTTCCTCTATAGTCTTGTCCATGACTTAAATATCCAAAAGCAAAATGGGATTCAACTCCTTGAGTCAAACTTCCAAAAAATATGACTCCCTCAAAAGGGACATCTCTTCTCTCTATCTCACCACTATAAATAGATTGCTCCCTCGAAGGAAAACTATATAAATTCATTGCAAAAATAAAATAAAATATTCAAAAGCTTCCCACATTGATCAGCTTCACGAAGACCTCAAGGAGATAATATACTCATCCCATATAGACTTCCCATCGATCAGTCTATCACAAAAAAAACAAAAGAATAAAAAATGATAACTTTTTCATCATGGACTTGCCTATTTTTGATCATGGGTTTCTTTCCAGGTAAACATGTTGTCATACACTAAGTTATGCTAAACCACCCATTTTCACCTCATTTCCTTTTCACCCTAATTTTATTTGCTCGCTCAAGGAAATTTCCACAACTATGACATTTCATGATCATGTGACTTTCTTCACCCTTAGAATAGTCCATTATGTAATGCCTTTAGGGTCTCACATTTCATAAGCCAATCTTTGGTATGATAGACTCATTAGGGTTCTTATCAATTAGGTGGATCTTTTTACCACCTCTTACCATTCACCTTCTTCATTACTTATTGATTACCCTATATAAGACTAGACCATCAATACCTACATTTTAAAATTTCCACTATCACCTAAGACTCAACCATGCCTATGACCTAGACTCAACCATGCCTATGACCTAGACTCAACCATGCCTGAAACCTACCAACCCATTCCTCTACCTCATCATATTCTTCCCTAGCTTATGGGAGAACTACATCGACCTGAGGCCCCTTTTCATGGGGCTATGTAGGCAACACTCCTAGGGCATGGGGCCCTTGGAGGTTAGCTCAACCACTCTTTACCCTAACCCATTTCCTCCCACATGTTTGTCTATTAAAATTTTACCATAATTAATTTCCATTTTTATAACACTTGGAAAATTACCACACATACATATCTACCATGTTATCACATCATAAAACATCTAATCAATCATTTCACATTTCCATAATATCAAAGATTTTAGAAATTTACACCATAACATACATATAACTCATCATTTATTTCCCATGTTACCAATAACTTGGAAATTAAATCAAAATTAAAACAAGACTCTAACCATGCCTAAACTGACCTGACTCCATCATGCCTAAACCAACCTAACTCCATCATGCCTAAACCAACCTAACTCCATCATGCCTAAACCTAACTCCATCATGCCTAAACCGACATGACTCCATCATGCCTAAACTACCTAACTCCATCATGCCTAAATGACCTAACTCAACCATGCCTATACCTAACTCCATCATGCCTAAATGACCTTGAATCCATCATGCCTAAACTGGCACTGACTCCACCATGCCTAATTCACCTAATTTCCACCATATACAATAACAATATAAATTATACAACACAAGTACATCATCCATCCAATAAGGATCATCAACTATATAAATGGGAGAGTCTGTATATCAATACATATATACATTGATACAAATAAATACAATATCTAAGGTATACTCAAAATCTCATGTACATATGATCAAAATTCAAAACTCTCATGACAACATCACTATCATCATCATGGAAGGCTGGTATATATCAAAAAAATAATCAAAATGACAAAGACATCAATCGTCATCCCATCTGATGTCCAGGCCGGTCTCATATGTCTCCTCCTCTCCTCTATCCCGGTGCCCTACATCATCTCTCCACCCTATATGGGTCTAGGTCTCACCTCTACCTAGCCTGCAGCTAGGTCAGGCCTCCATGAACTAGTGGCCTCACCTTGACCCTGTCTCTGGCTCGTTGGCCCCCTGTACTCTCTACACTATGCATGTGATATCTCATCTCTCTTACTCAAGGCCTTCTGTACTCTATACTCCTCATATAAAGGGATATCTATCCCGATAGCAGTCAAATGATCCTGATAATATCTAGAGTCATTCAGGCATCCCTAAATCTAGCCATCGACATTGACTATGGGTGTGTCATAGGTCTCGCAGCAACCTATGAGCTCTATCCTACTACTGGTGGCCTCGGCCCCTGTGCCTATGACCCTTCCCTCCTCCTTATACCATGGGACCTTGTCCCGCTTCTACCTATAAAATGGGACCCTATCCTGGGCCTGTGAGGGTGCCTGTGTTGTGACTGGCCTATAGGCATCACAATATGAGCTCGTAGTGGTCAAATGACCTTACAAACATGCTATTTATGTTTATAAGGCGGCCACCTATCCCCATCACCATCCCCACCCTATGTGGGCTACGTGTCCCCTATGTAACCTAGGCTACGAAGGACTACTACCTATGCCTATAATGTAGAAACTATGTGCCTCTAATCCTGTCAATTCCCCTGCACTACTCCTAGCTATGTCAAAAGGGTGGTCACCTGCCCTGTAATGTGTCCCTATAACCATAATCATTTCTAGATCAGATGCCTGGCCTCGGTGGTGTTACCCATAGCTATGCTACCCACCACTACATTCTATATTATCTCTATAACTCTAACCTCATCATCAACAATCCACCACCACCTCTCCTCTTATCTATCATCATCATCGGCTATGGTAGAGGCATAGGCCTCTCCATGTCATCTCTCCTATACTATGGGAATGGTGGAGGCACATCCTAGGCAGCCCAAACTTCATCTGACCCTATCCATGGGTATCATCTAATGCTCGCTAGCATGACATCCCCTCTATCCATCTGAGTAGTTGTATCTCATCTAACTCTACCATCTACTTGTATGAAGGGAAGCCAACATATGACCTCCAAATGATGTCTAAAAGATAACCCTCTAGTATGTGCTTGTAGTATGCTACATCATGTGTGTAGCCATAGTAGTCATGCACTCTCCACGCTCTCCAAGCAGGCACCCAATTCCTATAGAAAACTCAAACCAAGCCCGCATCAAATGCATCAGGCTGGGGCATACCAATTGGATGCACACATACGATGTGCTCATATGCCTAACAATGGTGAAGAAGAAAGGTACAACAAAAACTGAACCTCCATAGCCTCCCATAGGCCCATAACTCCTCTGTATAACTACACCAAGAATGTTGGTGCCCAAGAAAAATGGGTCCTATCCTCCATCATGTCATGGAGAACCCCATCAATTCCCATGGGAATCTCCCACCCTCCACATCTCAGTACAAAAAAAAACAACACACTTGCCTCCATAATCAAGATAACCAACCTCATCTCCTGAGGATGGGCCACGTACATGTATCCCATAGCTCAGGCTCATGCTATGGAACCTCATCTCTACCATCCCCTCTCCAAACACCACCAACATTAGCTCCTCTAATGCCTCTGAAGAAATCAAATACATCTTCTCTCCCACTATAGGTAATTACAGGATCATGTATACATCCTCCAGGTGACAATGATCTCACCGTTGGTAAATAGAATGTATTGGTCATTGAATCCCATCTATCAATGAGTGAGACCATCAAGCTCAGCTCTCTATGTCATATGTTAAATCCTAATTAGAGCATCGATGTCCATGTGCCTCAAATCTCTAAGGTCATGCTTAATCATACCACTCATAACAATGGTGGAACCTCCATCCTCTACTAGTCCTGGTCATGTTTGATCGTAAAACAAACCTTAAACATATCAAAATGGAACTCTTTCCCAACCAACTATTCCCATACTACTAACTACCCATCCAACCACAAACTACAACATTTTTCCCAACACATCCCTCATCATACCTATTTGAATACCATTACCCTACCCATTTCTTAAAAAACAATATCTCATTACCTATCTTTTTCCTCTCACCCTATTTCATTTATTGACTATTTTCCCTAAATCGACCATCATCACTCACTCTTGAATGGCATCGGTCCATCATAACTGACATCGGTCACCTAATACTTGACCAATGTCGGCCAAGGCCAACCACAAACTAATGTAGCCACCCCTTTACCCATCATAACATCATGGTGCATTAAAATCCACAAACCCTACCCTATTTTTCAAAAATTCACAAATCTGACCTAATAACCTACTCTAACCCATCCAACCTATCCTAGCTTCATTCCCAACCCTATTTAACCTACATTGGACCTTCCCACCCCTCATTTCCTTCATTTTTACCCATAATTTCAAAAATTAACTTTGCACCCAAATTTTAACTAAACAATTTCAACAATAATCTTTTCCACCAATGTGTAGATCAGATAGAATCCTACCTCATCTCAGTGTTGTCCACATGGTGGTACGTCTAGCCACTATGTCGGTGGTCCACCCAAACCCTCTCTCACCTCTGCCATGCCCAAATCAACTCCTCACCCACAAACCAATGAAATCACTCAACCCAATCTCATGACTCACCTAATACCAAATGCCAATCACCCATTACTAGGCTCATAACTCAACTCTCTATCTCATTTAGTCACTTTCTAACTTCCACCTCTCTCTCCTCTATCATTTTCTACAATTAGAAAATGACAAATGATTCATAAAAAAATATAATTTTCACTTTTTATTGGCAATTCAACATGACCGACATCGTCATATTTGTGCCCTAGCCAATCTAATGTCGGTCACCATATAATCCAACATCGGTCAACCATTATAGCTATTTGTTAATGCTAGGATTATTTTTCCTACAACCATTATTTCTCAAACACCTTTTATCATTACATATACCTATTAAACCATACCTATAAGCCCAAACTACCCCTACATTTCCTTAGTTGTGTCTCGGGGTCTATTATTTTACCTATACCTTGGCCTTACCCATTCCATGACCTATTTTCCTTAAACCGACCTACTTGGTGTGACCATTGACCTTATGTACTCATTATACCTTGTGATGTTATTACCTATGTTGTTTTAGTCTAACAACCATACCTTACCTATTTTCATGCCGTTTATCCTACCCAAACCTTTGGTGTACCAAAACATACCTAAACATTCTTGCATTTGACCTAAGTTGTGTTTTCCAGGACCATATCCTATACCTTAGATACCTGAATCACTTCACCCTTGTTTGGATAAACCTATCGATCTTGGATGATGTAGAGTTTGTGAAATCTTCAACTTGGTACCGTGTTTCAATCTATACATGTGTGTGCATTTGATTTCCATTACCCATTAACCCTATTTGACCATCCCCCTTTCCCATAGTACTTATACCCATCCTCACCTACCTTCACTTCCACCAAATACACATTTATCAAACCACTCACTAATTCCATATAACACCTCATCAGTTCCTGGTTTGAGGGGGATCACCTTCACCCACACATGGGGCAATCACTTCCTATTTTTGTCAGCATCACTTACCAATACAAGCTACATGCGACAAAAGGGGCAAAACATGTAGACACCAAATTTGGGTCACACTCCCCCTTCACCCCACATATATATTAATTTAATTACCTACAATTAAATTAATGCCCATTCTCACAATATTCATTATTTAATTACCTTAATTGAACTAATTTCCACCTCACCTAAACACCTCACCCCACCACATCACCTAGACACCTCATCATAGACCTATTCTTAGCATGTTTCCTTTTAACTAAGACTCAATCTCCACTTACCATAACTAACTAAGACTTAGTCTAACCCTAACACTAAATGCCTATTCTTCCTCTAACCACATGCACACTTACTTACGTGGAAAAAGCCATTTTGGATCCATGTAACAATGGGAAAAATTGGCCAAAAGATAGCCAAGATCTCATTATTTTGGAAACCTAGGATATCCCTCCTTAACCGACATCGGTTAACCCAAAACCAATGTTGGTCACCCTAAACCATCGTTGGTTACCATATATTCACTTTGGTAACCTTGTTTGAGAGGTTGGAAGAATTATTCAAGTTTTGGAGAAGAGAGATCTACATGTAAACATGCACCAGAGCACTCTTGCACATCTAGACATCCTGAACTAGCACTAAACACTGATATGAAGGGAAAGCATTCATGGTAACATTTTGGGAAGCATGACCATGTCACACCGCCATCAGTTCCATAGATCAACCATCACCTCCATCCAATAACCAATTTTGTAAGTACAAGTAAGTATATTTAGATCTGTATCTTATATATTTAGTTAGATTAGTTTATTTATCTCTGTTTGGGAGTCCTAGTCTCCTTTGCATCTCATCACCTCTCACCTTCCTTCCAATCTCTCACCTAATCACCTAAAAACTCCTATCTCTCCATACCCACCTCCGACATCTCTGAGTATTCCCAACACTTTTATCAACCTCACCATCCTCTATCCATTCTCTATGCAATCATAAAGAATCATCAAAACCAAACTTCATTGAGTTTCTATCATCCCGACCCTACCAACGTCGGTTAACCTAAACCATCATCGATCTCCCTCAATGACATCAGGTCATACCAAACGAATGACATCGGTCTCTATATCTGGTAAATCTTCCTTGTAATAACAACCTCATAACATTTACCCAAATAACCCAAACCACTCAAAACTTGATCCTAACTTGTCCTAACCACCTTATTGACCTTTCCGACTTCCAGATCTAATCATAACCTAGCCTGCTAGATTATATTTGAATATTGTACTTGAATGAGACACCTAAATCTAATCAACTACAATAGGACATTATTGGTTTACATTATTTCTTACATTAAGTTGTTTTAAACAGTGGATTGACAGCCATCTAGGAAGTATCACACTTCCTAGATCTAGCATATGCTAGGCAGTCCACTGACATATATTGTTTAATATTCCTCTTGTGGTCTTGTTTTGTATTCATAGGTAGTTCCTCCTAGCAAAAATGAAGTTCTCACAATCAGCATTGGATTGGGAAATCGAATGCATGCACTCTACCTTCCAAATTCATTCACTCATATGCCTCCTCACCATTACCTTATCATTTTTTCTCTTATGTGCACAACTATTTGGCAAAACACCTAAGACTCCTACAAGATATAACCACCCACTTCAAACCCCGTACTATTATATCAAATAAAGCCAAGCCATTTTTGGGGGCCAAAATATCTTACTTTGTGGTGACAAAGCTGCACTGATTTGAACACAATAACAATTATATTATTTCTATGTATTGATCCAGGATGTAATATTCATCAAGAGTTGTTACATAAATAGAGATGAGATATCCTATTTCTTAGGAGCCTATCACTATCTCAAATCCCCTCAAATATCTCTCCCAATCTCCTAACATCTCTCATCCCTTTATTCCCTCAACTTATCTAATTACGTGAGTTGGTTCAACAAACCAATCTCACATGAATAAAATATTAATAATGTTACAAATAATATATTCATAACATTCACTCCCCTATTGTTAACATTATTAATTCCTAATATACACTCCCCTAATGTGAACAAGGTAGAAAAATGTTTACACATCTCAGTAGAATGCCAACCCCTGTGCGCGCCTGTAGCTCATGACCTTGATATAAATGAAGGGAGCAATGCTCAACCTTCTATGGTTTTACAACAGGTTTACCACCAACTTGGACATGAATAATTCTCCACTCTATTGTTCACCTCATGTGGTTTTCTGGATCTCCACGAACCATTTCAAGATCCATGTCTGCATGTGTTTTTATTACTTCCCCACTATATTTTTCATCAGAAGGTTACATATAGGAATTTTTCACACATTACAATAACAAGAATGTATCATTTGTTTTTATTATCTACCACACAGCTGAAAGAAAACACACAACTAAAAATAATTGGCCACCAAATCAATACTATGGCCTCGTCAATGGTGCTTGACGAGAGGTTGTTGATCAACCTCCTTCCTCCATTGCCTCTAGCCTCCATGAATGTCCCTGCTAACTCAACAAAAAGTATAATCGAGGACGATATGCGTTCCCTATCGCGATACATGGTAGGGTCAAGGGGAGGAACCCTGAAGCTAGGAATGGTTTTCATTTGCATTTTCCCTTTAAAATTGAGTGTCGGATTACACCAAAAATGCACTCATTTGTCCTTTTTTAACAACTTTTCGACTCAATTTTGATGGCAATAGAATGATACAATAAAAATCCTAAGATCACCTATTTAATAAGAATATGAAATGACCTTTTTCACCTACCAAAATATGACTCTTGACTCTAAATTTTTACTATAGCACTTGATTTTAATTGACTATCTAATGAATAACTATGACACAATATACTATTTAATAATGATAAACATGCATTTTTTATGTCGAGAAGAGTTCCCCGTGGAAGCTATGGGAGCGGCCAAGCCTGTGGAACTACAAAACACGCCCTTGGTGGAAACGCCGGTGATGAGGAGCATACAAGGCCGAGTTTAAGCATTGGTGCAGAGGAGAAACATGATTTCTAAATGAGAAGAACGAAGATCAGAACCACCTTTCATGCAAGCTCCGAGTTATCTTAAAAATGCTCCAAACCAGATCTTCTCTCATGTTCTAGGTGTTGTTCATAGATCACAAATTTGTAACAGATCAAAAATATTGAAAGATGTGAATTCCATATTGATACATGTGTAGATCACATATATTGAAAGATGTAAATGCCAGCTTGATACTACTCCAATGGAAGCAATGGATCAAAATGATGGATCATTCATGGCTCGCCAATATTTGAATGCTTTAATCAATTACCACAACATTTGAAAATAACAGATATAATCAAATCATAGATAAATACATCTACAAATGACAATGCCTATTGGAGAATGGGTTGATCTATTGGTACCGCCAAGTCCGTGAAGCAGCTAATTCAATACAGTGAGAGAAATTCAAACAAAATCTATTCTGTTATATTATATTTGTGTTCCACCTTTGCATATGAACCCACCTTCGATGTCTATATCTATGCCCAGTCTAATTTACATAGCTTCACTATTTTGAATGCAATTAGTACCTCGTAATATATCTGATAGCTATAATAGAACTATGCACTTAATAGATATTGCATGTTGTTATCAGTGCTCTCACCAATCCATAAAAAAATTCAAATGACTTTCATTTTGGACTCCACCAGCTCTGATACCAAATGACAAAGCTACACTAGATTTGAACACAATAACAATTATATTATTTCTATGTATTGATCGGGATGTAATATTCATCAAGAGTTGTTACATAAATAGAGAGGAGGTCTCCTATTTCTTAGGAGCCTATCACTATCTCAAATCCCCTCAAATCTCTCTCCCAATCTCCTAACATCTCTCATCCCTTTATTCCCTCAACTTATCTAATTACGTGAGTTGGTTCAACAAACCAATCTCACATGAATACAATATTAATAATGTTACACATAATATATTCATAACATGTGGTAAAGCATGGGATATACCTAAAGAAGTCCTTCAACTATTACTTCCAGGAAATGGTATTGTGGAATCTACTAATAAAAACTTGATTAGGATCATAAAGAGAACAGAGCATGAACATGAAATATTATGACATGAACACATAAAAACAACTTTATGGGCTGACCGGATCACCCCAAAGCGAGATCCTAAAAGATTTGTTGTATAAAATTATTTATGGTAAAATTATTGTAATGCCAATTTCCCTGGAAATCCCTATGTTACAACTATTGAAACAAGCTGAGATAGAAGAAAATGGGGCGATGCAAGTAAGACTCACTAAGCTGGTAGAGCTCTAGGAGAAGAGGGAGTCTACTCATGAAGCCATGATCACCAAGCTAGCAGTGGTCAAAACTTAGATTGATCAAAAGACATTGGACCCATAATTCTAGGTTGGAACTACGGTTCTAAAATGGGACACAAGGGCTGCCAAGATGGGGAGTCATGGAAAGTTCAATCCATTATAGACAGGACCCTTCGTAATAAACACATGAAAGCAACACAATGATTTTGAGCTCGAAACTATGGAAGGTTATTCCTTAGTAATTCTGATAAATGAAATTCATTTAAAACCTTTCCTGTGAGTCCCTTCGTAGAAAATTGTATCATATGTATTTTTTTTTCTTTGTTCTTTTTATTTGTCTTTTTCCCCTTTTGATAAGTATCTCGAACACATTTCCTTTGTGGATTCTCCTTGCCCCCGTTTTGAATTCTTGGAGGGAGTATACCTTCCTAATTTTCCTGAAATTAATGATCCAACAACTTTGAAGTACACTTGAGAGAAAATATTTATAATTAATACAAGATCTCTCGAAAAGCACAAAATTCGGTGCTTTGGGTCATTAATTAGAAAGGGGCTATTATGTGAAATGACTCTAAATACGTGCAAGCCATTACTCTCCAAGTTGAGGTGGTTATTTAAGATACCTAGGAGTGTTTGATAGGCCCATTTCAAATGCAAAAAGAGTCTCCCAAATCAGTCATCAAGTGCTTCGAAGTGAAAGAATAAGAGCCTCCTTGAAATTTTGAAAAGAGCCATGATAGCTTCCAACTCCATGCCACTAGTAAAGTATTACACAGGGAAAATTGCACCCCCACACCCTTGTCACAACTAAAGTTGAGATTCCCGACAAGGTGTCTTGTATAATGACCCTAGTGTAGTTTCGTGAGTTCCCCGATGACATCTTTGACCCCATCCTCAACAAGAAGCTGAAATCCTTGAGAGAGGCAACCTATGTTAGGTTTATTAACCTGGGAAATTCTGAAACTTTCAGCTCAAGGATCTGGAGTACGATGCTCACCCAATATATGGTGCCTCTTGTGCACCCATGCCCGAGCTCATCCAGGATGTGTGTGGGTTGTTTCGATTCAGGGACCCATACCATCCAAGGCAGGAACCTAATGGTGATGATTACACCACAAGCTATCATGGACATGCGACTCTCTAACCCATAATCTAATGGCCGGTTTCTATGATATAGCCAAACTCCAAAATGTATGGGCCCAGTTCTAGAATAAAGCTTCATTCCTTAATAGGGAGTTGAGGTAGGTAGATTCAAGTGGTTTGGGAACTATGACCTTCCCCATTCCATTAAAGTCACTAATGATAGATTCTCAGGATACTTGTTCCATGTTGACGTTCATCTTCGACATGAATGTTGAGGATTGGTAGATGGAGGGCCTTTTAGAATGAGGTATGCAAAGAAAGAGTAGGCATACCACTTTGAATTCACGAAGTCATTGCAGTCTATTTGTGAACAACTTCAACGGTTTTCGGTAACCTCCACTTTCAGGTATTCCTCATACATGTTCCACCCGATTTTGTATTAGAATGCCCAATATTTCGGTCAGTTCATGACTATGACCTTATAAGACATGGAGATTGATCCCCAAAAGGTCATTCCAATGTCCACATGGACGCATATACTATCTTGTTCATCCAATGTATATGAATTCTTTAATTCTTTTGTAGAGCCCCTCTTTCTTGAGATTGATCCTGAAGGGATCAACAATAGAATGAACAATTCTATGCAATCCATCCTCTCAGACCCCTTGCACCCCTATGATTATTTATTTGCTAGAGGACATTCCATGATTCGTCTACATGGTTTCAGAGATGAGTCCTTTATGCTCCCAAGGGTACTCATGGATCTCATGGTAGGTCTCGAGATAACCAAGCAACTAGTACTCCTGGACATTAAGTTCGGATCAATTTGAAAGAAGAAGGCACTTTATGATCTCCCCTTGAGCAAGGGAGGAATCACAATACTTAAGAGAAAGGTAGATTATAGCCTCTCATAGAAGTTGGCTTCCTACGGATTTGCCATAATTCAAGACTCATGGAGATATAACCAAGACATGACAAAGGCCATGAACCTAATTCACAACAAGGTATCAAACTCTTATAAGCACGAGTCGAGGGAATTTTTTGAAGCAAGGAAGTGTCCTCAGAATAGTTTCCTGACATATTCATCGAGCTCAGTGACATATCAACCCAAGACTATGAGGCATTCCACCCAGTAAATCACAAGTATGATCCCACTCTCACCATGACAAAGGGACTCAAGGAAGCCCTGAAAAATAAGGATTGGAGTGTGGAGAAGATTGAATCCTATTGGAAATATAGGCAGGATATCGGCCAAACCACCCTCAATTTTGAGGAAGTCTCGAATGACCAACAATAGGAGGAATCTAGGATTCGATCATGGATCCAAGGTGAAAAGTGAAGATATAGTAACAATCACCTTAGAATGGCCTATGGGATTGACAATAGAGTCTTTTGGTACTTCCCAACAATAATTAACAGTTCCTCCTCCACCTTCCATTCCTCAGCAAGGACTTCCAATCTAGATCCCTATGCCATAGCCCATAACCATTCCCTAGGCAGAAGCACGGGAGGAATCAACGATCACCCACCACACAAGAAGCTAAAGATGGCCATGGCTCTTATTTTTCCTCCCCTCTTCCACTGCAAAGGCCCCATTTCAATATCCTCCTTCATCACCATTTTCCGCCTCTAGAAGCATTCCTTCATACATCACCCAATTGCAGAATATTCTTCCACTCAAGCCCCTCTCATACCTCGATCTCTGTAACATTCCCATTTTAAGACTTTAGAAACTAGGATTTTTTTTTACACAATGTTATCTATTCTAAATAAAACATAATTTAGAACACACATTCCATGCCAATCAATCTCATAACAGATAACCATATGCAACTATAAATGACTCGGTCCCCAATCGATATCTCATGCTTGTCTCTAAGTATTGAATACTTTTACGTATACTATGTATACTTGGTTTTCTTACCCTAATCTAGGTATTGAGTGACCTATTTAAAGAACCTATATGAATATTTGTTACCAATATTCATTTGAAATCATGTTCCTTAAACTAGGTGACATCGGACAACACAACTAGTAGTTTGCGATACTTTGGCCAAATATTTCCAACATATTGTTAGTGTTTCTATTCCTAGATGACGTACTCGTCAAATTGGAATACATCCTTCAGCTCACTCTTTTGTTATCTAGAATAGTCTTCTCTAAATTTTGTCAGTCCACTTGCCCAAGGTTTGACCCTAACCCCGGTTAGCAACATAATTTGTTATAGGGAGATGCTCATAATGACTTAGGGTATACGGGCATACTCATTTGACCTAGGTCAACCGAATATGCCAAGATACCCTGAGTTATAGAAAGCTACTTCCTATTCTAATTCATGCTACTAGCTTGGCCTAGAGAGAAACTAAGTTCAAGTCTAGATGTGTGTAGATCTAGATGAACTAATGCGTAAGGGTGTTGCAACATGTCAACTGCAACACTATATCCTCGTGAAGACCTTAGTTTTCATGTAGGTACAGTTCTATTGTTGGCGTGTGCCAACATCCGACAGAACTACTTCATCACGATGTACATACCCCTAGGAGGTCATTAACACTTAATTAATTTTGGATTAAGATTTGAATTACGACAACCTTGCCTAACCCTAAATCCAACACCCCTTAAGTTCTTCATCCATATTTGATTTAATTAATATTAAAGAACTTCATTAACTCATGATTGCTTTTATGTTTGGTAACCCATACATGTCGAGCATTATCAAAAAATAGAACAACATACATCGTAAGGTTAAATTAATGTAACGCAACTATATAAATAAGGTGCAATAACCACTCAGGTTCAACTAGAGCAGGCTTCATATGAAGTCTAAGTGATTAACAATAATAAACACCATTGTTTCACTTTATCCCTTTTTTTTAGAGAGGAAGAGTCTTCCTTTCTACATGGTTATGTGTTAGGGTTTATCATACCTTTTATATCTTTCACACTTTCTATAGTTTAATTGTATATTCAATAGACATCCCATTATCATTATATATTATTTAGATAAAGAACATTTTGGTACCCAAATTTGTTCTCTTTTTCAGTCTGAGCAGCATCAAAGATATGGTATGAAGGTTGAAGACATATAGATCATGATGTATGCCATTTTGTAGCCGGGATGTGATCTAACTGGCACTTAGATTTGTGGAGAGATGGATAGCACTCAAATAGAACTAGATCTTGTCCTAATGCTTTAGGTTGTGCCTTTCAACCAAGGTAAGAGGACCTATTTTGTAACCCTCAAATGGTGAAGGACATGAAGATATCCCTCAATTTGTGCAAGTAGTATGAAGGGGCCTTGGGAAAATATGATCAACACTCCAAATATGATTTTCATAAGTTGTCACTTCCAGATTATGAAGATAATTTCAATGCAAGGTAAGGGTTACTAAAGACATTTTGAAATCCTGATCTATTTTGCATACTTTAGCAAATGGATTTTGATCTTTTGTGGGTATACAGGTCAAAACATGGGTAAAATAGGGTAGGATAAGTTGTTTAGAATGATTTTTGGTGGGATATTGATAAGACAAACTTGACTATGCCATATCTTTGACAACCTCTACAACATTTGAAAAACTATCAAATAAAATGCTTCAAAACAGTCAGGATGTTCTTTCAACCAAAAGAGATACACAAATGGAGGCCCAGGTTTTGCACTCTTCATGCAATCTTTGAGACCTCAACACAAAACCTTGAGTTAAAGGACTCAATTAAACATCAAAATCTTTGATCAAATCATGCCTAAGGTACCCCCAAAGGCTTACAAGCAATCTTTGTCAACAAATGAAGGTGAAGTGATTTTAAAATGCTTATTTTCAATGCTAGATGAAAGCTCTTCTGAAAAATGAAATTGTAAATGCCACTAAACTATCAATAAGGATGAGATCTATGTGATTCCTAAAGATTTTAATGCAAGATTGCAACAAGAACAAGGAAAATTGTTTGCAGACATTTAAACATGATAACAAACATCATATTTCCCTAAATAACATAGATTGATTCAAAAAATTGTTAGATTCATCAGTAGGGGAGCGTTTCAGGAAAAATCTCGGAGTCAGTGTGATGGCTATACACTTGTAACCAACTCAACATGAATGAAGATCTAACACAGAAGACATTAACCAAGTTTTTTGGAGGGTTTCTCAGAAGATGAGCTTCTCTCAAAATTTTCTCGTGATTTTCAATTTCTTGACCCTTTACATGTCAAAAACATGCATTATATAACATTTGTTTACATCCAAGCCTTCTTTCCCAAGAAAAGAATATGCCAAGCATCAAGTTTGTTACAAAATTCCATCATGATTCGCAGACAGGGACATTTAACATATTTGCAACAAAAGTTTCCAGGTGTTTTGAAAAAAGGCAAATCATTGAGGATTTTTGCATCATAGTTTCAACTAGGAGCACATTTTTCCTCCTTTCATGCAACATGCTCCTCTTTCATCATTTCACCTTTACACTTTCCAAATTTGCCTCTGTAACTTTTGGATCTAATGTTTTACGTTTTTAGACGGTTCGGGAAAAAATATATTTCAAAAACATCTCTGATCTTCAAATTGATCCTCAAAACCGATTGCATTGGTCCTTGCAGGCACAAACAACATGAATTTGTCAAAAAATCGATGAAAATTGATGCAAAATCACATCTCCAAGCTTCCTGGAGCTCAAATGGCGGCCAAACTAAAAAATGCACAGTTATTGTCAATTTTCCTTTCTCCCTTCAATCTAAGCCCTCCACGTGTCACAATGTGATTAGAAATGGGTTTGGGATCATTTTTTGACATTTCAACACTTTTGGAAAAATGTAAAAATTTGACATTTTTCTTCGCCCCTTCGCCCTATGAAAATGCAGGTGACACATGTCCCAAAATGGGCCCATTGGAATCGTGGCTCGATTCTTCACATTTCTACCTTTTTGGAAAAAGGAAATTTTTCACAATTATCCCCGTGGACCTGCACCTCCACTTCTGTCCCTGACATGTGTCAGTTGCTAATCGGCTGCAGACTTGTGTTCCTCCTTTTGATTTCTTACCTTTATAGGATAAAAGCTAAATTTCCCACAAAGACCCGATGCTCTAGAATCCCTTATTTTGATCTGAGCCATACACGTGGCTCAATTGTGACCATTGATGGAGTTGTGGCCTCATTTTGCAATTTTAATCCTTTATGCCAAAATGGGAAAAAATCTCAAGTTTCCCCTCAGGCCCAAATTTTTGCCTCTAACCACCTTACACGTGTCCACTTTTGATTAGCTTTGCGGACCTGTGCCCCTTTCCATAAATTTTTTTCCCTTTTACCAAAAGAAAAAAAAATTCTAAGTCCTTTGCCAGCCTTCCATCCCACTTTTGATGAAAACATGACACGTGTCCACCTTTGATTCGCCAAGGGCCTGCGCTCCAATTTTTTACCTTAACTCCTTTTCACCAAAGGAAAATTTTCCACCGTGCCTCCGCAGCTCTACCCCTCCATTGTTTTGACTTTTCTAACTACCACATATCACCCTTTGATTAGTGAGGGCCTACAGGACTTGTGGGGACAATTTAGACTTTTTGCCAAAAACACAAAAATGCTAAGTTGCTTGAGTAGACCCGCCAAATCTTGTCCAACCGCAAACGACCATGTAGGTGAATATTTTTAGCTAAAATTTGACTAGTAAAGAATGCCTATATGACCATCAAGCAACATAGAAATCACCAACACCTGCGCTAGAATACTAAAGATGAAATTGACAAGAAAATGATGCTCGTCCCTCGACCGTCACAAAACACAAAAATGCTAGGGATGCCCTAGAATTTGATTTTTCACTAAGAACAACAAATTTCTTGAAATTGAACCAACTGAAACATTTTTTTAAAGAATTTTTTATCATGGAATTGGATTTTCAATGGCATACAAGTATAAAATGAACAATTTCGAGCTCCAAAGGCCGGAAAACATGGGAAAAATGGCAGAGGCATTTGAACGGGCAAAATTAGGGCAAAACGCAGGGAAAACTTAGAGATTCCTCAAAATGGTGTAAGAATGGAGAAAAAAACAACTCAAAGCATTTAAACATAGATACGAGTTTTTTTTCATCAAATTCGAAGGATGGGAAGATCCAAAGCCATTTTTTCTCAGAAACAGGGCAAAAATGCACTTCCCCTTAGCAAATTAGGGCAAGGTAATGAGTTTGCAAACAATCCAATGCACAAGAATGGAGCTATAACTTCACATCATCGATTTCATGAGGAAAAAACATTTCAGAGCACAAAGAGCAAAGGGGAAACATGGAAAAATGGTAGAGGATCAAAATGGGCACCAACATCGGCTCCTGCTTGGGGATGGGCACTCCCAGTGAGTGCCACAAGAATAAAAGTAGACCAAGTGCCAAAATAATCCATTGGGAAAATGGAGTCATGAGCCAAAGCCACCAAAAACTAGTTGAGAATCGTAAAAAATGGCTACCACACACCAAGGCAAACCATGAATCAAAAACACCAAAAACAGAGAAAAGTGAAACACTATACACTGTACAAGTGGTGCATACCTCAAATTTGGGGATTAATCCAAGAAATTCTTCAGATGCCTACCATTAACAGGTAGTTCAAGCAATTCCCCATCTAAGTCCTTGAGATAAAAGTATTTTCACCAATTCGATATCAATGGAGTAAGGGCCCATCCATAATGCATAAAATTTACCATATTTTCCCTTATCTTCATTTCTGCTATCCCACAACAAAACATGATCTCCCACATTAAAATCCCTAGGAGTGACCTTCTTGTCAAAAACATCTTCAACTTCTCTCTAAATATGACATGCCTTTGGTGTGATGCTCTTCTTTCTTCATTCAACTCAAAAATCTGATTAATCCTTGCTTCATATGGATGACCTCTTGATCTTCAAGTTGTTGAACAAACTGAAATGAGGATAATTGTAGATATAAGGGCAGAAAAGATTGAGTTCCATACACTAACTCAAATGGGCTCTTACTAGTAGCTCTTTTGGCAAAGTGATTCTATCATCCCAAACTGCAAATTTCAGTTGTTTGCCCCATTTTCTCTTGTTCAACTCTAAGGTTCTCCTAATGATCTTCAACAAGTTCTTATTGTTGGACTTAGCTTGTCCATTTCCTTGAGGGTTATAATTTGAATCATAAGTTAGATTGGTTCCATACTCCTTACACATTTCCATCAAGGGCTTAGCTCAGAAACACATGGCATTATCAGCAACAATCTTGACTGGCACACCAAATTTGCATATGATATGATTAAAAAAGAAGTCCATAACAACTTGGTGTGTTGCTTTCTTGGTGGGGATTGCTTCTACCCATTTGGTGAAGTAATCTATGGCTATAAGGATCCACTTATGTCTAGCACTAGAAGGGTTTGAGATCTCGCCAATGAAGTCTATTCCCCATTGTTTAAAAGGAGCCTCAATTAATACAGATGCAAAGGAAGGGATCTTGAAGATTTTATTCTTCTAGAGAAATGCTAGAAGCTTTCACATTTTCTAACCAAATAGGTTGCATCTTTGAAGAGAGTAGGCCACCAATAACCATCTCTCAAAATTTTGTGGTCTGTAACCCTTCCAACAAAGTGTCCTTCACAAACTCCCCATGGAAATCAATAAATATTTTGGGAGCTTCATCTTAAGTTATACATTTCAAGAGGACACCTTCAAGGTTCTTCCAAGCCAGCCCAAAGTCGGTAATGATGTATTTTTGAGAAGCCACTTGAGCGCTATTTTTTTTTATTTTTATTTAAATGATCGGGCAACATAGGTGTCCGAGATAAAATATTACATCCTTGTACCACTCGAGCTTACTAATTTCTAAATAACATCTACCCTTTCTTCCTCTACTTCATTCACTTCCACAATCTGTAAGTTGCTCTCGGCCATAAGCTAAGCTAAGCCCAAACCTCTTACCAACTTTTTGGTTTGAATGTCCATGTCATACTCCTATAGTTTGTTCACCCATCTACATCTTTTTCTTGAGATCTCCATCTCTGATAATATGTATTTTACCATGGTGTGGGGAACATAAGAAACAACTTTTGAACTTAAGATATAAGGCCTGAAAACCTTTGTTGTTTTCACCAAGGAAAATGCTTGTTTTTCCATGATTGTGTATTTTAACTCAACAGCTTGTAAAGCCTTGCTAAATAAGGAAATAGGCCTCTTAACACCATCTTCATCCTTTTGCAACAAAACAGATGCAATGGTATTTTCAGAAGTAAAGGAGAAGATTTGGAAAGGCTTCTTGTAATTCAAAGCTACCAAGAAAAGTGCATGTTTCAATGCTTCTTTGATTCCTTCAAAATCCTAAATAGTAGCCTCCTCCCATTTGATAACTTGGTATTTCTTTAACATGCATGTAATAGGAAGAGTCAATTCAGCAAAATTAGACACAAACCTTCTAATAAAATTGATTTTCCCAAAGAAGGATTGGATGCCCTTCTCGTGTTCTTGGAATTGGAACCTTACTAATTGTTTCTACCCTCTTAGGGTCAATCATGACACAAGCCTTTGAAATAATATGACCAAGAAACTTGGCATTTTGCACCCCAAAATAGCACATCTTTGGATTCAAAGAGATTCCAGGATTCGTACATCCGATCAACATTATTTCCAAGTGTTGCAAGTGATCTTTTCTGCTCATTGAAAACACAACACATCATCCCGATAAAATGAAATGAAGTCATTTATGTAACTAGAAAAATCAACATCCATTGCTCTTTGGAAGGTAGCTCCAACATTCATGAGACCAAAAGGCATTTCTACATAGACATATGTTCCCAAGGAGTGGTAAAGGTAGTTTTAAATCTTTCGACTCCTTGACAACAACTTGTTGTAACCGGAGAAACCATCCAAGGTGACAAAAATTCAGATCCTATCACTAATCGCAGCATGTTTTCCATATTTGGAAAAGGATAATTTTCTTCAATGAAGATCTATTTAGATTTCTGAAGTCTACATTTTTTTTTCCGATCGTGGCACAAGGTTTACAACCCAAGATGAATACCTTGTGGGCTGAATGATCCCTCCCTCTTTCAGTTTCTTCAATTCATCTTGCATTTTCATGGAGAGGAGTGGATTAATTGGCCTCTTCTTTTTTCTGAAGGGCTTGGCATTTGTTTCAAGAGGAATCTCATGCTGAAACAAGTCCTCTCTGTATGCTTTCAGCTCTGAATAAGACCAAGCAAGACAGTTCGATATTTCTTCAATAGTTGAACATAGGACTATTTTTCTTCTTTGTTTAGATTGCTGCCCAACCAAACTTTTCTTGGTTTATCATTAGT
Organism: Taxus wallichiana var. yunnanensis; assembly: GCA_018340775.1. Lineage (NCBI taxonomy): Eukaryota > Viridiplantae > Streptophyta > Pinopsida > Cupressales > Taxaceae > Taxus > Taxus wallichiana. The sequence goes on along the minus strand of CM031235.1, from coordinate 362,373,712 downwards.
GCCCAAGTTATTCTCTTCCACATCCCTTGAGGTAAACATGTTTCTATTGATGATGTAATCAACATTGTCAAAATTTGACTCAAGTGCAATAAGACCTCTAGGAATGGTGTTAGTTTTCAATTGGATAATATCCTTTCCAAACAAAGTCTCTCTTCCTTCAGTCACACATACCATTGGTTCCCAATAAATATTCTATCTACAAACTCACCTTGATTTTTTAAGAACCTTTGCACTTGAGCATCATCATTAAATACTTGCCAATGCTTGATGTTGTCAGGGACAACTGTCCTAGTTAACACTTCAATATTATACTCATAATAAGGTGAAATGGTGAAATTTCTAAATCTTGACCCCAACACTACCAACTTTTCAGCAGCAACATCGAAACTTCTATCATGATGTACAATGTTGAATGAATCAAACATCTCAATTAGATCCCAAACTGCATGTTTTTACTATTTCACCCGCTGACTTTTTGTAGCATATAGTTTTCTCAATTGTTTGACATCTAGCTCTGAATCTCCTTTTGTAATGATGTCCTTGACACCATACTTCCATGTAATTCTTAGACCCAACAAAAAGGCTTCATACTCAGCAATGTTGTTAGTACATTTAAAATTAAGCTTGAAGGAAAAAATAAACTCTTCCAAGATAGGAGAAATTAGAATTATACCAGCACCATTTCAAAATTTGGAGCAAGCTCCATCAAATAGCAAGGTCCAAGGAGAACCTACCTATTCAAGGAACTTTGACTAATCCATCTTGTGCTCCTTACCATCAGCAAACCCAATAAAATTATCAACATCAACATCAGCAAACAACACCTCATAGGAAGCATTGTTGGGATCTTCAATAAGGTGTAACATCTTATTTTCTCCATAGAGCTTGACAAGGATGCCCTCAATGGGAATAGTGGAAAAATACATGTCCATTTAGACACTCCCTCTAACACTTGCAGCCCACTTTCTTGACAATAACATACCCCATTTGGCAGGGCAATCAACAATCACAACATCCAATTTTAAATTCCTCCCATGATAAGATGCAAGTTGCACCACTAAACCCTTCACACAACCAACTACTGACACTTCTCTTGAGTCCATGGCAATACACTTTCCATAGGCTACTATCACTTTGATATCTAACTCATTCATGATCTGCTAAACGCATGACATTACATGATGCACCGAAATCAACATACAATTGTGAAGTAGTCTATCCTTTATGATCAAAGTTGTAAGAATGGATAAAAATTCAATTAGAAATCAAGCAAGGATATCCCCAAGTATACCTCAGGTGTTTCTCCAAGATCCTCTACTGCTGGTGGTGTTTCAAGGTCTGCAATGATTTGAGGAGGAGTTTCAACAACATTTACATTTCTGCTTGGGGTACTCTTCTCCTCTTTCAATCCCAAGTACTCAAATGCTCTCTTCTTGTGCTCAGAATCCTAAGCAACTCAATGATTGGAAAACTCACTTTGATTTGGCTCAATACTTAGGCTATGTCATAGGGAACATTCTTTAGCAAGGCAACATTGGAAGGGAAACAAGTAGATTCATTAGATGGCAAGGGATTCTTGGCAGCTTGGGCATGAGGAGGACTATAATTTTTTCTTGGGACAATAAATCTTTTGACAGTGTTTCTCTTCTAGGAGCTTCTTTGGGAATACTTGTAAGCAAGGGTGTTTTAGGTTTGGCTTGAGGCCCAACTCCCTTAACAACCTTGCTCCTAGTGTTATACTCTTTCTCTTGAGCCACAACAACATTCATTAACAATTGTCTATCTTCCTCTCGAAGGTATACCTCCATCATACTTCTTGATCATCAAAGCTCTTAAGTATTCAAAGTCATTGTTAGGAATTTCAAAATATTACACTACATCAACTTAAAGAGTATGTGGGGAATAAATACTTGTACCCATTTGATACAATCCCAAAAGGATGTAGCTGTCCTTGCACTTATTACCTCAATTGATGTTGCTCCTTCTTGTGATCTTGAAGAACAACCCACCATGCAAATATCATCATCAGTACCATCATCATTATTAGCTTCACCATCTTGCTGGTCCATTTCACATGGAGGATGGGGCAGAAAACACCTATCACACCAATCAATATCAACAACTTCCTTAATAGCAACAACCCTAGAAGTTAGGGGATTAGGTAACACTCTTCCTTCACGTGCTTAAGGATGTCTATTTACAAAACCCATGGGTCCTTTCCCTCTATCATTAGACCTCTGATCACCCCTAGGATGATTGGAAAATCTTTCATGGTTTTTTGCTTTTTGATGACCTTGTGAAGTCTACCCAATTCCCTTCTCAGCTCTTGACAACTTGTAAGAAATCTCTTTGACAACCCCTGCTAAAGTTTTCACCACTTCCTCCAAGTCTACACTCTTGCTTGCTTCAGGCTTTTCAGGATTTATCAACTATACACCATCTCTCTTAAGAGGTTTCCCAATTGCTTTGATATTGTTTTCAATCTACATTGCCATGGTGAAGGCCTGCCTTAAATTGGTAGGGTTCTTGTCTCTTAGGTAATAGGTTGTCTTCTTATCAAATGCATTTGCATATTTGATTAAACAAGATTGATCACAAGGCCTCAAATTAACATGCAACCTTCTCAAATTTTTGTTAAACCCTGTGTTGAAGTCATGAACTAATTCTTCTTGATATTTTCAAACTTAGACAAGAGAAACCTATGATCAGTCTTATCACCATATTGCAATCTAAATGCATTGTTCATTTTAGTCCAAGAGTCAATAGAATTATCAGGAAGAGCCTTGTACCAATCCCTTGCATCCTCTTCTAGTGTATGAATGAAAATTTAATATACACATCTTCATGCTCAATCTCAAAGTCCTCCATCATGTTAACAAAAAGTTTGAGATGTTGATCACCAGTTATAACATTGTTACCTTGGAATTTTGGCAATCTATTCCTTACATCTTGTGGGATAGCATTTGGGTAACCATCCATTCCTCTAAAATTTATAGGACCAAAGGTGTTAACAACAAATGGAGGTCTAGGCTGAGCCATATTGTTTTGAGGTGGTGATCTTGGGGGTGACACAAGTTGATGAGGAGTGTGAGGTCTTTGGGGCTCAAGAATGTGGTTCACAAGATTGGTATTCTCTAGGTGCTGATTTTCTGGGAAATTTTTACTAGAATTGAAACACACATGTGCAGATTGAAGAAGGAACTCACCAGGTACAGTAGAAGGACCTTCACTAGTTGAAGCAAACAAGTTTATGAGAAGATTTCTTGAATTAGAATCACTGGAAGAAGAGTGATAATCCTCTATTAAAGGCTGATCTCTCTCACCAATGAATATACCTTTTCTTGATGTATGACCTTCAACAACCTTCCAAACTTTTCTTTCCTCTAAAATTGTTTCTCCCAACTCTTGAAATAACTTTCTACTTGGGTCCCTCCTGAAGAGAGATCTTCTTCCTTCCAATTTTACAGAGATTAGCAACACAAAAATAAATGACAGAAAGTTTAGACACTGGTATTTATCAAGATCAAATCAGCATGGAGTTGCCACTAAGGATTTTTACCCTAGTTAAATACTCTATCAAATACCTATCAGCACTAAAAATCTTGCCAAACTTTATATATCAGACCTTCCTTTTCTTGAATCTATCAACCACAAATGCAAATGAAGTGCAACTACTACTAGATATTGATAAAATTACAGATAGAGTTTGAAACCTTTGCATACATCTTGAAAATCTAAGTATAGAATGATGCTTTAACAATATATTTGTAGAAAAAACTTGCAAGAGACATTACCAGGGTTTGATATGCATTCAAATATCTCAAATATGTATGCACATGGATCAGATTGAACTAAGAATCTCCTCGAAATGGCACCACTGGTGTTGGTACCCAAATTTGTTCTCCTTTTTAGTTTGAGTAGCATCAAAGATATGGTATGAAGCTTGAAGATAGATAGATCATGATGTATGTCATTTTGTATCCGGGGATGTGATCTAACTGACACTCAGATTTGTGGAGAGATGGATAGCACTCAAATAGGACTTGATCTTGTCCTAACTATTTTAGGTTGTGCCTTTCAACCAAGGTAAGAGGACCTATTTTTTAACCCTCAAATGGTGAAGGAGATGAAGATATCCCTCAATTTGTGCAAATAGTATGAAGGGGCCTTGGGAAAATATGATCAACACTCTAAATATGACTTTCACAAGTTTTCACTTCCAGATTATGGAGATAATTTCAATGCAAGGCAAGGGTTACTGAAGACATTTTGAAATCTTAATCTGTTTTGCATACTTTAACAAATGGATTTTGATATTTTGTGGGTATACAGGTCAAAATAGGGGTAAAACAGGGTGGGGTAAGTTGTTTAGAATGATTTTTGGTGGGATATTGACAAGACAAACTTGACTATGCCAGATCTTTGGCAACCTCTACAACATTTGAACAACTATCAGATAAAATGCTTCAAAATAGTTAGGATGTTCTTTCAACCAGAAGAGATACACAAATGGAGGCCTAGGTTTGCACTCTACACACAATCTTTGAGACCTCAACACAAAAGGTTGAGTTAAAGGACTCAATTAAACATCAAAATCTCGATCAAATCACGCATTAGGTACCCCAAAGGCTTATAATCAATCTCTATCAAAAATGAAGGTGAAGTGATTTTAAAATTCTTATTTTCAATGCCGATGAAAGCTCTTTTGAAAAATGAAATTGAAAATACCACTAAACTATCAATAAGGATGAGATCTCATGCGATTCCTAAAGATTTCAATGCAAGATTGCAACAAGAACAAGGAAAACTATTTGTAGACATTTAAACATGATAACAGACATCATATTGCCAAAAATAACATAGATTAATTCAAAATTTTGTTAGATTCATCAGTAGGGGAGAGTTTCAGGAACAATCTCAGAGTTGTGTGATGGCTATACACTTATAACCAACTCAACATGAATAAAGATCTAACACAGAAGACATTAACCTATTTTTTAGAGGGTTTCTCAGAAGATGAGCTTCTCTCAAAATTTTCTTGTGATTTTCAATTTCTCGACCCTTTGCATTTCAAAAACATGCATTATATAACATTTTTTTACATCCAAGCCTTCTTTCCCAAGAAAAGAATATGCCAAGCATCAAGTTTGTTACAAAATTCCATCATGATTCACAGACATGGATGTTTAACATATTTGCAACAAAAGTTTCTAGGTGTTTCGAAAAAAGGTGAATCATTGAGGATTTTTGCATCATAGTTTCAACTGGGAGCACATTTTTCCTCCTTTCATGCAACATGCTCCTCTTCATCATTTTACCTTTACACTTTCCAAATTTGCCTCTGCAACTTTTGGATCTGATGTTTTATGTTTTTGGATGGGTTAGGGAAAAAATTCATTTCAAAAACATCTCTGATCTTCAAATTGATCCTCAAAACCAATTGCATTGGTCCTTGTAGGCATAAATGACACAAATTTTTCAAATATTCGATGAAAATTGATGCAAAAATTGCATCTCCAAGCTTCCTGGAGCTCAAATGGCGGCCAAACTAAAAATGCATAGTTACCATCAATTTTCCTTTCTCCCTTCAATCTAAGCCCTCCACGTGTCACAATGTGATTAGAAATGGGTTTGGGATCATTTTTTGACATTTCAACACTTTTGGAAAAATGTAAAAATTTGACATTTTTCTCCGCCCCTTCGCCTCTATAAAAACGGGCACGACACGTGTACCAAAGTGGGCCCCATTGGAATCACGGCTCGATTCTTCACATTTCTACCTTTTTTGGAAGTAAGGAAATTTTCACAATTATCCCCATGGACCCGCACCTCCACTTCTATCCCTGACATGTGTCAATCGCTGATTGGCTATGCGCTTGTGTTCCTCCTTTTGATTTCTTACCTCTATAGGACAAAAGTGAATTTCCCACAAAGACCCGATGCTATGGAATCCCTTATTTTGATCTGAGCCATACACGTGGATCAATTGTGACCATTGATGGAGTGCGGCCTCATTTTATAATTTTAAACCTTTATGCCAAAATGGGAAAAAAATCAAGTTTCCCCCAAGGCCCGAAGTTTTGGCTCTAACCGTACCACATGTCCACTCCTGATTAGCCTCGTGGACCCTCGACCCTTTCCACAACTTTTGTTCCCTTTTTCCAAAAAGCAAAAAATTTCTAAGTCCTCTGCCAGCCTTCCATCCCACTTTTGATGAAAACATGACATGTGTCCACCTCGACTCGCCGAGGGCTTGTGCTCCAATTTTTCACCTTAACTCCTCACCAAAGGAAATATTTTCACTTGTGCCTCCATGCTCTGCCCCTCCACTTATTTGACTTTTCTAACTACCACGTGTCAACCTTTGATTGGATGAGGGCTTGCAGACTTGCGGGGACAATTTAGACTTTTTGGCAAAAACACAAAAAAGCTAAGCTGCTCAAGCAGACCCCGAATCTTGTCCAACCATAAACAACCATGTAGGAGAAGATTTTTGAGCTAAAATTTGACGAGAAAAGGACGCCTGTATGACCATCAAGCAACATAGAAATTGCCAACGATGCCCTAGAATGTTGAAGATGAAATTGACAGGAAACTAATGCCCGTATGACTGTTAAAACACAGAAAATGTCAGGGATGCCCTAGAATTTGATTTTTTCACTAAGGATGACAAATTTCTCAAAATTGAACCAACTGAAACATGTTTTTAAAGCATTTTTTATCATGGAATTGGATTTTCAATGGCATACAAGTATAAAATGAACAATTTCAAGCTCCAAAGTCTAGGAAAAATGGAAAAGACGTTTAAATGGGAAAAATTAGAGAAAAACACAGGGAAAACTTAGAGATTCCTCAAAATGGTGCAAGAATGGAGAAAAAATTTACAACTCAAAGTATTTAAACACGTATACAAGTTTTTTTCATCAAATTCGAACGATGGGAAGATCCAAAGCTATTTTTTCTCGAAATAGGGAAAAACTCACTTCCCCTTAGCAAATTAGCGCAAGGTAATAATTTTGCTAACAATCTAATGCACAAGAATGGAGCTACAACTTCACATCATCGATTTCACGAGGAAAAACATTTCGTAGAAAAAAGAGCAAAGGGGGAACATAACAAATAGACATAGGATCAAAATGGGCACCAACAGAGCGTAACGTAATCTTATGCAACTTAACAAGTTGCTTTCAATTAAGAGAGGGAGAGAGAGAGATTGAACCATTTCTCTTCGTCCAACTTATCACATGAGAACAAATAAGAATACAAACATATATGCCAAATATCAACAAGATAGTATTCCAACTACCTTCATAAATGTACAAGAGAAATTACACAACAATTTGAAGTGAATCTCCAATCTTTTCAATTCATCATGATAAAATACACAATTTACAAGACTATGCATCTCAGATAAATTGCATGTCAAACAATATTAAGATCATTTAAGAATACAAATTTTCCTTTTCAATACATCTCAAGAATGAATCAGAGTTCTCTTTAAAAGAGCCGACTTTAAATCAGCCAATACATCATAAAAGTTATTTCCTTCTTTTATCACTTACGAAGTCCATCTATAAAATTTCTAGCACGGGTTAGTTCATCGAACTGAGCATGATAAGCACTAAGCATTAAAAAAAGTGCATTCCACTAATTGTTCCATTAAAACAACTCTTCTTTAATGAAACAATTAATGCAATCATCCAAATAAATCATAAGTAATAACAACCATAAAAGAAGCACAAATAACAATCTGAATTTATTTAAAGAAAAGATCATAATATAATCAGCAAACTACTGCCTTATAACAAATAAGTATTGTCCTAAACAATTACTCATTTATATCAATTAATAGCTCCTAACATTGAGTTATTTCATAATTCTTTCTGAATTTGAAATATAAATTTTTAACTTCAATAGATAAACAAAAAGAGCTACTTTCAGAATCAAAGACCTTCTTGTCATCTTTACCAAGTTTCTAGAAAACATGTGAAGACAAGTTCATTTCAGCATCATTACGTTTTTAAGATGAATCAACTATCAACTTAAACAAATAAGAGATTCACAATTCAGGTGTGACAGCCTAATTCTCGGTCAAATAAATATAACCTAAGTTCTTAGATTAGGCCTCTTATTAACAATAGAAAAGTATTTCCCAACAACAATGTTTCATTTCAATTAACTGAAACAATTATTATTTCCTTAAATATAATTTAAGTAGAGAAGTAATTAGTAACAACTACTAATCAATTACTTAATAAAGTAATACATTTGATTCAATTATAACATTTAGTTATACCAAAATCTCATATGCATCTTCAGAAAAGGAGAGTCAACTTCCTACCCTACAGTTTCCAGAAATGACAAAGGAGAAACTTACCTCTAAAATTGGAAGAGGAAGGAGTTATGCATAGAAAAAGGATTTCTATTACTCATTCAAAATAAATAAGGTAAGAAGAAGAATCAATAAAGACCCTTCACAAACCCACTAATCTTTTAAGGAATAGAAAACAGACTTAGAAGATAATAATCTGAATACTTAAATAAATGTTTCAATCAATGAACCTAACAAAGAGTTTCATCTTTCAAGCACAACAACCATTAACAAAAAATTTAATCCATTCTATAAGGATACATTAAACAAGTATAAGTTAATAGTTATCAATTCACTTCAACCTAACTATTTTATTCTTCATCCTCGAAGATTTCAATCAGATCAAAAATCAAATGTAAGCAATTTCATAGTGGTACAAAGAAAAGATTAACATGACTCAATCATTGAAAACAACCACAAAGAAATGTATAAGTTTTCCTTTCTACTAAACAAAGCTTAACGACACACTACCATGAATCAACTAGACAATCGATTCCTTTGAAATAATAGAAATCATTAAAGCTCATAAACTAGATCAGTTTGGATGGTTCCAAATACAAAAGAAATAATCCAGACGTTGATTATACATTCACAATTCCCATGAACGTACCAAAATCAGCTCATATCATGTGAGTTAACAACTATAAGGAAGTTTCCAACTCTGGCAAGTAAGTTTTCATCACCTCACCCAAGCCCAAAAAGGACAGAAAAAAAAATGAACTTAAGAATGTCAAATAGACCTAAGAGATAATCACCATAATGACTTGGAGAAGGCCGACTACCAGAGTATCACAATATCAAAAGGAACTTCAACCAAGAAAACCATCTCATCTTCTAGATTTCAATAAACCAGTAATTTCCTTACAAGTTTCAGAGAAGAGAGTTCAAGTAACAAACACCCAAGTAAGACAATTCTCATTCTTATCTCCCTACAAGTTCAACTGAACAGTAATTCCAAACAACAAAACTTACCCGACTCCCATCGAATTACAATTCGAAGAAGAGGATATTTAGACAATATAATAAGAATAAGATATTTCTTCTAAGACCTTATTCAAGTTGAAGTACAGATCACCAACAATTCCATAAACCTCAAACAACCATTACCCTTTGTTATTAAGCAAGTTTGAGTTCATACAAAAAAACAAAGTATACAAATATAGTCCCGAACAAGGAGTATAAAACTTAATAGAACAGGATATAGTTTAAAAAGGATATTCTTCTACCTTTCAAAATAAGAAAATCATTTGGTATAAGAATGCAAGTTTTAATAGTATAAATACAAACAAGATGTCCATTCCTCACTTTCACGCAAGTTCGTGTTCACACAATGAAACAAACATATATCCATATAGATCGCATAAGGAGTAATACAACTTTAAAACTCGAGATGCATCAGAGAAAAGTACTCATTTACATACTATTTTCAAAAGAAACACAAACAATATGTCCATTAATCACTTTCACGCGAGTTCGTGTTCACACAATGAAACAAACATATATCCATACAGATCGCATAAGGAGTAATACAACTTTAAAACTCAGAGATGCATTAGAGAAAAGTACCCATTTACATACTATTTTCAAAAGAAACTTCCAGCTCGAAGCTTAAGTCAAACACTAGCTACTCAAACTCTTTTCCAGTAGTAGATGGTCCAAAGAAATTAATCTAATCAAAACACAAAAGTCTTGACAAATATAAATTCATTTCATCATTTTAACTCACTCAGAGAAAATAATCAAAAACACATTATCATGTAAGGGTTCCAAAACCAAAAACATAGAGATTCTTTTAACAAGAAAGAAAATAACCATAACCAAAAATAGAAAACATTTATCTCATGAGAGTAATTTTTTTAATGAAACATTTAGAGAAAAGAAAGAAATCTTAATGGATAGATCTTATCATGCCTGATAGTGCTTATACTGATTTGAAGAAGACTTCCAGTCAAGATTCCAACTCTTCTTCTTCTCCAAGCAAGATCAACAACCAAAAATATCTTTCCCCAATGTCTCATATACTTTCCTTGAATCAAAAATAGACCAAGGAAATAAAAAATAGCCATAAACTGAAAATAGAACTGCTGGTTTGAAGAACTAGATAGCTCCATGCAGAGAAAAAATCGGAGAGCATGAATGACCAAACAACCTCCAAAAATCCACCCGCATAGTTTCCTAGGCGGTTTTCTCACCAAAAATGAGACTCATTAATGCCATTAATTCTCAAATTCCCACCTATCTCTCTTCGCCACCACCATCCAAAATTGGCGAATCCTAATTCAACTTCTGCATGCATTACTAAACTTTAGTGATGACTCCACATAGACTTCCTCCAATTTACATGCCTCTACCTAAAATGGCAGTACGTTGTCCCATTAATTCAAAAATCAAATCAAATTAATAGCTTAGGAACCGTCGCAACTTATCACTTGCCATACAACCCTTAGGTCCCATTTCTACATTTCATTAGTTTAGGATAGATTCCCTTAGTTTAGGATATGACCATAGGATAGTTTAGAATTATTTACCTTAGCTTTAAAAACATTTATATAGGTAAATTGCCACCTTAGGTTATGTCATAGCTCATAGCTATTCAGTATTAGGTAAAGATTAGAAATAAACCTAGCATCACCTTAGGTTATTTCCCCCATACCCCAATTTAGAACATGCAACCTAGGTTAGGATGTTATCCCAAATGAAATAGGCATAGATAAAAGATAGGTAAATTAAACTTAGTGTAGAACCTGTTAGGATAGATCTCATAGGCCTAGGTCTTAGTTTCTATTTTTCCTCCAAATTCCTGAAGTAGGTCTCCTACCACTTGACGATGTTAGCATCCCAAAGAGATCAATCAAGAAGATCTGAGCACTTAACATACAATAAAATGTAGGCACGATCTTACAAGAAAAATAAAAGAATTTGTAAACATACAAAAGTTTAGTCCATTATGTCCTTCAACCTCTGAATGTTAGTTTACCATTCAGATCAGGTAAGAAGATTTAAAACATACCTTGGATCAATGGAATTGATCCAAGGATGTGTTAATTAAATAGAGATAAGTTTGCAACATCATTACCAGATTACAACTCATCTATCAGAAGTGAAAAGGGATTCTTTGCAAGCTACAACATTTCAGCTTAATGAAATCAAGAGCAGAAATGACTTATCCATGGCAAGCATGATTTCTAACAATCAAGGGAACACATCTTATCAAGAAAATCACATGTCAACGCTTGCAATGCAAAAGAGGAAAGATAACAATTTGTCAAAGGTGTTACATACTTCCCTCCTAAAAGAATCATCATCCCGATGATTATCTTATTTTAACAATTTGCATCAAGGACAATCAGTTTATCCACTTTCTTTTCATGTGTTCATAACACATCAGAATTTTAAAGTTCCAGAAATCAGCATTTACATATTGTTTATTTAAAATAAATAAATATCTACCCCAAAACTAGGCAGATTTATTTTCATAAAAGAATTAAATCACAATTTATATCAGTCAACAATAATCAATTTTGTTCAAATAAGTATGGAAAAGTAGTTTTCATATCTTCTAGATTTTCCCAGTTGCACTTTCTTCATTAAACTAGTCCCACTAGACCTTACATTGACTTATTTCATGATTTCTTAAGCACAACTAGCGAGTTTCTAGCACTCGCAAGGGTTTAACCATGATTATTCTTGGGTCTTGGACCTGCAAGGAATTCCAATTTAACACATGTGATAAATCTAAAACGTATTTCTTAAGCAAAGAAATATGGAAAACATCATGCATTCATGACAAAGTAGGAGGTAATGCTAAATGATAAGCTACAGGGTTGATTACTTCAACTATTTCAAAAGGTCCCAAAAATGAGGTGATAACTTGGCAGCCTTGCCAAAATTTATAGAAATATTTTTTAGTTTAACCCGAAGAAAGACCTTCTCATTGAGTTCAAATTTCCTATCAACCCGCTTCAAGTCAACATAACTCTTTTGCCTATTTTCTACCTCTTTCAAGCGTTCACGAATCATTTTAACTTGTTGTTCCATTTCAGTAAGGATTTCAGGTCTAATTACCTCTCTATCCTTAATGTTGTCCCAACTAACAGGGGTTCTACATTTTCTTCCATATAATGCTTCAAAGGTGCCATCTTTAGAGAAGCATGATATGTATTATTGTATACTAAATCAACTAATGGAAGGTACTCTTCCCACTTATACTACTTGATCCATATAATACATTTGTAACATATCCTCTAAAACTTGATTAACTCTTTCAGTCTATCCATCCATTTCCAGGATGATATGCAGAACTGAAATTTAGCTTAGTTCCTAGAGCTGCATTAAGGGTTTTCCAAAACCTTGAAGTCATTCTAGGATCTCTATCAGATATGATTAGTTTAGGTACTCCATGTAATCTAAAAATCTCATGTACAAACCTTTTTCCAAAATAGGAGAATCATCCTTAAGATTACCAACAATAAAATGAGCTACTTTTGTTAGTTTATCCACAACAACCAAAATAACATCATGTTTATTTTTGACATAGGAAACCCTTGTACAAAATCCATGCTTATTACTTTCCATTTGTACTTTGCGGTATGCTATGAGGATACAATAAACCAACTAGATGCATATGTTCAGCTTTAACACGTTGACATTCCAAACAATGTGTCACAAAATCAATAACGTCCTTTTTCATCCCTTTCCAGAAATATTGTTGTTTTATATTAGTAAGCATCTTTGTAATACCAGGTGTCCAGAGAAAGGTGAATTGTGAAATTCTACTAACAATTTATTTCTTAAATCATTTAGCAAAGGTATGAATAGTTTCTTTTTTCAAATCTTAAGATTCCTTTATTGTCAAAGTGAAAACCTTTATATCTCACATCATTTGGATCTGCAACAAGCGTTGTTTTTACTTGCTGAAAATAAGAATCAGATTCCATAACACTTTTTACTTCATCCTTAAATTGTGTTCTTAATGTTATAAGAGCATAAATGTACTTCCTATGAATTAGAGCATCAACTACTCTATTTTCCTTGCCTTTAATGTAATTTATGTCAAAATCATATTGAGACAAAAACTCTAACCATCTTCACTATCTTGCATTTAGATTTGGCTGAGTGAAAATATACTTCAGCCCAAGATTATTAGTTTTTAATTCAAAAGGTTTGCCAAATATATAATGTCTCCAAACTTGTAGTGCATGAACAATGGCGTAAAGCTCTAAATCATGTGGGGCATAATTCAACTCATGTAACTTTAGTTTTCTACTTTTGTAAGCTATGACATGATCATTTTGTAACAAAATACCTCTAATACCTTCCCGGATGCATCTATTACAATAGTAAAGTCTCCATTAGGTCTGGTACAGCTAAAATAGGTGTTGAAGTTAATTGATCTTTCAAAGTTCTAATGCAGATTCATTTCTCATTCCAAACAAACTTCTTATCCTTTTTCTGCAATGAAGTTATTGGTGCAGCAACTTTGGAAAAATCTTTTACAAATTTTCTATAGTAACCAGCAAGACCCATGAATCTTCTAACTTCATGTACATTCTTTGGTATAGGCCACTCATTTATAGCTACAATTTTAGAAGGATCTACAAAAATTCCATTTTACTTATAATATGACCCAAATAGTGTACTTCTATTTCATAGAAAGAACATTTAGATAGTTTACCATATAACCGTCTCTTTCTCAAAATTTTCAAAAATATCTTCAAATGCTCATGGTGTTCCTCAATACTTTTAGAATATATGAGAATGTCATCCAAGATACAAGCACAAATTTGTCCAAGTATTCTTGAAAAATATTGTTCATCAAATTCATTAAAGTTGTTGGTGCATTTGTTAATCCACAGGGTAAAATTATGAACTCATAATGTCTATACCTTGTTCTAAAAGCTATTTTATAAATTTCCTCATCCTTAATCAGAATTGATGATATCCGGATCAAAGATATATCTTAGAATATACCATGCTCCACGCATCGATCAAATAGATCATCAATTCTAGGGAGTGGATATCTATTGTTGATTATTTCTTTGCTTAACATTCGTAATCAATGCACAATCTAAGTTTTCCATCCTTCTTTTTCACAAAGATTATCAGTGCTCCCCAAGGTGAAACACTCGGTCTAATCAAACCATTAGACAAAATTTCTTGTAATTGTTCCTTAAGCTCTACTAATTCAATAATAGTCATTCGGTAAGGTGCCTTAGAAATAGGCTCGGTTCTAGGCTTGATTTTAATTGTGAAATCAAATTCTCTTTTGGGGGAAGACCTGGTAACTCTTCCAGAAACACATCACTGTAGTTTCATAACAATGGATATCATTCCATGAATTTGTTGTTTTCCTCAGTGGATTCAGAAATTTTTACTGCATATAAGGTACAACCTTTATTTTTGGCCTTTTTAAGTTGCATAGCTGATAGTTTCCTAACTGAAATCTCACGTTTCACACCCTGAATCTCTGTTATTTTTTGCAAATCATCTAAACAACTAATATGTTTTTCAAAACAATCCACTTTTTCTTTATGTTTAGCTAACCAATTAACACCTATGATTACATCATAAGACCCCAAAGGAGCAACATAAAGATCAACTTCAGTGGAAAAACTAGGTAAGTCAAGGACTGCCCCAAAAAGACACATACTAACTATATGAACAACATTGTTTCCATAATGTACAATCCATGTTTTATCCATTTTTCTAGCTTTTATTTTTAGTTTCGATGCTAATTTACTAGAAATAAAACATTTTGTAGCTCTTGTATCAAAAAGAATAGTTACAGGTATGCCAAATAACTTACCTAAACTTCTATGGGCGTGACTTATTTTTTAGCCTGTTTGTCAGCTACTGCAACGTGTATCTTGTGTTGTTGATTACGATCATCCTTTTTCAAAGGACATTGGTTTGCATAATGATCCTTTCCATAGTTATAATAGCCTCCTACAGGTCCTTTTTAGGCTCAGATTTATTTCCAGCCTTAAATTTATCATTCTGACCTCCATAGGACTTCTGTCTGTTATTATTATTCTTGACAAAGTTGTTTTGTGGATTTCTAGCAGACTTATTTGTTGTTGTTTTCTTATTATTATCAGCTGAAAACTTACTTTTCATACCAAACTTCTTCCATGGTCCTTTCTTAGGTGCAAGAGATGATGAAGAGGAGTTGGGAACTTTCTTCCTCACTTCCTCCTTATGAGCAGAAATTGCCTTTAATTTCTGTTCCTACCTTATGGATTTTTCAACAACCCCTTCCATAGTGGTTGGGCTATGAACATCCACCTCTCCTCCTATAATGGGATTCAATCCCATGATGAATTTACGTATCCTAAAATTCTCATCATTTTGATACTAAGGTACATACTTAAGGAGTTTAGTAAACCACTCCCAATACTCAATTCAAGGTTAGCTTTCCTTGTGCTAAGTTTTGAAATTCAGTCATTTTTTTATCATAATAAAGTTGTGGCAGCCAACATTGCCTAAAGTAACCTTTAAATTGATCCCAAGTGATATTAGTTTCATCAATATTCAACTCAGCCTTACGATCTGTCCCACCATGAAAATGCCTCATGGGAAAGTTTATATGCTCCCCAAATTGCCTTTGTTTCTTCTGAGAAATTCCTTATTGCAAAGTACTTCTCCATTTCGTTGAGCCAATTCTCAGATCCATCTCCTAAAGTGGTGCCATCAAATTTAGGTGGACTTATCCTTTTTATATCATTAGTGATTTCAGCTACCAGCCTAGCCTTCTTGTTTTCCACTGATCAAGTATGTTCACATTGTTATTATCAACACCTAAATTAGCGTTGTCCTCAGGAGGTGGCTGATTATTATTACCAGCATCTTCTTCCTCCTCATTTCCCATTACTTGTTGTTCAAGTATAGCCAAATGATCTCTTCATCCAACAGGCGTAGTAAGGATCTCATAAATTTTTGGGTAGTTATTGCTCCTTCCTCATGTGGAGGATTATTTGCAACATTTCCTCTTGTTCTAACCATTTTTTGTTAACAAGAAAATTTAATTTTATCAGATTATGGACACAATAGGTCCAAGAGCTACAACCTTTAGCTCTGATACCAAGATGTAACATTCCCATTTTAAGACTTTAGAAACAAGGGAAATTTTTTTACACAATGTTCTTTGTTCTAAATAAAACATAATTTAGAACACACATTCCATGCCAATCAATCTCATAACAGATAACCATATGTAGCTATAAATGACTTGGTGAATTACCGATCTCTCATTGCATGACTCGGTCCCCAACCGATCTCTCATGCTTGTCTCTAAGTATTGAATACTTTTACGTATACTATGTATACTTGGTTTTCTTACCCTAATTGGGTACTTGAGTGACCTATTTAAAGAACCTATCTAAATATTTGTTACCAATATTCATTTGAAATCACGTTCCTTAAACTAGGTGACATCGGAAAATGCAACCAGAGTTTGCAATAATTTGGCCAAATATTTCCAACATACTTGTTCATGTTACTATTCCTAGATGACATACTCATCAAATCGGAATACGTCCTTCACCTCACTCTTCTATTATCTAGAATGGTCTTCTAACTTCTGTCAATCCACTTGCCCAAGGTTTGACCCTAACCCAGGTTAGTGACATAATTTGTTATAGGGAGATGCTCACGATGACTTAGGGTATATGGGCATACTCATCCGACCTAAGTCGACCGAATGTGCCAAGATACCCTGAGTCATAGAAAGCTACTTCCTATTCCAATTCATGTTGCTAGCTTGGCCTAGAGAGAAACTAAGTTCAAGTCCATATGTGTGTAGATCTAGATGAACTAATGTGGAAGGGTGTTGCAACATGTCAACTGCAACATTATATCCTCATGAAGACCTTAGTCTTCACGTAGGTACAGTTCTACATTTGGCATGTGCCAACATCCGACATAACTACTTCATCACAATGTACATACCCCTAGGAGGTCATTAACACTTAATTAATTTTGGATTAAGATTCAAATTACGAAACCTTTCCAAACCCTAAATCCAACACCCCTTAAGTTCTTCATCCATATTTGATTTAATTAATATTAAAGAACTTCATTAACTCATGATTACTTTTATGTTCGGTAACTAAGACATGTCGAGCAATTATCCAAAAATAGAACAACATACATCGCAAGGTTAAATTAATGTAACTCAACTATTCAAATAAGGTGTAACAACCACTCAGGTTCAACTAGAGCAAACTTCATAGAAAATGAAGTCTGAGTGATTAACGATAATAAACACCATTATTTCACTTTACATTTTTTTGAGAGAGGAAGAGTCTTCCTCTCTACATGGTTATGTGTTAGGGTTTATCATACCTTTTATATCTTTCACACTTTCTATAGTTTAATTGTATATTCAATACACATCCCATTATCATTATATATTATTTAGATAAAGAACGTAATCTTATGTAACTTAACAAGTTGCTTTCAATTAAGAGAGAGAGAGAGAGAGAGAGAGAGATTGAACCATTTCTCTTCGTCCAACTTATCAAATGACAACAAAAATAAGAATACAAACATATATGCCAAATATCAACAAGATAGTATTCCAACTACCTTCATAAATTTACAAGAGAAATTACACAACAATTTGAAGTGAACCCAATATTTTCAATTCATCATGATAAAATACACAATTTACAAGACTATGCATCTCGGACAACTACATGTCAAACAATACTAAGATCATTAAAGAATACAACTTTTCCTTTTCAATACATCTCAAGAATGAATCAAAGTTCTCTTTAAAAGAGCCAGACTTTAAATCATCCAATACATCATAAAATTTATTGCCTTCTTTTATCACTTACGAAGTCCATCTATAAAATTGCTAGCATGGGTCAGTTCATCGAACTAAGCATGATAAGCACTAAGCATTAAAAAAAGTGCATTCCACTAATTGTTCCATTAAAACAACTCTTCTTTAATGAAACAATTAATGTAATCATCCAAATAAATCATATGTAATAACGACCATAAAAGAAGCACAAATAACAATATGAATTTATTTAAAGAAAAGATCATAATATAATCAAAACTACTTTTATAACATATAAGTATTCTCCTACAAAATTACTCATTTATATCAATTAACAACTATTAAAATTGAGTTATTTCATAATTCTTTCTGAATTTGAAATATAAATTTTTAACCTCAATAGATAAACTAAAAGAGCTACTTTCATAATCAAGTACCTTCTTGTCATCTTTACCAAGTTTCCAGAAAACATGTGAAGACAAGTTCATTTTAGCATTGTTACATTTTTAAGGTGAATCAACTATCAACTTAAATGAATAAGAGATTCACAATTCAGGTGTGACAGCCTAATTCTCGGTCACATAATTATAACATAAGTTCTTAGATTAGGCCTCTTATTAACAATAGAAAAGTATTTCCCAACAACAATGTTTCATTTCAATTAACTAAAACAATTATTATTTCCTTAAATATAATTTAAGTAGAGAAGTAATTAGTAACAACTAATAATCAATTACTTAATAAAGTAATACATTTGATTCAATTATAACATTCAGTTATACCGAAATCTCATATGCATCTTCAGAAAAGGAGAGTCAACTTCCTACCCTACAGTTTCCAAAAATGACAAAGGAGAAACTTACCTCTGAAATTGGAAGAGGAAGGAGTTATGCATAGAAAAGGATTTCTATTACTCATTCAAAATAAATAAGGTAAGAAGAAGAATCAGTACAGACCCTTCACAAACCCACTAATCTTTTAAGGAATAGAAAACAGACTTAGAAGATACAAAACTGAATACTTAAATAATTGATTCAATCAATAAACCTAACAAAGAGTTTCATCTTTCAAGCACAACAACCATTAAATTTTTTTAATCCATTCTATAAGGATACATTAAAAAGTATAAGTTAACAGATTATCAATTCACTTCAACCTAACTATTTTATTCTTCATCCTCGAAGATTTCAATCAGATCCAAAATCAAATGTAAACAATTTCATAGTGGTACAGCGAAAGATTAACATGACTTAGCCATTGAAAACAACTAGTCAAAGAAATGGATAAGTTTTCCTTTCTACAAGTCAGGCTCAATGACACACTACCATGAATCGACTAGACAATCGATTCCTTTGAAATAACAGAAATCAATAAAGCTCATAAACCGGATCTATTTGGATGGTTCTAAATACAAAAGAAACATTCTAGACATTAATTATACATTCATGATTCCCATGAACGTACCACAATTAGATCATATCATGTGAGTTAATAACTAAAAGAAATTTTCCAACTCTGGTGAGTAAGTTTTCATCACCTCACCCAAGCCCAAAAAGGACAAAAAAATGAACTTAAGAATTTCAAACAGACCTAAGAGATAATCACCATAACGGCTTGGAGAAGGCCAACTACAAGAGTATCAAATATCAAAAGGAACTTTAACTAAGACAACCATCTCATCATCGAGGTTTCAATAAACCAATAATCACCTTATAGAGTTTCAGAGAAGAGAATTCTAGTAACAAACACCCAAGTAAGACAATTCTCATTCTTATCTCCCTACAAGTTCAACTAAACAGTAATTCTAAATAACAAAACTTACCCATATCCCATCGAATTACGATTCGAAGAAGAGGAGATTTAGACATAATATAATAAGAATAAGATATTTCTTCTAAGACCTTATTCAAGTTGAAGTACAGAGCACCAACAATTCCATAAACCTCAAACACCCATTACCCTTTGTTTTAAGCAAGTTTGAGTTCATACAGAAAAACCAAGTATACAAATACAGTCCCGAATAGGGAGTATAAAACTTAACAAAACAGATATAGTTTAAAAGGATATTCTTCTACCTTTCAAAACAAGCAAAAGCATTCAGTATAAGAATGTAAGTTTTAATAGTATAAATACAAACAAGATGTCCATTCCTCACTTTCACGTAAGTTTTTTTCACACAATGAAACAAACATATATCCATACAAATCGTAGAAGGATTAATACAACTTTAAAACTCGAGATGCATCAGAGAAAAACACCCATTTACATACTACTTTCAAAAGAAACTTCCAACTCAAAGCTTAAGTCAAACACTAGCTACTCAAACTCTTTTTCAACAAGACAATCTAGAGTAATTAATCCAATCAAAACACAAAAGTCTCGACAGATATAAATGCATTTCACCATTTTAACTCACTCAGAGAAAACACCCAAAAATGCATTATCATGCAAGGGTTCCAAAACCAAAAATGCAGATTATTTCAACAAGAAAGCAAATAACCAGAACCAAAAATAGAAAACATTTATCTCATGAGAGAAGAATTGTTTTAATGAAACATTTAGAGAAAAGCAAGAAATCTTAATGGATAGAGCCTATCATGCTTGATAGTGCTTCTACCAATTTGAAGAAGACTTCCAGCTTAAGATTCCAACTCTTCTTCTTCTCCAAGAAAGATCAACAACCAAAAATATCTTTCCCCAATGTCTCATATACTTTCCTTGAATCAAAAATAGACCAAGGAAATAAAAAATAACCATAAAATGAAAATAGAACTGCTGGTTCGAAGAACCAGATAGCTCTATGCAAAGAAAAAATTAGAGAGCATGAATGACCAAACAACCTCCAACAAACCCACCCGCATAGTTTCCTAGGTGGTTTGCTCACCAAAATGAGACTCATTAATGTAAATCATTCTCAAATTCCCACCTATCTCTCTTCACCACTGATATCTAAAATTAGATAATTCTAATTCAACTTCTGCATGCATTACTAAACTTTAGTGACGACTCCACGTAGATTTCTTCCAATTTACATGCCTCTTCCTAAACTGGTAGTACGTTGTCCCATTAATTCAAAAATAAAATCAAATTAATAGCTTAGGAACCATCGTTAGCTTATCCCTAGCCATATGACCCTTAGGTCCCATTTTCACATTTCATTAGTTTAGGATAGATTCCCTTAGTTTATGATATGACCATAGGATATTTTAGAAGTATTTACCTTAGCTTTAAAAACATTTATATAGGTAAATTTCCACCTTAGGTTAGGTCATATCTCATAGCTATCTAGTATTAGGTAAATATTATAAATAAACCTAGCATCACCGTAGCTTATTTCCCCATACCCCAATTTAGAACATGCAACCTAGGTTAAGACGCTATCCCGAATGAAATAAGCATAGATAAAAGGTAGGTACATTAACCTTAGTTTAGAACCCCGTTAGGATAGATCTCACAGTGCCTAGGAATTAGTTTCTATTTTTCCTCCAAAGTCCTGAAGTAGGTCTCCTACCACTTGACGACGTTAGCATCCCGAAGAGATCAATCAAGAGGATCTGAGAACTTAACATACAATGGAATGCGGGCACAATCTTACAAGAAAAATAAGAGAATTTGAAAACATACAAAAGTTTAGTCCATTATGTCCTTCAACCTCTGAATGTCAGTTTACCATTCAGATCAGACAAGAAGATTTAAAACATACCTTGGATCAATGGAATTGATCTAAGGATGTTTTGATTAAATCGAGATAAGTTTGCAACATCATTACCAGATTACCAATCATCTATCAAAAGTGAAAAGGGAGTCTTTACAAGCTAATGCATTTCAACTTAATGAAATCAAGAGCAGAAATGCCTTATCCATGGAAAGCATGATTTGTGACAATCAAGGAACATATCTTATCAATAAAATCACATGTCAATGCTTGCGAATGCAAAAGATGTAAGATAACAATTTTTCAAAGGTGTTACAATCTCCTCCACCATTCCAACCTTCTCCCCCCATGGTGACATGCCCTTCTTCAGCCATTATAACTTCAATTCCTCATCCACAAGTTACAATTCCTTATAGTTTGTCACCTAGGTTCCCTTTCATGGGTGGGATTGTTCCTTCTCCCTCTGAATTTTTGAGTCGAAGAGACCACCAACGCTGCCTAAGAAAACCAAAGTGTGAAGTATAAGAAGAAATAAATGATGGTACTAGTAGTGAAGTAGATGCGGTCATTATTTAACCATTAGGAGATCTCCTTAATCACATACCCGACTCATCCCCCAAGTATACAAACCCACGAACAAGTGGAGCCCGATGACTACTCTATCATCACCGTCATGATCAACCTTTTGATTTCCAACCTCGGATAAGGTTGAATTAATGAATGAAACTATGGAATTAGTCACTACATACTACCTAAAGCTCAAAAATCAGCTAAATAAGGTGCAAGTTAGCCTCAAAGATGGTAGAGGCCACCATGTCCAAACATCAGGCTAAGATAAAGAGCTAGAGAAAAGAAATAAATCATCTCTATAAAGAGTTAAAGGAGGCTTTATCACAAGAAGTCCTCAGTAGCTTCTCGCATAAGCTAATACTCTAGTGGCCAAACTTGCCACATTTGAGGCCTCTGCCCATTTTCTCACACAAGAGAAAGGATCCATCTAACAAGAGGCTAATTGAAGAAAGGTAGAAGTAGCTAGGATCCAAGCCAAGTTACACACCGTCAAGGTAGAAAAGGGAATCCTCCAAACAAAACTGAAATCATCTGAGGACATGGTCAAGGACTTGACCTGGAAGATAGGATAACAAACCTAGAAAGGGGGAATTATAACATTAGTGCAGGAACTATATGCTTCCTATTGTGACAAAATTTCCACTACGAAATGGATCTAGCCCCCACACTTGGATTCATATCTAACGTGAAAGGATTGTGCTCAAATTTGATACCGCAACCTCCACCATCATCGCACACTTTGTCTACCAAGGTCCATGAATAAAATATTTATATATAGAAAATTTATGATGATTCGGACTCGCCCTTCAAGGGGAAGGGATTACTAATCGGCGATAGATTGTTGTGAAAATCAATGAGATTCTAAGCTACAATAAGGCCTCCATTAAATTCTAGAATCTCTTGGCTCAGCTTCACTAGGGAATCAGAGAGAGGAAGTAGAGCATCAATGAACTAGTCCAGTTAGGCTTCCCTTCCCCTTCCTTGATGACTCTACAGTCCTCTTAAAGGACTAAATTCAAAAATCCTGTCACTAAATGCCAGAAAAGATGGCTTTCATTATTTAAAGGAGAGCTCCAATGTTACCAAGGTGGAGGCTATTCGAACCCCATTATACAGTTGAATTTCCACTTGCACGTAGTAGTACAGAACCTCCAAAACTTCTCACATAAGGAGATAATCGAGCTAGATCAAGATTTCAAGTCCATATAAAGAAGGACCCATCTAACAGAAGAGGAATGGCTCGGATATCGATCGATTTCATTTGCAAAATCTCGAGTGGCATTTTGTGAGCCACATTTTGATTTTTGAGGCTAGGAGATTATTGGATCCTTCCATGACCAACACAGAGTCCCTTGGTGAGTCGCCATAATCTGTAGAGTCCTTTTCTGTATAAGACTCTTTTATCAACCACCATCTTTTGTTCCCCAGGATCTTGTTCTTTTTGTCTTCTTAAGCCTAAAATTGACTAAGTATGAAGATGTAAGTGGAAGGCATCCACGTGTCCATTTGGCACACTTGATACATAAAGCAAAGAAAGGAAGATCCCAACTAGCGCAGTCCCTCCATGTGTCCCGGTCCAAGGAATTTGCCTCGGTGGGTTGAAAATTCAGAAATATAACAAAAGAAAAGGCTCTCCAATGTTTTGCGAGAAAAATTCCAATAAAGAGAAAGAAAGGAAGGCCCCAAACAAGCACATGCTCTCTATGTGGCGTAAAAGGACATCACCAAATCATGGAGCGTTAGTTGGAAAAATTAAAGGCTATCGCAAATATCCCGACATGTAGTTAAGATATTGACCTAGAAAGGGAAGATCAAGTAAGAAAATTGAATGTTGTCGGTGGAAGCTCCAATTCTAGACATTGGAACAAGAGACAAGAATATCTATAAAAGAACATTCGATCTAGGAATGAAGTAGAGGGGAATTTAGAAGAAAATAGGCTAAAGTTGTGAAAGGGATTCGGATTTAGCTATTTGTATTTGTTAGCCTCAAATGCGAGACTCATTATAGAAGAAAATTGTAATTTGTGCCATATTGGCCTTATGTATCATTTTCTCTATAAATTAAGAATTCTCGTTCTGTGCACTTTGGCTTTTCAATATTTTGTGTCTCTTCCTTTGCTGTTAGTAGTTCTAGATAATTAGAAGATCAATCATGATTTACGCCTTGGGTTTTTCTTTACATATCTATTATTTGTACTTGTTATGTTTTATATCTCCTCAGACTCTGATAATCTAGGATACTTATGAAAATAGTAGATCATGTTAAAACACTCTTCAAACTATTCTAAGTAGTTTCTCAAGAGGTATCTCTGTGTCTTTTAGGATCTGTTCTAGCACATTGCCTTAGTTAGTTTTTGCATTTCCTTTTAGCTTTATTCTAAACATTATCTCACACCTAAGAGAAGAGCCAACTTCTTTAAAATCTAGAGGTTACCTTAGGGTGCACGTCCCACTAACCTAAGGTATCCAATGACTCTGATGATTCATCTGCAAAGATAATCGTCAATAGTGCTCAAGGAAAGGCACATGGGAGGAGAGGCTTGCACATGGAAACATGAAAAGGTTTGGGGACTTAGCCACATTTTGAAGGTGGTATCACATGGAAAACACATGAAGGCCCAAGTAGGTGTGATGAATGGATAAGGTGCCAGCTTGGAGCCTTGGAGGTCAAGAAAATAATATCCTAGGCAGGGAATATTCCCAAAAGGATCATTATAATTAGTGGAAGCCTTTGCAACCTGCATAAGATCTTGATCGATCATAGAGGACCACACTTCCACTTGGCATGTGATTTTCTTATTATAAAATCTATGGTGGTGAATCCATATTCTATTTAAGGGAGTACTTAGGCCAAAATAGAAGAGAGGAAATGAAGTACTATTAGAATGTTATTACTAAGCATAGATGTATGCACCCAGGTCTAAACAAGGGTTTTGATGGGAAATCATAGCTAGGATCTCTGTTCAAGAGTAGTTTTGTAGGGTTGGGATGTTATTCCATGGTGTATATGGTCTGAGATGACCCCCTTTTTATGTAATATGGCTACTGTAAATGGATTTAATCAATATATGGAGCTTTGTTTTGTATATTTGTGTCTATGGACTAAACCCTAGTGTATTTTCATGTTATTCATAGTTCATATCTATTTCCATTATGTTGTTGTGATGTTATTGTTATCCAAAATGAGCCCCCTACTTATTTTGGCTAACTTGCCTTCATTCTTCCCTTCCTTGTGCTTCAAATTAAATTTTCACACATTTCAAGCACTCAAGGGTTTTTGAAATGGCTCCATCAGATAGGATTTTTCTTCCCCTTTCCAGAAAGGTAAAATTTTCCTCCTAACTCCAAATATTTTGAAAGTTATGGCCCGACAGAGTTTTTTGGGGAAATTTTCCCTTGACAGGCCCGCGGCCAATGAGAAGGTGCCATGTGGTGGCGGAGGTCAGGCTGGCGGAGGTAAGTTGGAAAATTTTCCAAAGAGGGAAAAGGGCATAAAGGGAAAATTTTGGCCCACAGGCCCGTGGAGGAGGATGGAGAAAAAGTTGCGGAAGGCCTGCGGCCAATGAGGAAGCGACACATGTCCATGACAGTGGTGGGAGTCGGAGGTGCGGAGAAAATGTTGGTTTTTGCCAAAGTGACAAAGGCACAAATGGAAAAAATAAGTATGCCCCCATAAAGCAACCAGAAGCCAACACATGTCACCAGAGTGACAGGCGCAAGGAATTCTTGGGACATTTTCCCAAATTCAAAAAATGGAAAAGTTTCAAGTTTCGGCCCGCCAACCCAATTTTTGCCCTAAATATTCAGAGGGGCATAACTTTCGATCCCGAGCTCAAATTTTTGTGTTCTTTATATCATTGGAAATATGTTGAAATCCTCTACACGATGGAGGGTTCAATTTTGATTTTTATTGAGATTTGTGGGATAAAAATAGGAAAACATCTCTGGCATGTAAAAATGTAGAAAACACCCCCAACCACCAAAATTAATGAAGTATGGGCCTCTTTCTTGCTCTGCAGAGCAATGTACTTTGGCATATGGGTTTGTCCATGAATCCCATCACTTTACAGGTGAGATTGGAGGGATTTGTTGGTGGTTGGAGTTTCAATTTGATTTTCCCATGTTTTCCACATTTCTTTCATTTTGTTGATAATGGTTAAAAGCCAGATTTGGCTCATTTGTAAAGGTTGTTCATCATTCTTCTCTGCCTCTCCCTTCTTTTCTTCCCCAGGGTTGAAAATGGAGTTTGAACCTCCTCCCTTGCTCTGTAATGGCATTTTTTTCCTCTTACTAGTAAAATGATGTTTTGTGCAAACTTCTGGAGCAATAAAAACGTGTTTTGTGATGCATTTGTCCATCCTTGCTCATTTTGCTTGTCTTCTTCTTACCTCTCTTCATTGCAGGTTTTGGAGATGTGTTCATGGAGTTTTGGAACATTTTTTGTGTGAAATTTATCCTTGGTTTTGTGATGCACTTATCCATCCTTTCCATTGCTCACCTCTTCTTGTTCCATGGCAATTTTGATAGATGTTCAAGCATTTTCCTTCTTTGGTGTATCACCATTTTAGTGTAGGCTCTGTTTTTCCCTCTTTTCTCTCTCTCTGTCTCCTTGGCATAGTTAGATTAGGATTAGATTAGCTTTCCTACACTAGAATAGCTTGTTGCAGGTAGTTTAGGAAGAGGAACTAACCTTCTCTCGGAGAGCTTTTCCCATTTGCAAAGGTCCCAGGACTTTGGGAAAGTTCAATGTTGTGCATTCACACCAAATGACATTGCCTTAGAAAAGCATATCCATAGGTAATTTTGGGGGTGCTATGAATTTGCACTAACAGCTTATGCTTATGTCATAGATCATTTATGATTAGAATTAGATCTACTACCTCTATATTAGATTAAATGCATGTATTCTTGTTCTGCAAACCTTTCCTCCACTAATGGCAGAACATTCTCACAAAGCTAACATGAAGGAGGATCTCATCACCCCGTGCGCCTTGGATGAGAACCCAATGCATACTAGGTGATAGGTCACTTGGGGTAGAAATAAGTTTATAAAAGGTGACTACATTTTGGTTCCATTGTCAGGACCTATTTTTGAAGTTGTAGTGAGAATGATGTGTAATGAAGGAGCACTTGAATTTGGACAATGTCGAAGCATGGCTTAAAAGTAGGAGGATGAGTTTTCTCAGAGATTTAACACCGAACCTGAGTTTGATGCACGTAAATGGGTAGAAGAACACATGTATGATGACATGTATGAAACATTTTTTATATTTCACTATGGAGTTGTATGAATGGCTATAAACATATGCATCTAGGTCAAGTTGGTACTATAGACCTCATGTATGGACCCAAGATGAGTATCAGAGGCTGCATGATGCTGATCTGACCTGGACCCATGTTGTTGATCACTTGTGGAGTAGAGTGCTAGCTAGTTATACCTTGAAATATGCTATTTCTATGTATTATTTCTCGGAGGTTGCTAATTTTGTGTTCTTGAGGGAGCTTAGAGGATCGTTTTTATATGTTACTCCACCGGCTATCAATATTATGGTTAATAATTTGAGTTTTGAAGCCTTTCCTATGGCTGGATAAGCTCTTGCTAGGTGTGGGGAATGAAATATAGTGTGGTGAAAGATGGAGGACCCCGCAGCTAGAATAGAAAGAGAGTAAAGATGGCTCAAGTACAATAAGGCTTGGGAGAGGGAGTTGGTGAGACAATGCGAGGTTTTGGATTGATGGATTTATGGAGGCATACATTGCCAAAAGGATTTAAGGTTCATGCGAGAGGGCATGGAATCGAGCAATTTGTGCTACCCCATCTTAGCAAGCGTGGGAGAGAGAACCCCTTGGACTATGGTGAGAGCTCATCATTTGGAGAAGGAGAGCTATAGGCATGCATCTATGCCCACCTAGTGACCAAACCCTATCACCGAGTTTTCCATATCCGAAGATTACTATTGTTAACTCAATTAGTCTTGATATTTATGGTTGAGCAACACCTAAGAGATGTAATTTTTCATTTGGTACATCTATGGCCACACAGTAATTTCTTGTGTTTAGAGGGATCTTGTTTGGTACAACATTTGGGAAAGGTGGGGGTATGTAAAGCTTGAGCACCACATCTAGGAGTGGGTCAACTTCACAAACTTTTGGCACATAGTTTATCATGACGGTGGGATCACAGGGCATAAATGCATTAGCCCATGTACCTATAATAGAAGGAGGATCTCATGGATCTGGAGAAGTTGGCACTATTACATCTAGTGGTGCAAGAGGTACTATAAATATTGGAGGAGGAAAATGTTATGGATCTATTGGGTAAGGTCCTCAATAACCTCAAAGTATTTTTTGAGATGTATTTCTATTTTCTTGATTACAAGGGTGTGGAATATGCTATAAAGCATGTACGAAATGTGATTTATTATGGCACATGAAGGGTATCACTTCCTAGAGTGGAAGGTGATTCATTTTGGAACCACATTGCAAGGGTAGGTGCATAGTTGGTAAATGAAGTGTGATCCACACCAAAAAGTGGTGGATTACATCGTGATACATGATTTGTTTTTGGCATGGTTCCAAATTCTTGAGTTTGAACAGAGATCATCAAGGCTTTAAAGGATATTTAAAAAGGAATGGAGGAGAGTGTGAGAGATTATGATGCATGCTTTAAAACTATATTTTCCAAGTTTTCTTATGTTATTCACCCATCTCGGCATGTTCAAGTGGTTTATTAGAGGGCTAATCACTCCATTCAATAGGGAACTTTCAAATAAGACCTTCACAGATCCGTGCGAGGCCTTGGAGGGTGCCTTGTGTGTTGAGGTAGTGGAAAGCATTGATATCAGCATTAGTCCATTTATTGAATCCTAAATTGCTACCTAGAAAAGTAGTTTAGTAATGCTGTCTGTGAACTCAATTCACGAGACTCGTAGTGGGCTATGGTGCATGGAATGCAAGATAAAGGGACACAAAAAGTATAGCTTCCCACAAATATTGGTGCATGCTATGTTGGTATCCTGTGATATTTTCCATAGAGATCATGATGCAAGTAGGTGTCCGCTGTTGCAACACGTGATCTGGAAGAATGCATTTTTCTATTACAAGATTTACACCTCTACTACTCATAACACAAAGGATTGTAGGTTGATAGACTAGATCCATGATGCCATCGATACTGGTGTGTGCCAGACCAGCATTTCCAGTGAGTTCCTAGTATGATGGTCATCATTACAAAGGGTGCACTGAGATAGAGGAAGCCCTGACAAAGAGGCTTTTAAGGTGGATCTTGAGGTCAATGTGGAAACTGTTGAGGGGGGAGAAGTGAATTTCCCTATGAACCTATTATGACTGTGGATCTACAGAATATTACAAGTGGGAGTGTCCTGATTTACTGTAGTGCTCTTGGTGTGGGAAGAAATACAAGTATGAAGATTTCCCATAGTTATATTTATAGACACCAAAATTGGATCACACTCCCCTTGACCCCTCATTAAATAATCAACTTGAACTCGCTCACCTAACCATGGCCCTTACCCCCACACTAATATTAATTTAATTAATTAAATTAAATTAATCCATGTCCTCATAATATTTATTATTTAATTATCCTAATTAGGATGATTCCCACCCCACAACCTCACTAGACACCTCACCCACCACCTCACCCTAAGACCTAACTAAACCATAAAAATAAAAGCCTACATCCCCTCTAACCACATTCCTTCATAAAAAGGTAACTCCCACTCTTGCCCAGATGAATAGAGAGATATGGTAGAAATCATTGCCATGATCTCCTATTTTTAGTAAACCTAGGGAATCCCACCTAACGACGCCGTCAACCTGGAACCATTGTCGGTTACCTTTTATTCCCTTTGGTAACCTTATTTCGAGGTTGGCACATTTTGAGAGAAAAAGAAGGAGACCAGAGCTGCATGCAAGTGAAACAAGCATCCTTTTATGCATCCAGACATCCAGAGCCATCACCAGGATCAATCATAGAGCCATTGTATTCATGGGAGCACTCAGGAAAGCACCACTATAGGACCATACATGTATTCTCTAATCAACCACCTCCACCACTCAGCCATTAGATCCTTAACACAGTAAGTATGGCCCTAACCAATATGGTTTATTTCAGTTAGTAATCTTTATTACTCCTATTATTAATCTATTCTTTGCATGCTTATTGCTTCATCACCCACTTGCCTATGAACTCAAAATCCCTTCACCCATATCACCAAATCACCTATCCTCACCTATTGTATACTTCTAAGCATACCTAAGATCTCTATAGACCTCTGTTGATGGTGAATCGTAGCACCCCGAATGTTTGCAACTTGATAGGTTGAGACTCTCGGTGCGATTACATAACATGGAGCTTTTCCCAAGTGTGGGACCTTGCGAATCGGGAAAGCTCTCCGGATGAAGGCCGGTTCCTATTCCTCTGTTCAGATGCACACATAAAAATGTAGAGGGTTTACTCAAGAACCTAATCTAACTTTCCAAGGATACATGGTAAGAAGATGCAAAAATAAAACCTAAACTACAAAGGTGATGCACCGAGGAATGATGAACACTTGTCTTGCTAATAAACACAAACCATTAAAATGTAATGCAATATCATGCACAGATAACCAAATCCACAGTGAAAGATTAGGAGGATGTAAATAAACACAGAGAGGGTTGAGAATCATCCACAAACATGCATTATTTGCTCCAAAGATTGATACAATACACCACAAAATGCCAAGAGGTAAAGTTGCATTACAGTTTAAATGGGAGGTTTGAACCCCACAAATTTGCTCCCCAAAGAGAAGAAGGGAAGGGCAAAACAAGAATGTCCAACCTTTTGAAAGAAGCCCCTCCTTATAATTTATAGAATGAAAAAGAGAGGGAGAAGAGAGGAATTCAAAATCTTCCCCAACCACCTCCAAACCGCACTTAATCGATCTCATTATGGCAAGAGTAGGTAAGAACCCTAGCAAACCCAAAAAGTGGCTAATCGTATTTTGAATTTTTGAAGAAATTGTTCTCACCTAATTAAATATATCTAGTCGTAGTTGGATAGAGGACCTCATAAGCTTTCCGAAAAGTCCAACCTTGCGTGAATCCGAGCTCCTTGTGAAAATTTATGGCCATCTGAATATTTCCCGCGTCGGGGTCTTCTTCTGTCGGGTTCGGGGTTCTCCTCGCATTTGCATCGCCTTTGGAGGATACCTCGACATGTGTTTGATGCTTGTGTTTTCCCGAAACCCACTTAAAGTATTTCGAGATTTCCTTTGTTTTAGGGTCGAAAATGGACTTGCATGTGCATTGGGTTTGGAGGATGGCTCGACATGCTTCTGCCCCATGCTTTCCCGACATGTTTTCCTGACTCCAAGACCCGATTGCCTAGGAAGTGTTTCAGGTTTGTGGAACTCTCAAGCATCGAGACATCCTTTGCAATCTACATGCTTCATGTCTCATGTTTCCCGAAACCCAAAACCCAAAATTTCTTTGTGTCGGGTTTTTGGACCTCTCCGACATATTTTCCTTGTGTTAGGTTTTTGGACCTCTCCGACATATTTTCCTTGTGTCAGGTTTTGGACCTCTCTGACATATTTTCCTTGTGTTGGGTTTTGGGCCTCTCTGACATATTTTCCTTGTGTTATCTATATTTACCCAGGGGTAGATATATACAACAACCTCCCCATTCACTCACCCAAACTTTATTTGACCTCATATCACCCCTACCATTTAATTTATTTTGAGTTTCTTTTACCTCGACCATACCAATGCTAGTTATCCAAAACCATCGTTGGTTCTACCTAAAATGGCATCAGTCACATTTAGCTGATGTCATTCTATGTGTTTACACCTTGACTAAGAACATACCCAAAATCACCGTACCAGTTGACCTAAATAACCCCGAATCTGACCCTGAATAGTCCCACTACCTTGACAGACACCTCACCTCTCATATCTAACTATATCCTAGCCTATTGTAATTGGATTTTCCTATTGTATTTGAATGAGATAACTAAATCCAAATACAAGATGAATTTGTTTATTTCTCGCATTCACTTATTTTAAATATTGGATTGATAGCCATCTAGGAAATATTACACTTTTAGAACTAACATACAATAGGCGAGTCCACTATCATATATCATTTAACTATGTTTTGTGGTCTTGTTATCTATTACAGGTAGTTCCTCCTAGCCAAAAGGAAGCTCTCACATTCAGCTGTGGATCAAGAAGTTAGAACACACACAACAACCATCAACTGACCAACATTTAATAGGTATTCCTCCTTGGCCCTTACCCTTATCTGTTTCGTCATTTCGAAAAGGTAAAGAAAATGGTGAAACATTTTAACACGTATGGTGGGACCCATCAGGGGTTATTTTACAGTTATTCATTCCTAGGTGAAAGTTTTGTTTTTGTTTCCCTTCAAAAATATTCCACATGAATTTTTCTTCTTTAGAATCATTCTCCTTCTTTATCTATTGTCTAAAAACAATCATGTTTTTGGTGATTTATAAAGGACACATCTTCCTTTCTTTTGCATTGCATTAGTGAAAGAGCATCTCTCTTCTGTTCATCTCTTGCTACATTGAATATCACACTTTGATTTGGGTTTAAAACAATTGCATTGCATTCGATTTGTTACGTTATTAGCTCGCATTAAAACCGAGGGAAACCTATATGTTGGAAGTCATGCCCAACTGATGGTTGACACAAAGAATCGTAGAAAGCACATTTCTCTCTCTCTCTCTCTCTCTTACCAAACTTGCACAAAATCAAATATATACATATTTCTTAAACAAAATCTTACCCGGAACATCTGTCAACTGATCACATGGTCGATAGGTAGTTACTCCTCATCTCGTTACTTCTGTTGAGTCATTATCTCGAGGAGACAGCCCGCCCTTGCCATAACATACCTAAAACCTCTCCTTTTAGATAACCTTCTTAATAGAACACCTTCCTAACCAAAAAATTATGTTCTAAATACACACAGTCAGTCCTAAATAGCATTACCTAAACAAACATAAGAAAATCACTATTAGGATCATGATTTTTTTTAGCATTCCTCTTGGCTTGTGTTTTGAGGTGCGAGACTATGAATCTCCATTTTTCTTCTTCCTTGTACACTCCACCATCATAGTTGGAGCATTCGACTTTTTTTAGTGTGTCGAGCCCCATCTCCTCATTCTCAGGATTTTGATTTTGATTCTTCACTTAATTTAATTCACAAAAATAATTCTCTTCATTTCTTTCTAATTTCACAGTCATCGACATCGATCTAGTGATCGCTATTGCCGGTCACATCTGACCATCGTCGGTTAAACCTTAACCAATGTTGGCTTCTAGATTTCTATTTACTTTACCTAGAATAGCTTTCATCACTACTTGTTTTATTTTAGGCCCTCAGGGCATCATCATATTTCTCCCCTGTTGATATTTATTGTCATACACAGTTTCACCAATACAAATCCAACATTCCCACTTCATTTTTTTGAGACTGGTTTCTTCCATAGTGACTAGTATTAGTTTCAGAAACTGATATCGGTGTTTTCCCAACCATCATTGGTCATCCTGACCATCATCGGTTTTCCCATAACTATCACCGATCAATAACCTAACTGTCAAGCGGTTACTGTGTTTGATTTTTCAAAATCTAGACATTGACCAAATCCACCTCTAACACTCCATTATTCTTTGTTTCTTTTATTTTATGTGTCATATATAGAATACAGTCTTACTAGGTCATCACTTCTTCACATGGTGCTAACTCACAGCCAGACTAATGCCGTCATATTCCAAGCTAGTCATCAACCACTCCCACCTAGTCCATCACCACCTTCCATCCTATCATGCATGGATCCAACCTTACCTCCACCACCATTGCTGCCGGTGACGAAGAGTTTGCAAAAATCCTTGATCGAAATCTTGTGGCCTTACAGCCTACCTTTCCCACTCTTCCCCGAGACTCCTCTCAGTCGGTTGATATACGACATGCTTGTATCAATATCTCATGCCCTTATTTGTGTTGCTGCATCAACCCCTAATAATGTGGCGTTACCATCACCTTCTTCACCCCGATACTTTCTGACTAGGACCCATACCCACCATGACCATTCCATCGGTAGTTTCCCTCACACCTGTCATATCTGTTGTCCCCTCTTCCACCACCTAGACTATAGCACAATCTGAACCCATTGTCTCAAAAATACCCATTGTAATGCAACTACCCGTGGTGTTGATGACCCCTACTCCATTCTAGAATCTCATCCTCTCCATCCCACAAACACTACCGCTAATCACTACAAGAGTCACGACAACCATCCCACCTATATACACCTACTATCAACAACCCCTATCTCGTTTGTTGCCCATTCTAGATATGTACCTTCTATGTCGATTCCTTATTCTTAACCTCCCTATCAAGTTCAATATCCACCTCCTTATGCCATAGGAGGTGTCCCTCCATCACAACCTACCAATGACCTCATCAAGTTGATGATGGAAAAGATGTAGACACTAAAAGCATCGGTTTTTCGTCTCACGCAATTACCTCAACTATGATGAAATTTGTAACAAGCCTATTCACCCATCCATTCTTATTCAAACATACCCCGTACATTAGGAGATGCAAAAATTCAACCACTTCAATAGTAAATAAGATCCACAACAACATTTGTGGTCATTTAAACATGGGTGTTACCTGATTACCCATGATGACACTTTACTTTTGAGGACTTTCCCAATGTCCCTGACAGGACCTGCATTGACTGGTACAGTGGACTACCAAGACACTCCATTTACTCATTCAATCAAGTATCCCAAGCCTTCCTAGATCATTTCTCCATCAACATTGTTAAGAAGGTTACCATGACAGATCTTTATTCCACATGATAGTATGACGATGAGTCTATCGCTAACTTCGTCGCTCATTGGCATAGCCTCATTAACCAGCTCACATTCCAATTACCTCAAACTAAGCTTATAGAACTATTTACTCGGGCATGTGCTAGACACATCTCACCAACCCTACAAGTGTAAACTTTTTGCACTTTCAACGAGGCATTCACCATGGCATGGAAATTGGAAATTCGTGCTATCGAAGAAAAGAAGATTCAACTTCATAACAAGAACATCACGTTCAAATCAAATGATGCTTCTTCATCTTTAAAACCCCAAAACAAATATTCAAATCCCAAAGGGTCTACTAATGTCGTAGTTCTCAAAGCTGTCCTACCTCATCAATCAAACCCGAAAAACCCCTTCTAATATCTCTCATGTCCAAGCTTTCTAGTTCAGACAAGAACAATGAAAGTACACTTCCCTAGGAGAATCTTATTCTTCCGTTTTGGAAAATCTTGTTAAAGCTGGTGCCATTACCCTTCCACCTATAAAACCACATACTGGTTTCAACCCTGAGTGACCCATGCCCACGTGGTATAAGGAACACGACTTTTGCAACTATCATCGTGTCAAAGGTCATAGTGACAATAATTGCATCACCTTCAAAAATATCATCCAAGAAATGATAGACAATGGAGATCTAGTCTTGGATGGCTTGAATGCACCCACTAACCAAAACTTATAAATATTCAAGAAGCCATTGCCTAATCATGCCCGGTTATCCAACGTAGGGGTGATACCTCAAACAATGATAACAATGTCCATGAGGTCCATGCTATTTTCAATGATGTACCAGTTGCTTCCCAATTTCCTCATGTTCCTTCCATAGATGCACTCCCTACCCCGCACTTAACCTATTTCATCTACTCCTCTACCCACAGAGGAACCCCTTCATCTTCTCCTTCACCCATGAAAGAGCCTATAATCAACACGTGCCTTTGACCCCTCAAAATTCTGAGCAGTTGTCAATGGCACCTCTCCTACTCATAGAAGATGCATGTCCACTACCTACACCAATGCAAGGAGAGCCCACTTCATCTGGCCCGTACTCTCCTCTACCCATGAGGGATCTGTTTTTGGATCTCTTACCCACAAAGTCCGAGGCTAGCCATTTCCTTGTATCCCAAACACGTTTTATGGGGATTGCCACTTAGTCCATGTCGGCTCCGCTCACAACAATACTATTCTCACGCTTGGATGATTTCCTAGACTATGTGGATAGAGCCTTACTTTGGGGGCATCTTCTACTTCCTGTTTCAAAAAATGTAGCTATCACTCACCGACACCTCCACTATCTATCTAAAAGTGTTTCGACCAACCAAACCAAACACAACCACAACTATCACAATACCTCCCATGACACCACTCATGGCTTAGCTCACACCTCTTCCCATAACCCAACATGCATCTACACCCAAACCCACACCTATATCATCTCCCTTTCCTAAACCTATCACTACCTTAGGGGTCATACCAATAGCTAGCCTTACTCACCCACCCATAAAATTAGATTTAGCTACATCTTCTAAAACTAACACCAAACTTAACCCGAACCCTAAAAATAAGATCCAATCTCCTAGATCTCATACCCCAACCTCGCCAACCACACCCTTATCACCTTCACCCTTTCCGTCCATCTTAGGACCTCACCCCTCGACCCTGGCCATGAAACCCCCATCCACCGGTAAACCAAGAATGCAACAAACCATTTCCCCATCACAGACCTCTTATATACCCAAGCGACCCACATAACCTCCGCCCTCACCCGTAACCTTCTTACCACCTATACCTCTAATACCATTAATAAATTATTCACTACCCATGACACTTCCTTCTCTTTCACTCATGCCTCTTGCCAAACCCACACCACCTACCTCCATAAGCACCTCGCTTAGCCCCACAGGGTAACCTTCTCTCTTCAACCATCCAATTTTCCTTCCACATCTCATGCGTATGTATCGCCCTTTACCCAAAAAGATGGAACCTATAGCTAAAAATCCACTACCCTCTAATAAAGTAGTTAAATTAACCACACCTTCTATTGCTTTAGTTCATCTACCAAACCCCTACCCAAGCCAATACGACCAACACCTAAGACCACACCACACACCAAACTAGTAGCCCAACCTACTCCCCCTCTTTCAAATACTCTTCCTACACAGTCAGCTACACCTATACCTAAACCCACATTCACCTCCCATTGTGATCCATTAGCAAGGTCCTATGCCAAAATCCTAACCAACCCCTTAAAAAAATTTGTCATCACATTACCACCTCTTAGACCTTACGACTCACTCAAACCCAAACCAAAAGGGTTTGACGAAACCAAAATTTGTGCCTACCATCATGTGCCAAGACACAATGTAGAGAACTGTAAGGCTTTGAAAGCCACTCTTATCTAATTGTGTCCTCCTGAAGAAAACTTTAACAATGATGATCTTCTTGATGAGGACACCATTTTCTCACTATTTTCCACAGATATTCCCTCATTTCCTACTCAACGAACCAAAATCTCCACCCCCAAAACTCTTAGATCCATCCCCGAGATTCAAAATTAACATGGTTCACATAAGAGAGTTGGCCAAACCACCACCCAAATGTCAATGCACCCTACTCATCTCACAAGGCTCGTATCCACCACTAGGGTTTTGTCGCTATGCCATCTATGACACACCCACCCTCTCGTCCACCTCCCCTTAGATTAACATGATCAACATTGCCACCTGTGCTCAGAAAGACAAGGGCAAGGAGAAAGAAAGTGGCCCATCAACCAACCCGGTACCAAACATACCATCCGCACCCACACCCAAAGTCATCATTTGAGGTCCTACATATCCCATTTCCGATGGGGTCACACATCACACAATGCTAAAACAACTACACCAATCCCCCCTCAAAATGTCTTTATATGACCTCATCCAAACCTCAGAGTCACATCATCAAGCCCTCATGAAGGTCCTTCAATCTATCTAAGTCTTACCAAATGATCCCACACCCGTAGCCTCCATCATTACCCCTCACCACCTAGCCTATGTCACTAGGTATTCACCTTCCTCTACACCTTCACTCACTCATCAAGTGGTCACCCTCAATTTTTTAGATGAAGAGATCACTCCCTTCTAGTCTGATGACCCCGAAGCCACTCTTTTCATCTCTATTTTTATAGATAATATATGTATATGACACGTTATGAATGATGGTGGTGCTATCATTAACATCATCTCCTCCCATGCGTACAACAAAATGTAAATACCTTCCCATTACATGCATAGTAACCCCATTATGTTGCATTCCTTCAATGATGCCATGACCTCTACACTAGGTACCATTGTTCTCCGAGTCCGCATAGGTCCCCGCACCATCCTAGAACTTTTCTATGTCCTAGAAGGGGAGTTCTTGTATAACTTGCTATGTGGATGACCTTGGATTTTTGCTATGGCTTGTGTCCCTTCGATGTTACATCGATGCATCAAATTTGAACACGAGGGACATAATTACACCATCCTTGCAAAACCCTCACCTTTCAAGACCTTTAACATGTTATATTGACCCAATGATGTGCTTTGGTACCGCCAAGGCACCCGCCACGAAAACCACTTCACCTCCACCCACAAGCACATCCACCAAAATTGCCACTACTTATGATGCGTCTAACCTCACTATCCCTCTGTAGTGTAGCCTCTCGCTAGCGCCCATGTCTCCCCTTCATCTCGTAAGCCATTTATACCCGTTACACACATACCAACTACTGATCCCTTAGAAGGTGTTTTTCAATGCCTCACTCTGGGGAATATTGCCTATACAATATTGATACCTTCCTCACCCCACAAGAGTATAGGAATCTACATCAACACCCCAGCCTACAACATTTGTGTTGGTGACATTTTCCCTTATGGCCCTCCCCACCTTCGCACCAATCTAACATATAGGGGACTTGATATGGCCACCTATAAACCTGAACCTCCATCCCAAACCCAACCATTTTCCTTCGACCTACACTCCCTCACTAACTACCATTTCACTCACACTTTCCTCCACTAGTGTGTGTGGAAAGGATTTGGCTTCGGTTTTTATGAACAAGGCTACCACACTTGTCATCTCTTGTACCTCTCGTAAACACAATGACTGTAGTGGCATTGGTTTTGACACTCCATCTTCTAAGAAGGTTCACATCAACCTTATTTAGGACAAGAAATCTTCCCCCTCTCATTCACCCACGAGTCCATAGATCCTGAATCTATACCTCCTAACTTTTTTTTTTGTAAACACCATTTCCCTAGGACCGCTGACCTATCAATGTGATGGCGAGGCTCCCTCTTCTCTCCCATTCCTGTATCCTAACATGATCAATGATGATACACCTTTAATTAATGTCATTCAATGTTAGGATGATGAGTCCATCCTCACCTACCTTGGTGCAAAAGACTCTTATATTCACCGGTCGTTACCCTCCGAGACATAAACCATGTTGAATGAATTGACCATCAAAATCAACATTAATACTTAAGAAAACCTATACATTCTAAATATTGGCCAATATTTAGACACTACCAATAGGAATCCTTCACCTCTTTCCTTCGAGACCATAGCAACGCATTTACTTGGTCTTATGCTAATATGCCCGGTATCGATCCTAAAATCA
The DNA here is from genome assembly GCA_018340775.1 of Taxus wallichiana var. yunnanensis. NCBI lineage: Eukaryota > Viridiplantae > Streptophyta > Pinopsida > Cupressales > Taxaceae > Taxus > Taxus wallichiana. The sequence continues at coordinate 362,333,778 of CM031235.1, read as the reverse complement.
TGGTTCACAATATCGTGACCATTCCTAATGCCAAACCTATCAAACAAAAGCTACGGAAAATGCATCCTTGCATTGCTCTTCTGGTCAAAGAAGAGCTTCAATGCCTTCTCTTAGTTTCCTTCATTCTACCCATTGATTATCCCCAATGGATTTATAACATCATTCCTGTCACGAAAGTGACAGGGGGACTCGCATTTGCACAAATTTTTGTGACCTCAACCTTACCTATCCCAAAGATGATTTCCCACTACTAGGCATTGACCAACTAGTTGATCTCACTACTAGCCATGAAATGTTATTCTTGGGCTACAATAAAATATTACTAGCCCCCGAGGATCAACACAAGACTACCTTCATCACCCCTTGGGGGACTTTCTACTATCGAGTCATGCCCTTTGGTCTCAAAAATGTTAGTATTACATATCAACGGGCCATGACTTACATCTTACATGACATCATGCATCACATATTGGAAGATTACGTAGATGATCTACTTGCCAAATCCAAACATCGAACCAAACACCTACCCATTCTTAAAGTCATCTTTGACCGCCTCATCAAATATTGTGTTAATCTTTGTCACCATATAAAGACTACAATCACCCTCTTATTTTCCTCATGAAGTTTACTCTATCGAACCCGTTGTTCTCCCATCCAAGTGACCTTTGGTATAAGCAATACACCCTCTCTTTTTACTCGCCGATATAACTCAGTAATGGAAAGCGTGCCTTCCTTAAAAGTGTCTCACATTATGTCATCATGGGTGGTCTTCTCAGACAAAACGTGGTTTCAACAAAGATTCTCTTGCGATGCCTTACCAATCCTAAAATTCCTTACACCATTAAGGAAGTCCATGATGGCATTTTTGGAGGCCACTTTAGTGGTCTCACTGTCACAAAATGCATTCCTTGCCTAGGCTATTACTGGCCAACCCTAAACCAAGCCTGTTGTGATTATGTCAAATGCTATCTAAAATGCCAGCAACATGCTAATCTCCATCACACCCCTAGTCATGCCTTACAAGTCGTCATGAGACCTTTGGCCTTTCTCTCAATGGGGTTTAGATCTTGTCGGTGATATCAACCCCCATTCTTCACAACACCACCAATGGATCATAACCGATATCAAATATTACACTAAATGGGTAGAATCCATTCCCCTCATTTCCACCAAAATGAGAAAATATGTGAATTCATCAACCATCACATCATCTATCGCTTTGGTGTTCCTCACCACATTATCACGGATAACAAAAATAATTCAAAAACAAAACCCTACACAAACTATGCAATGCTTTTGGAATCCAACTCAGTTTCTCATCACCTTATTACCCACAAACCAATGGTCAAGCCGAATCAACCAATAAAACCTTGAACAAAATTCTTATGAAGGTGGTCAATGATACTGGGAAGGATTGGCATATGCACATTCCTTTCACCTTGTGGGCTTACCGCACTAGTATTTGCACTTTGACTATTGCCACCCCCTTTTCTCTAGTCTACGGTATTGAGGCTATCTTACCTCTTGAAGTCCAGATTCCATCCCTCCACATCTCACTACAAGACATGCTCAATGACGATGAATTTCACCAGGATCGTTTGGTGCAACTTGAATTATTAGATGAACGTCATCTCAACACCTGGACCATCTCCAAATCTACCAAAAATGTATCAAACGTGCCTATAAAAATTTTCACGAATGAACCTTTCAAGTTAGTGACCTCATCCTAAAGGAAAATCAACATGTAACCAAAGAGGAGAAAAGTAAACGGGAAAATTTTCTCCTAATTGGCTTGGACCCTATATCGTCACCCATGCCTATGGATTAGGTGCTTATTGTTTATCTTCACTCGAAGGTAAACCCAAACCTGAGCCCCTTAATGCCTTGCATCTTTGACCATTTTATTGTTGATATCAAGTCCTATATCACTTTATGTCAATTGATCACTTGTCCCTTGAGAACTATTCACCTTCCATTATTACCCATTTTGAGGATCCACAACTAAACAAGAATCATGTGATTACTCGTCACCTTTTAGCTTTGTCTTATATATGAGTACCATGGTTTTGCTCATAGCATGATTCTCATGGATAATTTTCATCTTCTTCAAGATGGAATCCCATGGTCGTTAATCACTTGAAACCACCTCTTTCATAGTTAATCTCTGTATACTATAATCTTGTCATCTAAAACTGGAACCTAAACATCCTCTATAATCTTGTCTATGACTTAAATGTCTAAAAAACAAAAAGGAATATAACTCATTGAGTCAAAATTCCAGCAAAAGATGACTCCCTCAAATGGGACATCTCTTCTCCATATTCTACCACTATCAATAGGATTCTCCCTCAAAGAACAGCGATATACGGTCATTACAAAAATATAATAAATATTCAGAAGCTTCTTGCATCGATCAACTTCACAAAGACCTCAAGGAGATAATATATTCATCCCATATAGACTTCCCACATCGATCAGTCTATTAAAAACAAACAAATCAAGAAAAAGATGAAATTTTCATCATGGACTTGCCTATTTTGGATTATGGGTTTCTTGTTCCGAAATACACATCGTCGTACACTAAGTTACGCTAAACCTCTCATTCTCACCTCCTTGTATTTTTCACCTAAATTCCTCATTACTCAAGGGAATTTCTACAAACATGACATTTCATGATCATGTGACTTTTATTCACCCTTAAAACAATCCATTATGTAAGGCTTGTAGGGTCTTACGTTCATAAGCCCATCTAGGGTATGGTAGACTCATCAAGGTTCTTATCAATTAAGCAACTCTTTTACCACCTCTTACCATTCACCTTCCTCATTACCTATTGATTATCCCATACAGACCAGATCCTCGACACATGTATTTAAAAATCAATCAACCATACCTACAACCTAAACTCAATCATGCCTATGACCTACATCACCCATGCCTAGCACCTATCAGACCATTCCACTATTTCACCCTAATCTTCCCTAGCTTATGGGAGAACTACATCGGCCTGAGGTCCCTTTTCGTTGGGACTATGTAGGTAGCACTCTGAGGGCATGGGGCCCTTAGAGGTTAGCTTGGCCACTCTCTACCCTAACCAATTCCCTTTGCCCATTTCTTATTCACATTCTACCCTTGTTAATTTCCTTCTATATCAATAATTGGAAATTAAACCAAACAAACAACAATTGCTTAAAATCTTTACCATGATCATACATTTTCCTACAAAAATCTTAACATGATCCACATCATCATTAATTACACAAATTCATGAATTATAAACTCACCCATGCCTAAACCAACCTAAACTCAACCATATAAGTCAACCACCGTTGACTCAATCCATGCCTATAACCCGACTCAATCCATGCCTATGACTGACTCCATCATGCCCGAATGACCTAACTCCACCATGTGTAAAGGTCATGTTCTCTAACACACCATGGTCGGTTATATCCAACCCAACATCGGTCCTCTTCCCTAATACATCATGATTGGCTTATCTAGAATGTCACTGGTTTTGTATGACCTGTGTCGGTTACCTTTCATACTCTTTCCTCTACCCTTTCCCCATTTTTGACCCCACTTAACCAACCCAGCTGTCGTTTGACCTTACCCACCCTTATTGCAACCAACCTCCATGCCTACCTTACCTATACTTGTCCTTAATTACGTTTTGGGACTTGTTATTTTACCCATACCTTGGCCCTACCCATGTCATGACCTAGCTACTTAGAACCGAAACATTGTTAGTGACCTGTGAACTCATGTGCTCGCTATACCTTGCAGACACTGTAACCTGTGTTGTTTGACCTAATGACCTTACCTTGCCTCTTGCCATGACCATTTATCCTGACCCAACCTTTGGTTTATCGGGAACATACCTAAACGTTATTGCAGACACTGACCTACGAAGTGCTTATGCACTATATCCTATACCTTGGATACCGAATCACCTCAACCTTGTTTAGATAAACCTATCGACCATAGACAATGTAGAGTTTGCTCTTCATCCTAGTACCATGCTATAGTTTATACGTGTGCATGCATTTGATTGCTACTACCTTTGACCCTCGGCCCATTACCTTGATTACCCGATTAGACCTTTACCCCGTACCTCCATTGCCCTCCTTCCTCTTCGTCACATTCACCTTTTATCAAACCAATCACCAATTCTATCTTCTACCACATCATTTCCTAGTTTGAGGGGGATCGCCTTCACCCACACACAGGGGAAACCATATCTTATTTTTGTTAGCGTCCCTTACTAATACAAGCTACACAACAAAAAGGAGCTAAATGTAGACAAAAAAATTGGGTCACACTCCTTGACCCCTTGTTAAATAATCAACTTGAACACACTCACCTAACCATGGCCCTCAGACCCCAAACTAATATTAATTTAATTAAATTAATCCAAATCCTCACAATATTTATTATTTAATTATCCTAATTAGGATAATTCCCACCCCACCACCTCACCTAGAAACCTCACCTATCCACCTCACCCTAAGTCTATTCTTAGTATGTTATCATAACTAACTAAGACTTAATTAAACCCTAAAATTCAAAGCCTACATAGCCTCTAACCACATTCCCGCATAAAAAAGGTAACTCCCACTCTTCCTCGAATGAATAGAGATCTAGTGGAAATCATTGCCATGATCTCCTATTTTTAGTAAATCTAGGGAATCCCCCTAACCGACGCCGATCACCCTCGAACTAATCTTTGGTCAACCCGAACCATCTTTAGCTATGTTTTATTCCCTTTGGTAACCTTATTTCGAGGTTGGCACATTCTAAGAGAAAAAAAGAAGGAGACCAGAGATGCATGCAAGCAAAACAAGCATCCTTTTATGCATCCAGACATCCAAAGCCATCACCAGGATCAATCATAGAGCCATTGCATTCACAGGAGCACTCCAGAAAGCACCACTATAAGACCATACACATATTCTTTGATCAACCACCTCCACCACTCAACCATCAAATCCTTAACACAGTAAGTATGGCCCTAACCAGTATGGTTTATTCTAGTTAGTAATCCTTATTAGTCCTATTATTAATTTATTTTTTGCATGTTTATTTCTTCATCACCCACTTGCCTGTGAACACAAAAATCCCTTCACCCATATCACCAAATCACCTATTCTCACTTGTTGTATACTTCTAAGCATACCTAAGATCTCTACAGACCTCCCCATTCACTCACCCAAACTTTATTTGACCTCAGATCACCCTACCATTTAATCTATTTTGAGTTTCTTTTACCTTGACCATACCGACGCCGGTTATCCAAAACCGTCGTTAGTTCTACCTAAATCAACATCAGTCACATTTAGCCGATGTTGGTATCTATGTTTTACACCTTGACTAAGAATAGACCCAATAATCACTCTACCAATTGACCTAAATAACACGAGAATTTGACCACCCGACTCACCAGTCCTAGTACCTTGACAGACACCTCACCTCTCAGATCCAACTATAGCCTAGCCTATTGTGATTGGATTTGCCTATTTTATTTTAATGAGATACCTAAATCATATCAACTACAGTATGAATTTGTTTATTTCTTGCATTAACTTGTTTTAAATACTTGAATTGATGACCATCTAGGAAGTATCACACTTCGAGAACTAGCATACGCTAGGCGATCCCTATCATATATCATATATCATTTAACTATCTTTTTATGGTCTTGTTTTCTATTATAGGTAGTTCCTCCTAGCCACAAGGAATCTCTCACATTCAGCTTTGGATCAATAAGTCATAACATGTGCAACAACCATCAACCGACTAGCATTTAACATATATTCCTCTTTGGCCCTTACCCTTATCGATTTCGTCATTTCGAAAAGGTAAAGAAAATGGTGAAACAATATGACCACATGAGAAAGAATAAAAAAATGACAAAGGCATGGGGATGGTGAGTGTAAAGAGGACCGACCCATAATGGATGTCAAGGGTAGTGCTTAACTATCGGCTAGAGCTCATTTTGGTCACAACACACACTAAGGTTGTGTTGTTGCAGGCTCACAAAGCACCCCTGGATGCTGGTCAGGTTTCTAGGTTGACCATACTATCATCCAGTGTGATTGCATAACATTGAATCCTTTCTCCAAGTGTGGGACTTGAAAAGTGAGAAAGGATTCTCCAGAGAAGGCTGGTTCCTATTCCTCTGTTCAGATGCACACGAAATATGCAGAGGGTTTGCTCGAAACCTAATCTAATCTGCCAAGGAGACAGGGTAAGAAGATGCATAAAAATAAATCTAAGCTAATAGAGGTGATGCACCAAGGAATGAAGAACACCTATCTTGCCAGTAAACACAGACCATTCAAATGTGATATAAGATCATGCACAGATAACAAAACTTGCAGTGAAAGACCAGGAGGATGCAAAATGAACACAGAGAGGGTTGAGAATCATCCACAGACATGTATTACTTGCTCCAAAGATTGATACAATACACTATAGAATGCCAAGAGGTAGAGTCGTATTACATTTCAAATGAGAGGTTCAAACTCCACAAATTTTCCTGATAGGAGAAGAAGGGAGGAGCAAAACAGAAAAATGTTCGACCTTTTTTAAGCCCCCTTTACAATATATAGAAAGAATGAGAGAGGGAAGAGAGAGGAAATCTAGAATCTGCCCCAACCACTTCTAGGTCACATTTAAAATCATCTCATTATGGAAAAAGTGGCGGATCTGGCAAAACGGCGGTCGTTCAATGTGGCGCGAACTGTCTGCTGCATTAAAGTTGGTTGTTGAAACATTACTTCTGTCTATTATTACGTGCCAGAGGTGTTTCTCAATTTTCTCTCTCCATACTACACCAAAATTCAAGATTAACCCCAAATCACGTAGAGAATTTCATAAGCTTTCCGTTGATATAAAGAATGTGCAAATCTGAGCTCTGGATTGAAAGATATGTCGATCTAAAGATTTAGGGAAAAAACAGGCAAAAAACAGTCGTATGGAAAAATATTTGAGCTTTCCCCGCGCTCTGCCACTTGGATGACACATGGCAGGCTCTGATTCACTAAGCAATTCTCTCTCCTCCACCTTTTCGTGGGCTTTCCTTTGAAATTTCCTTGTGGGCCCTTAAACCTGGACACGTAGCACTATTTCATTGGTTTAGGTCAGTGCTTGAAACCTCACCCTTTGACTTAAAATTTTTCCTCGTAACACGTGTCATGATTTGATTGGTATTCGGGTCCACCGCGTCCATTTGTCCTGGATGTCCCAGTGATGTTTGGGACAGAAACTTTTGATCCACCTAAAATGGGCTTCCTTGTCCCTCATTTGGTTAATGACACGTGGCATTGCTTGATTGGCTTTCGGCTCTTTCAGCCTATCCACGTCCCCACGTGTCCCTTTGTCCCAAATGTCCCAAAGGCTTTGAAGTTCCCCATTTCGGCGAATCGCCGCCATTCGTGCCCTTCACGTACATTTGTTCCAACTGTCCCTGATCGTATGGGACAAATTCTTCGAACCGCTTTGAAATGGGCTTCCTTGTCCCTCGGCCGCTTCACCTTTTCACGTCCTCGCAGCTAGATGTCCCAACCGCTTAGTGCGAAAGTTCTCCTTTTCAGCCGAACCGGGTGGTTCGTGCCCTTCGTGTCTTCATGTCCCAAATGTCCCAGAGTAGTTAGTCGATTTTCTTCTCCTTCGGCCGAACCGGCTTTCCGCGTCCCACGCGTCCCGACGGCCCGGATGTTCCTTTGCCTGCTATTTCCCTTCTGTGCCTTTCGGCCGATTCGTGCCCAGATGTCCCTCATGTCCCGACTACTGCGAGGACTAGGACTTAGCCAATTTTCACAATTTTTTCTGGCCCAAGCTTGTTTTTTGCAGCCTTTTCACCTTTTCTCAGAACTTGCTCTTTTCAACCTGGACAGGAGAGTTAGAAAAAATTCTGAGGGGACCCTAGAAACATGATTTTTGCCCTGAATCCATCCATTTTCCTGGGACTTGAGAATTCTGATGTATGTTATCAAATCAACCCTGGGGGTGAATTTGGATAACAGCGCATGCACTTGAGAGGAACCAAAGCAAAGGCCCCTTATCATAAGAAAATAATTATTACATGGGAAGTATTCAGACTGGATCATCAAAATGAAGTCTATCAAGAGACCATGCAGGTGATTAGGAGTATTCAAGGGGAGATTCAGTGCTTGAAGGAACAATCATGGAAGTTGGAGTAGAAGAAAAGTGTTGAAGTCCCTCAGGTGGATATAGATGAAGTCAGGGAAGTATGTAAGATATTTTTCCAAGATAATATCATCCCTCTATTAGGAGAGTGGCTAAGAGGAAAAGTACCAAGCGCCGGAGGAGGGTGTGAGAGGCAGGTTTTACATGCTAATCTGCCTCCTCACAATATTGACTATGATAAGGAGATTACATTGAATGTAGTTGTTGATGGATGGCTCCTAAGTAATATTCTGATTGACATGGGTGCGGAAGTTAATGTTCTCACCTTGGACACATGGAATCAAATGGGAAGACCTCCATTATAGTTGTCTACAAATGTGCTATATATAACTAACAAGACAAAGAAGATGCCCATTGGTGGCTTAAAGGATGTTGCTATAACTATTCAAGGGTCAAAATTCACTAGAGACTTCAAAGTCTTAGTGCTTTCCAAAGCAGACAACTTTCTAGCATTACTTAGGTGCCCCTAGTGTTATAAGAACAATGTTGACTTATGGTTCAATAAGGGGTGTATAAGTTTTGAGAACAAGGAGGAATGTGTTATTATTCCTTTAATGGATGGAAAGTCAACACCCTATATTGATCCCTTGGGAGAAGAAGACGTAGACTAGATCTATGTGCACACTATCAGAGACCCTAAGGTTGTGCATCCAACAAAATAAGGCATTGTTTAGCTAGAAGACACTCAATCTTTAAGTGATACAAATTAGTGTGGCATGTGAAAATTGTGTGCATGAGACATATGAGTTAGTTAGAAGGTAGTTAAGAGGCTCTGTGATAAGAGTAACAAAGGCACACTCAGTCAGGCACCTGGGAGGAAGAAATTTGCCAAGTTACACTAGGGAAGGAAACCTTGATGTTTTCCTGTGAGCAATGGAGACCAACAGAGATGTTAGATCGAAAGAAGGAATTTTCTTATCTATACATTACGTGGGACTAAAACATATTGGTGGGTGACCCATCGATAACCTTCTAGAGTGGCATGAGGTGAGAATCGTGTTCTCTATTAGGTTTCTTTGAAGCAATGCACCTACTGCTATACAATACTATCATGGGAAGGAACCTACCTCATTTCACATCTAGGCATGTGAGAAGGCCTATATGGAAGGTGTGGAAGCCTTGCCTCCATCACTATGGGTGCATAATATTTACTAGCACCTTATAAGGCTATGTATTGCATGTTGTACTTTATTCGAGATGTGTTGTCGATCAAAATGGTAGGAATTGATGGTCGATGTCATTCAAACTTTTGAGTATTGGAGTACTAAGACATCATTGAATGAGGATTTGCAAGTTATTAAGTGCCTAACTATGGGAGATAGTACTATGATGGAGGATAATGTACTAGAGTTTTTGGGTGAACTTGGTTTGGAGGCACATTTCAATGAGGAACAATCAAAGGAAGTATAACTTGAGGGTTCTTGCATGGAAAAGGAGAAACGGAAGTTGGTCTATGTTATAGATGGTGAAGAGGTGGAGAACTTGGATGTTAACCATATTGTGGGTACGCGTGAGGTTATGGATAGTGTTGATGAAGAATCACGCACTTACCAAAACCCCGAAAACTAAGAAGGTTAACATTGGCTCAGAGGCCGAACCCAAGGAAGCTACTATTGGGGATTACTATCCAGATAGGGAGGTTTCAAGGATTATTGATATTTTACATGAATTCCAAGATTTATTCCTATGCGGGTACCACAAAATCAAGGGATTTTACCACTCCTTAGGAGAGATGCAAATCAAATTGAAGGAGGGGACGCATCCAATTTGGAAGAGACCTTATCAAATCAATTTGAATCTATGCATCAAGGTCAAGGAGGAGATTGACAAGATGATCACATCAGGCATCATTGAGGTTGTTTAGGAATCATAACGGATAAGTCTAATGGTCATCAACATTTAGAAGGATGGGAGGATAAGGATTTGTGTTGTCTATATGGATTTGAATGTGGTATGTGTCATTGATACTATCCCAACCCCATTCACTAAGGAGATCTTGGAAGGAGTAGTTGGACATGAGATCTATTCATTTATAGATGGATTTTTGGTATCATCAGGTTAGAATTGCAAAGGAGGACCAAGAAAAGACAACTTTCACCACTGAATGGTGAATTTTTGTCTATATGGTAATGCATTTTGGACTAAAGAACGTGCTCGATGTGTTTCTGTGCATTATGGTTACGTCATTTCAGGACTTCATCCATAAGTTTCTTCAATTCTACCTAGATGATTAGATAATTTATAGACTAGTAAAGGACCATTGTGACAATATGAGGTTGATGTTTAAGAGATGCTGATAGTTGAGTATATCTCTAAACATTAATAAATGTGTTTTCACCACTCAATTTGGCACCCTTTTGGGACATATTATATGTAAATAAGGCTTGTTGGTGGATCTTGTAAAAGTTTCTATTATTTTAGGATTGGGGGAACCTACCAGCTAGAGCGTGGTGTGAGGATTCCTTAGACATACATGGTATTACAAGAATTTCATCAAGGGTTATGCCAATATTTCCACTCCATTGGAGGAGTTGCTAAAATACAAGAGTATGTTCTAAAGGGGGAGGCGCATCGATGGATTTTGACACACTGAAGAATAGACTCATTACTGTAACCATATTATGATTTCCCTCTTGGGATAAACCTTTTCACGTGCATGTTGATGCATCCGGGATGGTGATTGGAGTAGTCTTAGCACAACCTAGAGAGGGAATTGTTGACCATGCCTTGTGCTTTGCTAGTAGAAAGCTAACCTAAGCAGAATAGAATTATACTACCATATAGCACAAGGAATTATCAATTATCTACACACTACACAAATTTAGGCAGTATTTGATAGTGACACCTTTTATGTTTTATACGAGATATGGCATTAAAGTACTTGGTGAACAATCTTGTCTTGTAAGGGTGCATATTCAAGTGGGTCATATTGTTTCAAGGGTTTGATTTTACGGTTTTTGTAAAACCAAGTAAGAGTAATCTAGGGCCTTACCATTTATAAAGGATTGACTTAGAGAGGACGCATAGAGCATTAAGGATATAATTCTAGATGCACAACTATTTATATCATGCAGCAAGACACACCCTCTCGATTTGGAAGATATCGTTGTGTTTTTAAGAATGGGTGTGGTGCCAAAAGGGATGACATACTTGGAGAGGAATCAATTAGTCAGTATGTGCCACTCCTTACATATTAATCAATGGAGACTTGTACAAGTTAGGTATGGATGAGTTTTTTCACTGGTGTGTGCTAGATCATGAGCACAAAGTGCAATCATGGAAGAGACTCATGGTGGAACTGCAGGAGGCCACTATGCAAGAAATGAGACTGTGCGCAAGATTATTCTAGTTGGTCTTTGGTGGGAAATGTTTTACAAGGACTATATCAATTATTGAAAGGCATGTAATCACTTCCAATGCTTTGGTAAACTAGGGAAGATTTATGAGATGCCATTAAGGCCTATCACCAAAGTAGAGTCATGTACAAGAATTGGGAAATTAACTTTATAGGACGTATTACCCTAACCATGTGAAGGATGGGTTCATGCTATATCATTACATGTACATAATATATTACAAGGTGGGAAAACGTTGTGCCTAAGAAGGATTGCACGGAAATAACAACTAGATTCCTCGTGCGAGAATATAATCGATAGGTATGGATGCCCGCTGAGTTTAACGAGTGATAGGGGTACTCATTTTCTAAATGAGATGGTTAGAATCTTGTTGGATGAGTTCATGGTAGCCCATCAAAATACTACCTCTTATCACCCACAAGCTAATGGGAGATCAAAATATTTTCACAAAATTTTGAGTCGCACATTGACCAAGATTTTTGATTTTGGATGAAAGGACTGGGATGACAAAGTTTTTGCAGTGTTATGGTCATATCAAAATACTTATAAAAAATTGAACAAGGCCACACATTTTTAATTAGTGTTTGGTGTGGAGGTTGTGTTACCTATTGAATTCATTTTACCATCACTGTATCACGTGCACGGAGGTTTAGCGATGAAAAAGTGATTGAGGAAATAATTGACAAGTTAATGTAGCTAGACGAGTGACATGCCATAACAAGATGGAGTCGAAATTCAAAAATCTAAGAAGAAAGCATCACATGATAAGCACATCAAGAATAAGAAGTTTGAGGTTGGGTAGATGGTCTTGTTGTATGACTCTAAGTTTTTGCACCACCTAGGAAAGCTCAAGGTACATTGGTTGGGCCCATACACTATCACTTGTAATTTTGGTTCAAGTGCTTCCTAGCTACAATTGTGGGATGGGATAGGGTTTCACAATTTATTTAATGGGAGTAGGTTGAAGCCCTACTATAAATAAGTCTTCTTGGTGTTTGTAAATAAGGCAATTTTCTAGCTAGCTTAGGATTTCCCTTAATGCAATTTCCTTTCTTTGTGTTTCCCCTTTTCATCACTTTTCTTTGTCTTTTGTTTGGTTTGTTGTGGGTGCATTTGTGCACCGGTAGGATGTTACATTTTGAAAGGTATTTTATGTGTAGAGGGTGCACATCTATTTATTATGGGGTGGATTGAAGAAGATAAATTCAAAAAAAGATGTGGTAAGTGCTAAGAGCAATGTTGGATGGTGGCCCGGGTTGTGAAGTCAAAGGTGCATAGGATGAAGGAAGGCACATAACAGAAGTGTTCATGATAGAAAAATGGTGTCAAAAGGCTTTGAGGAAACCATGTACAATGATATAAGTGTAGAGAAACATGAGGTAGGTGAAGGAAAGAACTTGGTAAAGGATGTAGAGGATGACATACTTCGGCACAGGGGGTGCACGCAAGTGAGTTTTTGTTCAAAGAAGTCTTACACACCAGAAGGTTGGAGGAGTTTCACACAAGGTTGGGCATGAATTAAAAGCATTGCATGAATGCACATGAGTTAGAGAAAGAAAAAGCCAACTTTATTACATTCATATGTTGGTAGGTGGCATGAAATTTAATGCAGAGAAAAGTGGGAAGCTATAAATAGAAGGTCAATGAGCTATTGTTTTTCACCTTGTGTTTTGATATTGAATAAGTTCTTGCGATCTAAGGCAATTCTTGTGAAGAAGTTACAAAGATTAGTGTGTGGAGTTGAAGAGATAAAAGGGTTTGTGAATAATTGTGGAAGAATATTACATGAGCGTACATGAGGAGGTTATTTTTGGGATCATGTGGGTGATTACACCGCCATATGGAAAATAAGTGTTCTAGGTTAGGGTTTATGAGATGGGGAATCATTTTTGAGGAGATTTCATAGAAGTGGAGCCAAGGGTTTGAGAAGTGAGTGAATGTGACATAAGGGAAGAACTACAGAGGACTAAGGATGAGAAAAATGACACCACGGAAGGGATTGAACACTTCATTGAAAAAGGGAAAAGGCAAGGTAAAGGAAAACTCGGCTATTTCAACCAGTTTTAATGAAGAATGGTATGTGGAGATGCAGTACCTAGATGGTGTGCTGTTAGGAAAGGAGTGGGTGTCTCATATACGAAAGATGGCCATGAGTGATTATAACCATTAAATGAGCACCACAAAAAGGAGATGACTTTAGATTTGGTTCTCCCTACAAAAAGAGGACACCAGATGGGAAGCCCATATATGATGATGAAGTAAAGGTTAAGTTGGAAAAGGTTGGGCTCCTACAACTCTACGAGTTGCTAATTTTTTTGGAAAACCTGAGAGACTATACCAATGGTTAATGTCACGCGTACATGAGGATCACTTTTATTTCATAGGATGAAGAATGCACATAACTACTCAACTGATTTCAAAGTACACTGGCATTATCTATGAAGGAGAGCTACTAGATGATGACTTATGCGACAAGGAGGCCATCAAGAGAACAATTGAAGCATATGATTACAAGAAGGGTTTACATTACTTTGATATCTCTATAATGACCGACCTTGTCATGAGGATGGCCACATGCCTGGTTACAAAACTGAATGGGTAGGAGAGATGGATGTAGATAAATAAGAGTTGGTTGAATGTTTACTTGTAATATCCCGGAGGGAACCATCTATAACCTTTCGATTTTATTGTAGAGGAGATCATAGATGCCACACGTGATAGGGAAAAGATTATGTTTGGTAACATCCTTCTCACCATTGTATTTTCAGAAATTGGAGTGCTCGATGGGCTAGATAAGTTTGTTTGGGAATACCTAGATGAGGATCCCTCCCCCGCAAAGATATTTGAAGCGTATACCTATGATACCATGACGGCCGCTCATAAGGTGCGCTTGGAAAAATGGTATAAATAGATGTGTGATGCATTCATGGTAGAATGGAGGATACTAGAGTAGTTTCCTACACTGGTGGATGGAGAAGCTGATTTTTCGTATACCAACACTTCTATGTCAACAAGTTTACTTTGACAAATGGAACCAAGAGCCCTTGGTGTAAATTTCCCTTCTCCTTCATAGCGTAGTATTTTCAAGGCACATTCAACTGGTTTAAGGAGGCAAAGAAACTTAGATTTGATCTAAGTGTTGTAGATCAGGATCACCGCAAGATGCGCTAGACATTGGTGTATCCTAAGAAGTGTGCATATGTATAAAAGTATGTGTCTCATGACGTGCACATGATAAAACGGTGACATTACCTATTGTGGGTAGGATGGAAATAAGGGTATATGTGCAACTAAGGCCCAATTTTGAGAAGGGTACTTATGTTGAGGATGATGTATCAATCCCAAGGACTCCTCTAAGAGAAAGAAGATGGTGTTGAAGAAAAGGGAACGAGAAGAGACTCTAACAACAAAGGCACCAAGCGTGCATATAGTACAGAATGTAGAGGCACAGGAGTAAGGTGTAAGAACGACCACTTATGTTCACCGAAAGAATTCCCCAAGAAGGAGAATGACAAGTTACCTAAGAGAGAGGAGTCACCCGGAAGGAATTTATCCCAGTGTTAGTGTTATCCCAAATTCACCCCCGGTTAATTTGGATAACTCATTATAAATGGACTTAGCCATTCAAATTCTAGGACATGCAGGGAGGCCGTCAAATTCAGCCCCGAGATATCAAAGAGAAAGACAACTCAGGATGGCTTACAAGTTAGAATTGAGAATATATGATTTGTTTGGCATGTCGTGTCTTGTGGTGAGATTGTAATCTGCGATGAAGGTTTGGATCCATCTCATGTCATGCATTAACTATGCATCAACCACCACCTCCCTGACGCATGTCAACACCTCTTACTAACACACTTCAACCGTCACCTCCCTGACATGCGTCAACGCCTCTTGTTGACATGTGTCAACCGCCCCCTCTCTGTCACACATCAAGTCCTCTTACTAATGTGTGTCAACCTCCACCTCCTTGTCATGTGTCAATGCCTCTTGCTGATGTGCGTAAACCATCCCTTCTTGTCATGCATCAACACCCTTTGTTGATGTGTGTCAGCCACCTTCGTTATCGTATATCAATCGCCACATGTTATCACTCGTCAACCACCCTTTTATGATGCATGTCATCCATTTTCCCCTTTTTGATCATCGCACCATATATTCTTGTCACGTGTCGCCACCTTCATCCTGTCATAAGTCGTCACCACCTTCATCTTGTCACACGTCATCATTCCATCTTGACGTGTGTCAACCTTCCCTCAACCGTCACGAAACAACATTTATTCTTGTCATGTGAAAAACTCTCTCCTTGTTAGTATAAAACTTCCTCCGTTCTTATCGGTGTCAAGCAAGGAAAACCAGTTATTAACTAGGCATTAATGACATCATACAAGGTAGCTCAATAACCAGTTTAATGAAGCATGGCACCCATGTCTTTTCTGATAGAAAAGTACCATTGGAAAGTGGACCAGTATGGCTTCCCATACCTCCATACATGTAATTAATGAGGGTTGTCGGTAGGTGAGATAAATTTTCTATATAATGTATTCAAACCCCTCATTTTTGAAAGAGAGACATTCTAGGAGCTGGGGAAACTCTTGCAAAATTTCCCTCAACTCCATTTGAGCTACGAGCCTTCTCTTGGGCCTAGAATGTAATTATGCCTTTGTGCATCAAATGTAATGGTATGTGCATACTTTAAAGCAATAAAAATTGTGTTTTGTGGTGTTTCTTCAACCCTAGCTCATTTTTATTGTATTTTCTTTCCTCTCCATTATTATTTTTGTATTTTTGCATGTTCTTTCACTTACAGGTTTATGATGTTGTGTTCCATGGAGTTTTGATGGTGGATTAGGATCTGGGTTTGTGTCACATTTGTTTGACCTCCCTCAACCCCTTTTTCCTTGTTTCATCCTCCCTCAATAGAGTATCTCACCCCTTTTCTTGGTGCTATCACCCCCTTAGTTTAGGAATTTCATTTTATGCATCTCTTTCTTCCCTAGTCCCTTGGAAAATCT
Organism: Taxus wallichiana var. yunnanensis; assembly: GCA_018340775.1. Lineage (NCBI taxonomy): Eukaryota > Viridiplantae > Streptophyta > Pinopsida > Cupressales > Taxaceae > Taxus > Taxus wallichiana. The sequence goes on along the minus strand of CM031235.1, from coordinate 362,317,196 downwards.
AGGTTAGTGTTAGGATAGTTGCATTTCCCTTTCTAGGATTAGTTTAACATTAGGATTACGTAGAGGAATCTGACCTTCTCCGGAGGGTTATCTCAAGTCCACAAGTCCCATAATTTGAGGGATAATCCCATGTTATCATAATTACATTGATTTCCCCACACACACAACACAAATCGAGGGTGATGTAATTTTGACATAACAATTAGAGGGAACTCCAGTTAAGAAGAAGTAGAAGGTGATTGAGAGCTCAGATTCTGAGGAGACAAAGAACATGAAGGGTGATGGCTCTGAGGGGGAAGATGAAGAGTGTGAAGAAGGTAAGAGTCCTCCTATGTATGATATACACAAGTTTGATGAAGGAGGTATGGAGAGAGGAATGTGTATGAGTAGAGAACACATAACAAAGGAGGAAGGTAGGAAGTAGACATCCATGCTAAGAGAACCTCGACCCCAACCAAATAACAAATAGATAACATTGTAGAAAAAGAGATGGTGGGTATTATGCAATAGTTGGTGGAGCACAGCACCGATGAAGTACTAAAGGAAATAGAGGAGAGTACGAGTGTAGGAAATAATATGGAAGCATGGGCGGAGATCCCATCCTGGCAGTAAGTTTCCCCAAGGTAGTACGCATAAGTGGGAAGGGAACAATAGTGGTGCAGGAACACGCTATAAATTACACCAATGATCCAAAAAAGGTGCTTCACACATGTTTCCAAAGAAAAATTCCCACATTTCAAATCCTCACTTGGTATTCTTTTGATGAAGAGGGTGTGTATGCATGCACAAGGAAAATTCTATCCTGGTATTTTGAGTCCCACATTGATGAGCCCGAGTTTGAGGTAAATAGTGATGCATTGATGAAGACACCAGATGCCAAGGGAATAAACCCTCTTGTAAATTCCCAAAAATTTCATTTGAGAAATTTTACAACATGCTCAATAAATTATCGGTGGAGGTGGAAGCAATAATTTTCAATATAAATGATAGAATAAGGGTCTTGGAGGAGGAGCTTGAGAAAAGAATGAGGAGATCATTGAGAGGGATAGGGAGATAAAATAGAAGGAATTGATTAGTGCGTAGTTATGACGTGAACGAGGGATGAAAATACGAAGGTGCATGAAGTCTATAAAAAGATAGAGTTTATTTCAAATGTCATTATTTTAAAGCACCCCAGACCGACCCCTCTTGAGCAGAAATACAAGTCAAACATGCACCGCTTAAAAAGAATTGACACGCATATTCACCATGGAGAGACAACCATTCGCATTGGAGTTGATAGAAGAGGTGATGGAATGCTAAAAGGGAGAAGAGAAGTTGAATATTGGGAGACAATAACTCAGTAATCCAAGCTCCTTGCTTTAGTAAATACCACAATGTAGATGGATGAAGTCATGTATGATAAATGTGGTGACATAGATAGAGTAGAAAACATATTGTTCGCTACCCATTGTTGGTACCCAAATTTTTTCTCCTTTATAGTATAAGCGTATTAGTGATATGGCATGAATTTTGAAGATAGATAGATAATGATGTGTGTCATTTTGTAGCCGGGGATGTGATCTAACTGTCACTCAGATTTGTGGAGAGATGGATAGCACTCAACTAGGACTTGATCTTGTCCTAACTGTTTTCAGTTGTGCATTTCAACCAAGGTAAGAGAACCTATTTTGTAACCCTCAAATGGTGAAGGAGATGAAAATATCCCTCAATTTGTGTAGATAGTATGATGAGGCCTTGGGAAAATATGATCAACACTCCAAATCTAACTTTCACAAGTTGTCACTTCCAGATTATGGAGACACTTTCAATGCAAGGCAAGGGTTATCAAGACATCAGATGATCTTGATTTTCTTTGTGCATTTTTGTAAATGGAGTGTATTTTTTTGACACACAATGTAATGCAAGGGTAGTATGGGTAGGATTATTTTGTTTGAATGATTTTTTGGTGGGAGATTTTAGACAAGACTAACTAGAATTTGCCAAATTCTTTGAGGACCTTTGCAAGAAATTTGTAAGACCTAAACAACAGAATGCTTCAAAGGGGTTAAGGTACTCCTTCAACCAGGATATGTATACCAAATGGAGGCCCAAATCTACACTCTTCCACACAATCTTTGACAACTTGCCACAAAATCTTGAAGCAGATGAACCAACAAATCATCTAGAAACCTCTATTTTATCATGACCTAAGGTGCACCCAAAGGTTTACAAATAATCTCTAAATTCAAGGAAGGTAAAGTGATTTTAAATCTGTTTATCTCTTTATTAGATGAAATCTCTTCTGAATGTGAGATTGCAAATGCCACTAAACTATCAACAATAAATGAGACCATGTATGATCAAGAGATATTTTAAACACAAGACTACAACAGGAGCAAGAAACACAAATTGAAAACATTCTGAAACATAAGTGCATGCAAATTTTTCCAAGAGACAACACAAAATAATCTAGAATGACCAAATTTATCAAGTAGGGAATGTTATAAGAACAATCTTAGAGCTTTTGATGGCTTTACAACTGAAACCAACTCAACATGATACAAATCTGATGTAAAAGGAATTAGAAATGGTTCTCAGGTGGTTTCTCAAAGAATGGGCTTCTTCCCAGATTTTCCGTGAAATTCTAAGTTTCTTCGACCTTTTGCATGTCAAAAACATGCATTATATAACATTATATTACATTTTATCCTTCTTTCCCAAGAAAATAATATGCCAAGCATCAAGTTTGTTACAAAATTCCAACATGATTCATAGATAGGGACGTTTAACATATTTGCAACAAAAGTTGCCAGGTGTTTCAAAAAGGCAAATCATTAAAAACCTTCATCATTATCCATTGTGGAGGCACATTTTTCATCCTCAAGTCATGCAGACCCCTTTCATTTCATTATTTCATCCTTATCCATCCAAAATTTGACTCTGCAACTTCTTGACTTGATATTTCACGTTTTTACACGAGCTAGGGCAAAAATCATTCCAAAAACACCTCAAATCTACAAATTGATCCTTAAAAATAATTGCATTGATCCTTACAGGCACAAATGACATGAATTTGCCAAAAATTCGATGAAAATTGATGCAAAATTTGCATCTCCAAGCTTATTGGAGCTCAAATGGTGGCCAAAATGAAAAATGCACAATTACCATTGATTTTCCTTTTTAATTTTAATCTGAGCCCTCCACGTGTCAAAATGTGATTGGGATCACTTTTTGACTTTTTAACATTTTTGGAAAAATGTAAAATTTTGACAATTTTCTCTGCCCTTCCACCCTTGAGATTTGGTGCTGACACGTGGCACATTATGGGTCCCATTGAATTTTTGGCTCAATTTTGCACATTTCCACCCTTTTTGGAAATTGGGAAATTTTTCATTTTTTCCCCGTGGGCCTATGCCTCCACCTCTGTCCTTGACACATGTCACCTTCTCTATCATTGAGGATATGAGGGCTCAATTCTCACTTTAACACCCCTTTTTTTCCAAGGGAAAATTTCTTACTTTTCCTCCATGGACCCGCGCCTTTGATTCCGTCCCTACCACGTGTCAATCATTGATTCATCATGGAGCCACGCCTCAAATTTTCATTCTAAGTCATTTTACAAAAAGGGAAAATTTTCCCTTTTACCTTCAACAGCCTACACTCCCTTCTACACCTACCACGTGTCTCCCTTTCCTCTATTTGCAGGACCCCGTGGCCCTTTCCTCGATGTTTTTCCTTTTCACCAAAAAGGAAAAAATGTTGTAAGTTCCCCGCCATCCTTCCATTCCCACCTGCCACGTGTCCTCCATAGATTGGATGTGGGCCTTGGGGGATTTTCTCTATTTCTACGCACTTTTCCAAAGTTCCCTAAGGCATAAAATGACCTGCCCGTCCGCCTTATTTTTGCGACACGTGTCCCTTCTTTGGGAAAAAATTGAAATTTTTTTCCAAAACCAAAAATGTTAAGTTTTCAAAACCCCACCAAATTTTGACCAACTACCAAATGTCCATGTATGAAGGAGGCTTGAGATTTAATTTGATGGGAAAAGGACACCCGTATGACCATCAAAAAACCACAAAAATTGCTAAGATGCCCGAATTTGATTTTTTTCTTCAGGTGAGGATTTTTTCAGTCAAAAAGCAAATGGAAAGTGATTTTAGGTAGTTTATGACCCTGGAAAAGGATTTTTGAGGGGAAATATGCATGAAACAAACAACTTTGAGCTCCAAAGGCCGAGAAAAGTGGAAAAAATGATAGAGGCCCGTGGATTTGGAAAACTAGGGCACAAAACAGGGCATACATGTATTTTTCTTTTAAGTTGGGGAAAATAATAAGTTTATGAGATTTTCAAAGCATCAAATCTGGAGGAAAAAGTTTACACCACCAATTCTTGGAGAAAAATGTTTCACAAGATGCAAACCAAAGGAAAAATAAGGTCAAAATGGCAGAGGGATCAAAATGAACACCAACATCGGCTCCTTGCTCGGGATGGGCACTCCCAATGAGTGCCACAAGAACAAAAGTAGACCAAGTGCCAAAATAATCCATTGGGAAAATGGATTCATGAGCCAAAGCCACCAAAAACTAGCTGAAAACCAACAAAAATGGCTACTACACACCAAGGCAAACCACAAACCAACAAAACACCAGAAAATAGAGTAAAAACCAGACATTATACACTATACAAGTTAGTGCATACCTCAAATTTGGGGATTAATCCAAGAAATGCTTCAAATGCCTACCATTAATGTAAAGCGTAGTTCAAGAAATTCCCCATCTAAGTCCTTGATAAAAAGGTATTTTCACCAATTTTGATATCAATGGAGTAAGGGCCCATCCATAATGCATCAAATTTACCATGTTTTCCCTTGTCTTTATTTCTACTATCCCACAACAAAACCAGATCTCCAATATTGAAGGCCCTAGGTGTGACCTTCTTGTTAAACAACCTCTTTAACTTCTCTCTAAATCTGACATGCCTCTTGTGGGATGTTCTTTTTCTTCATCTAGCTCTACAATCTGATTAATCCTTGCTTCATATGGGCTAACCTCTTGATCTTCAAGTTGTTGAACAAACTAAAAAGATGATAATTACAGATGTAAGGGAAGAAGATCTTGATTTCCATACACCAACTCAAATGGGCTCTTACTAGTAGCTCTTTTGGCAGTAATTCTATCAGCCCAAACTACAAATTTTAGTTGTTCACCCCATTTTCTCTTGTTCAACTCCAAAGTTCTCCTAATGATCTTCAATAAGTTCTTATTGCTAGACTCATCTTGTCCATTTCCTTGAGGTTTATAGTTTGAAGAATAAGTCAAATTGGTTCCATACTCCTTGCACATTTCCATAAATGGTTTATCTCTAAAACACATGGCATTATCAACAACAATTTTGACTGGCACACCAAATCTGCATATGATATGATTCAACAAGAAGTCCATAACAACTTGGTGTGTTGCTTTTTTGGTGGGGATTGCTTCTACCCACTTGGTGAAGTAATCTGTGGCTACAAGGATCCACTTATGTCTAGCACTAGAAGGGTCTAGAGATCTCACCAATGAAGTCCATCCCCCACTATTTGAAAGGAGCTTCAACTGATATAGGATGCAAAGGAAGGGAGCCTGAAGCTTTCATTCTTCCAGAGAAATGCTGGTAGCTCTCACATTTTCTAACCAACGATGGTTGCATCTTTGAAGAGAGTAGGCCACCAATAACCAGCTCTCAAAACTTTGTGTGTTATAACCCTTCCAACAAAGTGTCCTCCACAAACTCCCCCATGGAAATCAGCAAATACTTTGGGAGCTTCATCTTCGGTTACACATTTCAAGAGGACAACTTCAGGGTTATTCCAAGATAGCCCAAAAGTGATGATGTATTTTTGAGAAGCTAGCTTAAGGGCTCTTTTCTAATTTTTATTTAAATGATCAAGATAGCATAAGTGTCTCGAGGTAAAGATTATATCCTTGTACCACTCAAAGCTTACGAATTTGTCAAGAACATCTGCCCTTTCTTCCTCTACTTCATTCACTTCCACAGTCTGCAAGTTTCTCTCAACCATGAGCTTAGCAAGACCCAAACCTCTTACCAACTTTGTGGTTTAGATATCCATGTCATACTCCTGCAGTTTGTTCACCCATCTACATCGTTTTCTTGAGATCTCTATCTCTAATAAGTTGTCTTTTACCATGGTGTGGGGAACATAAGAAACAACTTTTGAACTTAAGATATAAGGCCTAAAAACCTTTGTTGCTTTCACCAAGGAAAATGCTTGTTTTTCCATGATTGTGTACTTTAACTCAACAACTTGTAAAGCCTTGCTAAAGAAGGAAATAGGCCTCTCAGCCCCATCTTCATCCTTTTACAACAAAACAGATGCAATATTATTTTTAGAAGCAAAAGAGAAGATTTGGAAAGGTTTCTTGTAATTCGGAGCTGCCAAGACAGGTGCATATTTCAATGCTTCTTTGATCCTTCAAAAGATTTAAGGGTAACCTCCTCCCACTTGATAACTTGGTCTTTCTTTAGCATGCATGTAATGGGAAGAGTCAATTCAACAAAATTTGACATAAACCTTCTAATGAAGTTGATTTTCCCAAAGAAGGATTGGATTCCCTTCTTTGTTCGTGGGATTGGGACCTTGTTGATTACTTCTACTCTCTCAGGGTCAATCATGACACCAAACTTTGAAACAATATAACCAAGTAGCTTGGCCTCTTGTACTCCAAAATGACACTTCTTTGGATTGAGAGAAATGCCATATTCTCTACATCTGATCAACATTCTTTCTAAGTGTTGCAAGTGATCTTTTCTACTCCTTGAAAATACAAATACACAATCCTAATAAAACTACAATGAAGTCATTTATGTAACCAACAAAAGCAACATCCATTGCTCTTTGGAAAGTAGCTCTAGCATTCATAAGACCAAAAGGCATTCTTACATAAACATATGTTCCCCAAGGAGTGGTAAAGGCAATTTTAAATCTTTCTAACTCCTTGACAACAACTTGATTGTAGCCAAAAAACCATCCAAGGTAGACAACAATTTAGATCTAATCACTAACTGCAGCATGTTTTCCATGTTTGGAAAAGGATAATTGTCTTTCAATGAAGCTCTATTCAGATTTCTGAAGTCTACACAAAGTCTGATATCTCCATTTTTCTTTTTGATTGGCACAAGGTTTGCAACCCAAGATGAATACCTCGTGGGCTGAATGATCCCTCCCTCCTTCAGTTTCTTCAATTCATCTTGCATTTTCATGGAGAGGAGTGGATTAATTGGCATTTGCTTTTGTCTGAATGGTTTGGCATTTGTTTCAAGAGGGATCTCATGCTGAAACAAGTATTCTCTATATGCTTTCAGCTCTGAATAAGACCAAATAAAACAGTCCTGATATTATTTCAACAATTGGAGGTAGGACTATTTTTATTCCTTGTTTAGACTACTTCCCAACCAAACTTTTCTTGGTTTATCACTAGTTCCCAAGTTATGCTCTTCCACATCCCTTGAGACAGACATGTTTCTATTTATGATGTAATCAACATTGCTAAAATTTGACTCAAGTGCAACAAGACCTCTAGGAATGGTGTTAGTTTTCAATTGGATAATATATTTTCCAAACAAATTCTCTCTTCCTTTAGTCACACAAACCATTGGTTCCCAATAAATATTATGATCTACAAATTCAACTTGATTTTTTAATAATCTTTGCACTTGAGCATCATTATTAAACACTTGCCAATGCTTGATGTTGTCGTGAGGACAGCTGGCTAGTTAACACTTCAACATTGTACTCACAATAAAGTGAAATAGTGCAATCCCAAAATATTGACCCCAAAACTACCAACTTGTTAGCAACAACATTGAAACTTCTGTCATGGTGCACAGTATTGAAGGAATCAAACATTTCAATTAGATCCCAAACTGTATGCTTATACTATTTCATCCGCTAATTTTTTGTAGCATACAGTTTTCTTATTTATTTAACAACCAACTCTAAATATCCTTTACAATGATGTCCTTGACACCATACTTCCATGCAATTCTCGACCCAACAACAAGGCTTCATACTCAAGAATGTTGTTAGTACATTCAAAATTATGCTTAAAGGAAAAACAAATTCTTCCAAGCTAGGAGAAATCAGAATATACCAGCACCATTTCCAAATTTAGAGAAGCTCCATCAAATAGCAAGGTCCAAGGAGAACCTACCTGTTCAAGGCACTTTGATTGATCCATCTTGTGTTCTTTTCCATCAGCAAACCCAATAAAATTATCAACATCAACATCAACAAACAACACCTCATAGGAAGCATTGTTTGGATCCTCAATTAAAATCAACATCTTCTTTTCTCCATAGAGCTTGAAAAGGCTGCCTTCAATGGGAATGGTGGAAAAATACATATCCATTTGGACACTCCCTCCAACACTTGCAGCCCATTTTCTTGACAATAACATACCCCATTTAGCAGGGCAATCAATAATCACAACATCCAATTTTAAATTCCTCCCAGGATAAGATGCAAGTTGCACCACCAAACCCTTCACACAACCAACTACCAGCACTTCTCTTGAGTCCATGGTAGTACACTTTCCATAGGTTGTTGTTACTTTGATATCCAACTCATTCATGACTTCTAGAGGCATGACATTACATGATGCACCGGAATCAAACATACAATTGTGAAGTAGTCTATCCTTTATGATCAAAGTTGTAAATAATGGATCAACATTCAATTGGGAATCAACCAAGGATGTCCCCAAGTATACCTCAGGTGTTTCTCCAAGATCCTCTACTGCTGGTGGTGTTTCAAGGTCTGCAATGATCTGAGGAGGAGTTTCAATAACATTTACATTTTTGTTCAGAGTAGTCTTCTTCTCCTTCAATCCCAAGTACTAAAATGCTCTCTTCTTATGTTCAAGAATCCTAAGCAACTCAATGATTGGAACAATCACTTTTATTTGGCTCAATACTTGGGCTATGTCATAGGAAAACTCTTTGGCAAAGCAACATTGGAAGGGAGACAAATAGATTCATAAGATGGCATGGGATTCTTGGTAGCTTGAGCATGAGGAGGACTGTAATTTTTTCTTGGGACAAAAGAGCTTTTGGTAGGTGTTTCTCTTCTAGAAGCTTCTTTGGGAATACTTGTGAGCAAGGGTGTTTTAGGTTTGTCTTGAGGCCCAACTCCCTTAACAACTTTGCTCCTAGTGTTATAGTCTTTCTCTTGAGCTACAACAACATTCATCAACAATTGTCTATCTTCCTCTAAAGGGATACCACCATCATACTTCTTAATCATCAAATCTCTTAAGTATTCAAAGTCATTGTTAGGAATTTCAAAAGCTTGCACTACATCAACTTCAAGAGTATGAGGGGGAAGAAAGACTTGTACTGTTTGATGTAATCCCAAAAGGTTGCAGCTATCCTTACACTTATCACTTTAGTAGATGTTGCTCCTCCTTATGAGCTTGAAGAACAACACACCATGTAGATATCATCATCAGTATCATTATCATTATTAGCTTCACCATCTTTTGGTCCACTTCACATGGAGGATGGAGTAGAAAACACCTATCACACCAATCAATATCAACAACTTCCTCAACAGCAACAACCCTAGCAGCTTAGGGATCGGTGTAAAATCTTCCTTCATGTGCTTGAGGATGTCTATTTGCAGACCCCATGGGTCCTTTCCCTCTATCATCTTCCCTTTGATCACCTCTAGGATGATTGGAAAATCTATCATGGTTTTGTGCTCTTGCTGACCTTGTGAAGTCTACCCAATTCCCTTCTCTGCCTGCTAACTTGTATGAGATTTCTTTGACATCCCCTACCAAAGTTTTCACAACCTCCTCCAAATCAGCACCCTTGCTAGCTTGAGGTTTTTCAGGGTTTATCAACTTTACACCATCTCTCTTGAGAGGTTTCCCAATTTCTTTGATATTGTTTTCAATTTGAAGTGCCATGGTGAAAGCTTGCCTTAGATTGGTAGGGTTCTTGTCTCTTAAGTAGTAGGCTACCTTTTTATCAAATGCATCTACATATTTGATTAAACAAGACTCATCACAAGGCCTCAAATTAATGGCAACCTTCTCAAAGTTTTGTTAAACCTTGTGTTGAAGTCATGGATTGATTCATTGGGGTTCTTCTTGATATTCTCAAATTCAGACAAGAGAAATCTAGGATCAGTCTTGTCACCATATTGCAACCTAAATGCATTCTTCATCTCAATCCAAGAATCAATTGAATTATCAAGCAGATCCTTGTACCAATCCCTAAGCATCCTCTTCTAGTGTATGAATGAACAATTTGACATACACATCTTCAAACTCTATTTCAAAATCCTCCATCATGTTAACAAAAAGTTTGAGATGTTAATCACCAGTTATAGTATTGTTACCTTGGAACTTTGGCAACCTATTTCTGACATCTTTTGGGACAACATTTGGGTAACCATCCATTCCTCTAAAGTCTATAGGACCAAAGGTGTTAACAACAAATGGAGGTCTAGGCTGAGCCATATTGTTTGGTGGAGGTGATCTTGGGGTAACACAAGCTGATGAGGAGTGCAAGGTATTTGGGGCTCAAGAATGTGGTTCACAAGATGGGTATTCTCTAAATGCTGATTTTCTTGGAAATTTTTATTAGAATTGAAACACGCATGTGCAAATTGAAGAAGGAACTCACCAAGTATAATAGAGAAGGACCCTCACTAGTTGAGGTAAACAAGTTTATGAGAGGATTTATTGAATCATAATCACTGGAAGAAGAGTGATAATCCTCTACTAAAGGCCGATCTCTCTCACCAATGGATATACCTTTGCCTGATGTCTAACCTTTAACAACCTTCCAAATTCTTCTCCCTTCTAACTCTAAGTTCCTTGAATCTGAAAACAACTTCTTAGCAGAGTCTTTAATGAAGAGAGATCTTCTTCCTTCAAGTTTTGTAGAGATTAAAAACACAAAAATAAATGATAGAAAGATTAAAACACTGGTATTTATCAAGATCAAAACAACATGGAGTCTCCACTAAGGATTTTCACCCTAATTGTACAAATGCACTAAAATACTCATGTAAATACCTATCAACACTAAAAATCTTACCAAACTTTATAGATCAAACCTTCCTTTTCTTGAATCTATCAACCACAAATGTAAATGAAGTGCAACTACTACTACTGCTGCTAGAAAAATAATAAAATTACAACCTTTACAACTTGAAACATTTGCAACAATGTATTTGCAGAATTTGTAAGGGACATTACCAGTGGTTTGATATGCATCCAAATATCTCAAATATTTTCAATAGTTCCCAAGAATGTCCCGTAGAATGCTAGAAAGTGTTGGTACCCAAAATTTTTCTCCTTTTAAGTCTAAGTAGCATCAGAGATATGGCATGAAGCTTGAAGACAGATAGATCATGATGTGTGTCATTTTGTAGCTAGGGATGTGATCTAACTGGCACTCAGATTTGTGGAGAGATGGATAGCACTCAAATAGGACTTGATCTTGTCCTAAATATTTTAGGTTGTGCCTTTCAACCAAGGTAAGAGAACCTATTTTGTAACCCTCAAATGGTGAAGGAGATGAAAATATCCCTCAATTTATGTAGATAGTATGAAGAGGCCTTGGGAAAATATGATCAACACTCCAAATCTGACTTTCACAAGTTGTCACTTCCAAATTATGGAGATAATTTCAATGCAAGGCAAGGGTTACTAAAGACATTGTAGGATCTTGATTTGCTTTGTGCATTTTTGTAAATGGATTGTATTCTTTTATTGACACACAATGCAATGTAGGGGTAGTATGGGTAGGATTAGTTTGTTTGAATGAATTTTTGGTGGGAGATTTTAGACAAGACTAACTAGAATTTACCAAATTCTTTGAGGACCTTTGCAAGAAATTTGTAAGACCTAAATAGTAGAATGCTTCAAATGGGTTAAGGTACTCCTTCAACCAAGATATGTGCACCAAATGGAGGCCTAGATCTACACTCTTCCACACAATATTTGACAACCTGCCACAAAATATTGAAGTAGATGAACCAACAAAGCATCTAGAAACCTCTATTTTATCATGACCTAAGGTGCACCCAAAGGTTTACAAATAATCTCTAAATTCAAGGAAGGTAAAGTGATTTTAAATCTGTTTATCTCTTTATCGATGATGAAAGCTCTTCGAATGTGATATTACAAATGCCACTAAACTATCAACAAGAAATGAGACCATGTATGATCAAGGAGATATTTTAAACACAAGACTACAATAGAGCAAGAAACACAAATTGAAAACATTTTGAAACATAAGTGCATGCAAATTTTGCCAAGAGACAACACAAAATAATCTAGAATGACCAAATTTATCAGCAAGGGAATGTTATAAGAACAATCTTAGAGCTTGTTGATGGATTTACAACTGAAACCAACTCAACATGATACAAATATGATGTAAAAAGAATTAGAAATGGTTCTTAAGAGGTTTCTCAAAGAATGGGCTTCTTCTAGATTTTCCCATGAAATTCTAAGTTTCTCCAACCTTTTACATGTCAAAAAACATGCATTATATAACATTCTATTACATTTGATCCTTCTTTCCCAAGAAAATAATATTCCAAGCATCAAGTTTGCTACAAACTTCCAACATGATTCGCAGATAGAGACGTTTAACATATTTGCAACAAAAGTTACCAGGTGTTTCAAAAAGGTGAATTATTAGAAAACCTTCATCATTATCCATTGTGGAGGCATGTTTTTCATCCTCAAAGCATGCACACCCATTTCATTTCATTATTTCATTCTTATCCATCAAAAATTTGGCTCTGCTGAACTTCTTGACTTGATGTTTCACATTTTTACACAAGATGGGGAAAAATTCATTCAAAAACACCTCAAATCTACAAATTGATACGTAAAAACAATTTCCTTGATCCTTTTCGGCACAAACAACACAAATTTGCCAAAAATTTGATGAAAATTGATGCAAAATTCACATCTCCAAGCTTCCTGGAGCTCAAATGGCGGCCAAAATGAAAAATGCACAGTTACCATTGATTTTCCTTTCTCCTTTTAATCTGAGCCCTCCACGTGTCATAATGTGATTGGGAATGGATTTGGGATCACTTTTTGACTTTTTAACATTTTTGGAAAAATGTAAAATTTTGACAATTTTCTCTACCCTTCCGCCCTTGAGATTTGGTGTTGACACATGGCACATTGTGGGTCCCATTGAAGTCACAGCTCAATTCTGCACATTTCCACCCTTTTTGGAAATTTGGAAAATTTTCACTTTTTTCCCCACGGCCCGCACCTCTACCTCTGTCCTTGACACATGTCACCTTCTCTATCACTGAGGATATGTGGGCTCATTTCTCATTTTAACACCCCTTTTTCACCAAGGGAAAATTTCTTACTTTTCCTCTGGGACCCGCGCCTCGATTCCGTCCCCTTACGTGTCTCCCTGATTCATCACCTAGCCACGCCTCAAATTTTCATTCCAAGTCATTTTGTAAAAAGGGAAAAATTTCCCTTTTTCCTTCGGTGACTTGCACTCCCTTCTACACCCACCACATGTCTCCCTTTGCTCCATTATGGACCCACGGCCCTTTTTCTCCTTTTCACCAAAAAGGCAAAAATGTTCTAAGTTCCCGCCTTCCATTCCCACCTGCCACATGTCCTCCTTAGATTGGATGTGGGCCTTGGGGGATTTTCTCCATTTCTACGCACTTTTCCAAAGTTCCCTAAGGCACAAAATGACCCGCCCATCCGCCCTTGTTTCTACTTGTGACATGTGTCCCTTCTCTGGGACTCGCAGAGCTATGGGAAATTTTTTTTTCCAAAACCAAAAATGTTAAGTTTTCAAAGAAACCCACCAAATCTTGACCAATGACCAATGGCCACATATGAGGGGAGGATTGAGCTTTAATTTGACAAGAAAAGGACTCTCAGTATGATCGTAAAAAACATAGAAATTGCTAAGGATGCCCGAATTCAATTTTTTCTTCATGGGTGAGGATTTTTTTGGTCAAAAAGCAAATGGAAAGTGATTTTAGGTAGTTTACGACCTGACAAAGGATTTTTGAGGGGAAATATGCATGAAATGAACAACTTCAAGCTCCAAAGGCTAGGAAAGTGGAAAAAATGACAGAGGCCCGTGGATTTGGAAAACTAGGGCACAAAATAGGGCATACATGTATTTTTCTTTCAAGTTGGGGAAAAATAATAAGTTTATGAGCTTTTCAAAGCATCCAATCTAGAGGAAAAGTTTGTAGACCACCAATTCGAAGAAAAATGTTTGAGCATGCAAACCAAAGGAAAAATTAGGTCAAAATGGCAGAGGATCAAAATGAACACCAACACCCATGAGGCAGATTCAAGGAATTTCAAGAGAAAAAAAGAGGACAATAGGGAAGAGCAATAAAAATATTGGTAGAGGTTGAGAATAAGTCAAAGGTGATTTAAACCTTAAGGGTTTCGATTAAAAATAAGTTGAAGTAACTATACCCCCAAGTCACTCGTAGGATGGACACATTGGGAAACCTTAGCAAGTAGATGGAAAATATCATAGATACACTTTGAAGGATAAGGGAGTTAAACTAAGTTTTGATGAGGTTAGGGTGCTGGTGGGTGATTTACTTCAACATGCACAGGGTGAGGTAGATGTTTGGGATAAAATTGAAGCATCCATGAAGAAATACTTCCCACTCCTCATGTAGCGATAAGATCCTTCTATTGTTCCATTCTTTATTATTTAGCAAGAAAGCATAGTGTTTCTAGGATGCATAACACGCATAGTGTGGGGTGATGTTGGACCCTAAAAATTGGCTAAGTCCCAAGAAGAAGTGTGCGCAAGCAAGATAGGTGAGTAGAAAGGCACTCAAGGAAATGCGCATGGGAGGATAGGCTTGGACATAGAAGAAGGAAACGTTTTGGGGACTTAGCCACATTTTCAAGTTGGTATCGCATTGAAAAAACTTAAAGGCCCGAGTAGGCATGATGAATGGATAAGGTGTCACCGGAGCCTTGGATGTCAAAAAAAGAATATTCCATGTGAGGAATATTCCCGTGAGGATCATTATAGTTAGTGGAAGCCTTTACAAGCTGGCATAAGCTCTTGATTAATCATGGAGGACCACACTTCCACTTGGCATGTGATCTTCTCATGGGAAAAGCTATGGTGGTGAATCCAGATTCTATTTAAGGGAGTGTTTGGGCCCGAAATAGAGAGAAGAAGAGAGGCAACAAAGTGCTGCAAGAATGTTGTTACTAAGCATAGATGTATGCACCCGATTCTGAACAAGGGTTGTGATGGGAAAACATAGCTAGGATCTCTATTCAAGAGTATTTTTGTAGGGTTGGGATGTTATTCCATGGTGTATATGGTCTGAGATGACCCCTTTTGATGTAATATGGCTATTGTAAATGGATTTAATCAATATATGGAGCTTTGTTTTGTATATTTGTGTTTATGGACTAAACCCTAGTGTATTTTCATGTTATTCATGGTTCGATCTGTTTCCATTATGTTTTTGTGATGTTATGCTTATCTCATGGAGCATTTATGCTTAGAACTAGATCTACTACCTCTATATTAGATTAAATGCATGTATTCTTGTTCTGCAAACCTTTCCTCCACTAATGGTGGAACATTCTCACAAATATCACATAAAGGAGGGGTTCAACACCTTATGCGCCTTGGGTGAGCACCCAACATATACTTGGGTAATAGGTCAATGTGCTTGGGTAGAAATAAGGTGTGTAAAATGTGACTACAATAATGAACAATAAATACTCATTATTTGATTTCTTTATAGTTTACATTTCAATTTGAACCATACTCCTATTGTATCCTTAATAAAAGGGAAAAGTAATTAACCCTCACATTAACATTAAGGCTTAAGGTCTAAAAAGTACATAAGTAAAGTGACATATGCTAATCACAAAAATGCCTAAGAATCCAAAAAAATAGGACAAAAAGGTGTCATACACACAAGCATAAACAACATTCTATAGAATCCACAAACAAATGACCAAAAAGTATCACCAAAAAAACATAGTTTAGGCCATATGTCGCATACATAGAAATAAGCCATGAAGTAAGTGAATATATGTAGCAAACAATGGTTGTGAGGAACATAGATAAAAATATGTTACACAATATAAGACATATGTGTTATTCATGTTAGTCCAAAATATAACATATAAAAAATATAAGTAATTGATCATAATGAGGAAGTGAAAGTAATTGTAATGAAACAAAATCACTTGAATTAGTGATGTCCCCAAAAATTAGGATTAACTAGGAAGGGTCTTGGCCAACACCTGACATCATTTATCAATATGTGTATGTCCTACATCAAGCTCAAAAAACCTTGGGAATGCATGTGTAAATTATATATATACTATCTATATATACTATCTATCAAACTGATATGGAAAACAACATATACAAAGTAAAGATCAAGAAAAATTAGTCATATTTAGGTCAAGATTTTAGATTTGTAAATATTTGAAAGTTTTTGTATTATGTGATTATTGGATTTTTTAATAATTATGATTAATTATATAAAGGGAAAGGGTAGCATAAGATTTACTTGATGAGGGCCTCATTAGGAGGTGAGGTAGACATATTTTTAAAATTATGCTAAAAATTTGACAAAACTATATGTGTAGTAGTAATAATAGTAGGTTCCTCAAAGGAAAAAGTATACCCATAAAAAAGGATTCTCATGCTTTAAATTTGTCATACGTGTAATAAGAGAGGGGTGGACCTTAGGAAGATGAGGTTTTTTCGCATGTGTAAGAGATATATTATGTGCAATAAGAAAGTGAGGTGGAATTTTATGAGGGAAAACCAAGTAACATGTGAAATAGGAGACCTAGAAGGAGGCCTATGAAGAAGGGAACCACTGGAAGTAGTAGGTGTAATAAGAGACCTAGGAGGGATAGACTCATTAGAAGTATCATGTACAATATAACTTCTAGGAGGGATAGACCTACTATAAGAAGAATGTGTAATAGGATATCTAAGAAAACACTTGAGAGGGATAAACCCACTAGAAGTAGCATGTGCAATAAGATAACTAATAGGAATTTTGGGAGGGATAAACTCACTAGAAGTAGTATGTGCAATAAGATACCTATGAGGAGGCCTGAGATGTATAGACCCACTAGCAATAAAATCTATAAATATAATAAACTTAGCTTTAATAACCATTTCTTTCCAATGATATTTGATATTAGGGCCTACCATGGGATATCCTTGACTATAGCAGCTTTATGATTGTAAATAAATATCACACATTGGTGTAAGATAGATGGTATACTTGTAAGAGCACGTGGCCAAGAGAAACCTAGATTCATATCACATGAGCCAAACAAGTAGTAATAAAAAGAGGATATCCATAGTATTAGAACTAGTTGTAAGAGGTATAAAATATGTCCAAGAGAAGTCATAATATAAAATTTCATGTGTTTCCTAGTATGTTCGAGAGAAGTAAGTACCTTGAGAGAAAAAATATTTCTAACACCACAAAAAATCAAAACATTATGGATAGGGCATTGGAAAACAAAAATTTGAATGTATAATGTATCCAAAACAATATTATGATCCATATAAAAATAATAAAATTTAATAATGGGCTAAGGAGGTGTTATAGTAATAATAGTACAAATCAAAGAGTCTAATTGATTATCATAGGATGGAAGATAATATTGATATTGATAGGTATGGTGTACTTTATAATTGGACTCAATATTGTTATGATAAGGAAGCAGGTCATAAGATTAGAATTTTCATTGGTAGGTGTTGGTGAAATAAAATTTCGTAAGGGAAAATTAATTGATTTTCACCAACACTCCGTAACCATGTCCCTCATGTTTGTGAAAGGGGAGGCTCCCTTTATTGTGGGTGGTTGTTAAGCTATAAACCACACATGACTACTCCACTATACCTACAAAAAAATTTACACCTAGTTCAAGGAGGTATTTATTTAGGAAACAAGGTGAAGGGGAGTTATAAATTAGAAAACGGGGTTAATCTTGTAAATAGGCACTAGCAAAGTTTCACATGCATTCACTAAAATCAATCTACACTTAATTAGAATAAAACACTTTACTAATAATGAAAAGACACAATAAATCATGGAAAAATAATACCATTAATCCATTCATCAAAGACAAGTAACACCTTCCTTGGTTGATGTGCACAAAGCTAAAAAGTAGAGAGATAGAGGAAACATAGAGACAAGGAAAGGAAGAATGTTATCTTTTGCTTTATTATTAGTAGTGAAATAACTATCTACTTAGAGAATCACAATTGAAAACCCTTTGGAATGAGGGATTCATATAATATATATCTTTACAAAAGACTCCTCACCTACCCCCACATGACTTTTCACTCAACTTTATAACTTGTGACCATTCATATCCCTGGGAAGGAAGAGTGAGTACCTTTTTATTAATTGAAGGAAACTCATTACAATGTTTGACTATAGGTCATATTTAAATGAATAAGATGAAATAGTGAAAAGTAAACCCCTTAATGAAGAATTAGAACATATGAGAAGATAAGAAAAGAGTGGGGAAAGAGAGAAGAAGGGAGATAGATATGTTAAAGTAGAAGTTGCATTTGTCAATGAAGATCCACTATAGTATTAATTTTCAACTCAACAACCCTATATACACCGGCACATCAATCGGAAAAATCTGAGCACTCACCCAAAGAACACAAAGGTATCAGATCCTCTTTGTTACTTTTACCGTGGTGCTTACATGCATTCATAATAACCATATTCAAGTGCATATTCCATTTTTCACAATCAGATCCATGAGCTCAATTTGGAAACACATATTATAAGTAAAACATACATATCACATAAGGATTAATACCAGATTCACCATACAATAACCATGAATAGAGGTATAAACAATCAATATCCATCCATAATGATCCATTATATTAATTCATCACAAACCATAGAAGTGAATACATACATAATATTGTCATAAGTCATGCATGCACATAAAATAGCAGCATAACTCTATTACATACAATCATACCATGATGATCTCTAATCCCTATAAATCAATACATATATATAGGGGTGGGGACTTTCCCTTCACTACCCATGCACTCTCAAAATAGGTTGTATGCTAAAAATAGCCATGCGTGTATACAAGGATAAATAAAGAAAAATTCAATCTTAACCTAATAATAGATTATCTATTATTAACTCCAAAACTAATACTATTATTAGCTCAGAATTTGCATGACTCTTAATCCTCCACATGTTACCAAAATAGATTTTACTTAGCCTCCATATAACATCCACTTTTTATGACTTAGAAATAAGGGATTTTTTTAAAACAAAATCTTCTCTATTCTAAATTAATATAATTCAGAACACACATTCCATTGCCAATCCATCTCATAATAGAAACCATATGCATATGTAGTGACTTGGTGAAACACCGATCTCTCATGTAAACTTTTTCAAGTGTATACTAAGTATACTTTGTTCTTTTACCCTTTAAGGTTCACTCAAGTGTTCTTTCTAAGAATCCTATATGAATATCTGATTACGATATTCATCTAAAATCCTACAACTTAGACTCGGTGACATAAGACAACGTAACCGAAGTTTACAATACTTCGCCAAAGTAATAAAAATGTTAACCATGTTTTCATTCCAAGATGACAAGCTCATCGAAAGGAATACGTCTCTCACCATACTCGTACTATTATATAGATTGGTCATCCTTTACTACCTCATCAACCAAACCCGAGTTAAAGTTTCACACTAAACAAGGGCAGCTTACATGCACTAGTGTGGAAGAATACCCGTGGTGACTAAGGGTGCCGACATACTCAATCAAACTTCTTCGATTGGATGTGTTTACTTACCCTAAGTCAACATGAGTTTACCACTACACTAGTTCTTGTTTCTATCTTTGTTTAGACTAGAACAATGAAATGAATATCCACTTATGTCAGTCGAATTGATTGAACTATGTGGGGTGTTGAAGCATAAATGGTTGCATTACTGTATCCTCGTAATGACTCCCGTCATTATGAGGGTACTCTACTACAGTCCCTATATTACAACAACCAACTGAGTTCCTTCAACTAAACTAACATACTTAAGAACATTAGATCATTAACCCATCAATTTATTATCTTGTTTAATTTATCGTTAAAAAATGCACCTAAGGGTTCACAATATACATTTGACCCAAATAAGGGTATGAAATGTAATTTTACACCAATTGAGGGTATGCAGATGAAATCTACATTCATACATATGAACATTTTAGTCTTAAACCATTATTTTCATTTATCGATATATCTGAATTTGATATTAAGTGAGTAAGATCATCAAGTGCTCTTGCTATAGTTTATCATTGCAAAAAAACTTGATTGAAAGCTTATACATTAGACTTAGAGATATCATAATGTCTAAATCTTTCTATTAACTCTTTTAAGATTTCCTATTTCCATTTATTGTTTACATATAAGGAGCATACAACCAATCATCCTTTATGATTTAAACATAATCTCTTAACAAGATAACATACATAGTTCTTTATTTAATGATAAAAGGAAACATCCTTTTCTTTCTTATTAAGGACTATTTTCCTATTAATGAAATCAAAAACATATGGTATAGTTTCATAATAAGAAATCCACATTCTTCTATATAAAACTATACTTATTCCTTTTTCGAATAAGGATTTATCAATCATAATCAACTTAGTTATACACTTCCCTTAAAATGAAATGAAACTATAAGTATAGATCCTTATTCCTAGTATCATTTTATACCTTAGAATCCATTAAGCCATGCATGATAATATTTAATAATATTAATCAAATATAAGTCATATATGACCCTAGAATAAATCAAAAATCAACAAATTTCACACAACAATTCGTTTAACAAAAAGAGAGTTCACTACACTCCAAACTCAATAAGTATTCCATAAGTTTATAAGAAAACTTCTTTCATCATTACAAAACCAATTTAATACATCCTCATAATTTCTCCAAAAATTTCATTTCAAGATAATTTCAATACATAAAGCATTTGAATGAGGAAAATGACTTTGTTAATAAAACAAATGTAACTTTTTATAAGTATTTCTCCTTTCACTTTTCATGAAGTCCATCTACAAAATTGTTAGTAGGAGTTAGTTCACAAGAACTAAGCATGATAATCACTATAAAGTTAAAATAATATGATTTTATCTAACTATTTCATAAAAGAAACCCTATTATTTAAGAAAATGTTCCAAGTTCTCAAAATAAGAACAATAAAATTAACCGCCCAAAAAGCCACTATGTTAGAGATAGAGAAAACACCACTAAATATATTTAAGAATCTATTGTCTATAAAAGAAGTTAAATACTCCAACAAAATTTAATTCCTTCAATGTCACAATAATGATAATCATTTCAACATGATAACACTTCAAACTATAACCAACTATAAGAAGATAATTAATTAAAAATTTATATTCTATCCTCATTCTTTTCAATTTAATTCACCAAGCCAAAGTTCTACAAAATCACAATCTAGTTCCTTATCATTCAATCTAAAAGGTATCTAGGAACAATTATGAATTGACATGAACAGGATGCTACCACCATAGTACATCTAACCAAATCCCTGATACCATCCATAAAAGGAAGCCAACAAAATAGAGATCACTTTACAGAAACCGAGTGTACTCATTGTACATTCCTATAGGAGGATACTCTAATGAAAAGAAAGAATTAACACAAGATAAGAATTTAGAAAAAATTATGACTTAACAAAATGAATTGGTTTCCAAAACCCATTTGTTCGTATCATATTAACTGAACCAAGAAAGGGAAAAAGAGTTAAAACATAACCATGCATTTCAAATGATCAAGCTACAATCGAACACACAAGTAACCCTTGCCAAAAACTTAAGGATAATGAAAATTGATAGTTCCAAGGAACAAAATCATAGTGCACGGTCTTTACCAGAAAATACCGGTATTCAGGTTTAAAGAATAAAAATTTCCTTTAACAATGATCATAGTAACTCATAGGTCTAATTCACATTCGAACCAAAATTCACAATAAGAGCATTAGTTACCACATAAACATTTCAGCCCAACCAAAGCTACAAACTCAATCTCAATGAGACGTTGCAGAGATTAAACATTCAATTAAAACATGCAACATTCACCATGTAAAATGTATTATAAAAACACTAATAACCTAGATCACAAAAATATTCAAGATTGAACATGAGCAGATATATCCCAAGATATCCCACTCATTTCGCTTTGAAGAGTAACAATTCTTTGAGATAATATTTAACATAGGAATGAAAGAAGACCATTTCAAAGTAATAAACTATGACCTAGAGTGACCAAAACTCAATGGAGTCCAAATCTCAAGCCAACCCAAAAAGGGTATTCATACGAAGTAAACACAACCAATAAGAGAGAGATATTTACTAGTCCATATTTCCAAAATAGGTCCACCCATGAAGGGTGATAATAAAAATGTAACATAAAATGATGGAGATGGAAAAATCCATCTAACACCTTTATATTATGCACTTAGAGTGCTCAAACTATCACTATTGAGAGAACCTATTATGGGTCAAGACCAAACTTACATAAATCAACAAAAATATCAAAAGATTAGTTATGATTATAAGCCAAACAAGTGACCAACAAACCAATGTGGAAATCACACACAAGCTTAACAAAAATTGACCAAAATAATGTTGGTCCATAACCATTTTAACAACAAAACAACATGGGTCATTATCACAATCCTAAAAGACTTCTCCATAACCCTGAGCATTCATTTCATGCCAACAAGTTACAAATACAAGGAGATTTACCTATCGGAGATAAAATAACATAGTCTTCCCCATTTAATCGTTCATAGTTTGATATATATATATATATATATATATATATATATATATATATATATAAAAACACAACTATTTTTATAAAGCAAAGACAAACCCAGAATCATGAATAATAACCTCATACCACTGTAACACTTATAACCTCAAGAAACAATATCCATAAGAAACGTCACAGAAGTAAGAAGAAGTAAACAACAAACAAGAAACTAATCTCATAGAAGTTTTCATAAAGAGCATAGTTATTTTTATGAAAACATCTAAATAAAAGCAAGAGATATTAAAGTGATAGAGCCTATCATGCCTGGTAGTTCTCCTGGCTTATCCTCTTTGCTTCCAATCCTTTAAGCAAAGCTTCCACAGAAATATTTGCAATGAAAATGCCAAAAAAGCCTTTCAACTTCCCCATTTGCTTCTTATAGCTTCTATGCTCATATTTTTCCATTATCTCCACCATGGAAGGGAAAAATATGCATGCAACAAATTCAAACTAGAGGTTCAAAAGAATGGAAAACAACATGCAATTCTCCAAGGCTCCACAAATCCAAATGAAATAATAAAACCAAAAACTATTTATTTTTCCTCCAACCTCCTTACTATCCCCTAGGTGATTTTTACTCCAGTCAAGAATAATAAATTCCCATAGACTAGACAGATTCCTTCCAAAACTCTCACCCATGCTTATCTTTTGTTAGTTACAACTAGTAGTTAAGGAAAACATTCCATTCAAAATAATAGAGTTGCTAGCTCGGCAACCTTCCACTTTCCTCCAAGCCTCGACCAAGTTTGGCAGTACCAAGATTTAAATGTCGCATTTAAAACTATCAATGCCTTTGAAATAGTACCACCACCATCCCAATCTACATGCCAACAATTCCAACCTAATTTCCCCTTAGGCTAGTTTGATGCCCTTAGGTTAGGTTTATATAGTATTAGCTTATAAACCAAGCTTAGGACCTTAGGAGTAATTCAATTTAGCTTAGTATAAATTAGTGTCAATGACATAGGATTACCCCTTCAAAGAATTAATCATCACCATTAATAAAATCACCTTAACTTAGGCTTAAGATAGGATAAAAATCATAGGAACTTAGATTAAATTAGGTCCCAATAAACTAATCAACATACATTACCTTTTACAATGTATCAAAATGACGTTGTTAGATAACGTAAAAGCGGTACATGCTAAAGATACCACCAGATGCACCTATGATCCCAAAGCAACCCGAGTTTAGAAATCACATTAAAAATTTCAACATAAAGAATATATGAAATACTTAATTATAAATTTAGAATTTTCATGGCATGATTGTATCCATTTTTAGAAGATAAACATATCATCTACAAAAAAACATGATTAATTAGTTCAAAAGAGTACACCGTCTTCAAACAAAAATCACCTATCAATGTTTGCAAGTTCAATTACCGAAACAATCAAGGATATCAACAATGGCGAGGTATTACACTCAAGTATTCTTGTCTTGATCCAAAGTGTGCTCCACACTCCATCCTATTTTTAGAGTGTACATGCAAAAATGGATAAGTCCCAAAATCTGTTTCTCTTGGGTGTGACCTTCTTTCACCAAACATCATGTGCATGCCTCTACACCCCCTTCTTATGTGCCCTATCTCATGCACATTTGATATTTAGGAAATAATTTATTTAGTCAACATTACCCCAAACTAAGTTCATTACCACCCCTATAAATGGGTACACATACCTTATGTCTCTAAAGAATAAAGAATAAAAGATCAAAGGGTAAATGATAGAATGTAGAAATACTTCAATAATATGTCCAACATTATTCTCGCAATAAATAAAAGTTCATGGTACTCCTTTTTTATATCTAATTATAGTTCATTCTATTCAATAAGTCCCTTATTTTACATATCTAGATATTACCAAGAAAAACATCCATTTCATCTAAAGTCATATGTTTACCCTTATTCTTCAAAGACTCTGAGAACATTCGTCAAAATTGAGTCATACCGTCCATCACGTCCATTCTTTGTGCTTTCAGTTTCCCAAGTTCTTTATTATTTTTCCTTGTGATGATCCTGGGATGTTGTGAGTGCATTGTGATTATCTGAAAGTAATGTCAGCCTCTCCTCACATCCCAGTATAATTATTCTTGGTGACAAGGACCTCATTCTCTTCAACCAATGTCCTTTTTTTAATGATTGGATATGGATTTGCACATATATTCAACTCCAAGTATACCTTCTTAAAATCTTCCTTAATTGTTTGTAGTAGGGAATCATATTAAACTATCTTTCATGTGAACCACTTATTTTTCCTCTCCTTCTATTCTACAACTTCTTTCTCCCTACGGGAAACCATCTCCATGATCTCCTCCTTAGTCTTTACACCTTGCACCGTTGACTACTTCTTAATCAACAAGTGGACATAGGTCTATAAGAAGTGCAAGGATGACTGATATGTCTACTTAGTCTGCTCATCAATGTCTAGATGTGTGTTTATAATATCCTTCCCCAGTTACACCATAAAATCAAGAATCTCCTTTCACTTCTCCTTGTCCTTTTTATGCGTCTTAGTCAATCGCTCAACTTATTCCTTTAGGATTCTTGTTATCTTTTAACAACGTCATGAGTGTGACCGATTTATCTATGTTCTTACATGCCACTTCAACTATCATTTTATATAAGGCATTAATTTGTTGTTCATCTATAAATTCTATTGGCCTAACTATCCAATACATGACTTGAGATTTCATTTCCATCTTCCTCTTTATACACGCATCCTCCTTCACATAAAACTCAGGCTCATCTATGTGAGTCTGCATGTTCCATGATAATTGCTTCCATGTGCGTATGTTTTCTGCTTCTAGATCCATTAACTCCCACCCATATAAATTCTTAGGATCTAGAGTACTCTGAAACCTAACGTGAATGATTTTAGAGGGGTCGTCAATATACCCAAGTGTAGGTGTCTTGTACATCTCTTCATCCTTATTCCTCCTGAATGATGACCATTCGAATACATATTTTAGTATCAAGTTTTGGGACTTATCTGATGCACCCACATGTTCACAAGTAGGCTCACTACATGGTTCACCATTATATTTTTATTTCTCTTCTCTTGTGGCACCACCTATCTCTTTGTTCTCTAAATGCACCTCTTAATCAAAGTTACATCTCTTAAGATCGAGGCTCCTCTGCATCCACATCAATAAAAGGAGTATCCTTGATGTTATGTGTGGTTTCATATGACTTCTCGTCCTCTCTCTCCTTAGTGTGTACATATTTTTCCCCTTATTCTCTGGTTTGGTATTCACTAGAGAGTTTGGGGTAATATTCTCGACAACTATGAAGGTCTCGTGCACGTGCTCGTGTTCTGGTTCTCCTTAATACTCTTCTAAAACCCTAGTCTTTAACACTCTCACCTTTCTCTATCTCCACGAAGCCCATTTCCACTCTCACTTCTCCACCTTCTTCCTATTTGGGAGGTGTTACCTCATGCATTCTCTTTTCCCCACAATTGTCTTCCTTTTCGAGCCATGATCCATGCCATCGTTGTCTTCATTTAGTTCTTCCTCCTCAAGCTCTTCCTCATCTATGAGAGGAGGATTAGGCTCATCATCCCGTAACATCCCTATATGCAGCCAAAATTGCATGTGATATATTGTTAAAAATAGTTACAAAAGTCCCCAATGATGATTCATGTCCTTTCGGAAGGTGTTCAAGTTCCTAAACTCATTCGCGAGTGTATATTTTAGCCTATAAATCATTACTTATCTTCTCCATGCTTTCTTCCAACTTCCCTCTCATTTCTATGCATGTTTTGACCTTAGTATCATAACCACCTCCCAGGAAGGGTGGCGGTCTGAGACCACCTCCCAAGATTGGGAGAAATTCCTAGGACCGCCTCCCGAGATTGGGCACCGATCTGAACAATTTTTCTAGAACTCTTTATGCGTGTTTTGACACACAATGCTTCACTTAACTCGACTTTTAGGGTGCGTTTGTGAACCAAATTTCCTAAAAATAGTCTTGATTGCTTGGTTTTCCTTCCCTCTTCTATTTTTAAATAGATTTAATTAGTTTGAACTACCTCTTCTTTCCTTGTGTATGAAGGTACATCCCATCCTCAATTCCTATATATTCCATGCTTGTATTCAAGGGCTGAGAATTTTTGTGTATCTTGCATTGTATTGCTGCCATAATCTTACTAGGAATTACATAGCCAAGCTTAGATATCTTGTGCTATCTCTATTATACTTTCATTACATCCATAATTCCTTCAAGATTCCATCCTCTTGCCGATGTTCTTGCATTCCCAATCCCTTGGAATCATATGAACACTTTGAGAAAGAAAGGACAAACTGAGGGGAAAAATTACTACATAGTTGGATTTACCTCTATTATGTGAATTCCAGGTTGGATTTGTTGTTTTATTTCCTTCATTATTGCAATTTAGCATTTTTACATCATATCAAATAGAGTATAAATCAATTTCCTTTCATTTGCAAGTAATTAGTTAATTTCTAAGAGGGTTTGGATCGTTCATAGCAACTCTTGGTTATATATCCTTTTCTTCCCATCCTTGTGGATCTAAAGGAGAGAATAATTGTAAGAGGTTGTATACATATTGTAAATCATTTGGAAAATTTCTTTTTAAGTTAGTTTAGTTCCAATACACTCAACATAGGTGAATAACCACACCATTTTTTTCGTTTGTTTAGTTTTAGTGTAGAAGTAGATTTGATCATTTAGAATAGAAGAAAATTGTTGTTTGTAATTGCAATATTTCAATTTTGTGATTTATTTAGATTATTTTACCTTTCAATAAGGGTTGGCCAAAAGTGTGTTCTCGAATGTTGCTTGTTGTCATGCAAATGTGCAACATGGAAATTGGAAGTTTACTAGCATGACAACTATACCCCTGTGCAAAATTTTCATGTTTTATCATTCCCAGGAACCCCAAGTCAAATCCATTAGTCTGGTCACCCCTATTTGATGTAAAATTTATCCCCTAGGTGATTTAGGAAATTCTATTCATTCCCCCTAGGTGATTTTAGGGAGTTATGAAAAGATGCTATCTACTCGCAGTATTGGGAAGGGCTATCGTTGGCCTTCCCAGGACTGGATCAAACCCTTGGAGTGGAATGGAAGGGTAAAATTCAACATGGAGGTGAATTGAAGACCTTAAAACATCATGGAAATTATTTTGGAAGGTTTTGGGAAGTTTTGAGAAACTTGGAGCAGTTTGAGAAAAAATTAGGGTTCACAAGCCTAGGAAATACCTAGGCCTAAAGCAATTTGTCGGGGCTTGAAGAAGAAGATTCTAGGAGCTCTAGATGGATTTAGAAGTAAAAAAAAACATCACTGGAAAGAGAATTCCAAGACCTACATGATGGTAAAATAATATTTTTCACAACACCTTGGTGCATAATATTTGTAGGCAGTTTTTATCAAGAACAAGTGGAGTCTCAAATAAAAATCTGATTTTTGAGGGATCATATGGATTAATCAAGTCATCATACCCCCATCATTTGATTTAAAATTCCATTTCCAGTCAGGATCATATACAATTTTTCCAAAAATTCCATCGGAGATCAAGTTATCACTATCACAAGTTTAGGACTTAGCCAAATTTTTGGGAGGACACGTGTCAACACCGGATCCCCAAGGCGGGATTTCATGTCCCCACGTCCCTAAGGTTAGGTACACCAACCCTTGAAAAATGTTCCCAGCCCCCATGTGACCTCTTGACCCTCATATGACCTCCGGACTCATGGGGCCCAACCCCCTGTACATTTTTGGAGCATCTATTCCCTGTCATCGTATTGGGCACCATGTGTCATCTCTAGGACCATCGTGGAAATTTATGTCCCTTGTTTCCTTGAGGTGGGGAAATAAAACATGGAAAATTTTTCCCAACCCCTATGGGGAGTCATTTTGACACCCACGTGACCAACTTTTAGCCCCTAGGTGCATTTTTGGAGCATCCATTCCCTGTCGTCGGATCAAGCACCACGTGTTAGGTCCAAGACCACTGTGGAAATTGATTTGCCTTATGTCCCTAAGGTGGGGGACATAATACATGGAAAAATGTGATCAGGCCCTATGGGGAGTCATTTGAACACCCACGTGATTGACTTTCAGCTCTCAGTACTTTAAAATAGCTTTTCTCACCTTGATTCTGTGTTGTCAGATCGCCGCCATGTGTTTCCGTCTTGATCATTGTGGAAATTGATGTCCCTCATGTCCCTGAGGTCAAGGACATAAAACATGAAAAAATGCACCCAACTCCAACTCAAAAATTTAAAAAAATTCTAATTGTTAGTTGTTTCTTGTTGCTTCTAGTTGCTTCTCCATTACCAGAAGAAAACTCAGAGAGAACACCAGTTCACCACTCCACCATTACCAAGCTCAAACCAGATTCACCACAGCAATAAAATCCTATACTCCATGGTGATACACAAGTATCATAATAATAATTCATCAAGATAAGAAGAAGAAATGGAGAATAGAGAAGAAGAATAGTGGAAATCCCCATTGCCATAAAATAAAGATTCAAACATATCTTGCAAACCGGTGCTTGGATTGACGAACCGTTTATTGCCAAGTTTTTATCTATTGAAGGCCATTCAAAAATCATATTCAAACCTCCAATTTCCATCAAGGAACATTCACAGTGAAGAAATCTCATTTTTGGCTCAATAAAAGAAAAATTAAATTTCCCGTCAAACTGGTTGCGGATTGAAGTAAGATCACACATGAAGCACCAGAAGAAAAAACCCATATCAAAAATATAATTTTATTCACAAATGGAGGAGAAAACCAGACCTGTAATTTTGAGGTCCATTAATGGCTACCATACCTAGAAGCACTGCCAAGTCCAAAAATTAAAACTTTAAAATCTCTTGGACTATTAAGCGGGCGGGCCTAAAATTTTAAAGGGGTGATATTGGAAAAAAAACCATATCAAAAAAATTCATTCCACATCAATCGACACCCGAGATCCAACTTTATAAAAATAGTAGGTATAATACATAGGAACTACTATTTCAGGAAAGTCATTGACAAGAGAACCTGTGAAAGGAGGTGAAGATAGTGGAGGTGCACTACAACTGAGAATTCACCAAAACGGACATTTTTGGCACTTACTAATAATAGTAAGTGGGCCCTCAAGAACCTACTAAAAATAGAAAGTTGATATAGAAGGAATGAGGAATGCAGGGAGAAAGAGGAAAACTGAGCCGCAACATCCAGTTGAAGATCGTGGACTTCATTTTTCACACCTACTCAAAATAATAAGTTGCTTTTTCTAAGGGAGACATGAAGCCAAAATGGATGGGTCAGAAGCCTTCTTAAGATCACGAAGTAGATAACAAATGAGAATGGAGCCAAGTCCACTACAACAACTCA
Source organism: Taxus wallichiana var. yunnanensis (assembly GCA_018340775.1). NCBI lineage: Eukaryota > Viridiplantae > Streptophyta > Pinopsida > Cupressales > Taxaceae > Taxus > Taxus wallichiana. The sequence continues at coordinate 362,286,904 of CM031235.1, read as the reverse complement.
TCCTTCAACATAATTCTTCTTCTTCTTCTTCCCCTTATTTCTCTCTCTCTTCGCTTCTCATACAAAACTCTCTCTTCAATTTTATATTTTTTCATTGAGGGTTGTACTTTTTAATAGGACTTAAGTAACTTTAGAAACATAATGTAAATTAAGTCACCTTGCTATTATAAAAGGGACTTAAATATTTAAAGTGGAATATGAATAATCTTAAGTCATATTAAGGTATTTAAAAGGTCATGAGGAAGACAAGGAGTCAATTCTATTCTATAAATTGTAAAGCCATTCCCATTTCAAAGGGTTGGCGATTGATCTTGTAAACTCAAGAGTGCATTGTACCTAGAGAAAGCAAAGGAGATAGCCATTTTTCTTCTACTTTCCCCCCTTCTCAATTTCCTCCATTTCTCCACTATGTACAACTTTTGTTTGAGAAATTAATACAAGAAGAAGGAGTTTCTAGCTTTCTTTGACTAAGAGATTTCTTGATACTTTGTGTTCATCAAATTTCATTTGGTCTTAATGATGCTTACAAAGTTGTTTCTTCTCATAAATGCATGTGATGATACTTCTGACTAGTGTGTGTAGGAATCTGATTTCCTACCTACAACATTAGTTCTCCTACCTCAATTTTCACTCCCTTTCCCACTTTCAGACAAAGTCTTCCCTAGCAAGAGATTGCTAGATTTTCCGCAGGTCAGTGGAGTGCCCCTATTAGATCCCCGGTTGAAAGGCCACCACATAAATCCACCTTTTCACGTGCATGCATATATGAAAGCTGCACCGATTAAGTAGAGGGACTTAGATTCCTAGAGCATTGGCAAGAAATCCAAAAGTTTTTCCACCCGACAAATTTTATCGCCAACACCACTACAACAGAAATGCAACATTCCCTAGTTTTACGCCCGCTAGTCCATATCTTGGTACTATCCCACCTTACATGCATATGTATTCAAAAACTCCCCAGATGGACCCATATACAATTCTTGCTCTATACATATCATATCAGGGATCCCATACATTCTCATCAATGCTTATAATGTAGCTTATCCAACTCCTCCTCCTCCACCTTGTCATCAAGGATCTTCAATGGTGGAATCTTATGCAATGGGTACATATGCTGAGTACTTAAAGGATCCTCTTGACTTTACCATACGTGGTGTCATGCTTCCATGCAAATTTCTAAATATTTTAAGGGAGAAGGAGACACAATGCTCATATCAAGGCCTACACTACTGCCATTAGGGAATTGTTTCCTTAGGATGATGTAGTGGCTAATATCTTTACAAATACTCTCGAAGGAATCGCATTGGATTGGTATTACCATATTTTAGAAGCTTCTATACATTCATTTAAGCATCTTGTTTCGAGTTCATCAAATAATTTGACATGAACAAATTATTGTGTACTTGGGATTAGTTAGTTCCTATATATTAGACAGGAGAAAAATGAATCTGTCGCCCATTTCATCCAGAGATGGTGCAAAGTTCTTTATTCCTCTACGAGTGCACCCAACATGGACCAGATGGAACTTTTCAATCTTTTCCTTCACTCACTTAATTGAGAGACTAGGGAGGAAGTCCAGAACTTTTCCTTTCCATGGTTATGAGGAAGTGTTGAAAGGTGAACTTTGGATTAACCAAGCCTCTATAGACAATGGGCATAAGACCTATGGTCCCAATGGGAAATTGGTATCCCCAAATAAAAGTAATGCAAATTATCATAAAAAAGGTGCCAACAACCAAGGACCTAAAGGTGTGAATTGCAATCATGGTGCTACACCGAATAGTGCTTTCTTGATCAAGTCAAGAAAGTTTGTTTTCCAAAAAATGACAACACTAACAATAACAACTCAGGAAATCGAAGAGGCCCTAACACCATGTCTTCTATCAACACAATCGATGTTAATCATCCACCACAAAAAAAATCAAACACAAGGCCCAAACCAATATCAAAACTATGGCCAGGGGAAACGAATCATGGTTATAACAAGAACTTTAAAAACTACAACTGAGGTTATAATCAACAACAACAAGATGCTTTTTAAAGACCAAGATATTATGACCCTAACCTATACTGTGGTTTCCATAAGGTTCAAGGTCATGACAATAGGAACTATCATTATTACAATACGTTTCTACAAAGACTTCCCGAAAACCAAAGGAAACTCTTTGTAGACATGTTCCTAGAAAATCCTGAAACAAACTTATAATCTAACTATACAGGACCAACACTCCTCGGAATGCTAACGTGAGAATATTTAGAGATCCTCTCACTACACATCTTGGAAATTTCAAGGTGAATTCACAAAACACAAACAAAGGCATTCCTATAGGAAACAATGATCATGAAGCCTCAACTTTTGGCAATTCTCGGGTTGCTTCTAACCTTGGTTCAAATGATAATTTAAGAGTCTTAGGGTTAGTCAAGTTAGAATTTGAACCAGAAATTAATGCAAAAACTCAAACAAAGGAGTGTTTTTCAAAACCCCTTCTTGCTCTTTCCTTCCCACATGATGATGTTCCTAATGAGGTTCTTACAATCACAAAACTAGTAAGAGCCTATGATTTAATAATGGATTTGAACAAGACCTTTTCTCACATTTCATTTCTAGATTTGCTGAAGAATTCACATGTGCATCATTTTGTGTTTCTCAATACACTAGTTCTTGGTCATCTAATCCATGTTACACCACCTCCTAGTGCTCAAATAAATCATATTGACTTTGAAATACATCCTCTAGGACAAAATGATAGGGATACTAGGTTTGTTTTTATATAGACAAGATGTCATCTGATGCTGAAATTACACAAAGATGTAATCTTTCCTTATTTTTACAAGTCTGGGTTTATAACAATTGTATTAAGAGAGCCATGATTGATGATGGGGCTATTGTAAATGTGGCCCCATTCTCTTTCTTTGAGAAGTTGGGATATGGGGAGACAAATTTTTTCCTATACAAGAAACACGTTACGGGGGTACGATAGTCTTAAAGAGACCTCAATTGGAACCATAGTTCTTCCAGTCACGCTTGGTCCAAAAACCATCTTGACAAAGTTTTACATTATCAATAGGGAAACAAGTTATAACATGATCCTCTGGAGACCCTAGATTCATTGAATGAAGGCTATCCCTTCTACCCTATTCCAGGAGATTAGATTCCTCCATTTAGGGAAGTTCTTCATCACTCAAGGAGATCCTAAGCCCTTCAATATACACTTAGAAAACCTCAAGAAGAAGAAATTTTCCATATGAAGTATTAAATTCCTGTGAATCAATTGCACATACCACCTCCAAGAAAAGAGTTAGTCCCGGTCACCCTAGACGTTCCAAAGGTTGAATTACTTGAGACAAAAACATTTGAGGTGGAAAAAATAGATAAGGATAAATCAATGTGTGGAAACAAAGTGTCCACTAAGAACACATCAGATATTATGAAACTCTTAGAGAGTGGCGATATAATTCTCCTTCGTTTGAACCACAGAGGATGAGTAGTCTTCTCGGTTTAGCATCTCTTCCCTCTAATGACCTAGGTCTAGGTGTAAACATGATAGAATTAATAAATAAAGAAGGGAAATTTGAGATTGAAATGATGCCCATCAAAACCATCTCTAAGGGTTTTCTATTCTAAACCCCTATTTCAACCCATGTGCATTTGAAACTAAGCTTTCCATATCCATGAGGCAAGGCCTCATCATTTAGCAAGTGTCATAAATAAACACAACTATCCACATAGGAAATAAGGTTGAGCAACATAGTCATGCTCATCCACACACCATGTCTCAAGAATGTGACAAGGAGGTGCATGAACACCTTTTTCAGACAAATGATTTTAATTATTGGACATATACACTTCTAGGAAAGGGTTGTAAGTTTAAACCCAGAATGGTAGGCCCTTGTCAAGAGAAAGTAAATTTTGAGGATAATGGTTCTCCACTGTACTTTTAGGGGTGAAGAATTTGATATTCGTCAAATTTCTTCATCTTAGGCATCATGACATCTAGTTTCACTTGCATTTCCATATGTACATTACTGCATCTACATTGTATTTTCATCTGCCAGTTCATTTCGTAAATTTGTGATCAAGGGAATTATTCTTATAGAAATTCCTAAAACTTCTAAAAATATTGGCAAAACATTCAAATCATGTCTCTTCAAATCTTCACAGTATCATCAATTATTTCTGAATCATTTCATTGATCCAAACAAGATAATACAAATCTTTGAAAGTAACCATACCAAGGCCTGCATACTTGGCTCTACTTATAGTCTCTTTCTAGGTTAGATGTCTTTGCCTATAGTCTATTTCTAGAAGCTTCATGGTGTCACATCTATCCCATAAACATCTCTTTGGAAATAAGAACATTCTAGACATTTTGCCTAGATAAATAAGTCAAATGCAAATCCACAGAAAATTTTTATTTTACACATTTCTTTTCCCTACCAACCTTCGGTGTTGAGCTTGCATCTCTTACTAGTGATGTAGGGTTAGAAAAAGAGATAAATTCCCTTACTCACCTATGCCTTGCCCATGGTGATGAGCCCATGCTTCCTACTAGATAGCATGGGGCAAGGTGTAGGGGGTCTCTTTGAAAAACATGAAACTTAGAAGCGCTCATTCAAATGACGTGAAATCATAAATGAAAACAAATTAAGTTAGATGTCTAAAATTCCAAAATATTTTAAAACCTCAAAACCAGATTTTGTCAACCAAGTGTCCATCTACAGATCTAAGTCTAGATAAAATGAAAATCAATTTACATTTTAAACTATGAAGAAAACTTGAGTAGAGTAAGGTTGTAGTGTCTAAATTTGGTCTTTCCAAATCCTTGTCTTTCTCTCATCATTACCATTAGATAAATTTCTATAACTTGTTCCCCTTATGTCTCTTATTGTTGATCCCCACATCTTATTGGTTGTGTGGAGTTAGGAGCGAGGAAATTTCATTCACTTATCATATCACTCTTTTGACATGTTTTGCCAAAACAATACGAAGTACCAAAATTTTCGTAGAGAAACTAAAGTTCAACATCACAATGTGATTGCATTATCATATATCAGTATTACAAAGCAATAAAAGAAATCATTCTGTTAGCATTCATGTCCACTACATGCATTTTGAAAATCATATGAAAATTAGAAATTCTAAACATCTAAGAGTACACACATGAATCAAATCATCAATGTAAGCTAACTCTATGCAAGGAATAGCCCAGCCAAAAAAAGATATATGTACATATCATGGTGTGTCATAGTTCCATACAATGCCATCACACAATAGATGCGGTCAAAATGCTCACAATGAGCACAAAATACCAAAACATCATATATGCCTCACAAAATGGAGACTAAGCAATAAAGGCACTCTGCCTATCCACCTTTTTGAGGCCCCTTATGACCGCTCTAGTTACAAATTTCTTAGGAGTTCTTCTCAAAATTATTTAAACAAGAAAGGGCCCTAATTCAACTATACTCAAAACCAAAAAAATGGTCACCGTGGGCCCAAAGCTAAAAAATCACCAAATCGGTATGCAAAAATGAATTGAAAAGTGAGTTTGTTTTGATATATATATATATATATATATATATATATATATGTTGTTTTGACCTTGCTTTGAGTTTATGTATTCATAGAGGCAGGAGTGTTAGGCGTAGCTATATTTCTATATCCCCGCTCAAATGGTAAGTCCTCTTTTCATTTTAATTTAGAGTTTATTTTTCGATATTTTATCTATCTACACTTGATTCTTCTTTTCATTTTACAAGTAGCGGGAGTTTGGACGATGAAATTTTGACACACGGGCATGTCAGGTATAGCTTCTAACTCCCATTTTGGGAACACCATACTCAAACTCTATATTTTACACCTTTTCATGGCTAATACACTTCTCCAAGGGGGAAATATGTACGCACCTAAAATTACATGTGCTACATTGTTGGAAAATAGTTACAAAAGTCCCCAATGATGATTCATGTCCTTTCAAAAGGTTTTCAAGTTCTAAACCCATTCGCAGTGTATATTTGTATCCTATACATCATTACTTAGCTTTTTCACGCTTTCTTCCAGCTTCCCTATCATTTATGTGCATGTTTTTCTTTAGTGTCGAACCGCCTCCCGGGCTGCGGGTGGTGGCGATCTGGGACCACCTCCTATGCTTGGGCATCGGTCCTAGGTCTACCTCCATGTGTAGAGAAATGGTCCTAAATGCTTGTTCTAGAACTCTTCATGCACATTTTTGACATGCGACGCTTCACTTAACTTGACTTTTAGGGTGTGATTGTGAACCAAATTACCTAAAAATAGTCTCGATTGCTTGGTTCTCCTTCCTCCTATTTTTAAATAGATTTAATTAGTTAGAATTATCTCTTCTTGCCCTATGCATGAAGGCACATCCCATCCTCAATTCCTATATATTTTATGCTTTTATTCAAGCAAAAGGGCCTGAGAACTTTTGTGTATGTTGCATTATATTGCTGCCACAATCTTGCTAAGAATTCCATAGCCAAGCTTAGATCTCTGGTGCTATATCTCTTCTACTTGCATTACATTCAAATTGACTTCAAGCTTCCATTTCTCAAGCACCATCCTCCTATTTTTATTCTTGCATTCCTAATCCCTTGGAATCATACGAACCCTCAGAGAAAGAAAGGAAAAATTGAGGGGACAAATTACTACATAGCTGGATTTACCTCTGTTATGTGAATTTCAAGTTGGATTTGTTGTTTGATTTCCTTCATTATTACAATTTATCATTGTTACATCATATCAAATAGAGTATAAATCAAAATCCTTTCATTTGCAAGTAATTAGTTAATTTCCAAGAGGGTTTGATCTTTCATAGCAACTCCCGATGACGGTTCCTCTTCTTCCCATCCCTGTGGATCTGAAGGAGATAATATCTGTAGGAGGTTGTTTACATATTGTAAATAATTTAGAAAATGTCTTGTTTTAAGTTAGTTTAGTTCTAATACACTCAACACAGGTGAATAACCACACCAGGTTTTTTCTTGTTTAGTTTTAGTGTAGAAGTAGATTTGATCATTTAGAATAGAAGAAAAATTTTGTTTCTAATTGCAATATTTCAGTTTTTTTATTTCTTTAGATTATTTTCCCTTTCAACAATATCATATATTGTTAGTTTTATCTCGAGTTAATTTGGACACTTCAAACTAGTTTAGCTCTTAGATTTAGTTAGGCAAACAAACCATAAGGGATTTACGCTACCTATTCATAGCCTCTAAATCTCCTCTTTTCGACTCGTAGTAGGAGATCACACTATCATATCTTAGTCAATGATCCTCCTGTAGTTATCTACACACATTCAACATTGGCTACTCTGGCACGATCTCGGAGGTTCGAGTGCGGTTGAAGGTTGCATGTCAATTTTCATCCATACACAGTCCCCATAGTGTGCTTCCCCTAGATAGTTTAGGAAATTTGAACTCATTTTCAATATACATTTTATCAACTAATTTAGGTTTAAGGTAAACATATACATTAACCATACTAAGCTTCCCAACTACCAAACTCACTGAGTTGATATTTATATCATCAGAAATCAATTTTTCTATATACATAGACTTACCCGATATACATGTCTTCTAGAACGTATGAAAATCATAGTCTACCTTTTTCTCGCTTCAAACCTTAATCCATGCGCATTAGAGAATCTATTTATAAAGGCCTTAAAATAGTGCATTGTGAAGGCGTAGGGAATCTTACACCAAGGGCTCCACTTCCCATCCTTCATACCAAATATGTTGATGCAAAAATGTTGGAATGCTGCAAACTAGGCTTGCTTCTCCAACACAACAAGTAGGTCCTTTGGAATTATCTAGTCATGCTCACAAGCCTCATGGATGCATCTATACCATAATTATAGCCTTTGTTTATAAGGTCCATTCATCAATCCATCATAATTATATTTAGAAAATATAATTTCAAGTGACCTTTTCTTCTAAGAAAAGCGCCAAATTTTTCCTTCGGCCCATCAGGCACCCCAATCTCCACAAACATAAGAGATAGAAAAATAGCACAAAAATTTATCTTGTCTCCATGGTGCACTTCTTCAATGATAGTTTCAGCGATGAAAGCAAATAAATTATACACCACTCCCTCAGACATATTCTTAGCAATATAGAGCCACTTCTTATTTACTTGGCTCCAACACTCCTAGTTATTCAACTTGGTGAGGAGGTGTGCAACAACCCAAATCACATGGTGATATTCTAGCTTGTCAATATCCATAACATGCCCTCCCTTCGCATATGATAATGCAACATAAGTTTCTTATATGGCTTCATCATCATTAAGGTCACTTTGATAATCTTAGTTCCCAAGCTTCTCAAACTTGTCAAACTTCTAATCAAGGGTGTGGTGAGTTGCATCTTCCACCCTGTGAAATAGAAAAATTCCTTGTGGACTCGGGACATCAACCACTGATATAATTTTTATGGTTTTCCAAAATATGGTAACTCATGCAACTATAGGACTCCAACATTATTTAACAACTTCTAACCTACATCATCATAAATGGCCATATCATTTTCTATCTATAAATCTATTTTTACTAGGTCCTTGTCCAAATCATCCTCGTTTTTCCTTGCAGTGATTATAATCACTCTCTTTACTTTGTCTAACATGCGACTCCAAATATAATCCCATTATGATACCTTAAGGATACTACATTTCAAAAACTCGAGTCTCGGTGTGTCCTCTACTTCTATCTTGACTTCCGTCTACTTTTTACCCATGTAGTTATTCCAGTACTCTCTTCGGTCCATTGTGATGATAAAAATGTCTTCTTACACTCGTTCTATCCACTTCTCACACACCTTTCCCTTGCTCGGACACCCTTCCGATGGAGCTCCTTCAATAGCCGAGCATAGATAACACTTTCTTGATGCCTTTAAATTCTCTTTCTTTCACACACTTTCACACACAACTCACTCTCTATAGCTCGAATACTTCAACATGCAAGGTGAAAATGACATCGCAAGCCTTCCTTATATAATTTTTCAAATTTTCCCACATTTATTGCTCCTCATCTACCAATGTACTCAACATTAATCATGCCTTTTTTATTTTTCCATGATTTTTACTGATTTTTTTATGCCTCAGTCATAACCTTCTAGTGCACCCACTACTCTTGAGCCACATATCTCCTTACATGCAATCCTCTCGCACCAAATTACCTATTCACTGTGTCTCATAAAAATTAGTTTCCAATGCTTCTACCTACCTCATGTTACATTGTGCGACCATCCATCTACATGTGGTCTTTAAACGAGAAATTTTCCTTAAAATACCTTAAATCTAAGCACCTATAAAAACTTTCTTTTATGCACACCCATCTTTCAAGACATTAATATTCTAATACATATAAAACAATTGTATCTACTCCACCCCACACTAAAATTATGCGCGGTCCTCTGTGCATTAATCCACTAGATAATAGTCAGCTCCTAGTGTGCAAGAATGCTTATTACAACAAAATACTTACCTAAATTGACAAAGCATAATAGTGATGAAAGAAAACACATATAAAGAAAATGCATTAAAGGGAAATTTAAGTTAAGTGGTAACAGCTTCCTTATTATAAACACCAAGAAGAATTATTTATAGTATAGCTTTAGCCTACTCCCGTTAAAGTAACCAGAAACATATTTCCATCCAACTCCTACAACTGACAACTTCTTGAATCAAGTATATTCATTACAACAAAGGGTCCCAACCAATGAACTTTCAACTTCCCAGGGTGGCACACAAACTTTGAATCATATAGAAGAACCATATTTCCAACCTCAAATTCCTTATTCTCGAATATGTCTATCATGTCATGTCTTTTGTCTCACTTTTTCTATCATCTAGGTCCACTGGGCAATAAACGCGCCGCTCATCAAACTGTATAAGTTTGTCTATGTGCTCTTCCAAAGATTTTTCATTATCTAATCCTCCTGTGCACGTAATACATACAGGATGGACACATGAATTCCAAAAGAAATAAAACCTCCACACCAAACAATAATTGAAAGGTCAGTGGCTTTATTCAATATTTTTAAGTGGTCCTATATGCCCAAATTACAAAGAAATACCTTATGATCCCAATATTTCCATCCAACACCACATATTTTTGTTAGTGTTTGTCCTAGAATCTTGTCGAAAGCCTTAGCAATTCCATTGGCATGTGGGTGATAGGGTGTTGTCTTATGGTGTGCTAGCATAAAATATACCAATAAAATACTAATTGTCTCATTAAGAAAATGATTGCCCCTATCACTTATCAAGATTAACGGACATCCATACTTGTTGATAATGTTTTCCCATAGAAATCTTACTGTTGTAGCTTCCATAAAAACCTTTGTAGGTGTTGCTTCTTCCCACCTTGTGAGATAGTCTGTACAAGTTATAATGTAGTGCATGCCAGTCTTATGCATAGTTGGGGAAATAAAACCTACAAAGTCAATCTCCCATTTCTCAATAGGTTTAGCACTTGCAATAGGCCTAAAATGAATTTCATCTCTAGTTCCAAGATTCCCAAGGAACTGACAATGATCACATGCTTTGACATATTCTTTAATATCCTTATATAAGGTTTCCCACCAAAGGCCAACCATTAGAATCTTGCATGCGGTGGCATCTCCTGCATAATGACCTCCTACAATTCCACTATGAGCTTCTTCCATTATTCCTCATGCTCAAGTTATAGTATACACCGAAAAAAACTTCATTATGACCTAGCTTGTATAAATTTCCACCTATCAATTGGTAAGGTGCCTCTTGTATTATAAGTTGTTTCTTCTCTAACATCTTCATTCCCTCAAGCATATGTCAAGTGCACAAAAATACTATAATAGATTCCAAATCTGTGGGCAAGTGATTCAATGTAAAGAGTTGTGCATCTGACATGGTATCCTAAATGCTATGTGTGTCCTCACCATAATTGATTCTCAACAAATGATCAGGCCTTGAGTTACTTTTTCTAGTTTCAAATTCACTCTGAACTAAAACTCTTGAAATAGTAGTATCCACCTGCAAATGCACCCTTGTAAAACATGCTTTTATTGTCGACCAAATACTTAAGTGCCATATGATCTATGAAGAAGATAAATGGTGTAGCTAATAAATATTATTTGAACTTGTGCAATGTGTAAATCATGGACAAAGATTTGCACTCGATAATTGTATAATTCTATTTGGGTGGTGTCAACCTTCACTTGTAAAAAAATAGGGTGGTCTATAATTCCTTCACCTGGTTATGCTAACACGGCACCAATAACCTTCCTAGAAGCATCCACATAAACATGGAAGGTTTTTCCCATGAAGTAAAGTGCAAAATAGGTGTAGTGGTTAGCCTTTCCTTTAATGTTTCAAATTCCTTCTATTGTGCCTCGCCCCAATAGAATTTTCCTTTAGCTTTCAATAATTCTTCCAGGAGTGGAAATATTTACATAGCCCTTAATGAATTTCATGTAATAACCTATATGTCCAAGGAATCCATGCACTTCACTTTTATTGTTAGGTTCTTCCAATCCCAAGATCACAATAACCTTGGTTGGATCTACCAACAAGCCTTCTTTACAAATAATATGTCCAAGCAAAGTGCCAAAAGTTGTTACAAAGATACATTTCTTAATATTCAGAGAGATGCTCAATTACCTACACCTCTCAAACATAAGCCTCAAATTTTCACAATGATCCTTAACTAAACCATACACTATCCAATAATCAAGATATACCTATAAAAACTTATGAATAAAGTCATGAAAATATTTCACAAGAATGCGCAAGAATACCGTTGATGCATTCTTCACCCAAAAGCCATAACTGTATGCATGCAAAACTTCCCCATTCAAAGATGAAAATTGTCTTTTCCTAATCTTCCTTTGCTATGTGTACTTGATGATAACCTTAAAATCCATCTCAGTAAATACTATATCTCACTTTTGACAACTACTTCAAGGACTCCTTTGGAATGAGGTAGGAAAAGGATCAATAACACATGAAGCATTTAATTCCCTTTAGTTCATATAGATCCTTATCCTCCCATCCTTTTAATACTTATGACCATGGGATTCACCGACTCAAATTCCTCAATGGGCTCAATGATTCCAAATTTTAACATCTTATCTATTTCTTCTTTCAACTTGATGCGCATATTAGGATTCATCCTATAAGGTCTCTTCCTAACTAGGAATGCACCTTCTTTTAATTTTATCCTCATTTCTCCCAAAAAGTGATGCATTCCTTTTAACTCATGATAGCCTTGTGGAAATAAGTCTGGAATGTTACGCAGAGCTCAATAATATTAGTCACCTCCTACTCGACTAGTTATCACCAATAATGGAATCTTTAGGCTCTACATATGTCCCAATGTTAACCTTCTTTACTTTCATAGGCTCATGATATGCACAAACCTTCTCATCTATTATGTCTATCACCTTGCACATACCTTTAGTGTGGTTAATATCTAAATTATCATCCTCATCATCATCATCATTTACTATGCACACTAGTTTACCTCTTTCATTTTCTTCCCAGTGCGAATATTTTTAATTCTTTAGTCTCTTCAAGGTCAAGGCGCGCCTCTAAATCTAGCTCTCCAAATATATCTAAAAAAAGTTCCTCATCCTTTGCGCTATCTCCAAAATTAAGGCACTTCATAATCTGTAATGCTTCATTAACCAAAGGTTTAGTAGAAAATTAATCAAAAGTATGGATCATACCTGAGGTCATCTCTTTCCAATTAATTGTCTCTATGTCAATTCTACATGGACATACCATACGTGTGTGTAACTACTTAGGGTGGCATAGAACTTATGTACCCAGAGTGATGGTGGTAAGGCCTCCTACCCCTTCATCCAAAGTCTCTCACATTCCCAGATGTGGTGCAAAGTAGGGGACTTCCCATGGAATTCACATATCTATGAAGGTACATTGCTCCTTAGAAACCTAGTAGAAAAGGTGATTCTCACCTCTCGCAATTACTATTATCTAAAATTTACCCCAAGGTGATTTCGATAACTTACACAATTTCTTTAGAATTAGATAGATAGAAATGGTGAAAATAAGAAATATGGATTTTGGGGGCATGCCTTTGATTTTCTATAACTCCCCTTTTCAAGGAAAATCTAAGGAGTTAGCAAAACTTTGCTCAAAATTTGAAAAAACTAAAAAGGGGCCTATTTTAATGTATTATGGGTCTAGGGACTGCAAATGGAATAGATGTGGATTGAAATAGGATTCCTCATCCTTGACTTGGGTCTAAATGCTAAGGAAACAATGAATTTCAGGTAAATCAGGTCCTGGCAACCCAAGGGTCCAGGTTCCATCGGGCCACAAGTTCCCCGAATAGTGTATTTAACCGATTTACAAAGAAATGGAAGTAGATCTAATGTATTACGGAATAGGTGAAAGTTCATGGCCCAGACGATCTAGGTTCAATCATGCCACAAGTTCCCTAAAACTTGGTTTACCTGATTTGTAAAGAAATGGAAACGGATCTAATGTATTGTGGAAAGGAAGAATTTTACTTGCTGGGAAGTCCAAGTACCATGGGGACATGAGTTCCCCATGGAGGAGCTATTTGCACACATCAAGGAGATAAAGTGTATCATGGATAAAGAAGAGTTTGGAGGCCTAAGAAACCCTTGTACCCTAGTGTCATGTGTTCCCCGAAACCCACAATACCCACAATACAAAGGAAAATGGTTTAATGTGGATTATGGGAGCCTAGGTGGAACACCCCGACCTTGAACTTCAAACAACATAAATTTTGACCTGGAGCTCCAATTCTGAAAATAAAAGAAACATATCTAGCCCCTAAAATTTAAATGTCCAAATCCCATAAAATGCAAGAAATCCCTAGAAAAATCAAAATAGCTACTAACACTCAGAGGGTCATAACTTGAGAAATTTTCAATGGATTTTCACAAAATTGGTCTCATTAGAATCATGGTTTCAATCCTCCAATGCATAAAAATTAAGAAATACAGAAATTGATGAATTTTTATGGTGATTTTTAGGGAAAATAGCTCAGTTATGTTTGGTTGTTGAAAAGTGGTTAGAGAAGCATTTAATGAGCATGAGAAATCATTCTTCACTACTTTGCAAGTTATGGGGAACCTTGAGATTGCTTCTACACGTCCAAAACCACCTACCACACTCATTTATCATGACTTACAATTGATGGGAAAGGGAATTTTAGGAATTGCATCCCCTCTCTCTCTCCTCTCAAAATTCTATAAATTGATGTGGGGTTCATTCTAAAGGAGGATAGTTTGAGTAGCAAAACTCTATCATTTTGGTTTTGTGAAGCTAATGTGCTACTTGCCTTTATAGTGGACTCCTTACATGGTGATCTAGGCCTTCCCTTTGTAATATTTTGGACTATGCATATTAATGAAGCAATAGGTGCAAGTTTGCAGATGTATCTTCCATTGTTGTGCTTGTTTGCATTCTCCTTGCCTCTCTAATCTTATTGTAGAATTTTTTCTATACTTTGTGCTCTTACAAGGAACTATTATTATTATGTATGCATGAAAATGTTTTGTGAATGTTGTTGTTAGATTGTGGAGAACTCTCATCACCCTATCTGATCTACATTTGTCTTCCACGTTCACACATTGGAGATTATCCTTATTCCCTTATTCTGGTGCATTACCTCTCTAGTGTAGTTTTCTTTCATTTGCATGTTATTTATCTCTCCCTAGTCCCTTGGAAATTGTAGGATAGAGATAGTATATTCCTCTTAGTAGAGTTATTTTACACTAGGATTAGGAAGAAGAACCGGCTTTCTCTGGAGGTCTATCTTAGGTAAAAAGTCCCACAACTTGGAGATAGTACCCATACTACCTAGTCACACCATGAGCTCAAGCACACACACTTGTGAAAATCAGAGGGTGATGTGATTCAAAGTGATAAAAATTACAATATGTTCTCTCGTGTGGCTATTCCATCAATGCACCGTTGTCCCACATAGGGTATAAACCAACATATTTCTTTTGTCAACCTCATCCTTCCACTGGGCTTCCATGGCATGAAGAAATACATCAGGGTTCCCTTCACCAAAGGTACCAAAGTACTCGGTTATGATTTAAATGCCAAACGACATGCGGCCTAATCACGTGAGTAACATTATTCTTGATCTCTCACCCAACTACTTCATATGTTTCATGTAGCCGCCACAATCAATATTTATAGTATCACTTATTGAATGAGCATATTCTCACTATATCACTCCTTCCTTAATTGGGTCAATTACCTCAGGGTATTTGATTGTGACGTGAGAATATCATGTTGAAGTCTTCTTCACTTAAAGGATCAACATACGGGAAAACTTTACATCTGCAGATGGTATAATAATGTGATCTTCTTTGTTCTCAAAGATATTGTACTCCTTGTTGAAGGGAAAATTTTTATTATTTGCATAACACTAGGGGCACCCAAGTAACACTTGAAACTATCTACCTCTACGAGCTTCAATAGTTAAAAGCCCCCAATAAAATTGCTCCTTGAGTCATAATAGTCACATCTTTTAACACCACGATAGGATTATCGCTAGTTCCATTTTCCATATACAACACATTCAAAGAAGACCGTAATGGTGGTCTCGCCCATCTCGATTCCAAGCATCTAACATGATTACATTAACTTATACACTTGTATCTATCATAATGTTACTCAGAATCCATCCATCAATAACCACATTCAATGTAATATATTTATCATACTCTTGATTATGGGGAGGCATATTTTCATGAAGTATCTACCTCTCACGCTCATTACTTGCACATGGTAATTTTTCTCTTATCCACTCTCCTAATAAGGGGATTATGTTATCCCGCAACATTAAACATACCTATTTTAAATCAACTATTTCCTTCTATGGGAGTTCAACCTTCTTTATCCGTTCCATCACATGTGGCTGCTCCTTCAAGATATAAATGTCTCCTTGTAGATTCTTGATAGCATCCATAGTATCTAGGTAAACTTATTTCTGATGCTCATTATTAAGGAACCTTCATTAATTACTTCTTGTTTAGTTATAATCAACTTATACTTTAGAGGTTCACAGATGTGCATAACCTTAGCACATGTGGTAAATAACACTCGATTATAATTAAGAATTAATCCCAAACTTCGAATCCATTTATATCCATATGATCAATATGATGATACCCAAATTGGTTCCACCTTTGAAAATTCAAGCAACATCAACAGCGTAGCAAGAATGCTTAGAGATAGATAGATCAAGATTTGAGTTGTTTTGTATCTCAGGGAAAGATTTAACTGACTCTTTGTCACTTGAGCTTGGAGAAATTGGATAACACCATGTTGAGGGTATGACCTACCCTCATACTTTATGTTGTGCCTTCAACCAGGGTGAGAGGACCCATTTTGTAACCTGTATTTGTAATGGATCAACATTATTTGACTATCCTTCTATGATTTTGATGGAAAACTTTGATAAGACATGGTCAATGCAACATAATCTAACCCTCACGAATTATCACACTAGATAATGAAGATATCTCCTAAAAAAAGGTTCAAGTTATTAAAGACAAAAAGGACTCGATTTCTCTTGTATATTTTGAGTAAGGGATGGGTAACTTCAACAAATATCCCTAACATTCATAGAAAAATAGTGCAAACAGGGGTACGTCTTGTAGGATTTATAATTTATAGATGGATTTTTTTAGGGAATTAAATAGGTTAAAGTTGATTATACCAGATTCTTGGGAACTTTTAACAAATGTTGGAAAATTATGCCAAGCAAGATGATAACAACACTTCAAACAATTAGAAATGAACCTTCAACCAAAAGGTGTGCACCCATGGAAGCCCAAAGATGCACAATTTCACACATTATTTTAGGATTTAACATGAAATATCATGTCAAAGACTCAACTAAACATCAATGATCCCTTGTTCATCACACCTAAGATATACTCATAAGCTAACAAATAATTTATATCAACAAAATGGAAGTAAGGTGAATTTAAATTGTTTATTGTGAAAATGAAATGAAAGATCTTCTCATAACACAATTGAAAATGCCACAATACTACCAAAATTCCAAGATATTGTGTGATTCAGAGGAATTTCTAACATAAGATTGTGACAGAACATAACTAACTATTTGAAATATCTTCAATTGAAAATCAACATAACAATGCTCATGATTAACACAATTAACTTAGGGCAAGTCAAATTCATTAAGAAGGGAAGTTTCATTTACAGCCTCTCAATGCTTGTTAATGGTTGTACACTAGCAAACATCTTGACATTTTTATTTTGAAAGCTCCAAAATTAACAAGTTTCTCGATAATTCTTTTGGAAAAATGTCTCGTTTCAATATTTTCTCTTTTTTCTCTTCTTAATTTCATAGAAATCTTAACCCCCTTTTATGAGAGTATTATCATCACCTTTTATACAATTCCATTCCCATTTTCCTTTTATTTTCCCCCCAAAATGCGGATATTTCACAAGTATATTCTACTTTCCCAAAATTCTAGGTGTATCGATGACACTTTTTATGAAAATACTTTATCCGGCTCTGCCAGTGTGAAGAGTATGGGCCTCCTTCATTTTACTCTTATCATATATGACTAGAATACCATGTCATTACTTGTGATTAATGTTTTCATGATTCCCTCCATCTGGTGATTGGATAGTTGATTTTGATATCCTTTGAGAACTTTGAGGTGACTGAGGTGATAGATGCTTTTTCATCTACTATCCGAAAATACACCTTGGGTACTATGCATTCCTTCTCACATTTACTTGGTTCAACTATCCCATGTGGTTCTTGTCAAATCTAGTTAATTCATCAACCATGCTTATTTCAGATTCACTTCAACCTCTAAATTATCCTCATGTAAACTGAGCAGGATCTTCCCTCATCAAGTGAAAATGATTTCTTTCAATTCAATCAATATGTGCTACTTCCACTATAAAACCCAGTTTTATCCCATCACCAGGATGCATTACTTTTCTTATCCTGTAAGCGAGGAAATTTTTACTACCTTCTACTAGTGACATGGTGAGAGTACCCGTGGAAAATAGTTTGAAGGAAATTTCTTCAGAAGATTTAAATCAAATATTCGACCTGTGTGGTCCTGATGAAGCTTTTTTAGGGCCTGTTTGACATAGAATGTGTAGGAGACACTAGAGGGCCCTTGAATTATCAGCAAGTCTAGATCACACTTCTCACAAGGCTTATTAGGATTAGTCCTGTCTTTACATCCTTCCAATTCATGTATTTTCATCTCTTTTGATGGGAACATCTGAAGACTCTGAAAAACTTGAAAAATTATGGATTGAAAGGAGGCCCCAAGTGTCTGGGAAAATGACTTCCAGTTTCCATTCCTATGTGATGAATAATTTGTATTAAAGGAGATTCCCAAGGAATCTTATGTGTTATATGAAAAATATTCCATTGACACTATGCCTGCCATTTCTCACAAGGTGGATGAATTAGAGTAGAGGATTGCCTTTCTAGAGAAGGGGCAAATGAGACTTGAAACCTCACAACCAAGTTCAATGCCAACACCATCTTTGAAAAATAGAAAGGGTGAATCAATCTCTTAGCCCCCAATCATTATCTCAGATAGAGAAGAGGAGCTTTCCTTATCTACTCGTTGTTCAAGAGCAACAATATCCTCTACTCAGGATAATAGGGTAGGTGTGCGCTTCGGTTTTCCACTTGCTCAAGGAACTATGCTCCTTCATCAAGGCATGGCCTCTCATGTCCTCAGCCAATCCCTTCTCCAAGAGAGCACCCACCCCTTTCAAGGAGATGGAAAGCTAAATCTAGCTCAAATTCCCTTGTTCCTTCTATCCCCGTGATGTAGTTTTTTGGTCTTCCAACCATTCCAACCATTCCTCCTCGCCTATTCTCAACAATTCTACCCTTTATAAAAGGAATGTGAAGACACCATTCTTCACATGTGGTCTGGATCTTCTAGATTGGGTGTCTTCCTACTAGAAGAAGATTGAGCTAGAGAAGATCATGCATGAACCCCAAATGAATCTTGAGTCATTAATGGATATGGGGATGTTGTGATATTTAGTAGGGTCTATCGTGTTTATCTAGATAGCATAGGGCTCTGATGAATTCACGCTGAGGAAGAACAAGCTTCTAAACAAACTGCATCTTCTAGGAGGGAATGCTTGTGAGGGAGTGAGAGGTCTCTAAGTAGTATATCTGTCTAATATGATTTTGTTTTTAGTTATATAAATGAACCCTTTTACCATGGGTTGGGGCCCTATAGAATCCCCATTTTGAATTACATGTAAGACATATTTCAAATGATCACACGTTTATATTTGAAACCTTCTTATATGTAATTCTTTTCTATTTTCATATTTTAGACTCTTTAGCTTAGTACGGACACCATCAATGAAAAGAAAATAGTACTATGATTTCAATGGTTCATGATTATGCACCTTGCCTCAAATTTTTAATGTATTGCATCATCTTAAACCTATTGCAATTCATCTAGAATAGACGATTCATCTCATGGTGATTTTCAATTCTCCTTGCATTGTCTTGTTAGTTCGCAACACTTATGAGTGGGTGGATCCAAATATTGCCTCATGGGGATTTTTCCCTCCCTCCTTGGGCCTTTACTTTCTTCAAATTGTGCTTGGGTGACACATGGCAAAATCTGCATCTTATCCTTGTCTCAATTTTCAACTTGTTGGAACTACCTTGCCGCGCATAAGCCACGTGGTGAATGCTCGCAACTTGGGGAGTCCCGACTTGCTATTCCTTTTCAAAAGTGTGCCGAGGAAACATGTGGACATTCTTATCATCTTCCATGGGGATGCCCATTTAATGGTTCCCAATTTTTTTCCTTAACCCCTATGCCAATTTTACGAAAATTTTCCATAACCTTTACGACCCTCAACTTTTTAAAAAGGATCTTTACAAAAATAGATATATGGTCCCATATGGTCCGAGTCATGAATTTTCCTCTTAACATATTTTAAAGCGTAATGATTGGAAATGAAAACATTAAAGGCATTACTCAAAGAAAAGAGGCAAGATTATTCGAGCTCCAACACTGGCTCTAACTCGGGTATAGACATCCCTTGTGGGTACCACAAGAACTATTCAATGCAAACCATGTGCCAAAATCCATTGGGTTATGGAGTTGAATATCATATGTACCAGGTCAAGTGATAACAAACCACCCTCCAAAAATAAATAAACTAAGAAACCAAAGCAACTGGTCACAGAAGACCAGGGGAAGAAAAGGGAAACAAACACACACAAAAAAATGCAAAAACAAAGAAAGAAAACTATACATTGTACATTGGTTCATACCTTTCTCTAAAATATAATCAAGAAAATACTTTAGGTGCCTACCGTTGATAGGAAACTCAAGCAACTCTCCATCTAGGTCCTTCAAGAAGAAAGTATGTTCACCAATCCTGATATCAATGGAATAAGGGCCCATCCATAATGCATCAAACTTTCTATGTTTTCCCTTATCCTCATGTCTGTTATCCCATAACAATACAAGGTCTCCAATGTTGAAGATTCTGGGAGTTACCTTTTTGTCAAATAATTTTTTGATCCTTTCCCTAAACTTCAAATGCCTTTGGTGGGACTCCCGTTTCTCCTCATCCAACTTAATGATTTGGTTTATCCTCACACTATAGTGACCAAATTCCTCATATTCAAGCTGATGGATGAATTGATAATTAGGTAATTATAAGTGTAAAGGAAGGAGATCTTGGACTCCATAAATTAGTTCAAATGGAATTTTCCAAGTGGCTCTCTCAGTAGTAATTCTATCTTCCCAAACAATAAACTTCAACTTCTCTCCCCACTTTCTTTTGTTAATTTCTAATGTCCTTATACTTATCTTTTGTAAATTTTTATTTCTTGATTCATCCTGTCCATTTCCCAATGGGTTATAATTGGATGCATATGTTAATTTTATACCATATTCTTCACATACAACAACTAATGGCTTGGCTCAGAAACTCATGTCATTTTCAATAACTATCTTCGCAGGTACACCAAACCTATAAATTATATGATTCAAGATGAAATCAATAACAACTTAGATGAGTCACCTTCTTGGTGGGGATAGCCTCAACCCATTTGGTGAAATAATCAGTAGCCACCAATATCCATCTGTGGCCTGTCATTGGAAGGTTCTGACAATTCTCCTATAAAATCCATGCCCCACTGCTTGAAAGGAGCCTCAATTGATATTGGTTGTAGAGGGAGAGCACCAGAAGCCTTCATTTTTCCTAAAAATCTCTAACAACTATCACATTTTATTACCAACAAGGTTGTATCCTTGAAGAGTGTGGGCCACCAATAGCACGCCATCAAAATTTTATGGGCAAGCTTACACTTCAAAAAATGCCCCCACACACTCCCTCATGAAATTATGAAATTAACTTGGGGCCTTCATCTTCCATTATACATCTGAGAAGGACTCCTTCAAGATTTTTCCAAGCCAACCCATAATCAGTGATGACTTATTTTTGGGAATCCAAATTAAGTGTCCTTATTTGATGTTTTTATCCAAATTCCTTGGACATTCCAAATTTTTGAGGTAGAATATGATATTTTTGTACCATATAGAATTGATTAACTTCTCATGTACCTCCACATCTCTTCCTTCTACCTCATTTACTTCCATCACCTGTAAGTTTCTTTCCACCATCAGCTTTGTTAAGCCCAGACCTCTAACCAGTTTAGTGGTCTGAACATCCATATCATATTCCTACAATTTATTTACCCATTAGCATCTCTTGTTGAAACCTCCATCTCTGATAAAATTTCTTTGACCATTGTATGAGGAACATAAGATATGACCTTTGAGCTTAAGATATATGACTTGAAATATTTTATTTCTTTGACCAAGGAAAAAGCCTATTTTTCCATAATGGTGTACTTCAACTCAACTCCCTGCAATGCTTTACTGAAAAAGGAAATTGGTATTTCATTTCCTTCCTCATTTTTTTGCAATAATATAGATGTGATGGTGTTTTCATATGCAAAAGAGAAAATTTGGAAAGTCTTTTTATAATCGGGGTCGCTTAAGACATGACCATTTTTAATGCCTCTTTGATCCCGGTGAAAGCTTGGATAGCTTCATCCTACCATTTAATAATTTGATCCTTCTTCAAAATCTTTGTGATGGGGATATTCATCTCCACAAAATTAGAAATGAATCTTCTTATGAAATTGATTTGGCTGAAAAAATATTGGATACCCTTTTTTCTTGGGGATATGAACTTTCCCAATAGCTTCCACTCTCTCAGGATCAATCATGACACCTTCCTTTGATATGATATGCCCTAAAGAACTTGTATTTCTACACCCCAAAATGACATTTTCTAGGATTCAATGAGATACCGTATTCCTTGCACCTCTGTAACATCTTTTCAAAATGCTACAAATGATCACCCATTTTTCTTGAAATTTTTTTCACTTATTTATCCAAAAATGCCACGTCCATAGCTCTTTGAAAGGTGGCACCGAAATTCATAAAACCAAATGGCATTCTCACATACACATAATTACCCCAAGGAGTAGTGAAAGCAATTTTAATTCATTCCGATTGCTTCACAACCACTTGGTTATATCTTGAAAATCCATCTAACGTGGAAAAAAACTCTGACCTAGTGATTAATTGCAACATATTATCCATGTTAGGCAATGGATAATTATCTTTCATTAAGGCCTTATTCAGATTTCTAAAATCTACACAGTCTTATATCCCCATTCTTCTTTCTGACTAGTACTAAATTTTCCACCCAAGAAGAATACCTTGTAGGTTGTATAATACCTCCATCCCTGAGTTTCTTGAGTTCTTCTTGCATCTTTAGGGATAAGAGGGGATTAATTGGCCTCTATTTTTGTCTGAATGGCTTGGCATTGGGTACTAAAGGTATTTCATGTTGGAAAAGGTCCTCCCTATATTCCTTTAATTCTGAATATGACCACGCCAAGAAATCCTGGTACTTCTTCAACAACTGGACATATGACTACTTTTCTTCTTTACTCAGGTTACTACCCAACCATATTTTTTAGGTTTATCAACAATCCCCAAGTTGTGTTCTTTTACATCTCTTGAAACATGGACATTCCTGTGAACAATCCTATCAACATTGTCAAAATTTGACTCCAAGGCCACTAACCCTCTTGGAATTGTATTTTTTTAATTGAATAACCTCTTGGCCAAAAAGAGTTTCCTTACCATCACATACAGAAACCATTGGTTCCCAGTCCATATTTTTATTTGTAATTCTCCTTTATTTTGTAGAAACCTCTAAATTTAGGCATCATCTTCAAAAATTTCCAGTGTTTGACATTGTCAAGGATAAATGGTCTTGCCAACACTTCTATATCATACTCACAGTAAGGGGACATTGTACAATTGTCAAATCTAGATCCTAATACTGCCAACTTATCTGCAACAACATTTTGATCTCTGTTGTGATACAATATGTTGAAGGAATCAAACAACTCAATAAATTCCCATATTGTGTGCTTATATTGTTTCATCCTTTGATTATTAGTTGCATAGAGCTCTCGACTTGTTTAACCACCAACTACGAATCCATTTAACAATAATATAATTGATATCGTATCTCCAAAAATCCTTAAACCCAAAAGAAATGCTTCATACTCTGCAATATTATTAGTACATTTAAACTTAAGTTTAAAGGAAAACTTGAAAGTCTCATGATTTGGGGATATAAGGACAACCCCGACACCATTCCCTAAATTAGAACAAGCTCCATCAAACATTAAAGTCCAAGGGTCACCCATAGTTTAGATACTTACACTCATCCATGCTATTCTCTTTAAAATCTGCATAACCCACAAAATTATCAACATCTACGTCAATATATAACACCTCATAGGATGCGTTCTTAGGATCCTCAATTAGATGTAACATTATTTTTCTCCACATAGCTTAACAAGGATCCCATATATTGGTATGGTTGCATATGATAAATCCATCTACACACTTCCTCTGACACTAGCAGCCCATTTCCTTGACAACAACATTCCCCATTTAGTAGGACAATCCACAATGACCACATTCATGGTTAAAAAATTTCCCGGATAAGCCGCTAATTGTATACAACCAAACCTTTGACATACCCAATCACCAAAACTTCTTATGAATCCATAGCAGTGCACTTTCCAAAATTTTTTGTTACTTTGATATTTAATTCATTCATAACCTCAAGGGGCATCACATTACAAGAGGCCCCTGAGTCAAACATGTAGTTGTGCACTAACCTATCCTTTATGATCAAAGTAGTATAAAAAGGGTCAACATCAAGTTGGGATTCAACAAGAGAAGTGCCCAAATATACCTCAGGTGGTTACCCCAAATCCTATAATACTTGAGGTACTTCCAATTCTACAATGATCGGGGGGAGTACCCACATGATTCATATTTTTACATGGGGGCAATGCATCCTCTTTGAATCCCAGGTACTCAAATGCTCTTTTTCTATGTTCAGGGATTCGAAGTAATTCAACAATAGGAATCGTGACTTTCATCTGACTCAAAATATGGGCAACATCACATGGGACATATTTGGGTAAGATAGTGTTAGGAGGAAGGGTAACAGCTCCTTCTGTGGTACAAGACCTTTCAAGGTTTGGGCATGATCTGGGGTATAATTTTTATTTGGGATAATTGGACCTTTAGTTGGTGTATCCTTTCTAGGAGACTCATTCGGATATTGGTAAGAAATGGGGTCTTGGGTTTGGGTTGTAGTCCTCCTCCTTTAACAATTCAACTTCTAAGATTGTATTCCTTTTCTTGAGCAACAACTACATTCATGAGTAATTATGTGTCTCCCTTAGAAGGATTTCCCCATCATATTTTTTAATCATTAAATCCCTAATATATTCAAAATCATGATTAGGTAAATCAAATTCTTGCACCATATCAACTTCAACATCATCATTAGGGGAAAAGTTAATATCCAGAAAATGCAATCCCAAAACTTTCTACAGTTTTGGCACTTATCAGCTCCGTTGAAGTGGCTCCTTTGTTGTGAATTTTTAGGGTTTTCCATCATACATACATCGCCATAGGTCTCATCATCATTTATCTCTTCAATTTTCTCAATAGGCTCACAAGGGGAATGTGACAAGAAAACTTGTCACACCAATAAATAACATGGGCTTCTTCCACTATATCAACCCTAGCAGCTTAAAGGATCAGGGACGATTCTATTTTCTCTAGGTTATGGTTGTTTATTTCCTAATCCCACGGGTCCTTTTCCTCTTTCATCCATTATGTGATCACCCCTAGGATGATTTCTATATCTATCTTTTCCCCGTGTGGTTTATACTGACCTTGAGAAAAATTTTGTATCCCTTTTTATAGGATATCTTATAGATCATAAACCTCCTCCAGATCCACTACCTTGTTTGACTAAGGTCTATCAAGATTAATCAATTTGACACCCTCCCTCTTAGGTGGTTTTCCAACTGCCTTAATATTATTTTCAATCTACAAGGCCATTGTAAAATCCTACCTTAAAGTTCCAGGGTTCTTATCTCTCAAATAATAAGCAACCTTTTTGTCAAAAGCATCAGAGTACTTTATTAAGTAGGATTCATTACTAGGCCTCAAAATTACAGGTAGTCTATTTAAAGTCTTATTGAACTTGGTATTGAAATATTGAAATACTCATTGGGATTCTTCTTTATATTCTCAAATTCAGATAAGAGGAACCTTGGGTCTGTCTTATCCCCATATTGTAATCTGAAAGCATTCTTCATCTCAGTCCATGAATCTATTGAGTTATCTAGCAAATATTTGTACCAATCACGCATCTTCTTCAAGAGTATGAATGAACAACTTTATATATACATCTTCATGTTCTATTTCAAAATCCTCCATCATATTAACAAAAATTCTCAAATGTTGATCACTAGTGATGGCATTGTTTCCTTGAAATTTAGGCAACCTATTTCTTACATCTTGTGGCACAACATTAGGATATCCAACCATGCCTCTAAAATTTATTGGTCCAAACGTGTTGACAAAAAAAAGGAGGTCTAGGTAGAGGTGAGCCATGTTATTTTGAGGAGGTGATCCTACATGAGGACTAAGACAGTGGTGGGACCAAGGGTATTTGGGACACATGCGTATGATTTTTAAAGTAAATAACCTCTAGTGACTCATTTTCACAAAAACCCCTATCAATTTTGAGTGATGAAGGAAATAAATGAGGGGCACTTATTCCAGATACAAATGATGACCCTTCACCAGTTGGAGTATTTAAATTTATATGAGGACTATTTGATTCTGAATTATTTGAAGGTGTAGGATAATCCTCAACTATAGGTTGATCACTTTCCATGACTGGTACTACCCTTTCTCTTGACTCTTGATCCCCCAATACCTTCCAAACTTGTCTCCCTTTTAGATTTATTTTCCCAAGCTCTGGAAACAATTTTCTAGTAGGGTCCTTGTCAAATAAATACCTTCTTCCTTCAAGTTTTGCAAATATTAACAAAAATATCACTTGACAAATATTTAAGACACTGGTATTTAACCAAAAACTTCAAATCAACATGGATTCGCCACCAAGGATTTTCACCTTAGATGTGCTAAAGCACTATAAGTAACTTTTCAAGTGTCTATCAATACTCAATTTCTACAAAGCTTGATAGATATGATCATCCTTTGTCAATATTTATCACTAGCAATACAAATCTAGTGTAACATTCCCTTAAAC
Source organism: Taxus wallichiana var. yunnanensis (assembly GCA_018340775.1). Taxonomy (NCBI): domain Eukaryota; kingdom Viridiplantae; phylum Streptophyta; class Pinopsida; order Cupressales; family Taxaceae; genus Taxus; species Taxus wallichiana. Next base: position 362,260,158 of record CM031235.1, on the reverse strand, counting down.
TAAGAAATATTGCACAATGAACTTCTGATCTTGCACAATCTTTACAAATCTTAACAAAGGATAACATTTAAACAATGTATTTTCATTTAAACATGTAAGAATCATTACCAAAGGTCAATATGCATATGTATTTACACAAATAGTTCCCAATAATGACACTAGATCAGTTTTGGTACCTAAATTAGTTCCCCCTTTGAAATGTTGATCAACATGAACAGAAGAGCAAGAATTCTTAAACACATATAGATTAGGATTTGATTTGTTTTGTAGCCGGGACATATTTAAATGAATCTTTTCACTCGAGAGCTTGAGAAAATAGATAACACCGTGCTGAGGGTATGACCTACCCTCCTACTTTAGGTTGTGCCTTCAACCAGGGTGAGAGGACCCATTTTGTAACCTGTATTTGTAATGGATCGACATTATTTGACTTGTCCTTTTATGATTTTGAAAGAAAACCTTGAGAAGACATGGTCAATGTAACATAATCTAACCCTCACGAGTTATCACACTAGAGAATGAAGATATTTCCTAAACAAGGTTCAAGTTACTAAAGACAACAATAAAACCTGATTGATTCTCCTACATGTTTTGAGTAAGGGATGGGTAAATTCAACAAATCTCCCTAGCATTTATGGAAAAACAATGCAAGCAGGGGTAAGTCTTGTAGGATTTATCATTTATAGATGGATTTTTTTGGGAATTAAGTAGGATAAAGTTGATTATATGATATTCTTGGGAACTTTTAACAAATCTTGGAAAAAATTCCAAGAAAGATGATAACAACACTTCAAACAATTAGAAATGAACCTTCAACAAGAAGGTGTGCACCCATGGAATCCCAAAATGCACGGTTTCACACATTCTTTGAGGATTTAAAACAAAATATCATGTCAAATACTCAACTAAACATCAGAGATCCCTGTTCATCACACCTAAGATATAATCATAAGCTAACAAATAATCTATATCAACAAAATGGAAGTAAGGTGAATTTAATTTGTTTATTGCATAATGAAATGAAATGTCTTCTCATAACACAATTTAAAATGCCAAAATACTACCACAAGGACAAGATATTGTGTGATTAAGGGAATTTCTAACATAATATTGTGACAGGAACATGACTAACTATTTGAAATATCTTCAAATTGAAAACAGACACAACAATGCTCACAATTAACACAATTAACTCAAGGCCCATCAAATTCATCTAGCAAGGGAAATTTTCATTTACAGTCTCAATGCTTGTCAATGGCTATACACTTGCAACCATCTTGACATGATTCATTTTGAAAGCTCTAGAAATTAACCAATTTCTCAAGACAATTCTTTTGGAAAAATGTCTTGTTTCAATCTCTTCTCTCTTTCTCTTCTTAATTTCATAGAAATCTTAACCCCCTTTTTGCGAGAGTATTCTCATTACCTTTTATACAATTCCATTCCCATTTTCCTTTTAATTTTCCCCAAAAATGTGGATATTTCACAAGTATATTTACTTTCCCAGATGCCAAGTGAATCGATGACACTTTTTATGAAAATACTTTATTTGGCTCTCTACCAGTGTGAAGAGTATGGGCCTCCTTCATTTTACTCTTATCATATATGACTAGAATACCATGTCATTGCTTGTGATTAATGTTTTCATGATTCCCTCCATCTGGTGATTGGATAGTTTCTTTTGATATCCTTTGAGCACTTTGAGGTGACCTGAGGTGACAGACACTTTTTCATCTACTATCTAAAAATACACCTTGGGTATTGTGCATTCCTTCTCACATCTTCTTGGTTCAACTATCCCACATGGTTCTTATCAAATCCAATTAATTCATCAACCATGCTTATTTTGGATTCACTTCAACCTCTAAATTATCCTCATGTGAACTGAAACAGATCTTCCCTCATTAGGTGAAAATGATTTCTTTCAATTCAATCAATATGTATTACTTCCACTATAAAACCCAATTTTATCCCATCACCAAGATGCATTAATTTTCTTATCCTGTAAGAGAGGAATTTTTTTACTACCTTCTATTAGTGACATGGTGAGAGTACCCATGGAAAATAGTTTGAAGGAAATTTCTTCAGAAGATTTGAATCAAATCTTTGACCTGTGTGGTCCTGATGAAGCTTTTTTAGGGCCCTGTTTGACATAGAATGTGTAGGAGACACTAGAGGGCCCTTGACTTATCAACAAGTCCAGCTCACACTTCTCACAAGGCTTATTAGGATTAGTCATGTCTTTGCATCCTTCCAATTCATGTATTTTCATCTCTTTTGATGGGAACATCTAAAGACTCCTGAAAACTTGAAGAAATTTTGGATTGAAAGGAGGCCCCAAGTGTCTAGGAAAACTGAATTTCAATGTCCATTCCTATGTGATGAATAATTTGTATTAAAGGAGATTCCCAAGGAATCTTATGTGTTATACAACAAATCTTCCATTGAAATTGTGCCTGCCATTTCTCATAAGGTGGATGAATTGGAGCAAAGGATTGCCTTTCTGAAAAGAGGTAGATGAGACCTGAACCTCACAACCAAGTTCAATGCTAGCACCATCTTTGGGAAAGAGAAATGGCAAATCAAGCTCTCAACCCCCAATCATTATCTTAGATGGAGAAGAGGAGCTATCCTTATCTACTCGTCATTCAAGAGCAACAATCTCCTCTTCTCGATAACAAGGGTAGGTTTGCAGTTCAGTTGTCCACTCACTTAGGGCATTATGATCCTTCATCAGGGCATGGCCTCTTAGGTCCTCAACCAATCCCTTCTCTAAGAGAGCACCCACCCCTTTCAAGGAGATGAAAGTTAAATCTACAAATTCTCTTGTTCCTTATGTTCCCCATGATGTAGTTCTTGGTCTTCCAACCACTACAACTTTCCCCCTCAAGTATATTCTAAACAATTCTACCCTTCATAAAGGGAATCGGAAGACAAAATTCTTCACAAGTGGCCTAGATCTTCTAGACTGGGTGTCTTCTACTAGAATAATATTGAGTTGGAGAAGATCATGCATGAACCCCAAATGAATCTTGAGTCATTAATGGATATGGATATGTCACGAGATTTAGTAGGGTCTATCATGTTTATCCGCATAACAAAAGGTTATGATGAATATGATGAATTTGTACTAGGAAGAACAAAATTCTTAACAAACTACCTCTTCTGGGAGGGAAATCTTGTGAGGGAGTGAGAGGTCTTTGAGCAGTATTTTGTCTCTTATGCTTTTGTTTTTAGTTATGTAAATAGACCTTTTACCATGGGTTGGGGCCCCTATAGAATTCCCATTTTTAATTATGTAAGACAACTTTAAAATGATGTCACATTTATATCTTCACCTTTTGATATGCAATTATTTTCTATTTTCATATTTCAGACTCCTTAGCTTAGTATTGTCACCAACTGATGAAAAGAAACTAGTATTGTGTTTTCAATTATTCACTATTATGCACCTTGCCTCAAATTTTTAATGTATTACATCATCTTAAAACTACTGCAATTCATCTAGAACATATGATTCATCTCATGGTGATTTGCATTCCCTTTCCTTGTGTTGTTATTTCACAACACTTATGAGTTGTGTGGCTCCAAATATTGCCTCGTGGGTATTTTCATCTTATCGTAGGCCTTTCCTTTCTTCAAATTGCACCTGGGTGACATGTGGAAACATCTGCATCCTACCCTTTTCTCTAACTTTTCAACTTGTAGGAATTGCCTTGCCATGCATAAGCCATGTGGTGAATGCTCACAACTTGGGGCAGTCCCAACTTGTTATACCTTTTTAAAAGTGTGTCAAGGAAACATGTGTACATTCTTCTCATCTTTCGCAGAGATACCCATTTAATGGTTCCCAAATTTTTCCTTAATCCCTCTTAATTTTATAGAAATTTTCCATAACCTTTAGAACCATCAACATTAAAAAGGGGGGGTTTACAAAATAGATATATGGTTCCACATAGTCCGAGTCATGAATTTTCCTCTCAACATATTTTTAAAGTAGAATTATTGGACATACAAACATTAGAGACATTAATCAAAGAAAAGAGGAAAGATTATTCAAGCTCTAACACATTATATCTTAATCATAGTTGTTCCTTTATCTTGCTTGTGTTGCTTGCTCATATGCTCATACAAGTTAGGAAATTCTTCAAATTTATGGTGTTTTCTGCACCATGAGAAAAATGCATTTTGAAGGCATTCACACTAATAATGATCAGGAGATCCACAAGTAAAATAATTTCCTATAAGAAATCCTCCTCTTCCATCGCCACGACCTTGGCCTCTATATCCCCCACAAAATCCTTTATTTCTATTATCCCCATTTATGTGCCCTTCATTATGTTGTTTTCCTTGTTACTTAGATCCACCTGATATACTAGTATGGTGCACACCAATTTCAATGGCTTCATGAATATGATCAATCACTCTATAGTTAACAGTATCATGAGTATGAGTATTGCAAATCTTACAATACATAGACACATTCTTCTAGATTACATGCTATAAAAGATGATATCTACTTGCATCATGATCCAAATGAAAAATATCACAATTCAACAATATGGTTCACACCAAATTGGAAGGAAAAATATCCTTGATATGTCCTTCAACCTCGTAATCTGTACACCATATCCCACTATGTGTCTTATGAGTTGAATTAGTAGAGATATTTTCTAACTGTTTCACCATAACTACAATCTCTTCCTCTAAAAATGGACTCACTCTAGTGTCCACAATCCCAACTACCTCAGCGTGAAAATATTCTTCCAAAGCATCACACGGATCTACAAAATTCTTATGAGATATTTCCCTTTTAAACAGTTCAACAACCCACCAAAAACCACCATGCATGTCAGCTAGATGTATTTCATAAGACAATTTTGAAAACAATTTTTAAAATGTGTGTCATAGTCCCTAACAATTTCTCGATAAGCCCTTCTTAATGTCCTTAAGCTCACTGATACTCTCCTATTCAAACTTAGGGATATGAAACTTAGCTAGAAACATATAGCACAAAGCATCAAAATCCACCACAATCTGATGCGGGTCATATTTTTTGTAGCAGCTATGCACACACCCTTGAAGAGTAGTAGCGAACTAACTTACCTTTCTATCTAGATCAGTGATTCCTTTAGTGCGCCATCACAACTCACACTTGTGCACATGCTTTACAACATCTTCAATAACTATATATTTTGGTAAGTGGAGGGACATATTGTAATAAATTTGTCGAGGTTAGTGATGATGCAGACCTATTCCACCAAATCCAAACCTAGAACCCCCATCGCATTTCCTCCACCATGAGAACCACCTGATCCACTTGACCCCGAGCCTCCTTATTCTCCTAAACCATCTCCTACATCAGAAAAAAACCTATGGATGTACTTCCTCGTGTCCCAAAAATAGTAATAAAATAAAATCCCATAGTATATGGAGGTTAAGTACTTCTAGATGTGTTCCAAATATTCTACATGCCCACACTCTTTGTCTTGATGACACGCTAGAAAATATTCCTCCAATCGTTCATCTAAGCGTAAAATATGTTGTGCTTTGTGATGCCATAGATGTTGTCGATGCACTTCTATGTTTAAAGGGAAACTATATCTACCTAAATATACTTGGATTACCTACACTCACCTATTTATCAATAGTCACTTCTAGAACTCAAACACCAAGTGCAAGGGCTAGGTTTCCAAATCGGGATCAAATGCACACTGCAGTTTTTTCTTTCCTCGGATGACGCAATATCATTAGAAACTAGAGGTATTCTCTAATATGCTTTCCTAAGTAGGGGAGAGTGGGATGATCTCGCTCTAAGTATTCTATGCGAGCTTCAAATCCTTGACAAGACATCATCCTCTGCAACTCCACAAACTCCTCAATATCACTCTTCTTCACCAATTCCCTCTCCCGTACTTCATTATAATTAAGCCACCTTTCTTATATTTTCCTTTCTACCACAAGGTCTACCATCTTTCACCACACCTTCACCTACCCATGAATGTGGTGGGATGTTTAGCTAGCAATAGGAAGCTCTCTAAACTTAGCACCACCATAAATATTTTAATAGCCAACAAAATAATGCGATTGTAATATTCTTTGGGCTCACGAAAAATTCAAACTCAACAATTTTCAAAAATAATATGTAGACACAACATACTCCAAAGTATAACCGCACACAAAACCAGCCCACTAACAATCTAAAACATGCATCCAAGGTTCATCTACATCAAAAAATCCTGATACTCTTCCTGCGTCCAAGTCCTTGTAAGTAACTCTAACTTTTCTTTGATGCATACGCAAAACAAACAACCACTCATATAAATCTATAGGAAAGAAGCAAAATAACATCTCATAAATCTCATGATAAATATGTTCTTCAACCCATGCACACACATTAAAATTAGGTCTAGTACTATATCTTTATGCAAACTAATCATGTCCATCAATCACCCAATGGTCAATATCCACTAGAGTTAATCGATACACCATCATCATGCAAAATCGTGGTAAACAGTTCGAAAAGAGGTCTCATCAATGGAACCAAAATTTAGTCTTATTTTTCCACTTAATAACCCTAGACGTGCTTTGGCACATCACGCAAACATATCTGAGTTCTCACTCAAAGCACGCAAATGTACTAGGTCCCTTTTGTTCTTCTTACCAAGTTTCTATCATGCATGTTTATAATAACCATACTCAAGTGCATATTACATTCTAACAATTAGATCCATGAGATCAATTTGGAAACACGCATAATAAGTAAAACATTTAGATCACATAAGGATTAATACCAAATTCACCATTTAATAACTATGAATAGAGACATCAAAAATCAATATACATCCATAATTATTCATTATATTAATTCATCACAAACCACGAGAAGATGAATACATACATAATATTCTCATAAGTCATGTGCGCTCATAAACCAACAACATAACTCTCTTACATACATTCATACCATGATGATCTCTAATGTGTAAATCAATACACACACACACACACACACACACACACACACACACACAGGGGTGGGAATTTCCCTTCACCGCCCATGCATTCTCAAAATAGGCTACATGCTCAAAATATCCATGTGTGCATACAAGGATAACTAAAGAAACATGCAATTTTTCCTAATAATAAATTATCTATTATTAACTCCAAAAATAATCCTATTATTATCTCAGACTTTGCATGACTCTTGATCCTCTACATGTTCCCAAAATAGCCTTTTCTTATCCTTGAAGACTTCTTGTCTTGTTCCAAAGTGTGCTCGCACTCCATCATATTTTTATCCTATAAATACAAAAATGGATAAGTCCCGAAGTCGGTTTCTCCGAGCATGCCCTTCTTTCACCAAAAATCCACATGTGCCTCCACACCCCATTCCTCCATGCTATGTCTCATGTGCATTTGATAATTAGGAAATAATTTCTCCAGTCAACATCCACCGCTAAAGGAATCTAGGAGAGTGCTTTTATTGAAATATCTATTCCTTTTAACTCCATACTAAAATGAGCCACCGCATGTGCTACTTTCTATACTTGAGGAATATGCATGAATCTGCAAGCCTTCTAAAAATTCTTAGAAGTATTCTTGATATTTTTACATTTCTTGAACCATATTTTATGCCCCTTAGTTTTGTTGTAAATAACACATCTAATTTATGCAAGGGACTCCAAGGTTTCCTCATTAAAGGAGAATGGATCACATGCCTCTTTCCTAAATAGCCTTTTGAATGGATTTAGAAGATCATTCACTGTGGAATTCTCATTTATTAGAGGTGTTCTAAGATTTTACACTTCCTTGCTTATGTTTTCCTGAATTTGTGAAATGAGATCATCACATGAATCTACCTCCTTAAGATCATTTTTCAACATCTCATATTGGACAACCAGCGTTCGAGACAAAAATAGAGACATATTCCGAGTTATGGAGTTGAACACATTTTCCTACCAACACAAAAGAATCAAGGTTCCAAATCTCTATTACCAAATGAAAAAATTGGTCCCAATGAATCTTTTCCTTCATTTATGATGCTTTACTATTTATAGGAATTTTAAATCTTTAGCATGTTACTTTTTCAGAAACTACTATTTTGGGAAAGTTTCCCATTTTGCCTTATTTGTTATTTTTCACTGTTTCTAGATATTCTAAGTAATGTGATATTTTTATTTTAGGGGCTTACTATTAGTTAGTATGTGACTATATTGAGAAATTTATATTTTTATTAAGTGTACTTACCATTTCCAGCTTGCAACAAAAAACACTCTCATCGGATTTGGCTCGCATTGGGATCCCATGCTCCAATTTTCACAAAGTGATTATTTTGCTGAAACTCTTGTAAACTGAAAAATACATTTTTTGAGGTAGGGTTACAAATTTTATAATGTAAATAAAATATGGAATCATCTGATATGCAGAAACTATCTTCTCAAAGGTGTCTTGGGTAGAGTATTATCTCGAAAATCTCAATGAAAACAAGTTTCTAGTTGAAAATATATGAAGAAAAATTAGTTTCCAAGGCTATGGCTGTTATGCAATGATTTTGGAAGTATATATGGTATATTTTTATGTTATTATAGGTATTATAAAAAAATGGTGAATATGTTGACATGTCCAAAGAAACTAACTTAAAACAAGTTACTTTTTTAGTTTTGAGTTTCCACTGCTAATTGTGGTTTGACCTTGGGTTGAATGCAAGATTATGTTGAGTTAAAAACTAGGTTTAAGTGGTGAAAGGGGACACAAGGGATATATAAGGGTGATTATAGAGAGATCATGACAAGTGTCATCCTATGGTGAAGTGTGAGCAAGATGAAAAAGTTGATCAAACACCTGTAGGGCATGAGAGAGATCACATGGGGGACCAGATGAGGGGCTTGCACATGGGAAATCATTGTTCCCCCTATATACCCTTGGTATAAAGGGAAAATAGGAACACAAATGGGAACTTGGAGGGATATCATGAAAAGTGGAAACATCTGGTGTAGTGTGCATGAGGATGAAAAGCCAAGCATGCACTCGAGGAGTGAAAAAGGTCACATGGAAAACCACATAGGGTCTTACTCATCGGAAATAATTTTTTTCCCCTTTGGAAAAATGGAAAATAGGTACAAAAAGGGGGACTTGGAGATATATCATTCCAAGTTTCATAATCTGAGTAGTCTTTGGGTAAATGGTGTTAGCCAGAAAAATACCTCGTGGAGCTTAAAAGGGTCACATGGGGGACTAGAGAAAGAGTTGGCACATGGGTGATATTTTTGTCCCCTTCATCCCCTTGGAAAAAAATAAAAAAGGGACAAAAATGGGAACTGGAGAAAAATGATGACATGTGGCAGTCAAAAATTTGGTTAAGTATGGGATCTACACACTCTTAACTAGTGAGAACTTGAAAACTTCTCTCTCAGAGCTTGGAATGGTATTTTTAGATGAAATTTTATATTAATATGAATCCAATATACCTTATAAGATAAATTGAATAGGTTTAAGAGCTTAATTATTCCTAAAAATATAAAAAAATCTCATTTTTCTTAGGGACAACAAGGTGCTCATGTAGAGATTAAAATGTTTCAAGAAACTATCAAGTCTTGTATCAATTATAATTATTCCACCATGTAGAGGATTCTTCCAAATTTCCATTTCATATTTGTTTACATTCTAACTCCTTGCGAGATCTCGAATCATCTAAACAAGTTTAGGATCATGATTTCACCGTTCATTCCCTACACAAAAACCCGCTTTTACACAGAATGTCCCTAAACCACCAAATATTACCTAAATTCCCATAAATAATTCCAAAACATTAAATTATCTCAAAAACCAGCTCCAAATTTTTATGATATTTCATAAATATCCTCAAGGATTCACACATGCCTCAAAATGGCCAAAATTGGCCTTTTTAAGCCTATCGGAGAACTAGTCTTCTACTATAATTTGTTGAATGGAAGAGTTTACCTTATCACATAACTTTGAACACTTGTTAAATATTATTTAGTATATTAGGAGGAAATTAAAGGTTAATATGATCATGAAAAAGAAGACAACTGATTGGGAGAGGGGTTTAGGAAGCATTTTAAAGCATTTTTCACATTGTGGCTTGGTTGTCATGGATATTTTTTTATTTTTGGGCTATTGATTTCACATGACTACAAATAGCTCTAACTTGGGGACATTAGACCACAAGGGGAAATAGAGGACCTCATCTTTCTCTTGGGTGAGTAGACAAGTGCCTTATCCATTGGGAAATAGAGTCCTTATTTACAAACAACTAATATGTACGTACTAACACACAAAAATAGGATGGAAACACATAAAAATTAGAAAGGGAAGACACACACAACATAAAGGGAAATTATAGTATAAAGGATGGGTTGACCAACCTTACTACTTGTAGAGTTTTAGATGTTTCCCATTATGAGGCATCTTTAATGGGGTTCCATCTAGGTATGTTAGGTAATAAGTATTCTCCCCTAAAAGTGTTTGATTTTGAATGGAACAAGCTAGATAGAATTAAAAAATTCATGGATTCCTTTAGGTTATCTTCTTTTATCCCATAGCAAGAAAAGGTCTCCAATTTAGAAGCTCCTATCCAAAGTGTCTTTTGATTAAAGATCATTTTGACCTTAGATTGATGTTTCCTCAAGTGCCTCACCGATACTAACTAGCATATCTTCATTCAAATTATCCAAGTAGCAGATACAATTATCAAGATAATTTGAATACTCTCCATTTTCTATTTCCTTCACAATTTTCAAGGTAGGTAGCTCACGAGAAGTCCCAATAGATTTTTAGGTGTGATTCGGTCATCCCATAGGGCATCATATAAATTCTTATGCCAATCCCTTTGATTGAAATCCAGTAGTTTGTGAGTAATTGTGACAATATTATTATTACTAGACTCCTCATGGTCATTGATTTGTGGATAGTAATCGAGGAGTGAGATAAGGAAATGTCATGGTTTTAGCAAAATTCCATTAGCTATCCTAAGGAGAAGTAGGTGGAATTTTCCACTATGATATTTCTTGGTACTCTAAACTCGCTAATGATATTTTCTTGCAAAATTTACATATAGTTTCATAATTTTCATGCTTCGTAGGAATGGCCTCTACCCACTTCATGAAGTATTATATGGCAGTGAGCACATACATGTGGCTTGTGTTGGAGTGAGGATTTATTACACCAATGAAGTAAATACCCCATTATTGAAAATGGATATTCAATGATCATGAGACAGAGTGTTACAAAAATTGGCCTTGGCCTTCCTATGAACTATTGGCATGGATCACAATTGTCAACCCATTTATATGCATCACAAAACAAATTAGGCTAGTAGTAACCAACTCTTAAGATCTTGTGTGTGGTGACCACCGTGGAGAATTTTCATCCACATTCTCGATAGTGGTATACCTTGAATATTTTTTTATTCATGTATACACCTCAAGAATGTCCCATCCAGACCTTTTTGTACAAAAATTTTGCCATATGACATTATTTACTAGTTTAAGGCACATAGTTATCCTTTTCTTCTCGATCGAGGCTAGGAGGAAAATATCCATGTCAATCAATAAGTTATATTAGTGTACCATGGCTTTTTTACTTACAAAAAGCACAAGAGGAAAATACTTGATCAAATAATTATAACAATTTGAATAGTCTTCCCACTCTTCTCGAGAAAGAAGATTACAAAATCCATTTCCTGAACTATTTTTGAGATTTTGATCTCAAGTTCCTAATCCCGCACCTTTGAAACCCAATTTACTCTCTTTATACCTAGGTATTGGTTCATCAAAATAGACTTGACCACCAAGATTGGGACCATAACCACAACATGGGAATTTAGAAGGTAGAATTTGAAAAAAATTTAATGCTCTTACCACCACGTAAGCATGTTTCTCTTGTTGTGAGTAATTGATCTCATGTTCCTTCAGAGGGGAACTCATGAAGATGATGGGTGACTATACTATATCATAATTTTCTTTCATGAGGATGGAAGAGATAGTATGTTCAGAGGAATAACAATAGAGGATGAATTCCCTACCAAAATCCGGATTACTAGAGTGGGTGCTTTTGTAATGGAACCTTTAATAGATTCAAAGGATTTTTTCCCTACTTTCTCCACTTGAATGATTATTTTGGATTTAACACATTTATAATATCCTTTATGAGCTCTGCAAAATATGGTACAAATATTCTTAAGAAGTTGACCTTACCGAAGAAGGAATGCACACTTGAGTTTTGGTAGGAAGAGATAATATTTGGGTAGATTCTACTTTCTCTAGATCAATCTTGGTGCCCTCCTTACTCACATCATGACCAAAGGATATTTCCCTCAGTAACTCCAAATATGGAATTTTTTTGGGTTTAGGGAAATATGATGCCTCTTATAATGAATTAGAACTTTCTGAGTTGTTGCAAATGTTCTTATCTCTTTTAGGAATACACTTTGTTAGGTCATTAAGGTACACTAGAATACACTTTCTTTCAAATATTTAAAATCCAAGTACATGGTCCACTGAAATTTAACACCTCTGTTGATCAAGTTGAATGACATGCGGTGGTAAGTGAAGTTTTCCATGGGGTAGTAAGGTAGTTTTGAATTGATCTTGTTTATAGACCTCAATCTAGTTGTACCCCAAGAATCCATCCAACGTGGAAATCATCTTAAAACCATTGAATTCTTACAAGATGTGGTCCAAGATGGGAAATGGGTAATTATCTTTTAAAAATATTAGTTTAGATTATGAAAATCCACATAGATGCGGATTTCACCACTCTTTTTCCCTTCTTGTAAAATATTGGATATCCACGTTGAGTGGTGGATAGGAAATATAATGTGATGTTAAGCATCTTATCAACCTCTTCTTTGATTATTATAGAAATTTTGGGGTTCTACTATCTTTTTTTCTACTAAAGAATTTTGCATTGGGATTTATGGGTATGGAGTGTTGTATGGAATGTTGTTAAAAGGACTTCAATTCATCATATGAGTATGTGAGCACATTGAAGTACCTTTTTAGTAGAGTTGTGAAATTCCCCATTCCTTAGGTGAACCACATTTTCCTCTCTGTTCACCATTCTCGGATACTCACGTGTCTTTTGTTTTAATGTTAATTTTATCATACTCTAATGAAGATCTTGCATCGATCCTTTTCTATGTTCCATGAATGAACTTGTTGTGCTTATCGAAAAGTTCTTCAAAGACACTAGTACTTTTAAAATTTATCTCCTTTTTATTGAATAAATCTATCTTCTTCTACATGTGATCAACTGAATTATTGTCATTGTTGTTATTAGAAAAATCTCATGGGAGTGAGTCACTTCCTTCAAAATACATGGACTTGAAGTCTCTAGTTTATTGTAGGAAGGATAAAATTTGATTATCATATTCAAAAACTTTACAATCTCTCCAAATTTTATGTCATATTTTGGCTAAAATACCATTTCCAATGAGAAATTTTCTCCTTTAAAATCAAGATGTGGAATCATCAATGATGCAAATACGACCAATGATTTAACTTTAAAATTCTAATCTATATGGACTACTTTGATGTCAAATTCATCAAAGGATTAAATATAGTTCTAGAACCTATTCCTGTAATGACAGAGATGAAAAATTTTTACTTGAAAAATGTCTCTCACATACTTCATAATTATTTCAACATCCCTTGTACAATGAGCTTTTTAATCCCCATCTCCTTGACTTCTTGTAATCCTAATAACTAGTTTCATACTCTATTGTGTTGTTTGTGTTTGAAAATTAGAACTTTTATGATAGGGGAAATAATTCTCCCTGTGGGGATGATAAGACAAATCTTGATCCTGAGCCTATTGTAGAAAAAATTCCATCAAAATCCATGTTTCAAAATTCATCAACAATGTTTTTGGCATTTCCTCGAATGGGTAGCTCTTCACTCCAATTTAAACTCATGAAATAATTACCATTACCTCTTTATTCATATGGAACTCTTCCTAACTCTTCAAATGAGGCCTTTCCTAGCTCCCTGATTTGAAATATAATGGTAGCCTTAGGGTCATCTCGAATTTTTCTGCACCATGTATTTCATCTTTGTCTCGGGAAAATGTTTCTTCATCCCACTCTTAACAAGAACTAATACGAAGACCAATATATTTTTATTTCACCTCTCATATCTCAATAGAAGCTTTTACTTGAGTATTCCATATATAGTTTGCATGTCCACCACTAGGATTATTGCCTTTACCATTTTCTCTAAATAAGATACTAGGGACATAATCGCATGTTTAATCCTCTTGAAAAATGTAACCTCTTTTGTTTCCATTAAGTAGTAATGCCCAAATGCCCGAGAGATGCTCAAGACAAAGGATTGAGAAATATTAGTAGGCATGATATTATCTAGAGCACATGAATCAATGATATAATTATTCAAGAAGTATACATTATCAATAAGGAAACATAGAAGGATTCAATCTTTCTAGTTGAGGAAGGGGTAGAGGCTAAGAGGTTTTGGCTCGGACTTGACTTAGGAGTAGGGAAGTAGACATTTAGAAGTAAATAATAATTTTGAATAGGATGAAATTTTGGACTTGGAGCTTCCACCCTTGATAAACTTGCAAAGTTTCTCGAACTTCTTAGGATGGGTTTGTAAATATTCGACTCTAAGATTTGGACCTTAGCCTTTTTAACATGGTCAATGATGTCAAAGTTTAATAAGGGTTTTTAGGAGTATGAGAAACATTGGATTTAATTGGTTTATATGAAGTACTTGTTGATTTATCATCATTCTTATATTTAAATAATTAGAAACATCATTTTTGGAAATATTTGACTTACCTTGCTTGGAGGATGCCTTGCGATGGGAAGTAGATTCAAGTTTCTTCTTCGCAGACTCTAAATATGGGGGAGTGGAGATCCTCTCTTTGTTATGATCTTTTTAGGAAGTAGAGTCATCGGTTGAGGATCTTCTCTTATATTTATTTTTGGAGGACTTATCTTTCTCAAGAGTCTTTGATCGAGTAAAAACAACACAAGAATGGTTGTTCATATCCACCATGAGTCTTCATATTCATCATCCAAAGAGGATGCATATTCACAAAAACCTACCTCTATAGATCCAATTTCTTCAATCATTAGCTCACCTTCTTCTTCTTCACTTTCTGAACCTAGCTCTTATTCACTTTTTGATCTAACCAGTCCCACATGCTACGTTCATGGAGGGATTCAAGATAAAACCTCTACGAGTTAGAGGACCAATTATCTATTTATTAGAGAAATTATTTCTCGAATGTCCTTGTACAGGGAATTTTGTGCAATTTAATTTTTGAGAGAAAAAATGTCATTATCCCATTTTTACACTAATGAGTTTGTGGATTTACAAGTTTAACTATGAAAATTTTCATTTCTTGTACCCTTGTTGATATTTTTAGACATCAAAAAATCATCTTCTACACCAACTCAAAGTCTCTACACCTTGTCTAAGGTGGAAGGTTGAGTTTTTTAGCATGAAACTAACTTCAGGAAGATGTTCATTAGTGAAGAACCTTAGTTGATTATCTTTAGTAGGCTTGACAACTTTTGGAATATTATAGAGAATCCTATTAAATTTAGCTACAAACTCCCTCATAGGATCATAGGGATATTTCTTCAATTAAGACCATTGGGTGAGGAGAGATGAACATCTTCATTGGTTTGAATATAACTTCAAACTTAGATTTCATACCTGCCCAATTGGTGATAGATATTCTTGGAAAATGATAGAACTAGATCGCAATGAAATCTTGCAAGGATTCCATGAATCGGAAGACTAAAACATATTCATACTCCACTCCCAAAACCCCACAACATGTTATGAATGCTTTGATGTGATCTTCAAGGTGTTGTTTTCCATATCCTCATAACTTCAAAAAGTTATTTCTAGATCCCTTTGGTACATCATGTAATAGGAGGTTAGAGGATAATGGGTCTATGTTTGTCCTAAGGCACTAGTGTTTGGGTTTCCATCTTGGGTTTTTCTTCCTCTTCTTCTTATTCCACTTCTTCTTCGCAGCTTATTTTTTTGAAGGAATGAGGTCCAATGGTTCAACTTCTATTTTTCTCAAGAGGAAATTGGGATCAAACTTGGGAAAATTATCTTGACCATCCTTTGAGTAATGGGAAGTCTAAAATCAGCTAGTTGTTTCTCTTCGAATGTTCAATCAATTACACCACTATATTTAGTATATACCTTTTATATCTTCTTTCATCCAATTTGGAGGATTGATTTACAACTCAAAGCATATTTCTTTTATGCCCTTCTTGGATAATTAGGAGCTTATCTTGCACAATGCGCAGAGCTTATGAATGTTCCTCTTCTATATAAAAATTCTTGAGGATGTGTGGTAGTGATTGAAACTTTCTTTATTATTCCATATGTAATTATTAAATCAGTTGTGAGGTCTTCTTGGATATCTTGAAAGAAAAGGATATTAGGCTGTAACATATGAGCATTTCCAGGAATGGTCATGGTGGGAAAAATACAAATTAGACATTAGGATCTTATGATTTTTAAATTCCAATTTTTAGAGATTTGATTTTTATGGATTTTTTGGTTTATGAGGTGGTGTAGAGGCAAAAACATCTTCCCGATGGTGGGTGGAATTTTTTGGCGAAATAATTTTTCGTAAGAAAATTTAGCTGATTTTCACAAATTCTCCATGACCATGTCCCTCCTACTCATGAAAAGCGAGGATCCCTTTATTGATGCGAGATAAAAAATATTTTTGGTTTTCTATTAAGCCAATGATCACATATGAATACTCCACTAGACCACTAGAAAATTGTGTGCACCTAGTACAAGGGATGAATTTATTAGGAGATAAGATGAAGGGAGTAAGAAATTAAAAAAAGGGGTTAATCTTATAAATAGGAACAAGAAAAGTTTCACAAGAATTAACCAGAATCAATCCACACTCAATTATAAGAAAACAACTTTACTAACAATGATAAGAAAAAATAAATCATGGAAAAAAATCCATGAATCCATTCATTAAAGGCACTAACACCTTCGTTGATTGTAGAGAGATTATCATGTGCACAAAGCTGAAAAGTAGAGAGATAGAGGAAATATAGAGACATGGAATGGAATAATGTTATCTTTTTCTTTCTTCTTAATAGTATAATAGCTATCTACTTATATACTCATAATTGAAAACCCTTTGGAATGAAGAAGTCATACAATATATATCTTTACAAAGGACTCTTCATCTAACCCACATGAATTTTCACTCACCTTTACAACTTATGTCCTTTCATATCCCTAGAAGGAAGACTGGTCCTTTTTATTAATTGAAGAAAAATCATTAGAATATTTTAATACACTATAAATTTAAATGAATAATATGAAATAGTGAAAATTAAACCCCTTAATGAAGAATTAGAACATGAGAGAAGAGAAGAAAGGGGGAAGAGAGAAGAAGGGAGATAGCTATGTCGAAGAAGAATTTTCATCTACCGATGAAGATCCACCCACTAAAGGATTATAGGAGATTTCTTTTGGAGAAATATATATTCCTTTGAACTCCTTATTGAAATGATATTTTATAGGTGTTACTTTCTCTACTTGAGGAATATGCATAAAAATCAAAGCCTTAAGCAAATTCTCAAAATTATTGTTGATGCTTTTTCATTTCTTGAACCATAGTTGATGCCCCTTATCTTTTTTGGAAATAACACATCTTATTTTTACAAGGGACTACAAGGTGTCCTCATTGAAGGAGAATGGCTCACCCACATCTTTCCTAACTAGCCCTTCAAATGGATTCTCAAGATCATTCACCACGAAATGCTCATATTTTAGAGTTGTTCCAAGCTTCTGAACTCCCTTACTTATGTTTTTCTACATTTTTGAAATGATATCATAACAAGAATCCAACTCTTTAAGAGTATTGTTTAACATCTCATATCGACAACAAATGTTTAAGATCAAATCGAGACACAATTATTAGTTATGGAGTTGAACACATTTTTTCCTACCTACACAAAAGAATCAAGGTTCCCCATCTCTGTTGTAAATACAAACACTTAGTCCCAATGAATATTTTCCTTATCAATTTCATCTTTATTCATCTCAAATTTCATAACAGTGGAAAGTATGAACTAAAACAACGAAAAATTATTTGGAAACAAGGTTTTACATTTCTCAAGGATTTTGTTCACCCACTTGTCATTGGATCCCCCTTGCATTGTGTATCCCTATGCCTTCTTGATTAAATCTAGATTAAGTATGTTGATTGGAGTGACATATTTTCTAGGGAGAGATGATATGACACTAGGCTCCATGAATGATTGAATATATGAAGTGAGAGTTCTCACATGTTATTCCAAATGATAAATCTTCATGTTGTATTCCTCATTTATGGAAAGAATATGGGTAGAAGATTCTTGGAATAAATGAGCATCCCTTCATGTGTTTTTGGTCCCAAGGGAATTGTTTTCATCTCATAGTTTGATGGATTCATCTCCCCAACAGGATTTACTACCTTTAGGCCGAGAAAATTCTACATATTGGTTTCCTAAGGCACCATTAAAAAGAGGGAAGTTCTCTGGGCTTTCTTACCTCATATTTCCTTCACCATGTTTGAAATAGATTAGAATTCGATACCACCACTTCCTATTTTACTATACATGTTTAACCTCTTGGTCATGTCTTGATCCATGGATAGATCTTCATTGTTCCAATTTCGTCACTAGGCATGATTTCAGTTTTAAGCTCAGTGTGAGAGGGTACCTCCTGCATTTAGTGAGTTGAATCCAAAATGGATGAAGAGATGATTGGACACTAATGTGGAATCGACAAGTGAGAAGGATCTATATATCATTTCTCTAGATATTTAGTAGATTCATAAGTGACTTTTTCTTTCTTATGAGACCTCCTCTAGTGGGAACTTTCAAAATTTACTATTTTTCTCTTTGCAGGATCTCCCGAATGAGTGGAGCTCATAGTATTATCAGTGCCTTTAGAGCCGAAATATGGGATACTTTCCTTGTGATATTCTCGAACCCCACCTAATTCAATGAATATAACCTTATTTTTCATGTACCACTCCTTAGACTTTTGGATCACTACTATAGTTCATATCCCCTGAATCACGAACACTACACGATATTGGTAGGAGAGGTGAAGCCTTCACTAATTGATATTCGGGATAGAATGAATTGGTTCCATCATCTTACACACCTTATATGAACCAATAGAATATGGATTTCATCACTTGGAAAATGGTCATACTCATGTGATATCGTTTTCTTATCTTAAAATCATCCAAGTAGTTGACCAAATAATATTCAATCTAGGGATCATGGAGTAACTTAGGGAGGTTGAAGGTTTCATGATTGTTTTGAATGTAAAAATATACCATGGATGTGTATGAATAGAGGCTCAAAGAAGAAAATGAAGCTTCAATATTTGAGGCATCATCAAAACGTTTGCAAGAGTAAATACCAAGAGAAATGGGGAAAGACATGTGTTTCTTCTTGCAGGTTCATGAACTTGTTTTGGATATGATCAAGTTACTGGCATAGTTCCAACATCACTATATTTTCAATGATATATCTTAGGATCTTGCGAGGAGTGAGGAAAAAATTTAAAAATTTGATATATGAGAGAGTTGAGAAATGTGGGAATTAGGACCCATACTTTTCAATAAATGTTGTGGATTGAAAAGACAATCATAAATTTGGGTTGCCTTCAAGAAATCGAGTGTTGAACATGGTGAATACATCATTCACCATAGAAAAGGATGATTTCTTTTAATTAGAGTGAGTTAAGCGTACCTTTCATAATCTGGTTCTTTTTTAGAAACATTTTGAGAAAGAGTTAGGCCTTTGAATGGTCTTGTGCTCACGAGGGAATACACCAGATACGATGTCATCGTGAACTTCTTTGTAACATGTAACTAGAGAAAATGATGATGGATGTTATCACTTATGATTTTTCCCCAATCAACCATTTGATTCCCCTCAAGTAATAAAGAGGATGAATTGTGTCATCCAATCTTGAAAGTCCTTGGTAGTTTCTTCACACATTACTCTACTCTCGTAATATGATTACATTTGAGAAACCCTCATCAAACTTAATCCTTTACAAAGTTTTTGGAATCTAAGAGGGTTTATCTCCTTATCTCAATGATGATCCTAGTGTGAGACCCTGGAGAAAGGATTTAGTCTTTGACCACTTTCTATATGTAAAATCCTTCGTGATTATGACCATGTTGCTACCAATTAGAACTTACATACAATGTGAGATTCCTTTTGGGGTGAGTACTATAAGTATGGAATTGTCATCAACCCTTATAATCCTGGATTCTAGCTCATAGTGTTGATCACATGCCAACACTAATTATGTACTATGTACTAATAAAGGATTTCCTCTAGCTCGCAAACAACCCTGCTTGTGAATATATTTTCCTCATCACGTTCTCTCGGTCCTCTGAGCATCTTATCCTCTAGGTTTATGTGAGTGACATCATTTCGACCCACACCTAAATAATCAATGGATTGTGTTTAAATAGGTTCCATTCCAAATAATTTTAACTTCAAGATTATTAAAATTAGGAAGATAAGTGAAAATGGATCTAACAACAACATTCTCCACTAGAATACAAAACTTTCTATTTTTTGGCAGGTGGGGTTAGGAGCTATTTTTTTGGGAAATTTTACTTTTTTGCTCAATTTTTGTCTTTTGAAACTCCTAACACAATTATATTACCTCCATTGATGATGCTTTACTATTTTTAGTAATTATTATTTTGCGCAGTTGCTTTTTTCGAAACTACTATTTTGGGAAAGTTTCATGTTTTTCCTTGTTTGCTATTTTTCACTATTTCTGGATTTTTAAGTAATGTGAGCTTTTTGTTTTAGGAGGATTAATATTTATTAGTATTTGAATGTATGGAGAAATTTATATTTTTATTAAATTTACTCACCAAAGTGTCGGTTTGTAATGAAAAAAATCTCATCGATTCATCTTGGTTTTAGGATCGTGTGCTCCAATATTCACAATAATTCTTCTATTGAAACTCTTACAAAAAAAAAAACTTACTGGAGGAAGGGTTTCATATTTTATAATGTAAATAAACTAGGGAATCATCTGATATTTAGTAAATTTATTCTCAAAGGTTCCTAGGAGTAGAGTATTATGTGAAAATCTCAATGGAAATGTGCTTCGGTTGAAAATGTATGAAGAAAAATTAGTTTCCAAGGATAATGCTGTTATGGAATGATTTTGGTAGCATGTATGGTATATTTCTATGTTCATGGAGGTATTAAAATAGCATGAATGGTGAATAGTTCTACTTGTTCAAATAAAGTAACTTAAAAACAAGGTAGCTTCAAATTTTGTGCATCCTGCTAATTGTGGTTTTACCCCTCGGGTTGAATGCAAGCTTATTTTGAGTTAAAAACTAGGTTTAAATGGTAAAACAATACACAAGGGATAGAAAATGGTGCTTGGAGAGAGATCATGCCAAGTGTTAGCCTGTGGTGAAGTGTGAGTAAGATGAAAAATTTGATCAAGAACTTGTAGGGCATGCGAGAGATCACGTGAGGACCAAATGCGGGCCTTGCACATGGGAAAAAAATTCCCCTCTATCCCCTTAGGAAAAAGGGACATAAATGGGTGATTGGATAGAGATCATGACAAGTGGAAATTTCTAGACTCTAAATAGATTTGCTCACAAAATTGTTATGCATGCTAACACCTCATTCGGATATATCCCGAACACTCACCCAAAGTGCGTGAAGATACTAGGTCCCTCCTTTGTGATTTTTTTCAATATGTTAGTGTGAACATCCATAGAAAAAATATCAAAGCATACATCTATGTGCATATCATTACGAGACATCATCTCATGAGCTTACAATGGAAACAAACGTAATAAAAAAACATGATAGATCAGATAAATACTAATATCAATTGCAATAACACATTTCTATATTCAGATACATCAATGACCATAATCCATCCTACATAATCCATTACATAAAAGTATTACATAACAAAATCTAAATGCATAACAATAATTACCACAAGATTGTGTGCACCAAGACATCGAGCATCGTAGCACTAATACATCATGGATCTCTCATGCACTTTGAGGTGCCCAAATAAATGACATACAATGGTTATATATAGGGGTGGGGGCTTTCCCTTCACCACCTATGAATTCTTAAAATAGATTGCATGCTCAAAATAGCCATGTGTACATCTAAAAACAACCATAAGGCATGCATGCTTTTCTATCAATCCTAATAATAGATTAATCCTATAAATAAACTTTGCTTTAATCTTATTATTAGATCGATCCATGCATGTCCTTTCATATTTTCTCTGCATGTGCTTTATCCCAAAAATGTACATTCCTTAGCCAAGTCTCCTTTCTTTTCTTTGGATTTTAAGCATTATTTGGTCCGCACTCTAACTTGGTCTTTCTATTTGTATCCCGTGGTATATAAAATTGGCCAAGTCCCAAAGGTTTCTTGCTTAGAGCAAGCCTTCACATGCTATCCATTCTTCCATGTGCATGCCCATTCGCGCTTGCCTCATGCGTGTCCAATATCCCTATGTGTGGTATGTACTTAGTCACATTGGCCATATAAAATTACCTCACACTAATTTGGATTGCCATCCTCATAAATGATTTTTTCCAACTTGTTACTCCAAAGGATATATGAATAATCAATGAAAGCATAAAGAATTGAATGCCCAAAAAGAATCATCGCATGTAAAAAAATCAACTTAGGCCTCAGGTTGTTGAAAGAGTTCTGAGAACTCAACATCTATTTCACCCTCCACTTTCTTCCACTCTTCAAGTTCTGCCAATTCTTTCCCACGCGCCACCTCTACAATTATTTGTACTTGGTCAGGCACTAACTCTTTAACTCTACTCTTGAGCTCTTAGATCACCACAATCAATTATATAAATACTCCTTCAATTACATCCATGTGCTCTAACACCATATTCTAAAACTGTTTGATTCCGAGCTCCAACTTATCCTTCTTTGCCTTAATTACCTCTTTCTGTTTTGATGCTTTTTCTATAACCTTGGTGTGCTCTATCATATTATTGGGCATATTTTCTTGGATATAATTTAGTGTTGATTATTCATCACTTATGCACTCTTTAAGGATTAGGTTACACTTCCGGCACCTATTAAAAACCAAGGCGGCCTTACCACTTACCTCTTTGAGCTGCACAAATACGTCCTCAAGCTCAGTAATCCTTACTTCAACAACTACCTTATTTTCTTCCTTTTCCTTCACTATATTTTCGTAGTTGGCCCCGCATCACTTTTTATGTTTACCGAAAGCATTCCAATAAGGCCTTTAAGGTAATCCATATCATCATTATAATCATTCTTTGCTTGACTCACTAGGGCAGGGAACCGACCTAAAATTTACTTTACTAATTTGTCGACCCTGTCATATGCCTCCTTGCTCCACTTCTACTCTCCTTGGATATATTTCTTCAAATTCTCAACCTTGTGCTCTTTCTCCTTTTTATCGGCCACCATAAACCTCATTATATCCCTAGTATCTAGGTTTCGCATGTGACATCAATGACCATTTTTTTCAATGAGTTGGGTTGTAATTCTCATTATTCACTGCGCAAAATAGAAGAAGTCCTCATGCACCCTAGACATGAGCCACAAGAATAAGTGTGAGGGATTTATGAAGAATGGTATTTTGAATATATGGAGGACCCCTACCTTCTCTAGATTTATCCTTACCGAATCATCCAAGCACTTTCCCTCTTCATATGTCCCTAAAAAATTCCCACAACATGTCTACCTTCAATGTCACTTCATGCCCTAGAGCCCTATGGTTAAATTCACTAATTTTTCACTTGGTAAGCTGTGACTTCCAAGTTTGAACCCTAAATACTCTAGGAGGGTACTGCATTTTTGAATATATATCCTCTAACAAATCTTCTACTTTTACCTCAACCTTCTTCATATAGGGCTTGCGCCTTCATGCGGTTTGGTGCCATTAATCCTAAAACTTTTTGCCCTAGGTAATTTTCTTCACAATATTATCTTACTTCACCATATGAGCACCGAAAATATAAACTATTCAAATTCTTGGAAACCCTTCTACCCATGCCCTAATATTACATTCAACTGCTGGTTCAAACTTATCTCTTCACAAGGAGTTCCACATCACTTTACATATATGTTTCTCTAGTTTTCTTTTCATTTCTCTTTCTCTCACACACCAAGTCACTCAGTAGCTCAATTGCTCAAATTATCTCAAATGCAAGGTAGAAAATGACTTTATTTTCCCCCTTTTATAACTTTTTCATACTCCACTGACTTAATTTTTCTACTTTCAACACACTTTTTCTCAGTTTGACATTGATAATTTATTTATTAATAAAGCACCTTTTACAATTTTTGCTTTATCTCTTATCCTCCATTCACATGTTGTAGTTGTAATCTTCTAGGTGCATTACTACTTTCTAAGCCATAGACCTCCTTACATGTGCCTCCTTACACCATAGTACACAATCCTCTATGACATATACCAATTAGTTCATTATGTCACTACCTACCTCACTTGATCTATAATCTTAAGAAATTTTCTTATGAGAACCATCATTCCTATAACCTATAACACCTTTTTTCCCGCATGTACCAACCCTTTAGAGAGCATCCTTCACACCATATATGTACCGTGTCAATTTTTCCAATGCCCCCGTGTATGAGTCATAACATAAATGGATTCCCTTTTCTTGAACTTTCTCCACCCCACACTAAAAGTATGCATGATCCTCTGTGCATGAACTCAATAGATATTAATCAGCTTCTTGCATGCATGCACGCTTATTAAAATAACAAGGAAATTATAAAAATAATAATATTTTTTTTTGGAAAGAAACACATAAAAGGAAACCTAATCTAAATAGAAATATTGTCTTATTACAAACACCAAGAATCCTTATTTATATTAGGGCTTCAACCTAATCCCTTTTAAGTAACCTGGGAAACATGGTGCCATCTAACGCTTACAATGACATTCTCTGATTCAAGTATCTTGGTTACTACAAAAGGTCCCAACCAATGCACTTTCAATTTCCCTGGGTGGCACGTAAACTTGGAGTCATAGAGAAATACCATCTTGCTAACTCGATAAAGTCTTGTTCTTAATGTGTCTATCATGTCATGCCTTTTTTATTTCCTTTTCGGTCTTGAGGATCTAACATGCAATGGTGCACCACTCATCTAGTTGCATTATTTTTCAATGCACTCTTCAACAACTTTTTCATCATCTAGTCCACCTACGTGTGCAATACATAGGGATGTTAACATGAATTCCATAGGTAATAAAACTTTTGCGCCAAACACCAATTGAAATGGTGTGAATTTGTTCAACCTTTTATAAGTGGTCATGTAATACCAAACTACAATTGACACTTGGTCATCCCAATATTTTCTTCTAACATCACATATTTTTGTCAATGTATGTCCCTAAATATTATTTAAATCCTCTCGATAGCAGTGTTGACAATTTTTGCACTTGTGCAAAAATGGGCAACTTGAAACTTCATTGTTATGATAAAAGGCATTGGTGAAGTATACCTAAGCTGAGGAATTTTTATGTTATTGGTTATTGCTGAATTAATTAATGATTAAGTGAAATATGCAACTATGTGTGCTATTACAAAACGTAATAGATCACATAGTCTACAATTTCACGATACCTTAACAAAAGAACAAATGGGCCCCGAAGGATAGCTGTGTTGTCTTGATGAAGACACTGAATTACAGAATAGGTGAAGTGTTGAGTTTTGGGACAACAAACATAAGTGTAGATTGCAAGAATCAGAGTTCATTATTGAATGTTACAGATTCTCATTTTATGTTCTTTCCTTCATGATTAAGACATTCAATTAAATGACTGAGTTGTTTAGTTCATCATACAATCCATATAGAAAGCTGAAATGTAGAAAGAAATATACAACTCATTTACAAAATTCAATGTTTTATTCATAAGGAACTTTCAAATGTTTCCCACAAAAGTCGTGGGATGTAACTAAAAAGTAAAGTACAACTACTGAAATAAAAGGTACACATAAAGGAAGAGAAAATAAAAGAAAGCCATGGACATAAGAGAGGACAAAAAGCCAAAGTATTTCCTAACTATTTTCCTAAGTGTGCAGGTATAGGTTGTAGCCAGGAAGAAATAAACAAGTCATAAGTACATGCTGGAAAGAAGGAAGAATGTAACTCAAGTTTCGTAACTATTCTAAGATGGAAGAAGTTACACTACAGAAAAGAGACTGCAAATAGAAGAACACTTTTCAGTTTGAAACTAGGTAAGAAAATCATATTTCAAGAAGCTAAAGTTAACTGAAAAGAAAGGATTACAGCTTGAAAAGGAAGAAAGAATTCTGGAAAAAAATTGATAGGGCTTCACCATGTAAAATCAACATTTCGATTTTCCAGCATGCACATCAGAGCTGTAATAAAAGGAAATACAGTATATAAAGCAGAAAAGAAATGGACTGCACTTTTAGTCATCAAATTGAAGTACTTTGGAGCATTCATTATAGCTTAACAACTTAAGAAAATGAAGTTTCAAGGTAATCTTATAGATTACAGCCATTATAGAAGTACAGTTTTCAAATGAAGCAAGTATCAAGTGCACAGAATGCTACAGTATAGCTTCATAGCTAAAGATAATGCATGATTCACAATTTTACAAGTATAGTAAAATGCATAACAAATTTAGTTTTTATAAAGCATGAAAGAGATAATGTATTAAATATTATAAATAAGACTCACCTCACGAATTCCACTTGTTATGGTCTTGCTTCAAACTCCAAATCAAGCCATTCGAATTACCAAGCCACCTATATGCATCGTGAACATGAAGCTTTAAGCTCGAAATTGAAATCCTCTACAAATACATTAAACTTCGACACCCGCGAGCTTATTCTTTATCTCGACTTGGTACCAACATTTCCACAATATGAAAAGTTTGACTCTAAATCATACTTAGTGGATTTGATCCATAATACATTGGTTGTACCCACAGAGGTTAAACAATTCAATGAATTTAAATTATTTCACTCCTGCATGTTGCACCATTTAGAAATGATTTTTGAGCTATGAAAATTGTTAGGGATCACGTTACGTGGCCCTGTCAACACTCAATCGATTGATTTCTCTGTGATAGCTCTAGCTTGACAGATAGAGTTATTTCTTCTTGTTTTGGACCACATATTCACATGCATTCCACGTTCAAACTCCATGAAACAACACCACGAGCTCTTCAACTGAAGTCACCGAGCTCTTCATCCAGCAAACGATCTTACCTTTCCTGGGCTCAAACTCACTTGAATGTCGAGCTTAACCCAACATTTCTAAAAAGAATGGTTTTACCACAATGCTCACGGTTCTTCCTTATCATATAACACTTGCAGTAAGAATGTTTTAGCTTGGCCATAATAAGCACAATTATACCTTCCAAACGATGAGAAAATGCCATTACCAATAAAGACCTAATCTTTGCCATGATGATGACCCAGGCTCATGCCCATAACATGTCGATAGACACCCTTAAGACTGATTTTTTGGCCAAAGAGCCCTTCGGTATTTTGGTAGTGCACTCGGAAATCTCAGCTCCAATCAACAATTATGCCACTATTGGGATCTTAGTATGGCATAGGTAGCTGTGAGCTAAACAATATACTCGTTTTTACGGAAACTAAGAAGATCCTTCATGTTACAATTTGCAACACATAAAAGGAGCCCTTCAAAAAAATACGTTGAACAACTGGGGCAACCAAAAGGACCTTGGAAAAATGTACAGGGAACAACCATATGAATTCTTCCTTAGTCGTGGATCAAAGCTAATAGAAATAAGCTAGATAAAATCAGCTTGAAACTACAGTATAATCGTCCATTGTTAAAAAACAAGCTTCTCTGAACCTGGTAAAAGAATATTTTTATTGTCTGATTAGATGCACATAATGGAAGGGTATAAATATTGCCTACTTCCCACAGAGTTTCTCAAAGAGACCATTTACGAGTAACAAGGATGCAGCATGCAAAACGGCCGACCAGGTATTTCATAACTGACCTTCACATTCAATTCGTTTCTAGGAGAAGAAATGTTGAGCAATATGAATCATTTCATTCTACACGTAATAAAACTCCATCTCCTGGTTCATGGAAATTTTATGAAGCCTTGAATGGCGTGACTCCAATCCATCGTACACGGCAGTGAATGTTTGTTTCATGCAGTTGTCATTCGATCTGAGTTCAGAATAAGGATAGGCATGCATTCGACACTGAACAGATAACAATACAGTTGGACAACCTGCTTGTTTAAACGCGTTCAAAAGGCTTTTACTGTACTACGCATGCCTGCTGACTGTGCGTGGGAGCTTGTCTTGCGACCACCGAATGCTCAGAGAAGTATGCTGGCAAAGGCAAACTGAACGGGAGCTAGGAGAAGTATGTTGGCAAAGGTGAAATGATCAGGTCGGGCATCTGTTTGTTGCATTCGGAAACCTGTGTCTTCTGTAAGCTGCAATTACGGTATTCCATGAGAAGGCGTTTCTTTTTTGTGAGCCTAAAACTGGATACTGTTTCCAACGTCGACCCATCTTCAACCATCTCGCCATCATCCTCCCTTATCAATCAGAAGATTACTCAACGCTCAATTTGCAACTGCCACTTTAATTCTCCTGGTAACTCGCAAGAAGACTCGACCACTCCAAGTTGCGTGGGGTTTTCATGACAGATAGCCATCATAATTTTTCCACTTGGCAATCTGATCCAACTTCTCCCCTATGCGAGTAAACAACATGGTTTTCCACGGTTACATTTCCACTTGGCAATCTGATCCAATTTTTCCAACGCAGAGTGAACAGCCTCAGCGCGGGATTAACAACCTGGCCTGCCATCATCAAATTTCTGCTTGGCATTGCTTGCCTTATTTCCCACGTCCGGGATTTCTTCTTTGGCTTGCCATCCATGAAAACCCACTTGGCATTAGGCTTCTCGGATTCCCATGATTTTCCTCCTGCCGAGTTTTCCTTCAACAGATTTGAGGATAACATTAAACTCTCAGTGCAAACATTTCAGTTGTAGCTTGTAACTCGTGATAATTTTGACAAAACATTTATACCTGACAACTTAGTGACTCGTTGAAGATGCTCATATAATTGCAAAGCAAATTGTGCCTCATGAATATTCTGATATGAAATAGTTCCACCTCTATGAGATTCGCTTCCATGAGTTACATCGTAAAACCAGTAAGGTCTTGATAGAGAATCTTTGTAATAATTTTCATCAGGTCTCCCAGTAACACTCTCATTGTCACTTAATCGATTTTCATAAAAATAACTTGAAGGAAAATCCTGAATTTTGAGGATGCATTCGATGCTGATCAGATAACAACATTGGACAACTTACTTGCTCAAAAAGGCTTCTACTATACTGCAACATGCCTGTGCATCGAATGCTCGGCCGCTTTGAGTGTAGAACTGAAATTCTCCTAGGAAAGTGCCGTGAGGAAGTAATTGGCTATACGCAGCAGCTACAGGGTAGAGAAGTAAACTTATCTCAGAAAATGAGTGGCCTCCAGAGAGAGTTGATTGCGACATACTGCCGCAGGGTGATCCCAAGGAACCGTTGGTGTTGATCCTGATGTTCTGGTTGCATGCGACCACAGTCGTGATCAGTTGTTGTAAAATCTTGCCGCTGTAGTAGAAGAACGAGATAAAGTTTTAGTTGAGTTGTCTCACCTTTTCATTTTGGAAACTCTCTTCCATGGAAGAAGCTCGACCAAATCTTGAGGCAGCTATTGTCTCCGTCGAGTCATTAAAACTGAATTCATATTCCAACAAGGAAGCATCAATCTCTCCATGTTGAATTAAACCGGTCGAACTCATCATTTCTCTACCTCAATGAGCCAACCATCAAACATCCTCCACTCCTATCGAGACTCTTTTATGACAAGCCAAACTCGTTCGAACTTACATTTCCTACTCATGAACTCGTCTAAGGCTTGTGATCGAGTTATGACCGAGTTAGGACAAGGCACAAACTCCTCTGATGACTCATCTCTTTATTCTCGATTTGACACTGTTTTAGCTCGACCGAGCGAGATAAGCTTATCGAACTCCTCGATGGCTCGCGTTCTTGGAAAAAATGAGCGATCTCACCGATGACGGAGCGGGTCCCTGGGACCAATGTCGTGATTTGATAGTAATAAGGCCCTGTTTTCCAATTTTTCCATGTGCGTAAAATTGGATAACATTTTTGGCGACCTCTCGGGGATGATTGCCTGCTAAGCATGATTCCAGTAGCCTTAAGTCATCCATTGGGCATGGAGTCTGTGTTGGAATCCTGAAAGTAGTATGATTTTCTTTGACACATCCCAGAATCTCCTTGAACATTGCCGATATCCTGGGCCTCCCTGGAATGCTAAGCATGAAGTATACTAGATCTATTGAATGCTTGACATCCATGGAACACTGCAAAATTTTGAATGAACCAGATTTTAAAACTCTTATGGAAACCTTGAACCTTTCCTCTCCTTGACACCTTCCAATGATGAAACAATGTGCGAACAACACAAAACAAAACAACAAGGAAAGCAAAACAACATCACACAACAATGTGCATAAGCACTTGGAGGAAAACACCTAATTTAATCTGTACAAGGTGGAACGCTTCTCAAAAAAAGCTTTGAGATGTATCCCATTCACATGAATGGGCGCTTCTTCTCCATTGAGCCTAGATAGACGGAATGAATTTGCTCTTTGTAACTTGTGATGATGTATGGCCCACTCCAGAGAGCATCAAACTTGGCATGTCTGCCTGGTTTGGCCCTGTCTTCATCCCATTTGAGAACTAAATCTCCCTCTTGAAAATGACTGTCAAACGCCTTCTTGACAAAATATTTCTTAACTTGAGCTTGATGCTGCTCCAAATTTTTCATAGCCTTGTCTCGTACTTCCTCTAACTCCATGAGTTCAGCAAACCTTCTTGTCAGGAGGGATCATTCTCTATAACTTCAAGTTGATGAGCTAACTCCAAAGAAGGTAACTCCAATGAGAGTGGGAGTTTTGCCTCTCTTCCATATACAAGAACGAAAGGAGAATTTCCGATGGCCCTTTTAGGTGTGATCCGATCTACCCATAAGGCGGTCTTAAGCTGTGTATGCCAAGTCCTCTTGTTAGTCTCCATTGTGCGCTTAATAATCCTTATGAGGTTTTTGTTGCTAGACTCAGCCAATCTGTTTCCTTGAGGATAGTAATTGGATGAAGTTTTGAGGTATACCCCATTTTTAACAGCCCATTCACTCAATTTCATACCAAGAAAAGCCAGCGCATTGTCTGAAATGACTGTAAATGGAACACCGAACCTCATCATTATACCCTCCAAAAAATCTAGAACTGCCTTTTCATTGCTCTCTTTTAATGCTACCGCCTCTGTCCATCGAGTAAAATAGTCTGTTGCGGTAAGGACCCACTTATGTCCATCACTGGATGGAGGATTAATCATTCCGATGAAGTCCAACCCCCATTGAACAAAGGGTTGATCCACTTGAATTGGATGCAATGGAAGAGCTGCCAGCTTCTGCTTACCTGTGAAAAAGGCACATTCTTTGCATTTCCTTACCCAAAGATGGGCATCCTTGAATAAATCTGGCCAATAGTAGCCGGCTCACATGATCTTGGTAGCTTTTGTTCATGCAGAATAATGTCCTCCAGATAGGCCATTATGAAACTCTTCTAGTATCTTCTCGACACATGCTCGGTCCTATGCACCAAGGAGGACGCCGCTTCAAATATTTTCGAAAGAGAATGCTATCTACCAAAACATATGGGATAGATTGAAGACGGAAAGTTCACCTTTGGTTTTTATCCATGTTTTTCAGGTATGCTCCTGAGAAGATGAAATTCTTCATTTTGGATAACCAAATCACTTGATCAACATCCTCATCGCTTTTAGGAGTGTCACGTCCTCATTACTTTTTGATTCCATGTCTGTTGCAAGTTGCTGACATAAACCCTTACCTCTAACAAGTTTAGTGACTTTGATGTGCACGTCATACTCCATTACCTTCATGATCCATCCAGCACACTTTTAGTTCATTTCTTTGTTCAAAGAAAAACTCCTTGACACCTGGATGAGACACCATCAGATGAATCTTGTTGTTGGACAACATGTGCTTGAATTTCTTCAAAGCTCGAATAACCGCAAAGACTTGCTTTTCAATGAATGAGTATTTGAACTCGTAGTCTTTGAGGGATTGACTGAAGAAAGTGATTGGTTGCTCCATCAGGTTGTTGTTTTGTTGGGTGAGGATCCCTGAAATGCTCTCTTGACCTGCAAAAGCATAAAGGATAAAATCTTTGTCAAACCTGGGGTTCACAAGCATGGGAGCTTGAGAAATGGCTGTTTTGATGGCTTCAAAGCTTTCTCATCCTTCCTTTGTCCATGATAATGGCATGTTTTTCTTTAGCATGGCTATCAGTGGTTTAGCCAATGTCACGAATTGAGGGATGAATCTCCGCATCGAAATTTATGGTTCCTAGAAAACTCTGGAGGCCCTTCTTGTGACTTGGGAGAGATAAGGACATAATTGAATGAATCCTAGCTGGATCGATTGATAATCCTTCCGCTGAAACCACATGCCCCAACAATTTTCCCTCGTGCACTGCAAAAATACATTTCTTGGGGTTAAGTGAAACCCCAAATTCCCTACACCTTTGGAAAAATTTCCTTAGATGCGTGATGTGATCTTCTGCATGCTTAGAGTATATAGTTATATCATCAAGGTAAACTAAAATAATGTCGTTGATTAGTCCCTTAAATTTCATGTCCATGGCTCTTTGGAAAGTAGCCCGGCATTGGACAATCCGAATGGCATTTTATTGTAGGCATACATGCCCCACTTGGTAGTGAAAGCCGTTTTGAATTGGTCGGATTCTTGGACTAGGATTTGATTATAACCTAAATATCCATCAAGCAAAGAAAATATTTGAGCTCTGCCACTGTTTGAAGGATCTGCTCCATCGATGGAAGAGGATAATGATCTTTTAATGATGCACGATTCAAATCCCTGAAATCTACACATAACCGGATCTCTCCGTTCTTCTTCCTCACGGGCACCAAATTGGCTACCCATGAGGAATGCTTGATGGGAAAAATTATACAGGCCTCGATGAGCTTGGTTAGCTCCTTTCTCATTAGTGGCTCAATTTTGGGATTAATTGGTCTCTGTTTCTGACGAACTGGCTTAGCATTAGGATCCAGTTCGATGGTATGTTGTGCTAGACCTAGATCAAAACCACGTAGATCTTTATAGCTCCATGCAAAGATGTCATGATACTCTTGACAAAGTTTGATGAAAGTTTCTTTCTCTTCAGAAGTACACACTTTTCTCGATCTTAAGAAAATTTTCATTTGATACTTCAACTTCCTCAAAATATTCTTCTCTGACCACCATGTTAGGGCTTTGTCTTGTGGCTTGGTCATCTGAATTGAAAATGGATTCCAAAGTGACTAAACCTTTTGGTAACTTGTTGCTTTTCAATTGAATAATTTTCTCACCATATGACTCCTGCAACTTATCTTGATTCTTTGTAGCAAACTCCGCCTCTTCTTGTAGGAAGAGGACAATTTGTTTGTCACTATCAAACACTTGCCAACTACTCACATTATCAGGGACTGCTGGTCGAACCACCATTTTAACAAATTGCTGCCCTTCTTTCATGATATCAACTGGTATGTTGTATTGTGAACCAATTGTAGCAAGCCTATCTGCATCTTGATTTTGATTTCTAGGGATTGCATGGATTCCAAAAGCTTCAAAATCTTCAATCAGGTCCCAGACTCGATTCTTATATGATCGTAAAAGATCATTTTTGGATGCACTACGTGTTGAAACTTGATGAACAACTAACTCACTATCTCCAAAAATAGTCAGGGCCTTGATTCCCTTCCTTTGGGCCACCAAATTCCTTGCCTGCACAAGAGCCTCGTATTCAAGCAACATTGTTGGTGCAACCGAACTCGCAACCGGAAAGATGAGAAGTACTTATCTCCCTCTCGAGAAATTAACATAACACCAAAGACCGGATCCATTCTTACTTCTTGAGCCATCGAAGAATAATTTCCACAATCCTTTAGAATCACTTGGTGTTTTGACAAGTTGTGGTATGATCGTATCTTCTTCATGGATACAAAGGTAAGTACCTAATCTGCTTCTTCCAAGACCAAAGAAACCAGCTTCTTCTTCTGCCAATACATCAGCATAGGGATCGTATTGATGATCTCTACTTACTTCATCCAACAAAGTATCAGGAACTTCTTCAACAAGGGTGGTTGGTTCATGATCGGCATCTTCCTCTTCTGGATCACCGATGGTGTAATTTCCATTTATGGGACTAGCAGTGTAGGGTTCTACATGATTATGGCAGATTGGTTCTGCCCTTATAGTTACTTTGGTTCCGTATCGAGTCCTGAGAATCATATGTGACCAATCAGCTGATAGGTAACCGCCCATCTTGGCAGTGAAATCCCGTGATAGGCAGATGGCAAAGAGAGGAGGGAGATCGATGACCGATATGTCTTGGGTGAATGACAAACTTGGGCATGCATGAATGGTAAGTTGAAGTCCTTTGATAACCCCAACAGTCTTAACAGCTGTGCCATCCAGCTTTGAACAACCCCTCTTGCAACTGGCGCATATTGTATGCCTAGTACATCTGCAATTTGTTTCGGCATGACAGAGCTACTGGCACCAGAATCGATCATGCAATTATGTACCAGGTGGTCACCAATGATCAGGGAAATGTAGAATGGTGGTGGTTTGTTTGCCGTAGGAATGATTTTCCCTTCCGGTTGACACAAATTTGTAGCATTTGTCACTCCATGGCTTGGTGATCCGTTGGTTGTACTAAAACTGTTCAGAGCTTCTCGCAACAGGTTTCTTTGGGAAGGGATCGAGAGTGCGTCCCACATGGTAACGCTCAGATTGGTTTTCTTCATTTGTTCTACTATGCTGAAGGGAATTGCTCCAACTTTGATGACACTTTTTTGGGCATTGGGGTCCTCCTTTGGAAAATGTTTGTTGGGCACCGTGATGCCTGGAGAACCATCTTTCCCACATTTTTATCAACTGCCATTTGAAACCCAGGTTGAGAAGTGGATGCTAGATCAGCTTCGAGAGGTTGAGGCTCCATTGCTCTCTTTTGGAACGAGTGTTTGCTGCCACTGATGAAGAATCTATATTTAATCCGCAAAAATCTTCTTCTTGCCAGTTTAGCAAAGCGGATTCTTCAGGTGCCTGCGGTTGATCTGCTGCTTCTTGCGTAGATGAATTGTTTGTTAACTCTGAAGGGGTAGATACACTTTGAACCATAAGGGCCTAGCTAAGAACCCCATTGGGACAAAGATTTTGATTGTGAGGTTGAGAGCAAGGATAACACCATTCATAGTCTTGAACTAGATTATTTTGAACAGGTACTATAGCTCTAGATGAGCTAGCTGCAAGAGGGTTCTGAAAGTTCAAGGGCCTGACATTTGCAACTTGACTTGTAGTTTGATTTTGAGGCTGATTGTTCCCTTGAAAAGGAGAACGGTTAGCTTGATACTGCTGATTTTGTGGCTGATACGGATGATTGTATTGAAATTGTTGCCTTTTGAGTGCAATGAGCTCATTTCCAAAATTTTGCAGTAGTGATTTGACTTCAAATAGGTCATTTGAAGAGGCGGGGAAGATTGAGATGGTTGCTTGGAGTCTACTAGAATAGGAGCAATGATAGGCTGATGATTCGTAAGATCTGGAGAAAAGGGCATTGGTGGTCGTGGAGCTATCTTTCCAGCCTGAATCAAAGAATTCTCTGCACTTATGGCAACTTCGTAAGCATCAGGAAGTGTAGTCCCTCCCATGGACTGGATCATAACTGCTACATCACTATTCAAGGCTCAAATAGTACAAGAATGCATTATGTGCGGAAGGCTTTACAAGCACTGGAATCCTATTCCAAGTCCTATGGAATCGGAAGTTGAAATCACTCATGTATTCTTGGGAAGCTCTCTTTATGGTAGTAAGTTGTTCCAAAAGTGATAGGTGATCACTTTTGTCTTCAAATTGTTTACATAGCTTTTCTCCCAACTCGTCCCAAGTGGTTATAGTGCCAATACCTAACCCGCGAAAACCATTGAAGCACTTTTCCCTTGAAAGAGGTAGTAAGAATTCTAATTGCAATGTTGTCTTTGGTGATATTATGTACTGCACAGATGCTGGCTACATCAAAGATATGCTCCACTGAGTAACGTGAGTTTCCCCGTGTAGAAGGGTAAACTTTTGAGTGCCGCAACAGTATCGGTCACGTTGAGCCAACATGAGAGGACTGCGCTTGCATTGAAAGGGGGAAAAACTTGGTTCCTCGCCATAAGCACGAAAGGTTTATTGTTCTGGGTGGAGGAAATCTTCCGTAAGGAGGAGTTGAATGACCCCTACTAGGTAAATCTAAAATCGGGATGTGGAAATGCCTCTTCGCTTCTCTTTGGAGGAGCCAAGGAAAGTTCGATATGCTTTGATACTTTCCTTTCTTTGAAGAAGCTCTTGTCTCGAATTATTCGCATAAGTTACTACACTGAGATTTGGAATCCAGAGATATAGAATCGCCAAGTACATTGACTTGTGTAAATGAGAAGAGAAGTACCAACTCTATCCCACCAGGCATGTAAAAAACTATTGTTGCCAAATCACTGCACCCTCCGAATGGCCAGGATGTGAATAGGACGTTCGGTGTGATTGGGACACATGGGATCACCTCTCAAGCTGTGGGACTTGGGCTCGAGGTGAACCTTCGGAGAAGGCCGGCTTCCTCTTCCTAAACTAAGTGATGTACTACTCCTAGTGTAACAAAAATGATTATCTAGTCCTATGCTAACATTTTCATGGGGTTTTAGGGAAAGAGATTTACAGAAATGAAACTATACTAGGGATGGTGATGCACCGGATAAAGGGTGTCTTCAGATTCAGGAAGGGTTAATTTGAAGAGGGTGTGTGCACCACAGGTCAACTTCACCTACTGCAACTTAGAGAGGGTACAGATACCACAAACTAAGAGACACGCGTTCCCTTTGTTAAACTTTATCAAACCGAGAAATATAGCAGTTTCCCAATGAAGAAGGATGAACTCAAGAAGGGTGAACAGACACCACAACTCAACTGCATGCAATACTCCACCACTCGATAAGCACAGAACTCTAAGAACCTATAATAGAAACTTAAACTTGCACAGTGTACCTGTAAGTACGAGAAAGGCACAAAGAAGCATAAAAGGATGAAAGGACCGAGATTAGTCACAAAACACACACTTTTATTGCTTCAATAACATGCACAATGCATCATACATTCAGAAGAGGCAATAGTTGCCATTACAGTCTTGAAGAGGAGGCTTGAAAGTTCTCTCAACACATAAGAACAACTTGCAGAAGAGAGAGGATTCTTGAAAAGTATACACTCTCGCCTGAGATATCTAACTGTCCAACTTTTCTGAACTGTTGGAACCCTTTGAAATGAGCTTCCAACTTACATTTATAGAAGAATATGTGAGAAAGAAGAGGAAATGGTCATAATTACATTCCTAAAATGAAGGCCCATGATGTATTTATTACAGTTAGTTGAACCACCTGAGAAGGTTCCATCATGGGTCATTAATTGCCTGATGACCTAGTCTTCTCAATTAATTAAAAGAACATTTAAATAAAATATTTAAATAATAATAATAAATATTATTATTAAAATATTTAAATAAAAATATTAATTTAATTAACATAATGTCGGGACCCCCCCGTTGACCCGTTTGACTTGAAGAGGAGGGGGGTCCATGTGGATAGAGTCTGCACATAGCCAAACTCGATGAGCTTCGAATCCTCTAACTTGGTGTTGCACTCGATTTTTGACCCCGCACTAACTCTTTCCTTGCCTTGGTAATCGGGCTCTTTTGCATTGAGTCCTTCGAATGGTGAGCTATCAAACTCGATTCTTATCATTTTCCTAAAATGCATGTAGATCCTGTGAACCTGGCCTGACGCAAATTAAGACTCGCCTCACGAATGCCACTGCTACGGTCTTGCTTCAAACTCCAAATCGAGCCATTCTGAATTACCAAGCCACCTATATGCATCGTGAACATGAAGCTTTAAGCTCGAAATTGAAAGCCTCTACAAATACATTAAACTTCGACACCCGCGAGCTTATTCTTTATCTCGACTTGGTACCAACGTTTCCACAATATGAAAAGTTTGACTCTAAATCATACTTAGTGGATTTGATCCATAATACATTGGTTGTACCCACAGAGGTTAAACAATTCAATGAATTTAAATTATTTCACTCCTGCATGTTGCGCCATTTAGAAATGATTTTTGAGCTATGAAAATTGTTAGGGATCACGTTACGTGGCCCTGTCAACACTCAATCGATTGATTTCTCTGTGATAGCTCTAGCTTGACAGATAGAGTTATTTCTTCTTGTTTTGGACCACATATTCACATGCATTCCACGTTCAAACTCCATGAAACATCACCACGAGCTCCCTGCGAAGTCACCGAGCTCTTCATCCAGCAAACGATCTTACCTTTCCTGGGCTCAAACTCACTTGAATGTCGAGCTTAACCCAACATTTCTAAAAAGAATGGTTTTACCACAATGCTCACGGTTCTTCCTTATCATATAACACTTGCAGTAAGAATGTTTTAGCTTGGCCATAATAAGCACAATTGTACCTTCCAAACGATGAGAAAATGCCATTACCAATAAAGACCTAATGCTGCCATGATGATGACCCAGGCTCATGCCCATAACATGTCGATAGACACCCTTAAGACTGATTTTTGGACAAAGAGCCCTTCGGTATTTTGGTAGTGCACTCGGAAATCTCAGCTCCAATCAACAATTATGCCACTATTGGGATCTTAGTATGGCATAGGTAGCTGTGAGCTAAACAATATACTCATTTTTCTGGAAACTAAGAAGATCCTTCATGTTACAATTTGCAACACATAAAAGGAGCCCTTCAAAAAAATACGTTGAACAACTGGGCAACCAAAAGGACCTTGGAAAAATGTACAGGGAACAACCATATGAATTCTTCCTTAGTCGTGGATCAAAGCTAATAGAAATAAGCTAGATAAAATCAACTTGAAACTACAGTATAATCGTCCATTGTTAAAAAACGAGCTTCTCTGAACCTGGTAAAAGAATATTTTTATTGTCTGATTAGATGCACATAATGGAAGGGTATAAATATTGCCTACTTCCCATAGAGTTTCTCAAAGAGACCATTTACGAGTAACAAGGATGCAGCATGCAAAACGGCCGACCAGGTATTTCAGAGTTGACCTTCACATTCAATTCGTTTCTAGGAGAAGAAATGTTGAGCAATATGAATCGTTTCATTCTACACGTAATAAAACTCCATCTCCTGGTTCATGGAAATTTTATGAAGCCTTGAATGGCGTGACTCCAATCCATCGTACACGGCAGTGAATGTTTGTTTCATGCAGCTGTCATTCGATCTGAGTTCAGAATAAGGATAGGCATGCATTCGACACTGAACAGATAACAATACAGTTGGACAACCTACTTGTTTAAACGCGTTCAAAAGGCTTTTACTGTACTGCGCATGCCTGCTGACTGTGCGTGGGAGCTTGTCTTGCGACCACCGAATGCTCAGAGAAGTATGCTGGCAAAGGTGAACTGAACGGGAGCTAGGAGAAGTATGTTGGCAAAGGTGAAATGATCGTGTCAGGGAATCATTTGTTGCGCGAAACCTGTGTGTCTTCTGTAAGCTGCAATTACGGTATTCCATGAGAAGGCGTTTCTTTTTTGTGAGCCTGAAACTGGATACTGTTTCCAACGTCGACCCATCTTCAACCATCTCGCCATCATCCTCCCTTATCGATCGGAAGATTACTCAACGCTCAATTTGCAACTGCCACTTTAATTCTCCTGGTAACTCGCAAGAAGACTCGGACCACTCCAAGCTGCGCGGGGTTTTCATGACGGATAGCCATCATAATTTTTCCACTTGGCAATCTGATCCAACTTCTCCCCTACGCAGAGTAAACAACATGGTTTTCCATGGTTACATTTCCACTTGGCAATCTGATCCAATTTTTCCAACGCAGAGTGAACAGCCTCAGCGCGGGATTAACAGCCTGGCCCGCCATCATCAAATTTCCACTTGGCATTGCTTGCCTTATTTCCCACGTCCGGATTTCTTCTTTGGCTTGCCATCCATGAAAACCCACTTGGCATTAGGCTTCTCGGATTCCCATGATTTTCCTCCTGCCGAGTTTTCCTTCAACAGATTTGAGGATAACATTAAACTCTCAGTGCAAACATTTCAGCTGTAGCTTGTAAGGTGTGATAATTCTGACAGAAACATTTATACCTGACAACTTAGTGACTCGTTGAAGATGCTCATATAATTGCAAAGCAAATTGTGCCTCATGAATATTCTGATATGAAACAGTTCCACCTCTATGAGATTCGCTTCCATGAGTTACATCGTAAAACCAAGTAAGGTCTCGATAGAGAATCTTTGTAATAATTTTCATCAGTCTCCCAAGAACACTCTCCTTGTCACTTAATCGATTTTCATAAAAATAACTTGAAGGAAAATCCTGAATTTGAGGATGCATTCGATGCTGATCAGATAACAACATTGGACAACTTACTTGCTCAAACAGGCTTCTACTATACTGCAACATGCCTGTGCATCGAATGCTTGGCCGCTTTGAGCGTAGAACTGAAATTCTCCTAGGAAAGTGCCGTGAGGAAGTAATTGGCTATACGCAGCAGCTACAGGGTAGAGAAGTAAACTTATCTCAGAAAATGAGTGGCCTCCAGAGAGAGTTGATGGCGACAGCTGCCGCAGGGTGATCCCAAGGAACCGTTGGTGTTGATCCTGATGTTCTGGTTGCATGCGACCACAGTCGTGATCAGTTGTTGTAAAATCTTGCCGCTGTAGTAGAAGAACGAGATAAAGTTTTAGTTGAGTTGTCTCGCCTTTTCATTTTGGAAACTCTCTTCCATGGAAGAAGCTCGACCAAATCTTGAGGCAGCTATTGTCTCCATCGAGTCATTAAAACTGAATTCATATTCCAACAAGGAAGCATCAATCTCTCCATGTTGAATTAAACCGGGTCGAACTCATCATTTCTCTACCTCAATGAGCCAACCATCGAAACATCCTCCACTCCTATCGAGACTCTTTTATGACAAGCCAAACTCGGTTACTGAACTTACATTTCCTACTCATGAACTCGTCTAAGGCTTGTGATCTGAGTTATGACCGAGTTAGGACAAGGCACGAACTCCTCTGATGACTCATCTCTTTATTCTCGATTTGACACTGTTTTAGCTCGACCGAGCGAGATAAGCTTATCGAACTCCTCGATGGCTCGCATTCTTGGAAAAAATGAGCGATCTCACCGATGACTGTAAGTGGGTCCCCGGACCAATGTCGTGATTTGATAGTAATAAGGCCCTGTTTTCCAATTTTTCCATGTGCGTAAAATTGGATAACAACAAGTACTTACCAGTTTAAATCGAAGTTGAGCAAACCCTCAAATGATTATAGAACGAGTTTTAAATCAAAGACCGATGTTACCCTAAAGATCAAAAAATATTCAAAGAAGGATAAAAACATCAGTATCTCGAAGGAAAAAATGGCAATGAATAAGTGATTACAACACTCAGAGATTGAAAACTTACTGACCTCGTCAAACAATGATGCCAATTGCATAACCGAGTTCACAAAGAAGAAAAATTTGTGCCCAAGACAACACGTAGGGATCTCTTTTAAAGAAAATATTTCAAATCTCGAGATGAGTAATATACAGTTGGGAAATCACATGATCTCAAACCCATGACAATGGCAGAAAACACCCACAACTACCTTGCTGAGAGAACTCTTACAGAGTAGAAAACAACAAAGATACATGCATAGGGCTTTGCAAAGCTGAACTATCAGAGTCTGAAAAACAAGAGACGGTGGCCTTTGAAAGGAAAACCCGTAGACACAAAAAATATACCAGTGCTCAAGCCTTTTGACCGCAAGTCCTCACAAAAACCAAATAAAGCTCGAATAACCAGAAAGTGCCGACCATGAAATCTTGAGAATGACAAAGAGCTTATCAGAGGATTTTAGCTAAAAATCTAACAATGGCGTCAGACAAACTTTTCTAGTGCTTTGCTCACAAGCCAAAATCCAAATGAAATGATCCTCAAGTTTGAGTTACCCTTTATCATGCAAACTCAAGAGATGAGTCAATGAAACTCAACCACAATCAGAGGATCAATGGTGGAGAAGGAAATGTACACAAGATCAATGTCCTCAGATCAATCTCAATAATCCATGCAAACCATCAGGGTCTGATGTTTCCTACCCATTAAATGTGAAGGGTTAAACCCTAACCGAGGGTGTGAAATCAATAGTGCAAGTTCATCAAGGATGAAGATCGATGGTCTTCATAAAAACCTAAACTCAACCTGAGTTAGATGGTGCCACCGACTAACTATTGAAGGGGTGATTCATCATAGAGAAAGGGCTAGCCAACATCATCAAATCAAATAAATAATCATTGCAATGAATTTCAAAGTCTAACCATAGTGTATGCTCTCAATAATAAAAATGTCAACCAAATTATGCCATCAATGATAACTGAAAAAGGTGAAGTTTTAAACTATACACTTTCAAATACAAAATCTAACGAGTGTATACATGCACGTATTAACTAAAAGGTGGTAGATACTATAGTTTGGCATGTGTAATGTCAAAATGGTCGACCCTTATTTTTGGTAAGTCCACAAGGGTGGCCAAACCATGGTGAAGTGCAAAGGTGGTCCCCACAATGGATGTTTATACTTTACAAATATTACAATCATTGTAATTATTTTGTTCTTACACAAGGGGTTATTTTTGCATGCTTCACAAGAGGTCAAAATAGAGGAGACAAAGTTGCATGCTCAAAGAAGGAGACTTGCCCGCAAGCAAATAACTTATTATTAGCAAATTACTCACCCAGCCTTATTAAAAATAGAATAGTCAACTTCAGTTGATTGAGATGTAATCAAAGGCTATTAATGCCTCTTGTACTAGTTTGTATTATTTTATCCCTTTATTCATTATTGGATAAAGGATAAAAATAGGATGCATGGGCGAGTACAAGCCTTAGGCTATTTTTAGGAAGAGGGTGAGAAATTATTTTGCTATATATTGTGTGCCTTTGCAAAGCACAAGGAGGACTCTTTGGATATAGAAGTACTAAAGCAATTTTTGCCAATTTTGCCTTTTGAATGTGAAGTATTTTCTACCTTTCAAATTATTTACAGTCTTGTGTATGTTTTGTTAGTCTTGTGAATGTAAAATTCCCTGATCAATCATCTTATCCTGCTGTAATTTTGGTATTTTCTACATAATTTTAATGTGCATGTTAACTTATTAGTGTTGTTTTGATTTTACCTGAGTACCACCAAGTGTTTTCCCTTAAATATTCT
Source organism: Taxus wallichiana var. yunnanensis (assembly GCA_018340775.1). Lineage (NCBI taxonomy): Eukaryota > Viridiplantae > Streptophyta > Pinopsida > Cupressales > Taxaceae > Taxus > Taxus wallichiana. The sequence goes on along the minus strand of CM031235.1, from coordinate 362,216,587 downwards.
ACAAAAAAGCTGTTGGCTTGTGCATCAAAAATCCTTTCACATATCAATTCTGCATATACTCGGTCCAAAGCCCTCATACAAATTTGGTGTATCACCTTAGTTTTAATTAATTTACAGTCATATTTTACCATTAAACCCAAGAAGAAGTTTAGGATACAGCAACAAGGAACTAGCCTTGATACTAGAGACTCACCTCAAAATAGGTATAGCCACAAACCTGAGGTGTTTCCATTGTATCTACAAAAGAGAGAGATCAATTTTGCAAGCTTAGAAAACCTGCAGCCATCTCTCTACAGGGTGCACTTTCAAGAGATAACAGTTTTTGGCATGCCCGGGACCACGAGTCAGATCTGCATGCAAGTTATGACAGATCCATAGCAGATTTACAGCAGTTACAAAGTCACTTTCGGGAGCAAGCTGCAATAATTTATTCTAAAGATTTTAAGATCTTTTGGTGACTCCGTTAAGATGATATCATACTAGTATTGTAGCATGTTCCATGCCTAAAGTGACTATGAGATCATCGGTAAGAGGAATTCCTCCTGAGTTTGTTTCTTTACCTTTGAATTCTAGCTAGAAGGAGAAGAGTTGGTAATACTTTACCTTATAATAGACCTAGTTTTGACAACCCTCCTCCTGATATTCCTTCACCATGTATCAATTTCTCTATTAACATCCTAGTTTTTCAAATGGCTATTCAACCTCCAAGGAATTTTGTGACCTTTACTAATGGCAGCCCATTAGTAATCCCAGTTTACCATGACATCCCTAATGCTGCCATGAAAAATTTACCATCATTCACGGTGAAAATCAGGTTACACTTGCTTTGAACATATCAAAGATGTTGCAGCCATATGTGTAGTCCATAATATTACTCATGAAGACATAGCTTTAAGACTTTTAGTTACATCTTTTAAAGGGCAGGCCTTGCAATGGTATAGAAACCTAGAAATTGGAAGCATAAGAACTTGGGATGACTTAGGTGAAAAATTGTTGAAACAGTTCTAAGATAATTCAGATCATTTGTCTCTCATTAAACAATTGTCTACTATTAAAAGAGCCCCTCATGAGTACATGTCCAGCTTTAACATCCATTTTGCTAGGACTTGGGAAAGAATCCCAACGCAAGTGTTAAGCCTCAAGCTGACCACGCTTTTTTATTACCTCAGAGCTTTGAATAGTGATATTTCAGCTATGATTCAATCTATGGGAGGTAATACTCTTCTAGATGCTTATGATATTGCTATAAAAGCTGAAAACAACCTTATTCAAGCTAGAAAATTGGCACCAAGGCCTTTAATGCCTTTTTTGGTAGATTTAGCACCTATTCCTCAGCCTATTACAATCATAGAACCTGTTGTTGTAGCCCCATTAGATGATGTATTTAAAGCTTTGTAGACTATGGGGAATAAATTGACTTTGATTGAAAATAGAATTGCATTACCTAGCAGACCCTATCAGGCTCCTTATCAACAAAATCAACAGAATCAACAAAACAGGTAGCCTTATCAATAGAATCAAAATTATAGGTAGCCTTACCAACAAAGGTAGTTTGACCCAAAGGCTCCTAGTTCATCTAATGCTTTATTCCCAGTTAATATGGCTACAAAAGAGTGGTGTCAACCTTACAATCAACCTCATTCAGCTACAAGTTTCCCAAATACTTTTCTGAATCTAAATCTTGTTGCACAACCTCAATCTAAAACATTGTTCATGTCTCAAATAGAGGGTTGGCAGCAAGAAACTCATGTTCAAAAACCACCTGAATAGAATTTAGTCAGTTTAAATGAAGATGATTTCATTAAAGTCACTACTAGGTCTCAAGGAAAATCTGCTGAAAGTCAAAAACAACAAAATAGGTCTATCATGCCTATTGTCAGTGATAAGATAGCATCTACAGTCCCAAAGTCAACCAACAATCTGTTGTTCCTCAAAAACAACAAGTGTTCCAATTGATAAAGGCCATCAAAATCAGCTACATCCTGACCCAAGAAGACTGTTTATACCTCATATATCCAAGGCAGCTGAAGCAGAATCAATTTTTGCTAAAGCCTACTCTAAAACAGTTGAATCTGTCTCTAAAACTGTTGTTTTTTTCAACATTGTTGATGTAAAGAAAAAGCATAACATTAACATGTCAAATGTGGACATTCTAATTATTCCTAGATAGTAAGATTTACTTTCTCATGAACTAGCTAAGCTGCAAATTTCTTCAAATACAACAGAAAAGGAAGTTCATAAGGTAGACATGGTCCTCGGAACATTTGAACAAGACCACATTAAAAAAGTTAAGTGGATGGTTCAGAAAGTTTTGAATGCTCATGACATCAAGAAACCACCACCATTTTATTTATCACTGATTATTGGGAACATCTAGTTCATAATTACATGGTGGATAGTGGTGCAAGTAGCACAATTATGCCAAAAGCAATTGTAGAAAAATTGGGTCTAGTATGAGCCTACAAAAAGAAGTGTCTTACAGCTTGATGGAACTGCAACCAATACAGTTGGTGTAATCAGAAATTTAGAGGTGATGTTACATGCTTTCCCAAATGTTTCTATTCTGCAAGATGTTACTATTGTAGATTTGCCCCCATACTTTGCTTTATGCTTATCTAGAGACTTTACAACAAAAATAGGAGGTTATCTTTCTTCAGATTGGTCTTTCTTGTTTTTCACTACTCGTTACAGCACTAAAGTTACTATCAATTCAGAACCATTGGCCATATTTCACATTGAGCCTCACTCTCCAAATGCGGTGGCTAATTATTCAGCCTTAGATCAGTCTTACTTTGATGAGGTAGCTTAGGTTTCAGCATTAGATGGTGTTTCTAACATGTTTATGGATGAAAAAATAGTGGAAGAACATGCTCATGATCCTTTTAAGGAGGTTAAAGAACACTTGTTTGGTGTGTATTATATGCATGAAGAAAATACACCACTTCTCTTGTTGTCTAAAACAAAAGATTCAATAGAAGGGATTTGGAAGCTTCATTTTGATGGAGCTAAGAACAAGAAAGGACAACAAGCAGTTTTGATGCTCACTTCCCCAACAAATGAAAGGTATTTCTCAGCTTTGAGTCTCCAATTTACATGTACTTGTAATGTAGTTGAATACAAAGCATTAATTCATGGCTTACTTTGGGCTAGAAAGAGAGGTATCAACACGTTACGAGTCTTTGGTGACTCTGAGTTGGTTATCAACCAAGTGAAGAACTTTAATGTTTGTAAGAATCCATTAATGAAGTCTTACAGACATAGAGTTTCAGACTTAATGGAAGATTTCAACGCTATTAATATTCATTCTATTCCTAGAACTGAAAACAAGCATGCAGACAGACTTGCAATAGTTGGTGCTAGTTTTGAAGTGTTGGAACAAATAGAAAATAGTAAAATTTAGCCCCATATTAAACTAATTGTTAGGCCCTCTATACCTGATAATGATTTAAATTGGAAAGTTTTTGAAAATGATGATCAAATCTACATGTTTTTGCAGCAAGAAGCTAAATTTTTGCAGTAAATCAAGATAAATTACAGCATTTATACGGTGACCATATTGTTCAACTAAAGACAAATAAATTACCTCGAGGTCTTGTCACATTGGAGGACATCTTCAGCACTGATGATTAGTTAAGAAAGGTCAAGACTAAAATGTCAACCCACGCTGATAATTATGAAGAGATCTCGGTTGATGAAGGGAAAAAGCTATTTCTTGGAAAGGTATGTTCCTTAACTGAAAAATAGTCATTTATTGATCTTTGCAAGGAATTTAAAGATGTTTTCACTTGGAAATACCAAGACCTAAAAGGATTTGATCCTAGTTTAGCACAACATACAATCGAGTTGCAGCCAAATTCTAAACTTGTTAGACAGAAACAGAGGCCTGTAAATCCCAAAATAGAGCCTCTAATGAGGAAAGAATTATCTAAGTTGATTGAATCGGGTATTATCTTTCCAGTTAAGCATTCAAGTTGGGTATCCAATCTTGTTCTTGTTAGGAAGAAGAATGGTGAAATTAGACTATGTGTAGATTTCAGAGATCTTAATAAGGCTTCATTAAAAGATCATTACCCACTCCCAAATATGGATCATATTTTAAGAATAGTTTCGGAGCGCATAGATTATCTCTCCTGAATGGTTATAGTGGATATAATCAAATTTTAGTCTGGGAAGAGGATAGATATAAAACAACTTTTACCACCAAGTGGGGTACTTATGCTTACAAAAGGATGCCTTCTGGCCTTTCAAATGCTGGTGTAACATTTCAACATGCAATGGACATGGATTTCCGAACTTGTTAAATAAATGCATTCTAGTTTATTTAGATGACATTACCATGTTCTCAAAAAATCCAGAAGAACACCTGATACATCTAAGGCAAACCTTTCAGTTATGCAGATAGTTTGGGATATCTTTGAATCCACTTAAGTCTATCTTTTCAGTACATCAAGGTAAATTACTTGGTCATATTGTTTCCAAGAAAGGATTAGCAATTGATCCTTTTAGGATCGAAGCCATATCACAACTATCATTGCCTCATCATAAGAAGGCATTACAGAGTTTTCTTGGAAAAATCAACTTTGTTAGAAGATTTGTTCCAGATTTTGTAGCATTGGTTAAACCACTGATAGCTATGTTAAAGAAAGAGAAAATTTCTCTTGGACCAGTGAAGGAAGAGAAGGATTTAAATAAATCAAAACAACTATCTCTCAAGCTCCTACTCTTGCAAATCTAAATTTTGATAAAGATTTTACAATGTATGCACTTACAGGAGCTGAAACAATCTCAACTATATTAACTCAAGTCAATGATGAAAATATTGAGAAGCCTATTGTTTTCTTTGGAAACAACTTACATGATTATGAAACAAGGTACACATTTCTTGAAAAAAAAGTCCTTTCAGTAGTCAGAGGACTAAAGAATTTTAAGTACATTCTTTCAAACAATAAAATTCATGTTCTTCTTTCTCACCCAAGTGTGAAAGCTTTCTTGTTAAATAAAGAATTGAATGAGAAAAGGGCGGTTTAGATAACGAAGGTTATGGAATACGATGTTGATATCCGGGTTGCTAAAACAATTCGAGGGAAAGGTTTATGTGAACATATAATTGCTGATATGGAAAAATAGTAAGCTACAGAACCCGAAGATTCAAAACAACATGCTGAAATTACGTATCAGCAATTAGACACCATGGTCCAACCAGAAAATCAACAACCTGAACTTGCTCAAGAGATTCATGAATCAAGGTGGATGACTGATTTGGTTAACTACTTACAACATGGCACCTATCCGGAAGGTATGGACAAAAATAAATGAAGATATTTCAGGTTACAAGTTGTTCCCTATCTCTTTGTTGATAGTGTGTTGTTCAAAAGGGATATAAATGGAATCTTGCTGCGATGTGTTGACTACGATAAAATTCAGAAATTACTATCATAATTCCACGAAGGACCTATAGAAGTCACTTCTCAGCACGTACCATAGCCTTAAAAATTATGAAAATCTAGTTACTATTGGCCTAGCATATTCAAGGACTATTTTGAATGGATTAGAAAATGTAAGAAATGTGCTTTCTTTGTTGGAAAAGAATGTTTAGATTTGTTGCATTTATAACCTATTTCAGTTGATCAACCTTTTATGCAGTGGGGTCTTGACTTTATTGTCATGATAAACCCACCTTCTTCACAAGGAAATAAGTGGATCTTAAGCACCATGATTATTTTACAAAATGGATCAAGCAATAGCCTTGAAAGATGCTAATGAAACTAATATACTATCATTTTACAAAGGTATAGTTTTCATATTTAGTGTTCCGAAACTAGGTAAGTGCAGCAAGTTGGGGGACAATTAAGTGGACATCAAATCCTAAATTTTACATCAAAAACAACAAAACATCAAATTTAGTCTTTCGCGGACTTGAACCATGCCGAAAAGTCAAAAATATGTCATAAAAATGGTACCATCATGTAGGGGAGACTGTTAGCTTTGTAGAAATATTGATTTTAAAGTGAATAGAATAGGATAAATATCATTTTATAATTTTTTACTAATAGTAGGTCTTTAAGACACTTTTTCCCGTGAATGTTTATGTCTATGTTTAAGACTGCAAATTTTGTTTCACTTATTAGAATGTGATAAAACTTATACCATCCCAACCGTGGTGAAATTATATACATGTTCAAAAAAATTATTTGATTTCAATATTTTTGATGAAGTTATGGCGGCAAACGGAAAGTGCTCTATTTTCTGTATGTTTTTAGACCACTTTCACAGAAATAATCATAAAAAATAAAATATTGCTCAAAAAAATACAAAATAAAATCTATCCCAAGATAGATAGCGGCATCTAACTTTTCACCAAATGAAAAATATATATATCAATTTTTGGATATTCAAATTGCGGGCAAATAGACTACAATCTTATAGGCATTTTTTTAAAAATACCAAGTTGTTGAATTTTGAGTGTTTAATATAGCTAAACTTGTCCACTTTTTTTTTTTTAAATAGTAGTTTAGAAACTAGATTCCGGATGCTATGATTCATATTGATATAAGTTTTTCTAATTTTGAGTGTATGTATTGCTAATAATCTCTAAAATTTGATATTATGTTTTTATTTGCAATATGACATCCACTTATGACCCCTTTTTGGCCCCCCAACTTGTTGCACTTACCCAATTATCATCTCGAGACAATGCTTTAGCATTTCTTGGTGCAAAGATAAAATATTGGGCTATCAACCATGGAATCTATCTAAGTTATTCACCTAATTATTACCCACAAGGTAATGGCTTAGCTGAAAGTCTAACAAGAATCTATTAAGGATCATCAAGAATGCTTAAAGATAATCAAAGAGCTTGGCATCTGATGTTGAATTCAACACTTTGGGTTGTCGAGTGACTCCTAAAATATCGCTTAAAAAGAAGCAAGAATGCCTATTTCAGTTGAGTTACCTGCATTATATTTGTTGCATCAAATGAAGTCTGCTTGAGAATGAACCATTGCAGGTTCGTTATGCAGAGTTAATGGAATTACAAGAGCTAAGAGATCAAGCTCATTCAAATATGGAAAAGAATCAAAAGCAAATGAAGAAGACTTTTGATAAGAAAGAAAAATTCAGAGTCTTCAATGAAGGAGATATTGTGTTAAAGTGGGATGTTGATCATGCAAAGCCAAGGAGACACAAAGTTTGATACAATCTAGAGTGGTCCTTACATGATTTCAGCTTGCAAAGAACACAATGCTTTTCAACTTTTGAAGCTGAATGGAGAGGAACTTCCCATTCTTGTGAATGGTATGTTTCTCAAACATTGTTATTGAATATCTTACAGTGATTGTTAGCATAGTATTTTCCCTTCAATAAGTGCAGTTTCTACACATTGCATTGTTTTTCAATTCAATAAGTGCATTCTTGCACGTGATTTGGTCTACCAGATCTTTTCTTAGTTTTAGTTTCTTTGGAAAGGTTGGACCTTTTGGAAAGGAAGATTTTGGTTGCATGTTTAGACTCCATGCCCAATGGACAAGAGCAAGGCATTGGTATATAAGTTAGTAGGAAGATTTCCCCACAGGATCACCATAAATGTTGACAATTTTTACACTTGTGCAAAAATGGGCAACTCGAAACTTCATCATTACGATGAAAGGCATTGGTGAAGTATACCTAAGCTAAGGAAGTTTTGATGTTATTGGTTACTACTAAATTAATTAATGATTAAGTGAAATCTGCAACTATGTGTGCTATTACAAAATGTAACAGATCACATAGTTTGTAATTTCATGATACCTTTAGCAAAATAACACATGGGCCCCGAAGGACAACTGTGTTGTCTTGATGAAGACACCGAATTACAGAATAGGTGAAGTGTTGAATTTTGGTACAACAAACATAAGTGCAGACTTCACGGAATCGAGTTCATTCATTACCGAATGTTACTGATTATCATTTTTGTTCTTTCCTTCATGATTAAGACATTCAATTAAATGACTGAGTTGTTTAGTTCATCATACAATCCATACAGAAAGTTGAAATGCAGAAAGAAATATACAACTCATTTACAGAATTCAATGTTTTATTCATAAGGAACTTTCAAATGTTTCCCACAAAAGTTGTGGGATGTAATCTGAAAAGTAAAGTAAAACTACTAAAATAAAATGTACACATGAAGGAAGAGAAAAGAAAAGAAAGCCATGGACATGAGAGGGGCCAAAAGCCTAAGTATTTCCTAACTGTTTTCCTAAGTTTGCAGTACAGGTTGGAACCAGGAAGAAATAGAAAATTCATACGTACATGTTGGAAAGAAGGAAGAACGTAACTCAATTTTTGGTAACTATTCTGAGATGGAAGAAGTTACACTACAGAAAAGAGACTAGAAAATAGAAGAACACTTTTCATTTTGAAACTAGCTAAGAAAATCATATTTCAAGAAGTTGAAGTTAACTGAAAAGAAAGGATTATAGCTGAAAAGGAAGAAATAATTCGGAAAAAAATTACGAGGCTTTACCATGTAAAATCAACATTTCTTATTTTCCAGCATGCACATCAGAGCTATAATAAAAGGAAATACAGTATATAAATCGAAAAGAAATGGAATGCACTTTCAGTCATCAAATTGAAGTACTTTAGAGCATTCATTATAGCTTAACAACTTAAGAAAATGAAGTTTCAAGGTAATCTTATAGATTACAGCCATTATAGAAGTACGTTTTCCAAATGAATCAAGTATCAAGTGCATAGAATGCTACAATATAGCTTCATAGCTAAAGATAATGCATGATTCATAGTTTTACAAGTATAGTAAAATGCATATCGAATTTAGTTTTCAGAAAGCATGAAAGAGATAATGTATTAAAGATTCAACTAATGAAAAATGGAAACCATACAAGGATTTTTCCTTACTACTAGCATATGAAGCACATACCCTATCAAGATATTTCAATATAGTCAGGTTCCCAAAAGAAAGTCATCTTCAGAGGGTTACAATATAGGTTGTGGTCCACACTATGCAAATAAAGAATGCATTCAGTCAACACTAGTTCAAATCTATTTTATTGTTCACATCAACAATGGAGGGGTACGTATGCACCCATCTCAGCTCAGTTCAAGCTCAAAGGGTCAGTTCCAATGAATGATCAAATACATGTTCAAGCATGATACACAGATTGCAAAGTAGAATTCCCTTCAGGTTCACAGTTTGTCGCTAGACCACAAAAGGAGAAAGTGCTAGTGATGGCTCTCAAAATCTCATAGAAATGAGGGATGCATCAATTAATATCGAACATCCAAAAGCTATAAGTATGTAATTATTTGAAAACTTTCTGGCATATTTTAGTTAACTTCAAAGCTAGGCATGGAGTAGGAGCAGAGTAAGAGCAAATAGAACTTGAGTCACTCAACTAGCAAGGAAAAAATAATGGAGAAAAAGAATGGAGTAAAAATGATTTCTAGTACCCTTATCAGAGGAGAAATACCCAAATCTAGGTTGCAATGTTTCAAGCCACGATTGAAAAATATGCAGGTACAGATGTGGGAAAATGAGTTTCAGAACTCATAAATATCAATGTACAGCAATCTAAAAGGGGAAAAAGTATAAACAGTCTAGATCCAAAGGGGATTCCTTATGAAGACAAGTACCAAGTAAACATATCTTGGAATATTACTCGAGAACACAAACTCGGTGGGTATTAATGGTCAAATCAAATCAGATAAGTGCAGAACTTAAGATAATGTGAAGTGAATCACAACTTTTCAGAAAACATTATACCCCTCAAGAACATATAGCATAATCAAAAGGAATGAAGGATTTCAAGTAATCATATCAATAAACATTCTATCTGGAAAGTTTTGAGCAAATAAGAATACCCATTTAGTAATCAGAATACAAGATCAAATAAAAAACTTTGAATTAAAATGCATGCACATCCGAGTTGAAGAAATATTCAAGTATTTCAGAAGTTAACACTCCCATTTAAACCAATCAGTCTTGAATTGTGGTATAGAGGGAAAAGGTACAGATCCTGGTTCTAATCTAAAAACCCATTAATGGGTACTAAAATCAGAGTGAGAAACAAGTACTTACTAGTTTAATTGAAGTTGAGAAAACCCTCAAATGATCACAGAACAAGTTTCAAATCAAAGACCGATGTTACCCCAAAGATCACAAAATATGCAAAGAAGGATAAAAACATCAGTATCTCAAAGGAAAAAATGGAAATGATGAAGTGATTACAACACTCAGAGATCAAAACTTACCGACCTCATCAAACAGTGATGCCAGTTGCACAGCCGAGCTCACAAAGAAGAAAATTTGTGGCCAAGACAACACATAGAGATCTCTTTTAAAGAAAATATTTCAAATCTCAGGATGAGCAATATACAATTAGGAAATCACATGAGCTCAAACCCATGACAATGGCAGAAAACACCCACAACTACCTTGCTGAGAGAACTCTTACAGAGTAGAAAACAAAAAGATACATGCATAGGGATTTATAAAGCCAAACTATCATAGTCTGAAAAACAAGAGATGGTGGCCGCTTCAAAAGGAAAACTTGCAGAGACAAAATATACCTCGGTGCTCGATCCTTTCAACCATAAGACCTCACAAAAACAAGATAAATCTCGAATAACTAGAAAGTGCCAACCATGAAAACCTGAGAATGACAGAGAGCTTATCAGAGGAGTTGAGCTAAAAATCCAACAATGGCATCAAAAAATTTTTCCAGGGCTTCGCCCACAAGCTGAAATCCAAATGAAATGATCCTCAAGTTCAAGTTACCCTTTAGCATGCAAACTCAAGAGATGAGTCAATGAAACTCAACCACAGTCAGAGGATCAATGGTGGAGAAGGAAATGTACACAAGATCAACGTCCTCAGATCGATCTCAATAATCCATGCAAACCATCAGGGTCAGATGTCACCTACCCCATTAAATGTGAAGGGTGAAACCCTAACCGAGGTGCAAAATCAACAATGCAATTTCATCAAGGATGAAGATCAACGGTCTTCATAAAAAACCTAAACTCGACGTGAGTTAGCTGGTGCCACCGACTAACTATCGAAGGGTGCTTAGTCATCATGGAGAAGGGGCCAGCCCACATCATCAAATAAAATAAATAATCATTGCAATGACTTTCAAAGTCTAACCATAGTGTATGCTCTCAATAATACAAATGTTGACCAAATTATGCCATCAATGATCACCGAAAAGGTGAAATTTTAAACTATACACTTTCAAATACAAAAGATGACGAGTGTATACATGCACGTATTAACTAAAAGGTGGTAGAGACTATAGTTTGGCATGTGTAATGTCAAAATGGTCAACCCTTATTTTTGGTAAGTCCACAAAGGTGGCCAAACCATGGTGAAGTGCAAAGGTGGTCCCCAAAATGGATGTTTATACTTTAAAAATATTACAATCATTGTAATTATTTTGTTCCTGCACAAGGGGTTATTTTTGCATGCTCCACAAGAGGTCAAAACAGAGAAGGAGACTTTCCTAAAGCAAGCAAAAACTTATTATTAGCAAATTACTCACCCATCCTTATTAAAAATAGAACAATCAACTTCAATTGACTGAGATGTAATCAAAGGCTATTAATGCCTCTTGTACTAGTTTGTATTATTTTATCCCTTTATTCATTATTGATAAAGGATAAAAATAGGATGCACTGACGAGTACAAGCCTTAGGCTATTTTTAGGAAGAGGGTGAGAAATTATTTTGCTATATATTGTGTGCCTTTGCAAAGCACAAGGAGGAATTTTTGGATATAGGAGTACTAAAGCAATTTTTGCCAGTTTTGCCTTCTGAATGTGAAGTATTTTCTACCTTTCAAATTATTTGTAGTCTTTTGTATGTTCTATTAGTATTGTGAATGTAAAATTCCCTGATCAATCATCTTACCCTGCTGCAATTTCGGTATTTTCTGCATAATTTTAATGTGCATGTTAACTTATTAGTGTTGTTGTGATTTTCCCTCAGTACCACCAAGTGTTTGCCCTTAAATATTCTACAAAAATTGTTGGCTCGTGCATCAAAAATCCTTTCACATATCAATTGTGCATATACTCAGTCAAATCCCTCATACAAATTTGGTGTATCACCTTAGTTTTAATTACTTTACAGTCATCTTTTACCCTTAAACCCTGAAGTAGTTTAGGATACATCAAAAAGGAATCGGCCTTGATACTGAGACTCACCTCAAAATAGGTATACCCACGACCTAAGGTGTTTCCATTGTATCTATGAAAGAGAGAGACCAATTTTGTAAGCTTAGAAAACCTGCAGCCATCTCTCTACAAGGTGCACTTTCGAGAGATAACAAAGTGCCATTTACTTAGGGGTGATAAGGAGTTGTTTTATTGTGTGCCAAAATAGAATCTTATAGTAGGATTCTTATTGTCTCATTCATGAAATGAGTTCCTCTATCACTTGTCAAGCTTAAAGGAAAGCCATACATGTTAATAATATTTTCTCATAAAAATCTTGTTGATGTGGCTGATGTACAATCCTTTGAAGGTGCAACTTCTTCCTATCTTGTCGTATAGTCTCAGTGCAAATAATAATGTAGCATGTGTCTACCCTATGTGCAGGTGGTGAAATAGGACCTAAAAAATCAATAGACCACTTTTGAAAAGGATCAACGATTGCAATTGGTCGTTACGACATCTCATCTCTATGTCTAGGATTTCTAAGGCACTAAAAATGATCACATGTTTTTACATACTCCTTAGTATCCTTGTACAAATTTTTCCACTAGAGTCTATCCATAAGGATATTGTGCATAGTGACATCACCACCATAATTACCTCCTTCAATTCCACCATGAGCTTCCTCCATAATAGTGTTACACTCATGTTCTAGAACATAATGACACAAAACCTCATCTCTACCCAATTTGTACAAGTCTCCTCCAATTAACTGATAGGGTGCCACACATATTTCAAGATTCTTCTTCTCCAATGTCTTCATTCCTTCTAGCGCCATACTAGTACACAAAAACAATGTGATTTCTTCCAAATCTATTGGTGTTCATTTCAATATAAACAACTAGGAATTGGGCATAGTATCTTCAATGCTTTGTGTTTCCTCGCTATAATTAATATTTGACAAATGTTCAGGACATGAATTGATCTTACCTAGTTTCACAAAAGCAGTAAAGTCAAAATATTGAAATGCAGTATCCACCTACATATGCACCCTTACGAAAATAGTTTTTTTACTAGGTACGTGAGCACCATATGATCTATATAGGAAATAAACATGGTTTTCAACAAGTATTGTCTAAAATTATGAAGCATGTAGATCATAGATAAAGCTTTGCACTCAAGTAGTTGTGTAATTCTACTCTGTGGGTGTAAATTTTATACTTGTAAATAAATTATGATGATCCACAATTCCTTCTCCTGGTTGTGCAATATCGCGCCAATTTCCATGCCAACAACATCAACGTGAACATGAAAAGTCTTATCCCATGAAGGAAAGGCCAAAATAGGATCACTATTAAGCCTCTCCTTTAAGGATTTGAATTCCTATTGTTGTGTATCACCCCAATAAAATTTCCCTTTAGCCTTGAGTAACTCTTCCAGGGGCATGAAAATCTTCGCATAACCTTTTATAAATTTCTTGTAGTATCGTATGTGCCCCAAAATCCATGCAACTTAAGTTTATTGGTAGGCTCTTCCAAGCCTAAGATCACAACTATCTTGGTTGGGTCTACCAATAATCCTTCTTTACAAATGATGTGCCCAAGCAAGGTTCCAAATGGTGTAGCAAAGATGCACTTCTTAATGTTGAGAGAGATGCTCATCTATCTGCACCTCTCAAACATGAGTCTCAAATTATCACAATGATCCTTAACTAACCCATATACTATCCAATCATCCAGATATACCTATAATAATTTATGAATAAAATCTTGAAATGCTTGTACAACAATGCATAAGAATATAGTTGGTGCATTATTCAATCCAAAAGGAATAGCTGTATATGAAAAAATTCCCCTCTCAGTGATGAAAGTGGTATTCTCTTGATCTTCCTTTGTGATGCGCACTGGTGATAACCTGAATATCCATTCGTAAAAGAATATATCTCATGACCAACAAATCCTTCAAGAATTTATTCTATAAAAGGGGTAGGAAAGGGATCTATGACACATGAAGCATTAATTTTTGTGTAGTCTACACAAATTATTACCCCGCCATCCTTTTTAATTCTTATGACCATGGGTTTAACCCATTCAGATTCTTCAATAGGCTCAATGATTCCATACTTGATAATTTTATCAATTTATTCCTTCACCTTCACATGTAGATTAGGATTCATCCTATAAGGCCTCTTCCTAACCAGTGCATGCAAACTTATTTCAAATTTATCTTCATCTATCCTAAAGAAGCATACACACCTTTTAACTCATGATAGTACCACGGTAATAAGTCCTAGAAGTCACACAAGGGCTCAATAATATTTGCTACTTATTTATCTCGACCAAAGAATCACCAATAATGGCCTCATTGGGTTCATCTGCAGTGCCAATGGTAACCTTATTTTCTTCATAGAAGCATGGTGCACACATGTCTTATCATCTACAGTGTCCATCACCTCGAACACACCTTTAGTGTGGTTAGCATCCAAGTTGTCAAATTTCTCATCATCAATCATATATACCATTTTATCATTTTATTTTTCTTTCCAGGTGTGACCCATCTCGCACCTCTTCTATCTCCTCAATATCTAAGCACACCTCAAGATAAAGTTCTTTAAATAGCTTCAAAATGATCTCTTCAACCTTCACGCTATCCCCCAAAGCGATGCACTTCATTCTCTATAATGCTTCATGGATTGACAACTTAGTAGAAAAATAATAAAAAGTTTGGATCATACCTGTAGTCATCTCTTTCTAGTTCGCAGTCTCCCTTTTTAGCTCAACATTGACATACCAAGCGTGCATGCATCCACAAAATGTGGAGTAGAACTTATGTACCCAAAGGGATGGTGAAAAAGCCTCCTGGCCTTACACCCATAGTCTTTTACAATTATGGATGTGATGATAGGATGGATTCTTACCATGAAATTCACATACATGCATAGGTACATTTCTTTGAGTGAACCTAGTGGAAAAGGTGATTCTCACTTCTTTCCCTTCCAAGAGGTTATCTCTATGTGTTTACTACCAAAGGTGTTTTTTTCTCATATAAGGTATAAACTAGCATTTTTATTCTATCTCCTTCATTTGGCCAATGATTCTCCATAGCACTCAGAATGTGTCGAGTTTCCTTCACCGATATATCGTGGTACTTGAGTTGTGGCCAAATGCTTGATATTGTGTGGCCTGGTCATCCTTGTGACTCTCCCTTTAAATTTGTGTATGACCATTTCATATGTTCCATGAGCCCAGTTAAGCACAAGAAACACTAGTAGTTTCACTTATCGACTACATGTCCTCCCACTGAAGAATGCATTCTTTTGATGGTTCTAGATTATCTAGATCACGTGTTGTCTATTCATATATTTTATTAAGTTATTACTTACTTAAAGGTTCAACATAGATCTTTTCCTTCTTTTCGAGACAAAGGTATAATCACACACTCATCCTTTTTCTCGAAACTGATGTATCTCTTGTTAAAGCATAGATCAACATTATTTACACAACACCAAGGTCGTCAAGTAATAATGGAGAATTGTTTACTTCAGCAAGCTCAAAAAAATTCAAAGTCTCCAGTAAACTTGGCTCCCTAAATGATAATGGATGCATCCTTTAGTACCCTAATTAACATTGCCTTAGTTTTTTTTTCATATAAAACACATTCAAATATAGTTGCAATGTAGATCTTACCATCTGATTCCATGCTTCCAAAGTGAGTACATTTACCTCAACACCTGTATCAATAAAAATATTTCTTACTAACCAACCATCAATAATTGTGTCAAGTGTGATCTCCTTTTCAAATTCATGGTCATGAGGTGGTAGATTTGCATGAACTATCTACCACTCACACTCAAATATAGTGTGTGGTGCCTTTTACCAAATCCATTATCCTAATAGAGGAATTATATTCTCTAGGTGCAACATCTTACACACCTCCTTCAGATCATCAACATAATTCTATGGGAGCTCAACATTATTTTCATGCTCTCTTACGCGTGCATTCTCTTTTAGGCACTATATTTCACCCTAAATATCTCTAATGGCTCCCATAATATTTTGATAAACTTCCTTCATATGCACTACATATGGATACTTAGCATTTATCACTTCCTCCCTCATTATGAGTGGTTTATCCTTCGAGGATTACACACACATACCGCCTCAACGCGCATTGTAACCAACATGGGTTGTAATTCGGGATCAATAATTTTCTTAGGAAGCCATTGATCGATTTGCAGTTGCTCCTTGATCATTGCCGCACTTTTTCCTTCTTCTTGTTCTTACTCATGTGCTCATATAAATCAAGGAAATCATCCAACATATGTTTCTTTCCACACCATGAACAACCCACTTTCTCGAGGGAAATCTTGATGGTAATGATCATGTGACCCACAAGTGTAACAAGTTCCTTGAGTGAACCTGCCTTTTCCACCACCACGACCTCAGCCATGATATCCTCCTTGGAAGCTTCCATTCCCATTATCTCCATTGTTTCACCCTTCATTATGTTGTCCTTCGTGTTCCTTAGATCCACTCACCAAACTATTCTAGTGCAATCTTATCTCAATGGATTCGTAGATGTGATCAATCAATCTTCATTCAAAGATTATTGAGTATGTGACTTGAAAATATTATAAGTACAAGGACACCTTCTTTTAGATCACACACTCGCAGAAGATGGAAATAATGGACATCATTATTTAGGTGATAGAGTTCACAATCTAGCAATAAAACGTGTAATGACATGTACAGATAATTATCCTTAGTATGTCCCTCCCCTTAACAATCAGTACTCCATATGCCATTCTCGCATCTCGTGTCTTGAGTTGGAAAACAACTCTCCACTTGTTTTTCCATTGCTAATCTATGCCTCTAAGAATGATATTACTCTAGTATCAATACTTCTAACTACATGAACACACATGGATGCTTCTAAAGCCTTGCGCAGATCGTATATGTCTTATGAGATACGGATTTGTAGAACGAATTCATAAATCATCCAACAAACCATTACACATGCTTACTTTGATGAATGTCAAAAGACAACTCTAACATCGAGTCTTAAATCCCATGTCATACTCCCTCATGCTTTTAGAAAATCCCTACTTAATATCCTTGAGTGTATTGATTCTTTCCCGCTCAAACTGTGGAATGTGAAACTCACCGTAAATGCGAAGGCATAAATCATTATAATCCACCACAATCGATGTGGGTCATACTTCCAATACCAACTATGTGCGAGCCCTTGCAATGTAGTGGCAATCTGAATTTCCTTCCTATCTAAAGTTGTAATTCCCTTAGTTCACCATAGTAGTTTGCACTTATGGACATGTTTTTCTACATCTTCAATACCCATGTATTCTAGTAGGTAGAGAGACATTTCATAATAAACTTAAGGTGTTGGTTGTGCTAATTTATTATATGGTGGTTGAATTGATGGTGGTTATGGTCCTTGTCCACCGATCTAGAATAATAACCTCCTCCTTCATTTGGTGGTTCACCTAATCCACCTAATACTCCTAAACCCCTATGCCCCTACTGTGGGTTACGGTCCAAATGATGAACCTCCTTGTGTCCTATGGTGGTACTACATTGGACACCAATGGTCTCGCATGGTCACACTGCTTCAATTACTTATAATGGTCTCATGTGTGGTCATAACTACTACTAAATTACTTCCATCGGTTTGTGTGCCAACACTTTATCCTGACGATGTGCTTTAAAACAATCCTACATAGGTACTCCCAAACAATGGCACCAATTGTGATTCCATGGGTGCACTACTAACTTCATCACCTGAATTCAACACAAAATGATATCTACTTGTTTAGTTGTACTATCCTTCTTCTCAATGACTACCTCTAGATCTAGAACACCAAGCACAAGGGCTAGGTGGCTAGGTGGGATCACATGTGTGCCGAATTCCTCATTCTCTCCTCTAAAGCTGAAGGAAATTCTCTAGTGCTCTTTCCCAAAGTTGGGAGAGCCTGATGATGTGGCTCTTCATCTTCTACGAGAGCTTAAAAACTTTGCGATCCATCATCCTCCTCAACTCTAGTGCCATATCAATCCCCCAATTATGCACGGTATCCCTCGCTTGCTATAAACACTAAATTTAGGTCACAATTTCTCTCACCCCTTTCAATTAAGTAATTAGACACATACACCTAGCCATGACCCTTTTACACACTAGTATTAATTTAATTACCCATAATTAAATTAATCCTCATCCTCACACCATTATTTATTATAATTAACTTAATTAAAATAATATCCATCTCATGAAACCACCTCACCTTTCCACCTCATCCTAGACCCATTCCTAGCCTATTAATGAACCTATACAAAGTCCCCACTTATCCTAACCAACTAGGGACTCTTCTCAACCCTAACTATTCATGACCTATTAATCCTCTAACTAATTCCACACTCTAATTTATGCCATTCAACACTCTAGACCCAAACTAAGCCAAAGACCACGCCAAATTTGGGAGAAAACCCTATTTTTTTGTCAAGTTAGACCAATACTCCTTAACCGAAATCTGGTTATTCCTCGCCTTGCCATCGGTCACCTAACTACCATTGGTTAGGTTAAATAGAAAATCTTAACTCATTAATCAAGTTCTAAATCTTGTCATCTAGCTTTTGTGATCTAGCATTCTTGTTCACAAGTTCTCCAGTGACTTTGTGACATACCAGAGATCCTCACTACATTCAGAGACCATACCAACCATCCACGGATTGATCCAGAGCTCCAGTGCACTCTCTGGGAAGCACCATGCCTTCCAACTATTGTTGCATTCATTTGGGACCACCTTTCTTCACAACCGTCACCACCATCTACTTTCTACCTACATTCAACAAGTAATTATTATTTCTTCCTTGTCATTTTCAATAGATTAGTTTTTTTATTAGCTATCTATTTCATTCCTTATTCTACCTCACCTGGATCTCTCTCGTACCACCTTCATCTAACTATCTTCCTGTTTACCCATTTCACCTTGCCCGAACCTCTATCACAACATCACCTAAACCACCATCACTCTCTCTGTGTAATCATAGAGAGTTCCCAAAACCCCATTTTTAATATTATTTTCAAATTTCCCCTACCGACATTGGTTACCCAACCAACATCGGTCCATTACTAGTAGCCAACATTGGTCACTTAACTGAGTCAATCTCTAAGACTGGTAATATATTCTAAATCAGAAAGCTTATAACTTCCTCCAAACAACCCGAATCATACCCAACTTTTCCCAGACCTCACCTACAACCTCTATTATACCTGCAGACCCAAACCAACCTACTAGCCATCCAAATTTAATTGTAACTTTTCCTGTTAGATTAAATTTACTTATTGTATGTTATAGGAGATACCTAAATATTATCAACTATAGTAGGAATCATTCATTTATAATTTCTTCTTGCATTAAGTTTTTATAAATAGGGATTGACATCCATTCAAGGAAGCATCATGCTTCCCGGATCTATCCTTCACTAGGAAGTCCTCTACCATTTTTTATTTAATATCATTTAGTGGTCTTGTTGTGTTTCTTATACAGGTCATTCCTCCTAGCCAAAGGGAATCTCTCACAATCATCTTGTTCAATATTCTACCCGTGCACACCATCTACATAATCATAGGTATTCCTCCTCGCCCTTACCTATTATCTATTTTATCACATAATTTGAGGTGAAACACTTACACTTAATTAAAATTGAGTCTTCTTTCCTCTCTTTTTAATTATATGGTTAGGGCTGTCATCTTTCTCTACACCTATCCCCACCCCTACGCATGGTGGGGGTCTATCTAGCCATGGGTAGGCTCTCTAAATCTAGTTCTATTAACAAAATCTTGATCGATAATGGTATAACATTCAAGTACAATCCTCTGGGATCACACAAGAATATGAACTCAACTTCCTCTAGACACAAATAATTAGAAATAACATACTCCAATGTATAATTGCATAACACTCTAGCCTACCAATAATCTAAAGCTTTAGTCCACTCCACATTAGCATCAACAAGAGTTTGGTAATCCTTTTATGTCCAAAGTCTTGGCCTATATCCCTAACACTTTCCTAATGCATATGTTGCCATCCACTCATATAATTCTATTAGAAAGAAGCTGAAGAATGTTTCATAGAGATCATGATAAATATTATCTTCTACCCAATGACGTGCATTGAAATTAGATCTAATTCTATATCTCTCGTGCAAACTAATCATGATCATTCTTTACCTAACTTTAAATTCTCTCTAAATTTAATCGATATACCATCTACAAGCAACATCCTAGAGACAATTTGAAAAGAGGTCGTGGTAATGGAATGAAAATGTAGTCTCCGATTTTCTCACATAATTGTTATGTGTGTAGGCACCTCATTTAGACATATCTGAATTCTCACCCGAAGTGTGCAAAGCTACTAGGTCCCTCCTTTGTGCTTTCTTATTAAGATGATAGCATACATATCCATACTAACCAATATCAAAGCATACATTCAAGTGAAAATAATTAGAAATGTCGTATCGCGAGATTATAATGGAAACATAATAGATTAGATAACCACTAAGATCAATTGCAAGAACATATATCCTTATTTAGATAAATTAATGACCATAATCCATTACGTAAAAGTGTTGCATAAAAAAATCTGAATACATAATAATCATTACAACATAATCATGCGCACTAGTACATCAGAGCAACATAACATTAATACATCACGGATCTCTCATACACTTTGAGGTGCAAAAACAAATGATATAAAATAGTTATATAGGGGTGGGGGATTTCCTTCACCACCTATACATTCTTAAAATAGTATGCACACTCAAAATATCTGTGTACATCTAAAAATATCCATAAGGAGTGCATGTTTTTCTATCAATCCTAATAATAGATTGATCATATACATAAACTCTGCTTTAATCCTATTATTAGATCGATCCATGTATGACCTTTCATCTTCTCATTACATGTGATTTATGATAAAAATAGATATTCCTTGGCTTCCAAGTCTCCTTATTTTCTCTATATTTGAATCATTTCTTGGTCTACACTCTAACTTGACCTTTCTATTTTTAGCCCATGGTATACAAAATTGGCTAAGTCTCGGAGGTTTCTTTCTTGGGAGTGAAACTTTATGCATTATCCATTATACTCTATGCATGCCTAATATCCATGCACATGAAATGTACTTAGTCACATCAGCCGTGATTTGTTTTTGCATGAGGGTGAAAAATCTATAAAGCACCGAGGTAGGCGAAAAAATGGTCACAAGGAAAACAAAAAGGGTTCTTGCTCTTGGGAACTCATTTTTATCCCCTCTACCACCTAGGGAAAAAGGGAAAATATGTACAAAAATGGGTGCTTAGAGAGAGATCATTCCAAGTGTCGAATCGAACAGGCATATGGATATGGGGTTACCTAGATAAGCACCATGTGGAGCTTGAAAGGGTCACCTGGGGAATAGAGAAAGAGCTTGCACATGGGAGCTCATTTTTCCCCTCTTTCCCATTGACAAAAATGTACACAAATGGGAACCTAGAGTGAAATTATGACATGTGACGGTAAAAAATTTGGTTAAGTATGGGATCTCGCATACTCTTGCTAATGAGAACTTGAAAAATTCACTGCTCGAGCTTGGAATGGTATTTTGAGATGAAATTTTATATGACTCGAGAATCCAAGAGGCCTTATAAGATCAATATAATATGTTTTAGAACTTAATTATTCCTTAAATCCAAGAAATGGATCCTTTTTTTGGGATGATGAGGTGCATATGTAGAGATTGAAATATTTCAAGAAAAAATCAAGTATTGGATAAAATATGATTCTTACACCATGTATAGGATTCTTATAGAATTTCGTTTCATAATTTTTACATTCTAATTACTTGAAGAACTATCAAAATCATCCGAACATGTTCAGGATCATGATTTGATTGTTCATTCCCTACACCTCAAAACCTACTTTTTCATAGACTGTCCCTTAAGCACCTATTCTTCCCTAAAATTCCCTAAGCTACTTCCAAAAATTCAATTATATCCAATACCACCTCTAGATGTTTATGGTATTTTATAACTTTCCTGGAGGATGCACACATGCCTTGAAATGGCCAAAATTGGCCTTTTTAAGCCTTTCGAAGAACTATTCTTCTTTTGTACTTTAAAAAATGGAAGATTTTTCCTTATCACAACACTTTGAACAATTGTAAAATCTTACTCGGATATTAGAGGACTGTAATGTCAATATGATTATGACACATAATACAATTAACTTGGATAGGGGTTCGAGAAGTATTTGAAGCATATTTTAACTTTTGGCTTAGTTTTAATAAATCAAGTTTTAAATTTTTTTCTTGGTGATTTCACATGAAAATAGTAGGCTTAGCATGTTAAGTGTGAATGTCCCACTCAATAGAATTTTCATCAATAAGAGCTTGTATAATTGAGAGAGAAAGTGAAAATTTGAAGCACAAGGATCATGTGGGATGGTATGAACATCGACTGAGGTACAAACCGAAAGCATGAAGAATTTCCATAAAGAAGTGAGCATTAACCATAGGTTCATGTAAAAATTCAACAAGGGGCTTAAAAAATCTCATCCAACCTCACATATATCTGAAGGGTAGTGTACATATAGAGGGTGATGAGTAACCCCAAAGCTTATAATGATGACATCTCAAGTTGAGAGGGTGAGTTACATATTTGAATAGAAAGTAACTCCTAAGCATAAAATGACGCATTGACACATAAGGGAATCTCATGATAAACCTAAATGACACCTAGATCTATGACCTCACCTAATTTAGATGATCTGCCTAGTGATCTGGAATATGACTTCGCACCAACACCCCTTCATCATAACTTAAAATGAGGTGGAAAGTTAGAGGATAAATATGGGTCTTGGAACTAAAGCCAAATGAGGTACCCATGCACAACAAAGGATCTTAGGATATGAAGAAAAACCTAGTGGGAAAAACATCCATAATAAGAAATGGAAAACACACTCTCTAATCTAGGAAATATGCCAAAAATGGGTCCTCACCACCGAGAAGTATGATAAGGTACCCATGTATAAAAGGGAAATATCTTGGAAAGAAGAGGGAGACAAGAGGAATGCGAGAAGATACTATGGAAGGATCCGAACTATGCAACTCTAGGAATTCTCCCATAAGATTGTTGATGATGAGATCCTCTACCTCTGGACTGAAGAAGATCCACCCACACTCAACTATATGTCTACGCTTGGGAAGGGAAAACTTGGAGTCTTTGGAAGTCTTCCCACTCTGCGGAGGAAACTAAAGGAAGCAACACAAAGAAATATTTGTCTGTCCATGGAAGTGTGACATAGGTCTAGCAAGAAGGTGCTAAGGAACCAAAGGTAATTCCATGGGCATAGAATGGTTAGAATGTATAAGAGGAAAACCTATAGAAAGTATGTCTAAGTGATTTTAAGGTGATACAACAACCCCCAAAAGAGAAATAGGATCCACAAGAAAGGGTAGATATATAAAGGTATCCTTAAAAGTGGAAGTGATAATATTCTTAGAAGGGGAACTCCCAATAAAGGAGATGATGGAATCCTTGAAAACTCTTGTAGAAGGATGAGGAACCCGTACTTGCATCACAAGTGGACTCTGCGAAAATATGACCAAGGTTGGCTAGATAATCATTCCAATTAAGGGGATTGAAAAATAGAAGATCAATGTAATATCGGTATGAGTCATCCATGCATGAAGGAAGAGTGGAAGGGGCCTCACACACTAGAAGTGGAAAGGATATTGGTGTCATGATGGTATGAGGTGAGAAGGAGTCTAGTCCATATTTGATGAGATAGGAGGGTATCAAAACTCTTTGTAATAGTGAGAGAAGGAAGAGAGAAGTCATCATGGTAATCTCAGAATTAAAATTTGGATAAAAATTCTCCTCATCGAAGTGGAACCAAGAAATTTTATGTTAGCAAAAATACCATGACACGAAGAAGAAGAAGAGGATACAATTGGATCAATAAAGCAACAACAATTACAGCATCAAGGGTCTCTAAGAAAAGATTGATTGATGCTCTAGATGTGGTGGGGAGGATCTAAGTCGGCCATGTGAATGTGGAGAGGTATAATGAAAGACAACATCCAGTGACCAACAACATGGTTTCAAGTGTCAATAAAGTCCTGAAGGTGACTGGAATCAATGGGTACAAGAAATGGCCCAAGAAAAAAGTGTGTAAGATCCTTATAGGTGAAGTAACATTCCGTGGAAGCACACCATTATGTATAGTTCTCTTTCCCAAGAATAATTGGTTAAGGATGTAATGTGATCCTATGATGATCAAGTCTGGAAAGAGCATCCTCCATGATGCAGAAGTAGAAGCAAGAATTACAAGGTACACAAGAAGAAGAGGGTGAAAGAATGTAAGACATCAGACTCAACAGATAATGCATCTACAAGCAATAAAAAACCTAAGAAGAAATTTGATAACCCTATGTCTATGGAAATTTATAAGTAGTACTCAATTACAATAGGGTGTGTTCATGTAAATTTGGACATTTGACCACTCACCTTGCGGTAGGTGAAAATTTGTGCGAGAGTGAAGGCCAAAATAAGTCCTAGTTAGAACCATAGAAACAACACGCAATCAAGGGAAAAAGGTAAAAGAAAAAACAAAGGTACATTTCTCGGTGTGAGACAAAAGTTGTCTCCCAATGAAAAAAATAAGGCTCTCTTATCACCGAATGTCGCAGACACATCCACTAGCCATAGGTGAAGAGGGGAACTACAACAAAGAGCCGAAAAAATTGGCCGAGAAATCCCAATAACCTTATACAAGGACTCTAAAAAATGCTCCCCCTTTGTACAATGTTTTTTTATTAATTTTCCCCTTAATTTACCTTACAATTGTTTAGAAAGGAGAAAAAATGAAAAAAATCAAAGGAAGGGGTCTATGAGGGTCATGGAGATAAAGGATGAGTGGAGGGATGCCAACTCGATGAGTTAGTCCAAGACGTCAGTTTGGAGCATTGGGAGGAGGGGTAAGCTGGTCACCGAGGGATGAAAAAACATAAATTTGCATGGATCCGCACAATGTGCATGATAATACCATGAGGGAGAATGTGAAAATGTGAAACATGAGGATCATGTAAAATAACATGAACATCGACTGAGGTGCAAACCAAAAGTGTGATGAGGTTCCATAAGGGAGAGAGAATCAACCATAGGTTCATAAAAAAATTCAACAAGGGTTTCAAATCAATCTCATCAAACCTCACATAGATTTGAAGGGTGGTGTACATATAGAGGGTGTTGAGTAACCCCTAGTGTTGTAATGATGACCTCTCAAGTGGAGATGGGGAGTTACATTCCCAGAATGGGAAGTAACTCCCAATGATAAAATTATTCACTGACACATTAGGGAATCTCATGATGACCCTAAATGAAACCTAGACCTATGACCTCACCTAAGTGAGATGACTCGCCTAGTGATGTGGAATATGACTCACACCAAAAATAATTTTACAAAACTTGATACGATGATTAGTATAGTGGCCAACACATTTATGATGATAAAAAAGGTATTAGAGTCAAATTTTTACCACAATTCTTGCATCTATCAACCTTTGAGCTATAAGGAGAAATAAAAGAATGCACTCAAGTCATTTTTCAAGCACTAGTCGAGTTACATAAAGACATTGCGTAATTTTCTACGAATTATTTTGTAACTAAATATTTACAAGTCGAGATAAAACATTAACGATAACCTTAGCATCAATTTTTTTCATCACTAGATTTTCCTTAGAACTTAGGATTAGATCAATTAGGAATATTAACAACATATTTGAGTTTTTACATATTAACAAGATTAGCTTCATCTTGTTTTAATGTATGAAATAAGTGATCAAATGAGTGAAACATGTCAAAGATAACTGATTATTTCAAGGGTAAATATTGTTTTTAGTGAATTGATCTTAAATCTCACTATCAACTAGGATAGAGTTCATTTTAGAAAGCATCATATTTTAGTGTAGAGCATATTCACTAATGGGATCATTAGAGCCTTACCACATTATTGAAGTAAAGCATATGACACATTTTCCCCAATATTAATGGAGAATTGTGCAATAAATTGATTATCTAAATGGTTCAAGGAAAACCTATATAAATGGGAAAATCATAAAAACATTGTAAAGAAAACTCCTCAAGGCTTCTAGGAAATACCTTGGTAAGTAATATTTCAATGTAATAATCCAAGCAAGTAACATGGAAAACATGAAGGTTCTTTTCAATATATCCATCATAAATATGAAGCTTAGGAGAAATAAAACCGATAAGAAAAGGATAGGATGTCACTTTGAGTGATAGTGGGTTATGAATTAATTGAGTAGGATCCACAATAGTAGGAGAAAAAAAACGTTGTTGTAAATGTAATATTTGAGCTTACAAGTTATGAACAAGGGTTCCAAGATATTGTGCATTAGAAGAAGAATAATGACTTGTAATGAATGAAACCCTAGAATAAACATAGGAATAAACATATATACAAGATTATGCAACATAGGAATAAACATAGTAACACTTTGTGAGGAGGGATATTAGTTTCCATTACATATATAGGCACCGAAGATGTAACAATATTAAAGGTAGTAATAATGGAATATGTGACAGACACATCAAAAAGATAAATCTTATTATATGGATGATCATATGTAAGCATGATGTTAAGGATGATCTTGATAATATGATTAAAATGTTGAGGGTTATCATGAATATGTGAGTGAAAATTGGACAAATTTTCAACTTGATTAGGGTCCACATCATTATGTTCATGATCAAAAACTTAGTGTGGCACTTTTTGTTTGTTTCAAGGTTGTTTAAAGGAAAATCATGGTCATCTTGATCAAACATAGAAGGGATATGTTGCACATGAAGTGTGAATGAATCTATAGGGGATAAATACCTCCAAGTAGATGAGAGAGATGAGTATGCTTGATAGGTTGATAATTAAGTGGATTACGGTAAGACAAAAGGGAATAGAAGGAAAACATAAATATATATGAAACAATAAAACCCTAGGGAATATAGGGTTTGAAGTAAGGTGAGTTATTTAATCAAATTTCAAGTTTACTAAATTGTTTACACCCTAAAATAAAATGGTAAGGGTTTGATAAGAGTTTTTTCCTTACTTATTATTAGGTGTAAGAATGTTACAAGTAGAATATTCTGAATTGTGTAATCCCTATTAACCATACAACTCAAAATATAACTATGAATATAGTAAATGATGATGAAAATATGAAATGATTTCTTACAACAAAAGAAAGTTTGAGTAATTAGTTGATCAAAGAGGTAAATAAGCGATATGTGTGTGAAGAATAGATTAAAATACTTGTAAGAACTTAAAGTGATTCATTCCTAGGATTGTGATTACAAAATGCTTCTATATGAAGCCATATAAATCTGTTGGGGCCTAGTATGGTCCTACCTTTACCTAATCTATATGGTTTTAAACTGACATATACTGGGGTTCTATAACTTTTAGTTACTATTGCTGACATGGAACTATGTTTTATTGTCTATCACAAAGGATCGCAATTATGCGTCAATGACTCGTAATGAATGAAACCCTAGAATACATGCACTAGAACTTTATGAACATAATTAGATATCAAAAAATTAAATTTATGTTTGGTTGGAGTTAGAATTACCTTAGTGGTCAACTCCTAAAACAACTCAAGAATTTAACTATATCCCCGACAAATAGGAAAAAAATCCATGTATTTCTCATAGTGTATATGCAATAGTGTACATAAATAAAAGAAAACCCCTATTTTACCCTTTTTCCTCTTGAAACAATGAATAATGGGCATTACAATAGATATAATACAATTGTATCCTATGTGGTAGTGGTATATTGTGATGTGCTTCAGATACAAAATTGGATTTTTCTATTCCCTAAGATCTTTAGAAATGCTTTGTGTGACTTACTCTCGTTAAGACATAGCTCTAGGATGTTTGGAGGCTTGGTAATGGAGGAAGATAGACTATAAGACTTGGTTTGATTGCTTTAAAATTTGTGTGGTGGCTTTATTAAAGGACATGTAAGTGCTTTAGGAATATTTAGGAGATATTTGAGTGATTTTGAATATTAATATGTAATGTATTCTATTAAGACTGCAATATGAGTTCAAATGGTGAATTAAACTTTCTTATATAGTCTTTTAGAATGTTTAAGGTGAATTTTGGTAAGCTAATTATATGATAAAACAACACAAACTTGGAAAACTATAGGGTTTAATGATACCTATGATTAATATGTAGTATCGTAGAATGAATGGTTGCAAAGGAGATGCGTATTCCTCCTTTTAACGAGTGAGAGGACATGTATGTAAAGAAAACTAAACAAAATATATATTAGACAAAGATTTAATGAGTTTCTCGGTAAAGGCCAATCCCAAGAACTAATGGGCTTCCTCAAAGAGTGTCACCTCATTTTTGATGATTAAGTGATATGAGAAGAAAATGATAATTGGTAAGTACGAGGAGTGACTAGAATTCCAGGGGATTAAGAGATCATGTTCCGCATGATAGGTGGCCTAGGTAAGGTCTACGATGAGCTCAATTTTGAGGAAGTAGTAGAACTATAAATGTTCATAATTTTCCCATTCTTTTTGTATGATATCAAATTTGTATTCATCTTTGATTTCAGTGTCAAAGAGATTGTATAAAGGTTAAGTTCATGCACTATGTCGAACTATTCCCATACAAAGGGTGTCTAGAATATGGGAAGATAATAAGTGGTGGCTATGGGATGTGATTCACATGGTACTATCATCTACATGGAGATAAATCTTGAAAACAATATGATTAGATAGAAACAAAATGATAAAATGACTAAAAGTACATGTTGGTGCTCATTTTGAGACCTTGTCTAAAAGTTTAAGTGACTCTCCCAAGTCAATTCGATTATCCTTAATTTTTTTAGTATGTTATTGTGCACAGATTCACTTGACCTTAAAGGTTTTCTTCTTTGGCCCTAGTTTCCAACTTCAAAAACTGCATTGAGTGTAAGTTCACTATGTTGTTCACATAATAATACTTTAACAAGTTTACTTGATTTGTGGTATGATAATCATCTAATAGTTTAAAAATCATCAAACAAACTCAAAGTAATTGTTAAGGAACACATAAGTCTTCAAGATGGGATTTTTAACTTTTGTAAAATTATAATCGATGTGTATATGTGGTATATAAATCATTCTCCACTACCCAACAAGGTGGAATATCTCAGTAGAATCTTCTCCCTTGTGGGCCCGATGAACATATTTGTAGTTTGTGTAAGGATCTAATGTGAAAAATATTCCCTAGTCCTAGATAAAGGGAATTTTCTACAAAATATTTTAATGAGTGGGTGGGTAATCCTTGCATCATTACACTTTGTAAATTCACATCTCATATGCAAAAATGCAAAATTCACCCCAAGCCCTGGAGCCCAAAGGAGACACATGTAAATTCATAAACATGTTATGGTAAGTGGGCATCCCATATATACTTAAACCAAGAATCTTCATAATTCATGTGTAAATATAAAAGTTCACCAAAATTCCTAAGGCACAAAAGTGTACACATGGCATATTTTCGAAACCTTTCAATATTAGGCATCTCATTGCAATTTGCATTTCTACATCCTTATTGCTAATGCAAAAATGAAAGATATGACTTGATCCTCGCTCCCCATAAAAGAAGAAAAAATGGACATCTCATATTCAAATAAGAAATACAAAGGTCAAAGGCCATGATTGAGTAAACGAAATCAAAGATTCCACCATTAATTCTTTTCATCTTGGAGAAGATATGTTTGAAATTTTGTTAATCCTTTCATACTACTACCCTATTGAAATAAAATTAAGTGTTCTCGATCCCTAGATGAGAAAATTGTGATTTCGGGATTGGAGAAATAGATCACAAAGAGTGGTGCTATGGGAAAATTGAAGTGTTCTATACACATGTATGGTATAAGATTGAGATCTTAAAGATATGCAAGCACAGTAAATTTCCAAATCCTGAGTTTCATAGGTTTTCATTTTCTCACAAAATCTTTAAGAAATCCCAAATCCTCGCATTTTTTCTCCTATACGGAGTTTCTCCTTTGCTATATGTATACCTAGGGTGATTTTTGGTTCTATTTCTCAAAGAAAAAATGAAGATAAAATTTTTGGTACTCCAATTGATTCCCATATCTTGAGCAACTTAGATGAGGTAACAAATAAAAATATGGGGAATGCCAACTGGATGATTTCCTACAAAGACTTCATGCCATGAGAAGGAGTGATTTCATGAAGGAAATTGATGTAAATGGTATTTATTTGTCTTCCACCTTCCCACCTTCAACTCTATGCCTAGAATTACTATGGGCATGTGCAAAAACTACAACTTAGAGACGATGGAGGTGTTGGATGGTAGTGGTGCTAGGGTCCTTTCATTATCACCCGAAACATTCAAGGTAGTACTTAGTTTACCTAAAGACAAGAATTTGGTGGGAATTACTACTAATTCATCACAAGATTTATGGAATAATAATCATTTTGAATACTCTAAAATCATGAACAGAAATTTATTACTAAAAGTCAAGAGCTCTCATACTAGATTCCTTAAGAAGTTGACTAGGTCATATTGTGCAGCAGAGATTGAGAAATTCATTACTTTACTAAGAAGACTAGTAGGTTTAAAGGATACCTATAGTTTCTAGGAATGGATGTTCAGTTACATAAATATTATACTATTTAGCACAAAGACATTTACCTGGATCGACCTTCTAAACAATTATATCCATTACCTATGCATAAAAATGATTGTGTAAAATAGAGAGGGATCTACATTCAGATGTGAATTTTATATGACCTCCTACCTCGTTTATAACATTGCATGCCACAAATCCCTCCCATGAATTCCAAGATAGAGGGATTTATCTAACTATAGGGTATATGATGTTTACCCTCAATCAATCTAGAGAATCGAAAGGTATTTTCATAAATACACATGGTATCTTATTTATACCCATTATTTGTCTCTTCATACTAGAGTGGGAGTAGTTTAGAATATCTACATATTCGAGAAAGGTGATCAATGAATATGGTTGTTACTTCATACAATTCAGATTTTTCACTTACATAAGGGTAAGAGGTTTTCAAGGTACACCTTACTTGTTGCCCATGTATTTAGATGATAAATGGGAACTTCTTGAGCTTTCTAGGTAGTTTGAAGAGGTACACAAATACATTGAAGGAAAACATAAGACAAACATCAAATTATCAATCTTGATTGGAAGATATAAATTCTTTACGATTGTTAAAACTAGACTCTTGGATGAAGAGATGAACAAGTTAGATATGGATAAGTTTCAATAAAGACCAAATTATGAAATCATATGGGTGATGAGTAGTATTGGGAGGATCATATGACCATGAACCCCACTATGAAGACTTATGAGATGAATTGTACAAATGGGGAGAAATTCAAATTTAGATTCATTAAGTAATCATTAACTTTCCCATAGGGGTTTTAAGTTGTGGATCATAAAGAAACACATAAGTCAAAAGGTGAGACCCATATTTTAGTCCTTCTTAATATGTCAATTTAAAACATTTAACTAACGACGTGAGATCCGATAAACTATGTTGAGATGAATGTACGGTGATGGGATAAGTTTTTCTTGACTTGTGTGTGGTCATGAAACTAAACATGCAAATCATAGATTGAAATCTTTTTCCTAAGTAGTGTACTAGCTGAATACATTGTCAGTCCAACGAGTTTCAATACAATGGTGTGAGATGTCAGATGAAACTCAGTTAACTAATTTTTAGGTAGACACTTAGAACTACATCAACTCTCAAACCTAAATAAATAGGTTAACCAATTACATACAAGTTATGTAAATTTGGATAAAGTGATGAAAAAGGGGATCAAATAGATCTAATTGACCTTTACAGATGCACATGGCTATCATGTTATTATTTGTTCCTCAAAATTGAACCCATGGCTCAGTGTCCTGGAAGAACTGAGTTGTTTGAGTCAACAATAGGACTATCTTAGAGTGTGGGAACTTGCGTGCTTGAGAAAAACCTCTAGAAAGGTTGGTTCCTTTACTTATTTCTACTGCTATTGCTACTCCTAATGATGGAAAGGGAAACTATGTTAAACAAGCCAAGGAACCAGAATAGAATGATTAAAAATGGAAAACTAAACTAAGGAAGGCGATAACACCAAAAAAAGTGGGATGAACACTATCTATTCTAAGTGAAAATGAAAGAGAAATCATGAAGGGAGGCTAGGCACATGTAGCAAAAAAATGGACACATTCACACAATTGATTTCATGAGACACAAAAATAAAATGGAGTTGAAGATATTTAAATGACATAACAAGCACTCGAACTCAAAGGAAAGGATAAGAAGATTAATAAAATAATTTAAGGCGGGGATAGCCACAAAAAAAAGCTTTTATTACTTCAAGAAATGCACACCAGATATAATGGCACATAAGGCCGATATCCATATGCAAGAGCCAGATCTAGAGGTCTTAAAATCAAAATACAAAGATGGAGAAACCTTAGAAAATGCTAGAAGATCCAAAATGTCCAACCCTTTACAATGAGCCCAGATCTTACATTTATAGATGAAAGAAGAAGAGGAGAGGAGGGAAAACTCAAATTTTAAACACAACCACCAATAAAAGCATTCAATGCCTACAAATTCACTTGTAGATCTACAAAATATACTTCCTCGTGTCTATTTGGTGTGTAGGAGAAGGAAGGAGGAGAGATCCATATCAAATCAAGTGGTTAGAGCAATCAAATCTTCTCATTAATGGCCAGAAAGAAGTTTTCCCATTTCTCACCTACCAAATCCCAATGAAATTTGAATGTTAATATCCCGAACTATAGCCCACATCAACATATTTCGAACGAGATCCAGCGTGCATATGTTAGAGCTCAGAGAAAAATTTATAGTTTTCTTAAGTCTACAGGTCACTCTAACATGTAATGACACGTGGCATGCCTTGATTGATTTGAAGGACCGACCAACAAAGCACTCACTTTTTCATTATCTGCCATGTGAAAATTAATTATTTGTCTCCATGATTTGATGCCCAATTGGCATGCTTTAATTGGTTGTGTGTAGCACACTCAATGTCCGACAGACACCACATGGTACAGAGGAGCGCGAAGAAGGCACGAGGGTACACGTGCGGAAGATGAGGGCACGGAAGGAAAAAAAGGAAGGGTGTATGGAAAGGTGACATGCATGGGAGAAATGGGATGAATACCTGAGGGATAAATATATGGAAGAAGCACAATCATTACAAAATGATGTGTGGGGGTGAAAGAGTGTTAGGGACAACATTTTTGGGAATCAAGTCAAGCGCTCACCAAATAGGGAAAATGTAATAAAGAGGAGAAGGAAATTATGGAAGGTAGAGAATAAAAGTAGAGTGTGCATGAACACATGAGGAATTACATCCAAGGAAATGTGCCAAGGAAAAATTGAAGTGCACACAACCTCGTAATGTAGAACCTTCAAATCCGTAATGGGGATGGAAGTTGTTCAAATAACTAAGGGAGTTATTTGGATAACAATTTTGGTGAATTTCAGGGCCATCTTCCTTCTAGATGAAGGATATCGGTAGCTTGGAGTATCCATTGTGTATGGAATCACAGTATGTGATTAGGAAATTCTTTCTGTGACCTTGAAGAACTACCCCTTGAAGTCACTTGAGGAAACATTTCTAAACTTTGTTTTGAATCCTAAAAATTGTTGAATACTACTAGAAGATGAATATCATCCTGAAAGCAAAAAGAGCACACACAAGAAAAACATGTGAATAAGGAATGATTTACAAAAATAATAATGTGTGCACATCGTACTTGGAGAAATTAAAACTATTCTATATACAAAATGATGCATTAAACTTACTTGAAAGGGTTTGAGATCAATCTCATTAATGGAATTGATAAGATTTAATCCATCAAGGTGAGATAACTTGAAAGAGTTAAACTCTTTGCAAGAACTGATAATATATGGGCCACTTAAAAGTGCATCAAAATTTGCATAACACTCTAGTTTAGCTCTGTCACAACATCCCATTTTAAGACCAAGTATCCAACTTTGAAATCTAAGGACCTAGTCTTTCTTTCAAACCACTTCTTCATTGATTTTTGATGATTTTATAGCTTAATCATGGCATAGTTTCTTAGTTCTTCAAGTTTAACTAGCTCTACCATTCTGATTTCTCTCTGTGTGCATTCTCGAATTCTAACTGTTGGGAAATCTCCAATGAAGGCAATTCAAGAGATAAAGGAATTTTAGCTTCCTTACCATACACAAAATTATAGGGTGAAGTACCTATTTCCTTCTTAACTATGATTCTATCTTCCTAGAGCGCGCGCGAGACCTTTGTATGCCACTAATTTTGGCTAATATTAATTTTTCTCTTCATGATTCCAATCAAGTTCTTGTTTGTTATTTTTACTGCACCATTTCCTTAGGGTAATATTTAGAAGAAGTCTCTAGATAGATACCCAAAGTTAAGCGCCCAACTAGAAATATTATTACAAAAATTCATTTGCATTATCGTAGAGATGATTGTTTGAGGAATGCCAAACCTTGTCACAAGACCCTCGATAAATTCAAGAATGAGTGGCTTTGTTGATTCCTTAAGCACAACACCCTCTGTCCATTTGGTAAAGTAATTTGTAGCTATCATCACCCACTTGTGTCCAATGCTTAAATGAGGGTTAATCATGTTTATGAATTCAAGACCCCATTGTGCAAAATTTTTATCCATTTGGATTGGTTAGGCTACTAATATTTTCTTTCTTGCAAATAAAGTGCACTCTTTACACTTGGTGACCCACTTGTGCACGTTTGTAATTAGGTAGGCCAAAAGATTCCCACCATTATGATTTTCATTGATGTAGTATTGGTAGAGAAATTTCCACTAGATAATCCATCTTGAAATTATGTTAACACTTTTTTAGTCTATGTGCTACTAATACAGCTCAACATCATGCCATCAAGATTCTTTTTGAAGAGAAGGCCATCAATCAAAACATATGGAATAGATTACAGCCTTAGATGTATTCTCTTTTATTTTTTTAGAATAGGAGGCTATACACCCTTGGAAAGGAATGTGATCATGTACTTCATCCAGTTGTGTGCACCATGGGATTCATTTTGTTCGGTTTCGCATGATGGGAGATCATCCAAAAACAATGAATTCTCATGTTCATCTTACGCATCTTCAACAAGCTACTTGTAAAGCCGCAACCTCTTACCAATCTTGTGGCTTTGATAGTCACATCATATTCCATGATTTTGTTCACCCATCATGCCCTCCTTTTGTTGATTTATGCTCCCATGATGAATTCTCTAACATAAGGGTGAGAGACCCATACCTTGATATGATTTGTGATGAGAATACTTTTGAACTTCTTAAGAGATCAAATGATGGCGTAGACCTACTTCTCTTTGTGACTATATTTTGACTCATATACCTTTTCGTCTATTGAAGAATGCCATCGACTACTCTAGTCCTTGTATATTTTCTTGTGTTAGGACAAAAACAACACTTACATCAGCGCCATAAGCATAGAGGATAAATTCCTTTGAGTAATTCAAGTTGATAAGTGTTGGCACGCAAGCAATTTTTTTCTTGATCTTGTTGAAGATCTCTCTTCCTTTTTCCACCGAAGGTTGTGTCCTTCTTGAGAATGAGGGTGATGGGACTTATTTGTCCCACAAAGTTAGGAATGAAGCACCTAACGAAATTGATCTTACCGAGGAAGGAATGCAGGGGATTTCTTGTGCACTGGTAGGGAAAGGGCAAGGATAGCAAAGATGTGCTTTGGATCAATTGCAATTTCATCCTTTGAAACCAAATGGCCTAATAGCTTTTCCTGTGCCATACAAAAATTACACTTCTTGGGGTTAAGAGATACCCCAAACTTTTTGCATCTCTCAAATACTTTCTCTAAATGCATCATATGATTTGTGCCCTACTTTGAGAAGATTGTAATGTCATCTAGGTAAACCAAGATGAACTCGTTGATGTAACCTTTGAAGGCAATATCCATGGTGCACTATAATGTCGCACTGCATTTGACAAACCAAAGGGAATATTTCGATAAGAATAAATTACCCACTTGGTTGTAAACATCATTTTAAATTGATCCTCTTCCTTGACCATGATTTTATTGAAGCCAGGGTACCCATCCAACATAGATAATTTATGTGCGCTAGCCACATTCTACAGGATCTACTCCATAAAAGGAAAAGGATAATTATCCTTAAGGAATGCCTTGTTTAAATCTTTGAAATTGACACAAATTCTAATTTCACCATTCTTCTTGTGCACTGGAACAAGATTCATGACCCGTAGAGTATTTGATTGATAAATGATCTTTTCCTCAATGAGTATAGACAAATTTTTCCTCATGAGGGGATCTATCTTCGATTGATGTTAGGAATTAGAGAAAAAATGTAAAAACAATTCCTCAAATCACAGCATTAGAAAACTATTTAGTAGAAATATAGCAACATATACAAACAATGCAAAAATAAGACAAGACAAGATTTAACGTGGTTCACCCAATGTGGGGTACATCCATAAAGAACTTGCTCGTGATTTTATTATTACAAGATTCTCTCGCTTATAATTGCACAAAAATCACTCATGAACTCACACCATAATTTCCAAAGATATTAAACCACAACTAAGACACAATTGAAACCTAATTACTCAACCTTGATCACTCTTGATCACCTTTTTATCACTCAAGATACACAAGATTAC
This sequence comes from Taxus wallichiana var. yunnanensis, assembly GCA_018340775.1. Lineage (NCBI taxonomy): Eukaryota > Viridiplantae > Streptophyta > Pinopsida > Cupressales > Taxaceae > Taxus > Taxus wallichiana. The sequence continues at coordinate 362,179,587 of CM031235.1, read as the reverse complement.
TATTGATACATTAGGATGCCCCTAACACCTCTATTTATAATATTAGAGTCCTTCTAAGAAGTTCTAAAGCTGACCGTATAAGTTTGAAAGTCGCAATCTTTTAACTTCCCATGGATGGAAAAACTATCATGACGTTGACATCGAGTTACCAACAACTTAATAGTGACATCTTAGCACAAAAATTAGTAGAAGACTATAGAATGCTCATGAAGTCTCCAAAATTAATCATTTGAACTCAAACACTTTAATGTTGATTCCGTAATACCAAAAATAGGCTCTACACCCCAAGAATCTCCCACTTAGAGATTGTTTCCATTGAGAAAAGTTCTCAACCCTTCATTATCAACCATAAAGGCCAGCCAAAGTTAAACATAACTTCAACTTCTCCTCAGAATCGCCTTGGTCATGATATCCATAGGATTCTGATCGGTATGAATTTTTCCAGCTTCAACTTGTCTTCTTCGAAAGTTTCCCGATGAAATGATATCTCAAATGAATGTGCTTCATCCTAGAGTGGAAAGTATAGTTCTTTGCCAAATGAATAATTCTCTAACTATCACTGTTTAGTCTCCCAACTTCCTACTTATTCCCCAACTCATCAAGAAAATTTTATATCCAAATCATCTCATTTCTTTCCTTTGTGGTAAACATACTCATCCTCTTTGGTTGACAAAGCCACAACCTTTATAACCATGAAACCCATCTTAGTGATGTATCACCAATCATAAATATATAACTTGTTGTGCTCCAACTATCCAAATCTCTTGGCATGTCCTGATATTCATAGCCACGCAATGTAGTGTCTAATCCATTAAAACACAATGATTCTCCCATGGTCCCTCTCAAATGCCGAAGGACTTGCTTCACTGCATGTCAGTGCTCTATACATGGATCACTCATAAACCTACTCACTCCTCCCACCGCATGGGAAATATCAGGTCTAGTGCATACTATAGCATACATCAAGCTACCAACCACTAATGATTACAGTACCCTAAACATATGTATTCTATGCTCCTTAGTCTTGGGACTTTTCTCCTTTGATAATTTAAAGTGACCTACCAAAGGAGTACCAATTGGTTTAACATCCTACATATTAAACCTTTCCAAGACCTTATTTATGTACTATTCTTGAGATAATACCATATTTCTCTCCTTCTTATTCCAAGTTATTCTCATACCAAGGATTTTATTTGCTTCCCCAAATACTTCATAAAGAAAGGAGTCACCTAGTTGCTTCTTAAGTAGCTTTATTTCCCGCATGTTCTTCCTCGCAACAAGCATATCATCCACATACAGGTACAAAATAATATAAATAACACCAAGAAACTTCTTGATGTACATGCAATGGTCCGAGAGAAACCCGGAGTAACCCTTCTCCTACATAAAATCAAAAACTTCTTGTACCACTTCTATGGATCTTATTTTAGGCCATACAAGATCTTCTTCAATTTGTACACTAACCTCTCCTTCCCTTTTACCTCATAACCCTGTGGCTACTGCATATATAATTCCTCCTCCAAATCACCATGAAGGAATGCATTCTTCACATCTAACTTCTCTAAGTGCAAGTTTTCCACTCAAATTAAACCAAGAACATTTCTAATAAAGGTCATTTTAAAAATAGGGGAAAATTTTCATCAATTTCTATACCTTTCTTTTGTACAAATCCCTTGACCACCAACTAGGCCTTGTACCTTTTCCTTCCCCATCTTCCTTTTTGATTCTATACACCCACTTGTTATACAATGCTCGCTTGCCCTCGGTAGCTCAACCAGATCCCAGTGCCCGGTTCTCCATAAGAGATCTATGTTATTCATCCATGTCTTGCTCCCACTTCTTCCCGGAATCTACATGCACTTATTTCTCAAAGCACTGCTCTCCACTATCGTGAGCAATAAGTAATTCAAATATGGAGTAAGACATTCAGTTTTGCTTCTTACCCTAGAAGACCTCACCTCAAGAGTTTGGGGTTCCTAATGAGTTGGTTCTTGAACTAGTTTTGTCCGCACATGTTGCACTCCGAATCAGTCCCTTAGACACATTTCCATTCACAATGTCCTCTAACACTATGTTTTCTTTCTTTAATTCCTCTTTCTGCTTCCTACAACTAATTTTTATACATGAATTTTTCATTAAAGAATATATACCTAGACTCAAATATTTTCTTTTCCTTAAGACTCCAAACATGGAAACCAAAGTCATCCTCACCATATCCAATAGAGGTCCATTTCTCAAACTTAGCCTCTAATTCGGTCCTATCATTTTTATCAATGTGAACAAATACCTCACATCCATATACTTTAAGAAATGAGTAATCAATTTTCTTACTGCACCAATCTTGCTCAAGTATACCTCCATCCAAGGCCATGAGAGGTCCTCTATTAATCATATAAACATATATACTTACCACTTCCACCTAAAACATGAGTGGCAGCACCGCATGTAACCTCATGCACCTAGCACACTCCATGATTGTCTTGTTCATTCTCTCTGACACTCCTATTTCCTGTGGAGTCTTTGGAACCATCCTTTTCCTACGGATCCCATTTATCAAACAATAATCAAGAAATTCCTTATTGCAATACTCCCCTCAATTATCTCGACCCAAGACATTTCAGCTTGAGACTTGTTCCATTCTCAACCAAGGATTTCCATCTTTTGAAAGTTTCAAACACATCATATTTATTTCTAATGTAATATACCTAAACTTTTCTAGTTTCATCATCAATGAAACTAACATAATAACATGAACCACCAATAGAGTTTAGCTTAGCTAGTTCCCATACATCTATATGTACCAACTCCAACTTACCCTCCTTCCTAGTAGGTCTAACCTTGAGGAATCTCACCCACTTCTTTCCTATAAACAGAGTCCTCACGTAAGTCCAAATCTAACTCCTTTAATCCGGAAACCTATCCTCTAAAATTTTCATGCCCTTTTGACTCATATGAATAAGTCTCTAGTGGCACAAAGTTACATCTCTGTCTACAACAACTAAATTACAATAATCAACACCATTGGTTAAATACAAATTATTAGTTTTCTTACCTCTTGCAACCACAAAAGCTCCCTAGTAACCTTCCAATAATCCACTATAAAACTAACCATATAACCATCACTACCCAAATAACCCGTTGATATCAAGTTCCACCTCAACTTAGGCACATGTCCGACATCCTTAAGTAGCCATGTGTTCCCATTTTGCATTTTCACCGAACACAACCTTTCCCTATTATGTCTCATGGTTCATCATCACAAAGATATACATGTCTAAAATCAACTTGAACAAAATTAGTAAAGTAATGTCTATGTAGGGTGGCATGGAAAGAATCCCCTAAATTTAACACCTAAGACTCAACAATATTATTAAAAGAAATAATTAAGGCATCCTAAAAACATCACCACTGCCACATTTACCTCCTTAGTTTCCTCCTTGTTCTTCTTATCCCAAGAGACCAACAATATTTCTTAAGCATGACCAACATTCCCACACTCGCCAACATTCTAACTTTCTCTTGGACTTTGACCTTCTGCAATCATTCAAATTCCAACAGCTTACCTTTCCTCTACTCTTTTGTCTCCTCTACTCTCCACTTTGTCAAAGTGTTTCTAGAAATAGAAGAGTGCCCAATGATCTTCCTTCACATTTCCTCACTCAAGATCACACCTATCACATCTTCAAACTTCAACTTTGAGTTATTAGAGACCAAATTACTTATAGCCATAACCAAAATGTCCTAGCTATTTGGCAAGGAGCATAAAATCAAGAAAGCCCTAACCTCATAATCAAATTCAATTGTCATCGACTTTAACATACTCACAACCGTATTAAATTCATTCAAATGATCACCAACATAACCATTCTCAGAAATCTTCATATTAAATAACTTTTCATCAAAAATATTTTATTAGAGGCAGAGGGTTTTTCATATAACTTCCCCAATGCATTCATGAGACATTCCATGGTGTTCTCTTATGATATGTTGAAAGAAACCAAAGATGCAAGACATGACCGAATTTCCCCGAGTGCCTTTCTATCCAAAGAACTCAAAATTCTCATTCGATATGGCTGTATTTTTCTTTGATTTTCCTACCAAAGGAATATGGAGGTCCTTATTATATAAGTAATCCTCTATCTACATCTTCCACAAAACAAAGTTCTACCAATTGAACTTCTCAACCCTCGATCTGCCCTCATCTACCATAGCCCCCACTCAAGCTAAAATTTTCGTGTGATTCATCACTTCAGCAAAAAAACCACCAAATATCGGAATTAGAGAAAAAATATGTAGAAATAATTCCTCAAATCACAATAGGAAACTATTTAGCGAAATGAACTTGCAGAAATATAACAACATATATAAATAATTCACAAAAGAAGACAAGACAAGATTTAACATGGTTCACCCAATGTGGGCTATGTCCACCAAGAACTTTCTCAAATTTTATTATTACAGTCTTCTCTCAATTACAATTGCACAACAATCACTCATGAACTCACACCATAATTCCTAAAGATGTTAAACCACATCTAAGACACAATTGACACCCAATTGCTCAACCTTGATAAATCCCGATCACTCAAGATACCCAAGATTACTCTTGATACATTAGGATGCCCCTAACACCTCTATTTATTATATTACAATACTTCTAAGAGGTTCTACAGCCAACCTTAGAAGTTTGAAAGTTATAATATTTCAACTTCCCATGGCTGGAAAATTGTCACGGCATTGTTAACATCAACTTAACAATGACATCACAACACAAAAACATCGATGACTACGAATGCTCCTATAGTCTCCAAACTTAATCATTTGAACTCCAACACTTCAATTTTGATTCTAGAAGACAAAAATAGGATCCACACCCCAATAGTTGACTAGCCACTACTTTTGTTTGATGTGCTTGATACCGTGATAAAGTTCAATTGAGTGTTGAGAAGCACTTGGATCAAAACCTTTGAGGTCTTCATACTCTCATGAGAAGATATCACTAAATTTCTCGACAGAGAGATATAAAGGGCTATTTTTCATCATGCATGTAAGATTTACCGACTAGCAACCCCTTTCTCGCACATAATAGTGACTGGGATTAGTCTTCCGTGGCATGCACATATTCTTTCTTCACCCTTGAACTCATCATCAAGGCTAAAAATTTTCTCGAGGTGACCAACCCTTTAGGAAACTTGTTTTTCTTTTTAGCCGGATCACTTGTCACCATAGCTATCATGCAATTCATCTTGCATATTTGAAGAGAACTCACCTCATTCTGATAAACTAGAAAATATGTGCGCCATTTTCAAACACCTACCAACTTGTATTGTTGTTTGGAATAGATGGCCTAGTCACCATTTTGATTTTTGCATGTTCCTTTGACAAATCTTCAACCTGGGGAGAACTCGAGCCAAGTGCAACCATCCGATTAGCTTCTTTATTCATCTCTGCATGGCACCACCTACAGATTTAGAGCATCAAAGCTCTCAAGGAGGTACCAAATTATTTTTGTGCATTTGTTTTTGACCTAGTGGATGACCAACTCGTGTCCCCAAAATCTACAAAGGCCTTGATTTGTTTCTTTTCCACAATCAAAAGATCGTGCACCATCGCCTCGTATTCTACTACATTTTTGGAGCATGTGAAATACAAGCTATATGTGAAGAATAACTTCTCATGCTTAGGATAAATGAGAACAATGCCTACACCCATGCCATTTTTGCTTCGAGATCCATCAAAGTATAACTTCCATAGACCCGTGCTTTATTCATTTTGTTTGAGTGTGTGTGGTAGCACAACTTCTTCAAGGATGCAATATGTACCAAGCCAAGTTTCAAAATCTTCAAGCTCTTCAGCATATGGATTAAACTTATGGTGCCTTTTTGCCCACTCATCTAGCACTAAATCAGGTACATGAGGTGGAACATTCTACTCTTCAAAGACTGAAACTTTCTCCTCTTGGATTAGGAAATGTGCTTGAAGAGGAGATAGGTCATATAACTCAACATGATAGGAAAATATTGGATCATCCTGTATAGGAAACTGAGTACCATACCTTGTCTTGAGTAACATATGAGACTAATTAGAAAACAAGTAACCCCCACTTTAGCAAAGAAAATCTCTAGATAGAAAAATGGAAAATGAAGGAGGTAGATACATGATTGACACATCCCGGGTTATGGTGAGGCTAGAACATGCATAAATGGTTAACTCAATATTATTTATGATTCCTAGAGTGGTGACAATTGAACCATTAAGTTACAGGACTACATTTTTTAAGGGGCTATACTTAAGACCTAGAACATCAGCAATTTTCTTAGGCATGACAAAAGTATTAGCACTTGAGTCAATCATACAATTATGGAAGATATGTTTTCCTATTATCAAGGACATATAGAAGGGTGGTGTTTTAACGATGTTACTTACTTGATTCTCTTCTTCTTGACATATATTAATAGAAGTGCCCATTTTTTTAATAGATGGATCGGCGTGTAAAAGTTGGGCCAAGCTTCATGCAACAGTCACACCGAGATGAAATAGTCAAGGCATCCCACATTATGACATTTATATTTTTATTCTTCATCTAGTCCACAATGTTGAATAGAATACCCACTGACTCATGCATTTGTGGCATAACAACATCTTTTCTTGATTATTCAGGCACAAAGACATGGGCCTTAGCTAGCACAGAGGCTTGAACTACTAAAGTAGAGGCACACAATGCTTAAATAGGAGCATTGAGTTTAATTTCATGCACATGATCTTGCGCACCTTTACTATTGGATTCCTTAGCTTCATCCTTTTTATTTTGAGGATTGGCCTATGTTGTGGGAATTCAAACTTGCGATTCAAATTTGATCATTCTCTTCTTATACCTTGTGTTGTCAGTGACATGGGTGCATGGTTTGTTTGTATCATCTCGCAACTTGGTTGATTATATAGAAGTCCTCTGGCTAAAGAATATGAAGTTGTATTTAGGAGGAACTTTTGTATTTTCCTTATTTTCTACTTCACTCACACTCGATGGAAGGCTTATAGTTGGAATCATTATGGATCATGTAGGCTTATGCATGTGCACAATTAGCACAATGATATTTACTATGAGGCATTTTGCAAGGAAATCACCATTAAGACTCTTGAGCCATGTTGTTCTGAACTAGAACTAGTGCTTGACTTGTGTTGGTCTTTGGAAGAGGTTGTGTTGGAGGAACAACTTGCAAGGGAAGATGTGTGTTAGTAAGCCATCTATCATTCTATAGATTCTACCCATATCTCTAGCTCCCATACTGGTTCCTCCAGGATGGTTGTTTTGATTATGTGCCTAATTAGAATTATTTCTAAAGGATTACACCTACTTCTTTTATAAGGATATAACTTTTTTTGACAAGTTTCTAATTAAGGATTTCATATCTTCATATTATTTATGTTACAAGAGAGAGTAGTGGTATCGCCGAATCACATCACCCTTATGTTTACACAAGTGCATATACTTGAGCTCATGGTGTGATTAGATAACATGGGTACTATCTCTAGGTTGTGGGACTTGCTACTTGAGATAGACCTCCAGAGAAAGTTGGTTCTTGCTCCTAAACTACCTGCCACAATCTACTCTAATGCAGTAAAACTATCTTTCCTAATCTAAATTTCCAAGGGACCAAGGAGAGAGAATGCATGAAAATGAAAACCTACACTAGTTGTGATACACCATAAAATGAGGGAGTGAGGGTAGTCTTCCAATGTGTGGGATACAGAAGCAAAGTGCACACTAGAAGGGGTAATAACTATTCTCCACAATCTAGAAAATGCATTCACAACAATATCTCAAACATACACAATGATAATGGATCCTTGCAAGAGCATAAAAATAGACACAATATTCTTGTAATGAAGGTTGAAAGGGCAAGAAGAGTGTAAATAAACATAGCAGGGGAAGATGCATCCACAAACTTGTATTTTATTTCTTCATGATATGCACAAATCAATCAATTACAAGATAAGGGCATGGATCACCATGAAAGGAGTCCACTATAAGGTCCTACAACACATTGGCTTCACAAAGCTTTGTTATAATAAAAGTCCTCCCCCTTACAATGAGCCCAACACTCCAATTTATAGAAAAATAAAGAGAGAGAGAGCGAGACGGAAAATGGAAATCCTAAAATTTGTCCTTCAACTACTTGTAAGAGGTATTAAATGGAGTGAAATGATATTTTTGCTTGCAAAAGTCTCCCATACTGTCCCATGATTTGCAGTAGAGGAAATATGTCATCCCATGCTTCATCAATGCATCCAACTACCAAATAAAACACTATTCTGAACTTGGCCGCATTTTCTACAAAATATCTATCTATCCTTCATCAAATCTAGAATTTCTTGATTTTTGTGTGTTGGGCTCAGAGCCATAATTCCAACGGTACCAATTTCGTGTGATTTCGTTGAGAAATGCAAAAGTTATGGCCTTCTGAGTGTGAGCAGCTATTTTGGGTCTGCCAGGCATTTTCTGTCATTTGATGGGAATGAGCATTAATTGACTAGAGCTGAATATGTTTCTTTTATTTTAATATATCCACCATCATAAAAATTAATAAATCCAATTTTTTTAATGCATAGGACATCTTGCTCGTTCCAGAAAGTCCAATTTTATGAAAATCGGAGCTTAGAGTCAAAAGTTATGGCCATTTGAAGTTTGGGAAGTCAAACATTGAATTTTTCTCTTAATTGCGGCTACTTGTAAAAATCAAGTCTCAGGTGTCTCGACTGTCCCAGATGCATTCTTCCACATTTCCCAATTCAGGATTCCTTTTCCTTATGCGTATGCCATTGACCGGGCCGTGAGGGCCGTTGACTTCCGCATTCGCCGCATCCCATTTTAGTTTGGCTCCTTATGCGGCGATTTCACCTTTTCGTATCCCAACATTCCGACCATCTCGGACACATTTCTCCATGCCACCCACAACGCAATGACTTGTAGTAAAGATGGCCTTTCGCGTCCCGTGTGTACTACATCCCAACCGTCCCGTGGACTGTCCTGGGACAAAAATGTCTGATTTTTACGTAAAACGCCAAAATGAGCCCATTTTTCAGATTTTTTCCAATTTTTATAACTTCTTGGATTTTTTCTTGTATGGGGAAGTTAGAGAGAAACCAAAGGGACCCCCAAAACATGATTTTGGGCCTTGAATCAATTCTACTTGTTCGGATCAAGAATCTGATGCATGTTATCAAAATTACCTTGAGGGGTGAATTTTGGATAACAAGTAAGATGTGGATGCAACCGGTCACACACTCTACATAGGGACAAGAGAAATATAAGGCTAGGTTTTTGGAGACATCTCTAGGAATAAGGGCATGGGAGGTCTAGGAGCCAACTTTCCCACCTGAATGAGACTATTCTCTTCCCTTATCGTAATGTTATAAGTAGCAGGAAAGGTTCTACCTCCCATGGATTGAATCATGACTGATATTTCACTATTCAAAGCCCTTAGATAATACAAGAAATCATGTTGGGCTATAGGTCTTACCACTTGAGGAATTATGTCCCAAGTCTTTTGGAATTTGATATTGAAATCAATCATTTACTCATTAGTCGCCCTCTTTGTTATAGTCGCTTTCTCTACCAGCTTATATGTGATTTAAGTTATTCTCAAAGGAATTTCATAAAGTTGTCCCAAGCTCATCCTAGGTGGAAATAGATGTAGGTCTTATGCCTTGGTACCATTAGAGCACTTTACCCTTGAATGAGATTGCAAAGCATCCTAATCTGTTACATCATCATGCATGATCAGATAGACAAAGCATATATTTTCTACATCCCGGATATGTTCAATAGGGGTGACTTGGTTCTCTCCCATGAAGTATGGAATACTCTTGAGTGGGGCTACTGACATGTCATGATGTGCATTGAGATTGAGTTGGCTTCCACCGGTGAATCAGGTAAAGTTTCTTGGAGGAGGAGGTGGTTGAATGCATGACAGGTGCATAGATTTACTCTAAAGAGTGGAATGTGCGTGGTGTGATGGAGATGGAGATGCATGCGTGGGTTTTCTACTATGTACTCATTTTTGGAGATAGTTGAGGTTCTCAAAATATGCTTCAGCTATTATGCTTTATCTTGTATGCACTCTTCTCATGAAAGGTGCTCAGGATTGCTAAAATCAGTAGATCTGGGAGTGTTAGGAGTCGCTAGATGTGTTGAAACAAGCCTCAAAAGGATGGAAATTGATAAATCACACACCAAACTTAGTAATGCTAAAATTTAAGCTTTCAATGTTGGTCCCACTGGGCATGCCAGAAAATGTTGGTTCCTCAAACTTTCATGTTTCTCGGTATGGAAGAATTGAGTTGTTTCAATCAACAATGGGACTGCTTCCAAGTGTGGGACCTTGCACACTTGAGACAGAGCTCTAGAAATTATGGTTCCTCTACCTATTTCTACTACTACTACTAATCCTAATGCTAGAAAGGGAAACTAAGCTAAACAAGCCAAGGGACCAGTATAGAAGCATAAAACATGGAAAAATAAACTAAGGCGATAACACCCAAAAAGTTGGATGAACACTATCTGCTTTGAGTAAAAACAAAGGAGAAAGCATGAAGGTAGTATAGGCACATGTACCATAAAGCAAGATGCATTCACACAATCAATTTCATGAGACACAACAGGAAAATTGAGATGCAAGAGATTTAAATCACACAACAAGTACACAACACAAAGGAAAGGACATGAAGAAGAATAAAAACATGTTATGGTAGAGGATAGCCACAAAAAAATGATTTTATTACTTCAGAAATGCACAATTGGTTACAATGGCTCATGAGGCCGATATCCATATGCAAGATCTAGATATAGAGGTTTGCAACTTAATATACAAAGATAAAGAACCCTTAGCAAATGTTATAAGATCCAAAATGTCCAACCCTTTACAATGAGCCAATCTCTTACATTTATAGATGAAAGAAGCAAATGAGAGGAAGGAAAACTTGAATTTGAAACACAACCAACAATAACAAGCCTTCAATGCCTACAAATCCACTTATAGATCTGTAAAATATGCTTCCCCTAGTCTTTTTGGTATGTAGGAGAAGGAAGGAGGTGAGACCCATTTAAAATCGGGTGGTTGGAGAAATCAGATCTACTCATTAATGGATAGAAAGACATTTTCCCATCTCTCACCTACCAAATTTCATTGAAATTCAAATTTGAATATCCTACAATGTAGCCCACATCAACAGCTTTTGAAGGAGACCCGATGCGTATGTGTCGATCTCGGAGAAGAATTTATTTCGTCATAATTCTACATGTCACTCGGACACGTATTAACACGTGACGTGTGTTGATTGATTTGAAGGACCATCCAGCCGATCACTCAATTTTTCATTATCTTCCATGTGTCAATTAGTTATTTGTCTCCGTGATTCGGTGCCCAAAGAAGTGTGCTTTGATTGGTTGAATGTAAGACACTCAATGTATGACAGATTCCACGTGACATGGAGTGTAGAAGAAGGTGGGCGGGTAGGCATGTAGAATATGAGAGTGCGAAGAAAAAAAGGAATGGTGTGCACAAAGGTGAGGTGCGTGGGAGAAATGGGATGAATAACTAAGGGAGAAATGTATGACAGAGGCAATCATTACAAAATGATGTGTGAGGGTGTGTGAGAGTGCCAGGAGTTAGTTGTTTTTGGGAAGAAAGTCAAGGGTGCGTGCGCGGGGAAAATGGAACAAAGAGGAAAAGGAAAGGATGGAAGGAAATGAATAAAAGGAAATTACACATGAGTGTGTGAGGAATTTCCACTAGGTAAATGTGCCAAGGAAAATTGAAGTGCGTAACCTCTGATGTACATGTACTTAGCTCCTTTAGGATCATACAATGTCATTATAGGTGTAAAATGGTTATCAAAACATAAAGTAACTATAAAGTGTTATGAAAAAAATCAAGTGTTTGGATGACCTATAAAAATAATAGTCATTTAGGGCATAAAAAGAAACATAGAGGTAAGGAATATTTCTACAATGCAACTTTAAAAGGCTAAAAATAAAGGTTGTATGCTTTATGCAATTAAAATCTCAAATTTGAGATAAGAACATAATAATTTTTGGGTAGATTAATTGTTCTACAAGAGTATAATGATTATGTTTCGGAGGAGTTAATTGGACCCCCCGAGATGTGAATTTGACTTCATAATAGATATCAAACCTAGAACATAACCTATTTCAAAAGCTCCTTACCGCATGACCACAACATAACTAGTGGAACTCGAGGAAAAATTGCATGAGTTATTATCCAATGTATTAATCAAAGTGAGTGTGTCTCCTTGGGGAGAACTAGTCATTTTTGTTAAAAAGAAAGATGACACACTAAGGTTATGCATTGACTACCACATGCTTAACAAGGCCACAATAAAGAATAGATATCCTTTTCCAAGGATAAATGATCTCTTTGATCATATACGTGATGCATCAGTCTATTCCAAGATTGATTTAAGATCAAGATACCATCGGCCGATAATTTAAGATGAAGACACAAAAAAATCTTTTAGGACAAGATATGACCACTATGAGTTCACGATTTTAACATATGTGCTCACAAATGTACCGTTGCATTCATAAATTTGATGAATAAAATTTTAAAAGAATATTTAGACACGTTTGTGTTATTTTTCTTAAATGAAATTCCGATCTATTCCAAAAAAATTGAAGAGAATAATGAGCACTTAATAATAGTGTTGTATATATACTTAATAATGAACACTTAATAAAATGAGGTACAATACCTCGGTCTCATATCATAAAAAGGAAGGAATATATGTAGATCCATCAAAAATCAAGGCTATAACAGAAATGGCCAGCTCCAAAGAACATTCATGAAGTTAGAAGCTTCATGGGGCTGGTTGGTTACTATAGAAAATTTGTAAAAGACTTTTCTAGAGTTGCTGCTCTAATAACATCACTACAGAAAAAGGATAAGAAATTTGTTTGGTCTAAAAATGTGAGAATGCATTTAATTTTCTGAAAGAGAAATTAACTACATCACCTATTTTAAAGGTTCTAAGCCCCAACAAAAGCTTCACTATGGTAACAAATTCTTGTGGTGAAGGTTTGGGTATGAGCTGAATTATTCAAACTGACCATGTGATTACATACGAGAGAAAAAAATTAAAGGTGTGTGAGCTGAATTATTATCCCCATGATATAGAGCTTGATGTCATAATGCACACACTCCAAGTCCGGAGGAATTACCTATTAGGAAAGCCCTTTGAACTGAAAACAAACCACTTAGGGCTGAATTACATCTTCACGTAACTCAACTTAAATGCAAGACAATGTCGGTGGATTGAATTCTTATATCAGTATGATTTTGACATAAGTTACATTAAAGGAAAGGAGAATAGAGTGACAAATGCACTAATTCGTTGGAAGCATATTTCCACGATTGTTACCCTTATGACTCAATTAAAGGATGAGGTAAAGAAACAAATGATGACCGAATCTTATTATCAATAAGTAAAGATTGCTTTGATAGCAGATCCTAATGATTAAAGGTACAAAGGATTTAAGTTTGACAATGAAGGAATATTGAAATATGAAGGTAGAGTCTATGTACCTTCTGGTAAATGAATTAAGAGTAAAAGTTATGAAGGAATTTCACGATTCACCATAATCTGGGAATCCAAGAGTAACTAAAATTATTATTGATGTAAAAAACAATATTTTTGGAAGGGAATGAAAAAGGACATGGTAAATTACGTTTATCACTATTTGCAATGTCAGCATGTAAAAGTAGAGCACCTTCATCCTTTTGGTATGTTGTATCTACACAACATTCCACACTATAAATAGAAATTTTATAAGCATGGATTTTGTGCAAGGGATGCCCATGTTAAAAATAAACATGACATGATTCTTGTTCTTGTTGACAAGTTAACCAAAGTAGCTCATTTTATGTTTGGGAAATATGAAAGATGATTCTCGTGTGATTGTAAAAAAAGAATGCATGAAATATTCAAATTGTAAGGAGTTCAGGAGTTAATCATTTTCTATAGGGATCTAAGGATTCCATCTAGATTTTGGAAAACTTTGAATTTAGCTTTGGGAACAAAATTGAATTTCAATTCAGCATACCATTCAGAAATAGATGGACAAATTGAATGAGACAACGAATTTAAGGAGGATATGCTCAAGATGTACTAAATGGATCGGTAGTAAAAGTGGGAAGAATACCTTCCATTGGTTGAGTTTGCGTACACTAACATGTATCATACTTCGCTAAAAATGGCTCATTTTGAAGCATTGTGTGGGAGAAGGTGTATAACTCCCATCAGTTAGGATAGTACATAAGATAGAGTGTTAGTGGGCCCTGAGATGTTAACGAAAATGGAAAAGCAAGTGAAGCTCATTCGTGAGTGATTGAAAGAAGATGTTGATAGGAAAAAGAACTACATAAATTTGAAACAAATAAACAAAAAATTTGAACTTGGAGATAAATTTTTCTTAAGGGTTAAGCCCAAAAAGAGTTCAATAACATTTGGAAATTCTACCAAGCTATCACTAAGATATGTTGGACCATTTGAAATTATTGAAATCATAAGTCCGGTTGCATATCATTTGGTGTTACCTCCCACATTGTCTAAGATGCATGATGTTTTTCATGTTTCCTTGCTTAAGAAATATGTTTTAGATGTAACACATGTACTTAATTGGAACTCTTTGCAGAATTAAGATATGGGTATTGCGGTGGTAGTAACCTATCGAGTCTTAAAACTCACATATTGCACCTAAGAAATAGAGAAATTACACAATGCAAGGTCCAATGGGACAAATATTCTAAATAAAGTGTAACTTTGGGAGAATTTAGAGGAAATTAAAACAGTTGTTTCCTTATCTATTTCAATCATAAAAACTGATATTTTTAATTTATTAAGTTATACTTGATATTATTTTATAATTCTGTGCTAAAATGAAAAAATTCTATCATATTTCAAATAGTATGAAAAAAGTAGATGTTTTAAAGGTTGTTATAACCAATAAATTGATTGTGGATAAACTGAAAATTTGGAAAAATTTCAAGTTTGGATGAAAATGTTTGATTGTTTCCTTAGCCATATGATATACATCTATGGGTGATTTACTATGTTTCTTATTAATAGTAAAATCATCGGGAAAATGATTCATTATGGGGAAATTATGTCACATCCCATATTTTCATTTTGTGTTGTCATAAAATTGAGTTATTTAATGTGAAGTGGGTCGCAAGGGCTTGGGGATAAGAAGTGTTACTTGACAGGTGTCACAGCTAAGCGTACATATGTATACCTTGAAAATGATATACATACTTATGTGTAGTTGTAAACCCAACCACGTAATGAAACTTGTCACTAGGCACTCGTGAACTATTTTACGTTAATGACTTGTTTTTCTTGCTTGGTTGAATGATTTTATTTTACCTTATTGTGTGTATGTGAATATTTTGATGTATTGGTATATTTCTTGGTTTCCATACATGTTATTGATATTATGGTTCATGTTTCTTGCTAGAAATAATGATTTATAAATATGATGAATCTATACATAGATGTAATGTATTATTTTTGTAATTAGAAATAATGATGATTGTTTAAAAGATATTAACTTAATTTTGACATTAGGGCGGTCATTGACCGTATAATGATAAGATGGTCTTCAATTGGAACAGTAAAGATTGGTATTGTCAAGGTAAAAGTAAAGGTTGTCTTAATGGTATTTTTATCAATAAAACAAAGGTAATCCTTTATATTGCAAAAAATGTTGTTTCGGTTTATATGATCTTTATTTCTTATTTAATTGTTTTATAGCTTGATCATAGTGTATATAATGTTTAATGGATGATCAGATTCATCACCATTCATTTTGATTAATATTTTTGGTATGAAAATTTTCCTTTGAACCGGCCAATAATACATTTGCATTATGTGAATGAGATTAAAAAGGTTAGATTGATTGACATGTTATCGATCAAATTGATTGCTAATACTCCATTGGTTGGGAAAAATAAATGGTTAAGTATTGTAAGGTAATTTGTTTGGCTTATTATTAATATTAGAATTATGGCCATAAACCATACCATTGGATTTTGATTAGAGGACAATAATATGGATTTGACCATATTCGAGTGGCAATTGATTATTAATGGTCTACTTGGTTGATTAACGACCCATGTAAGTGAAAAAGGTTGTAATTAGTTTAATATTCGATTGATCGATTAACAACCTCCAGATAATTTTGGAGAGAACTTGTAAAACCGACTATGGCATGTTGAAGAAATATCCACTACATGGAACCTGCAAGAGTTAATGAGTATTTAGTGTTTTCTAAAACTCAAGATTACTCCGTGGCTACCATGCATGAATTTTTAAAAGTCATTTTTATTTTTTGATGGTTGTGTTTGGGATTTCTTCTAGCTCAAAAATTTCATACAGGCTTTAGAAATGCTATTTTTGCTAAGACATTGATGGAGGTAGTAATGGTCAAATTGCATTATCTAAATATTATTTTTCATGGCTTATGGGATTGTTGTTTTTTTAACTGTGGTCGTTTTTTGGGTATTTTTAGAGAAGTATTGTGGGAGATTTTTACTTTACTAATTAAAAGTTTTTAAAGGGGAGTGTGAAGAATTTTAGAAGCTATACTCACTTGGCATGGATATACTTCTCTTTTCCTCGCTATTTTGTTTTTATAGAATATATTTAGGGTAAATGTTTTATGAGTGTTATAGTTTCTATGATTTTGGTAATGTAATGTTAGATCTTTAGATATGGGGTTAGTCCTCAACCGGGTGCTCGATTATATGTCCATTTTAGCTATTTTTATTGGAATTTTTCTCTATTTGGAATGATGATTGTGCTTTTGAGTGCCAATTTTTCAATAAATTTGATCTAGGTATTTGAATAAATATTCATTGAGATAGTTGGTGTATGACCTTTGTGTTTGTATAAATGGCCAAGAAATTGTTCACCCATATCTTAAAAACTCAATAAGGAATTTATACCTTGTCTAAAGTCATACTTGGGATTGTATGGAAGATTGTTAGAAATATTCATTTGATTAAAATTGGTTTTAATCGAGTTGGGCTCATGGGTAGGTTGTATTCCCGATTATTGTTTATTTTATGGCCATCACATTCATGGATATAAGATTCATTATTATCTGTGGATGAAAGACTCTATGTATTGATTTAAAAATAGGGTGAAGCTCTTCGAATGTGTAATCTGTAATGTTTATTCAAAACAAATAATAAATATATTGTAGGAGTGAGCCAGGGTTTATTTGTAGATATGTCTAAATGTTACAACCATGCTTATATAATGTGATCTCGGGGTTTGTACTTATTTTTCCTTTTGCTTTGAAGGAGATCATGATAGGATAGATGATATCGGCCTATAATAAATGATCTTGCATCAAGTAAACTCTTGCATAGGAATAGAGAAGTATGTACTCACTTAACAGTGACCTGCATCCATGTTTTCAAAGCAAGAACTCACCAAAGTTTATTTCGGAAATGCTTAGCATAGAGTAAGATGGTCATTCTAGGATTT
The DNA here is from genome assembly GCA_018340775.1 of Taxus wallichiana var. yunnanensis. NCBI lineage: Eukaryota > Viridiplantae > Streptophyta > Pinopsida > Cupressales > Taxaceae > Taxus > Taxus wallichiana. The sequence goes on along the minus strand of CM031235.1, from coordinate 362,162,019 downwards.
CTATATGATTGATTATTGCATTCTCAAGTTAAACATTTCTTGTAGGAAGTAATTTTAGAAATCATATACTTAGGAGATGGAAATATGTTTCTTATCTGTTTGGATTAAGTGTTAAATACATTGTTATTGTGAAAATGATATTCGATGACTATTGTTTTCGTAAAAATAATAGTTGGTTAATCACCCTTCTTTGAGAAAAACTTTTGATGGTACAATTTATTATAAATAATTTTGATTTAAATTGTATTCACAATAGGGAAGGGGTGTAATGATTCTTTGCATGGTAATCCTTTATCTATGTACTAGATAAAGTAGAAGTAATATGTACAAATGTGTTTTACTATAACTATAACATAGTTATCTTGGTAATAAACTCTCAATTGTGAAAGGAATCCTATGGTAATTACATGTTAGTTGAATATTTAAACTTGAAAGCTTTGGTTATGAAGGAAAATCATGTCTTCATCTTTCTGTTTGGTTATTGTCAAACAAGCTTGCTATTGATTATTGTGAAATAGGTACCTTAGCATTATTTAGCTAGATGTGTCTTGTGCTTAGGGCATATTTCTATGTTGAGTTATAAATAATTAGGATTATATGTAAGTTGTTTATGAAAGGAACTTAGTTAATATCTATAGATCATTTAATTTTATCTTACATGTTTGATATATGAATGATACTTAATTTATTACCATTAAATCAAGAAATTTGATATTCAATTACTTCATAATGAAATAACTAGGAAGAGATTTGTGTAATTCATGCCACCAATGAACTCTGACCATGTACATTATTATTTTTATCTTACAGATAAAATGATGGATTAATTATTACGTGATTTAATTGGTCTAATTATATATATGTTCATCATGCAATAAATTTTCTATGTGATTATAGACATTGATTCAAGTAAAATCAGATTTGGATATGTATTAATTGTAAAGAAAAATATAATTTTGCAAAGTTGTAAATGGAAGTTGGCCAATTATATCATTTTGAAATTATTGTAATACTTTTGGATAAGGAATTATCCTTAATGAGTTCAATAAATACTTTATTGTTTGACTAAATTCTTATGAGTTGTAATGATGAATTACGCTATTTTTCAACTTTAGATTATACTTGAAAATGATTATGAAATGTTGTACTTGATTAAATAAATGTACTCTACGAAAATAATTAATATTAAATATTAAATGATAATTATTACAATTATACTCGTGACTTCATCAATCAAATGTTTAAGTAAAGAAATTAAACAAATAATGTTGTTATAGACAACAATATAGAATTGTGAAATAAATAAAATTATTAGAATCAATTGTAAAGAGACTAATTAAATAATGGAATCATTATTTAATACAACTTTAATAGTTCATGGATGAATAGTTCTACCTTTACCACAATAACTTATATAACGAAACATCGATAAAAAGTACAAAGGTACAATATTGTGAAAAAGTAATAATTATGAAATGTAAATGATACATTCTGGTTATCGTTGATATTAAAAATTGTTCAAATGTTTAAAATAATACATCTCTTTCAAAATAGGTACTTAATGAAAATATCGTTAATTTGGATTTACAACATTATCTAATTAGGATTGGATAGATTGTCTAAACTTAAAAAATTGGTTAAACTACACCTAGTCCTAACCTTGAGAGTCAGTAAAGCAACACTTTGAGTATGGATACTTCAAATGATAGTAACTAGTAAGCTACTAATAACTTTTTGATAATCGTATAACTTGACTTAATCTCTAAATGATAAAAACTATCTTAATTATCTTGTGTATTAAGTAAGCATGGACTCTAATTCTTATACTTTGGATTGATTATACTATAATCCTACCATATTAGGATGGCTACAGGAAGTGTAATAATTACTTCATGAATATATTTATTAAGTAATAATTATCTTTCCCATAGGGATCCTAAGATGGGACTATTAGCTAACACTTAAGTTGAAAGGTGAGACCCAAATTTTAGGCCTTCTTAATATGTGAATTTTAAATATTTAACTAATGAGATGAGATCTAGATAACTGCGTTGATATGACTATATGGTCGGGGATAATATTTGTTTGACTTGTGCGGTCACGAAACTAAGCATGCAAAGAATAGCTTGAAATCTTTGGCCTAAGTAGTGTACTAGTTGAATACATTGTTAGTTCATAGAGTTTCAATACAATGGTGTGAGATGTTGAATGAAACTTAGTTAAATGATTTTCAAGTAGAAACTTGGAACAAGTCTAGTTCTCAAACCTAAATAAATAGGTTAAGTAATTACATACAAGTTATGTACACTCGAGATAGAGTGATGATAAAGGGGGTCGGGTAGATCTAATTGACCTTTACAACTGCACATGGTTATGATGTTATCAAATGGATTGTAAACTATATTTCTTGTTGGATTATAATTGATGTCATATAAAATCATTAGAGGCATGAAATATAGTTAAGGTATATATTTTTTTAAATTCCTTTAATTTGTAGTTATAACATGAGTGTTACATTTACTTAATTTTCCTCTTTTTCAATACACTAGAAAGATTATGCACTCTCTTGTTCACTTCATTTTTTTCCTTCCTTAGTTCCTTTGGTCCCTTAAGGAGGCTTCATTCCTCCTCCTTTAACAACTCTTCCTACTTTACTTCTCCTTGCAAAGGGTTTTATTCTTTCTCCCAAAATTATTTCCACTTCCCTATCTATTGTGAAGCCTTATCTCTCTTTGCATCTTTACCATTCTTATTTTTCTTCCTTTTGATCCTTCTTGGACCCTTCCATATTTCTCTTTAACTATGGCCCCTTCCCTTTCATCTTCCTCTTCTAGGATTACATCCTTTTTCCTACTCGACAACTCCATACCACGCAATCGGCACCCAAGACTAGTCTTTTCCACTACAAGAATTTTGACCAAAAATGGTAATTATTTAAAAAAATTCTCTTAGTCCAAGTAGAAAGTGTTCCAAAGAGAATAAAATGAGTAAAAATTTAAACACTAACTTCAGTTATGTACCCATAAATAGTAGTTTTCATCCAATGATCAATAGCATGGGTCCATGGAACATCTAAATTGTGTAATATTTCCTCTTTTCCTCCATCCATTCACATCCCTCCTTTCGCTTGTATCAAAAGTAATAGAATTCTAACCAAGATAACCAAGAGGCCAACTACTTTGGAATCTCTCACCAAAATTTCTAAAAATATTCTTTTAGTTTGGATTCAAGTCATCAGATCTTCATCTTTCATTAAAAATTGTCTTCCCCTCTAGCCATCTCTCTACATCTCTCTTTCTTGGTAACCATATTAGCATTATTGTGTCTCGACAACATGTAACAATTATTATCATATGTTATTGTATTATGGAATTAGAACTTGCAATAGGTTGTAGTATATAATAAAGTATGGGATATAATTAAAGGTTTCAATTGCACAATAGACTATATATAAAGAGTTCTCCAAAAGAGAAGAATATCACAAAAATCCCATAATTTAATTAGAATTAAATAGATATATATCAAAACATAGATGGAAAAAGGAACTATACTGAATTAATTTCTATTAGGATCCAAGATCAACCTTATTTGGAATGGGATTACATATCTTTATACAAAATGCGATGACTATTTAAATACCATTATTTTCATCTCCTTCTTATATATTTAGAGGATTTTCATATTCTCTACCTATGTGAAAATAATATATACATTCTATCTTTTGTCTTATATTACTATAACATACAAAGGATCATGGAATCAAAACTATATCCATATCGGCTTACAATCACAATTTACTATCCAACAATAATCTTCAAGTACACATGCAAAATTTGAATCACAATGCTATATATGACAAATTCATGACACTCCTTACCCTAGAAACACTTTCCATAAGACCATATATAACATCAATTATACACATCCTTAAACTAAAGGAGTCTCTTTCTCACCCCATCATCTTCCCATAATTATTTTCACTATCCTTTCACCATATAAATGTTATGAATGAATCTATTTCTGTTTTTATTATAGCCTATAGACCCTGTCACAAACTCTTCCTCTTTAGTAAAATGAGAATAATTTGTTTTATTTCATGCCAACTTAGGCCATTCTCAAAAAATTGTAAGGAACTTAAATTCGCTTTCCTATTCCTTAATTATTGCAATTTATATCAATCATGATTCCACATCTCAAGAAATACGTATGAGGATATCAAAGTGTACGAAAATTCACAACAAAACAATCATCATGATGTCATCCAAAAGACTAATGAATATATTGGCATCTATAAAATACTTTATCTAAAAACTCTAATAATGAGGTATCTCATTGACCTATAAAAGAGAAGAAAAAGTCAACCTCTTTGACTAATACCATTAAAAACACCTACAATCCCAATCTTGAATCAAATTATATTATGGTTAGTATGAAAGGAATTAAATGAGTGAATACCACCATTTATGAAATATATTCATGTTACCAACATCAAAGCTACAAGACTAGTTAGTCATATCCTACATAGTAAAATTTTCTAAAATAACCGCACTTAACTCATCAAAAAATTGAAAATATTTTCCTAATCAATATCATTGGCCATCCTAAAACTACATTGTTGTTGTCATATCTATTCAAAACTATCATCCCCAATGACATATACCACTTTATTCTGACATTACAAATGTCATTTTTTTGGTTGTATTAAACATCATATGTGGTTGATGTCATACATTTTGAGTAAAAATACTAAAACTTAAATCAACATGATTTCTTCACATATTCAAACCTGATGTTGAGTGAGACTCCTTATTTTTGGTTTATCATTTCATAATCTAGAATGGATTAATGTTATACAATCATGGATTTTTCCAACCTTCTAAGAAAAATCCCCTTTGTAGAGCTCATCCGCACTTCTCCTAAACATCACAATTGTATTAGGTCACCCCTCTTTAACAAGAATGTTCCTTTACTAATAAATTTTGGGTAAGATACTAGCTTGAATTTGTTTAATGATAGTTTACTTCATAAATGTGAAGATATTTCTATTCAAAATTATCTAATTGTAGATCAATCTTTATCTCTTCACACTCCCATCTATTCTATGATCCTAGATGAAATTCACTTTTGAGAATATTATCCTCCTCTTTTCATCTCCATTAAGATCATTATTAAAACAAGCACTCATAGACGAGAATGATGAGATGTGTCATATTTTTGAATTTATAACATCCTTAGAGAATTCAACTGATAACATAAAATTGTCTTGTAAAACTTGTTAATGGTATGACTAAATATATACCCCGATAGGCTATAATTATCTACCCAATAGCATGCCTCCTCACATTTTAGATTTAAATTCGTCAAATTTAACTTACCTCTTTATTATAAAATCCTTATCATTCAAACATGGAAATGTTGCATTGTGGAATTTCCTCATTTGTATGTCAATGCATCAAATTTCCTTATATAGGATCCATACATAAGATTCGAAATATAAAAAATTCTATAGAATTTTGTATACTTTGTGCAATATGTTATCTTAAATATTTATTCTCTCAAGTAACTACCTTGTTTCCCCTTTTGAGAGAATAAACACTTTAACTATCCCATTGATTATCTTAAAGAATATAGAGGTCACCTTGATATTTTTTAGAACATCCCACCTAACCTCATTGACTCGAGATAATGACAACATTTATGAAATCAACCTTAAGATTAAAAAAATAATATTCTCAATTTTATCATTGCTTCATACCTTTCTTTTTGTTACCTTAATCTCAAAATAAGTCATATAGTGCAATTCTTATTACCATATCTTCTACCTTACCTCATCCTAAGGATATTCCTCTTTCACCAACTAAAGAAACCATTATACAATCCCTTGACATTGGAAATTACATACATGATTATGATGATCACTATTATCTTTATGACCCCTTCTTATTTGGCTATTCTTAAGACAAAAATGTGGAGGTCGTGTGATAAAGGTAATCATTACACTCTTAGTAACTTAGGATGATTTTTTTTTATGTATGAGTGATGTGAATAATAGTAGTGACTCTCTATATTATATGTAATTTTTAAAAATATGATATAATGTAAATTAGATAATGGTAAGTGGAAAATTAGGAAGAGAGAGAGAGAGAGAGAGACAGAGAGACAAAGACAAAGAGTGTGTGTGTGTGTGTATTGTGTTGCGCGCGTGTTTCTTATAAATGTGAGTAGAGAGAATAGAGTAGAATGTACATATGGCCGAGTAGAAATAGAATTTTTAGATAGAATTGGAGTGAATTTGTATTCGGTGTCATTTTTAATATGAAAATGCATTTTAACATTGAGATATATGAATAAAGTGGAGTTAGAGTAGGGAAAATTTTTCTATGTGTTATCTTTCTTAATTTATCTTATGTTACATATTTTAAATTAATAAACCCACTTCAAAATTCATGTTGTGGATATGTTAATTACTTATGTTTAATAATCATGTCCCTCTAAATAAATCATCTCTAATTGGAATAAAATAACATAATAATCTAACAATGGTATATAGTTTATGCCAACATTTGGTTTCTAGGACTATGTCTCGTTAACTAATGTTCATTGGCATGGATACCCATTATTCTTCAATAAGTTTGCAAAAATTGAACTAGAAAATTAGTGGGATAAAAATTTGAAAATATGTAGTCATTTTTATGCCCTTAAAATAATATTCTAATCCCATGCATGTCATCCTATCACCTAGCAGGTTTTGGGCGCTCACCCGAGGCACATACAAGTGTCGAGCCCCTCCTTTATGTGATTTTTGTGAGAATACATCCCCTACTGATAAGAATCCAAGAAGGGAAAGAACTATGCATTCATTTTGAGAACTTAAGACGAGGAATTATATTAATGCCTCCATTTAGACAACAAGAGAAATATCAAACAGATAATGATCGATTCATAATAGAAAGAAGATGCGCACTAGGTTTATACCCATGAACAATGTATATGTAGAAAAAAACCATATATTCCTCATTAGAACCCAATTCAATAACCACATTACATTCCTTAAGGCCATAACAAACCAAATTTCTTAATGCAAATAAGTCTCATGCATCGTGGGACCCTATATATGTTCCCCAAGTTACAAGAAATGATCACAGACCCATCCCTCGGATATATTATCTCTCCTACAGTCCTCCTAATGAGATTCCATATAACCCATTATTATTTCTACATAGCTTTGCCTCTTCAATCTCTATGTGATGCCAATGACCACAAACTCCTCTCCATCATTCGTCCCTCAAATAAGTCATCCTTCCTTCCTTCTACCCAAGTATCTCTATATATAGCTTTATCATCCACCGCCATGCCTTCCTAAAGTAATAGATCGGTTTCCAAGTGTCCATGTGGTCCTTCAATGGAGCATGATTCTTCCCATTCAAGCTCTCCACTTTCTACAATGATGTCTTTCTAGATCCTTCCATCACATGGAATATTCCTTCCTTGACCATTGAGTTGCCAAGTTGGAACCTTATCCACTCCACATGCTCGGTTAGGTCAAGCTTTTCTCGTGTGCTTCCTAGGACACCGAATATGGGTAAGTTGTGAAATCCATTCCTTTTCCTTGCGTACACACTTTTGGTTCTATTAAACCCTTCTAAAAACTTTTCCTATGAACCTTCACCTTACGCACCCATGCGCCTTCTTTTTACTAAGCCAATATTCTTAGGCCCAACATCACCCCACACTAAGCATGTTCTCCATCCTTAGAAATGCTTCTCTTCAATGAATAAAGAATGGTGGCCTCTAAATAGTTGGAAAAAGAATGAAGGAATGAAGAATTGGGAGAAATAATGAAAGAATGGGGAAATGAAGGAGAACATGTTCATTGTTGAAGGAGGAGAGGGAAATCCTCTCCCTATATATGCCTTTAGCTTCTCCTGCATTAACCTCACTCAGACTTGCTGAAAGAGGTCACCTACTAAGGAGCTTATATCCTTAAATATTATTCATTCCCCTCTTGGCACTCATCATTTCAAAAATTCCTTCCAGTTATTTTTGCAAATCCTTGAGGGCATCCATCATGTGGGTGATCTGGGGCTATAACTCCTTTAGCTAGTTTTTGATCAATCCTCGCAAGGTCTTGATAGCCTCTGATTTATTCTCCACCTCATCCAAGATCCTATCATGCTCTACTTTGTTCCAATTATTCTTCTCCTAGAACTCCTTGAGTTTTGTCTCATGTGTAGTGACCAATATGCTTGCTACTCTATCTCTATCAGCACAATTATCATAGGCATCTTCAGCAACTTGCTTGACATCCTTCACATTAGCAAGGAGTTTGGTATACTAATAAAAAATCCCTACAACATTTATCTTGTCTTCTCTCTCTTGGCACACCAAAGGTGCTTCTTCTGTAGACTCTAAGGCAAGTGGTCACCTCTCCATAGTGAGGATGTGAGTCAAATCCTCTAGGCACTGTAATGTCGATTCATATTTTTTCTTAGATGGTGCTAGGTTGGGATGCTTTAAGATAATAGATCTCGTAACCATCTAGATTTTCTTATGTAATTTACGCACCCTTGACTTTTACTCTTTCAGTTCATGTCTTAGTTGTGCGCTGATTAGTTCTTCTTGATTTAGATCCTTTCTTTTCTCAAGAATCTCCTCCTCCTTCTCCAATTCCACCTCTAGGAATCTCACCCTATCATTCCTTCCAAAAAATCTGGCCTCAACCTCAACTGAAACCTTGTTGAGTGTATTACAAACTTGCTCATTTGATAACCATTGAGCATTAACCAGGGGGTTTATCCCTTTTATCTCTGGCATATTCATTAGTGCCCCTTAGCTCACCTCAAACTCATGTTCATCGACATGGGATTCAAACTCCCAAGATAACATCTTCTTGGTTTATGGGTATACACCTTCTACGTCAAATGAGGGAATGGCCAGGAGTTGTTCTGTTGGCACGGTGCTCTAGAAGTGTGCGCATAGCACCTTACTTGGATCATTGATGTAAGTCATTCCTTTCCCTTGGGCTTCCACCATTCTCTTCCCACTTATTCACACAAATTTTGGAAATCTTACTGCTTAGGCTCTGGGGTCTCTCGCCATGTTGTCATACTCCTTTCCAATGCTTTCTTCCTCAATCTCCTTCATCACTTCATCGTCATTACATCCTACTTTCTATTCCACTAACTTTTCAATGATGTCTATCACTTATCTCTTCATGACTTCTTTTATTTTTTCATCGGTGAGGCTTGAGCTTCTCTCCGATCTCTTTTGTTTACTTCTTCGCTCACCCCTTTACCTTGAGAGCATTTGTTTCTTCCTCTCCATTCTTCCCTTCACTTCCTTCTTATTTTGAATCATGTATATCATAAACGGGATGATACTAAAATTGTTCATCCTCATCGTCACCCCTCTCACCCCTTTAGGCCTCCAAGTCCTTTGTTTCTTCCGAGTCTTCCTTTCTACCACCTTTTGTTTCTTCCTAATCGGTGATTCTAGTATAGGAGACTATACGGATGAAAATGAACATGTGATCTTCAACCGCACTTGACCCCCGAGGTCGTGTCATAACAGATGATGTTGAATGTGTGTGGCTAACTATAGGAGGATCAGTGACTAAGATCTAGTAGTGTGATCTCCTGGTAGCCGAGTTGACAAAGGGGAGATTTAGAGGCTATGAATGGTAGCATAAATTCCCTATGGTTTGTTTTCCTAACTTGAATCTAAGTGTTGATCTAGCTTAAAGTGTCCAAATTAATTAAGCTTAAAATAACAATCTATGCTACTACCGAAATAGAAGCTAATCTAAAAAATTACAAAACTAAAAAAATTACAATCACAAACAACAATTTTATTCTATCCCAAATAATCAAATCAACTTCTACACTAAAATTAAACAAGAAAGATAACCCGGTGTGGTTATTCACCTGTGTTGAGTGTATTGAAACTAAAATAAATTAAAACAAGAACTTTTCCAAGTGATTTACGATATGTAGACAACCTCCTACAAATATTCTCTCCTTCAGATCCACAGGGATAGGAAGAAGGGGATCCGTCACCAGGGGTTGCTATGAAAGATTCAAACCCTCTTGGAAATTAAATAATTACTTACAAATGAAAGGAAATTGATTTCTACTCTATTTGATATGATGTAACAATAATAAATTGTAAGAATGAAGGAAATCAAACAAAAAATCCAACCTAGAATTTACAAAACAAAAGTAGATCCATCACCAGAGAGTTTATCTCTTCATTTTGTCCTTTCTTTCTCCAAGTGATCATATGATTCCAAGGGATTGGGAATGTAAGAACACTAGTAGGAGGGTGGCGCTTGAGAAATGACATCTTGATGGTAGTCTAGATGTAATGTAGGTAGAAGAGAGATAGCGCAAGAGATAAGAGCTTTGTTTATTCAATTCCTAGCAAGCTTGTAGCAGCAATACAATGCAAGATACACAAAATTCTCAGGGGCCTTTTACTTGAATACAAGCATGGAATATATAGGAATGGAGGATGGGAGGTGCCTTCATGCACAAGGTAAGAAGGAGTAGTTCCAACCCATTAAATCTATTTAAAAATAGAAGGAGGAAGGAGAACCAAGCAATCAAAGCTAATTTTAGAAAATTCGGCTCACGGATGCATGCAAAAAGTGAAATTAAGTGAACCGTCACATGTTAAAACATGCGTGAAGAATCTAGAAAAAGTGGGCAGGATCAAGCCGCTTCAAAGCAAGGTGGTGGTTTTAGGACCACCACCTTGTTTTGGGCGGTGGTCCTAGCACTAAAGGCCAAAACATGCACGAAAGAGAGAGGGAAGTGGAAGAAAGCGTGAGAAGGCTAAGTAAATATGTCTAGAAACAAATATACACTGCGAATGGAAATTGGAGCTCAAATACCTTCTTGAAAGGAACTAAATCATCATTGGGGACTTTTGTAACTATTTTCGACAATTTAGCACATGTAATTTTGGGTGTGTACATATTGCCCCTCGAGAAGCGTCTTAGCCATGAAAATGTGTAAAACATAGAGTCCGAGTATGGCATTCCTAAAATGGGTAGTTAGAAGCTATACCTGACATGCCCATGTGTCAAAATCTCATCGCCCAAACTCCCGCTACCTACAAGGGAAAAAGAAGATTCACATGCGAGATAGATAAAATATCGAAAAATAAACATTAGACCAAAATGAAAAGAGGACTTACCATATTTTTGGGGATATAGAAATATACCTATGCCAATGCTCTACTTATGAACGCAAACACTCGAAATGAGGTTAAAACTATATATATATATATATATATATATATATATATATATATATATATCAAAATAAGTCATTTTTCAATTCATTTGTGTTATTTGATTTGGTGAATTTGGAGCTCTAGACCCACGGTGATCATTTTCGACGAGAGTACAACCGATACGACCGTGATGAGATCATGACCATGCCTACACGTGTAGGAGATCTACTAGTGCATTCAAAGGTTAGTTGATTTCAATTTCATTTTTATACCCTAAATGTAAAAATGTTGAAAAGTTCACCTAGGGGGATTATTTTTAAAAATGTCTTAAATGAGTCTCTAGGGGGTGCCCATAGGGCATGCTTTTATTTTGTCAAAATGGTCTTTTTATTGTCTTTTTAAGCATTTTAGGGTATAATACGCATTTGGAAAATCGGTCCAGGACCGCCACCTAAAGAAGGGTGGTGGTCTTGGAACCGCCACCACCATGCAATCGGCGCATATCTCAAACATAATGACCAAACATGTTTTTAACTTGAATTTTTGGACTTTTCATGTTTTGTGATGTTTTTGGTGAGCTTATTATTTGGTATATGTTACTAACTTGCTCTTTTTTCATGTTTTGGTGAATGCGAAGAAGGAGGAGTACATTAGATGGATTCGGGAGAGGGAGTGTGATTGGCTCCCTGGTATCCTAGATCAGCTAATGCAGGATGAGATGGATCTTCTTCAAAGGGCCGATATTTGGTGGATTGAATGGGTTCCCCACGTTTCTCCTGTGAGTCACATTCTATGTGACTTATTTTCCTATTGGGATGCATAAGAACACTTTCTGGTTCCCAAGTGTTCAGTGGTGAGTGGACTATCACCTTGAAGAATGTATACCATATTCTTGGGCTCCCAATACTTGGGAGGAGACTGACTTTGGAGACAATGAGGTCTAGGGCCGTGATGACATAGTGGGCCACATACATGGGAGATGTCATTATCTCATCTGCTCAAAGAAGGGGATGAAGGTTTGGTCCATTTCCACCACTCCCATTCCTGTCATACATAGATCCATCATGGGCATCTTGTCCTCTTGATTGATCGGGGACAAGGGTGGTGACACCCTTTTATATTATTGGGCTCCTATCATTGTGTAGATCGAGGGGCATGGCCGCAAATATGCTTGGGGTGTAGATATCTTGGGGACCACCTACCATGATCTATATAGGGTGGTCGATGGAAAGGGAAGGAAGTCATGAGCCACCCCACTCTTGTGATGAGTTGGTCTATGAGCATTTCATCCCCTATGGTAGGGGAGTACCAATGTCAGATCCAGGGGTTGTTCGGGTAGCTAGATGGATAGGTATGTCAATACTTTAGATGCCAAATCAGCCTGTGGATTCCTTAACTACAGAAACATGAATGCCACACCTTATCAGGACATGGCATGGATATGGGGAGTGAAGGTGACCACCATAGTGGATTTCTCTTCGATAGGTCAGTTGGTTGATAGAGTAGGGAGATTTGAGATCCACCCATTTGATCGTTCCCCTAGCAGCTTGGCCTTCCATACATTAATACACTCCTTCTCATCACTCCATTTTATAGGACCATTCAAGAGGCCTAGAAGGGCCCTAGAGGGGATCCTAGTTATACGGTGTTCATTCTAGGTGTGCACATTACGCTTAGATGGGTTTTCCATGCTCATCGGGTAGTTGATGCTCCTTGAGCACCCTTACTTAATATTGTGGCCGCTTCGATCATAGTAGGGGAAACAAGATGAACCTATTGATCTAGACTCTAACTTTGAGGAGGATACCGGGGATGAGAAGGAGGAGGAGTCAGTTGGAGATGAAATGGAGGATGAGGGAGTTGGAGTTGGGACTAGTGAGGTAGCCCATGCGGAGGAGGAGGAGAGTGACCCTGAGTGGCATGACACTCAGGAGATGCTGAGAGCAGCACATGAGGAGGCCAGTGCTGAGAGAGAGACCTTAGTCTTCAAGTCGACACTTCCTCACGAATCTGTCATAGGACAACGATTCGATTCCAACTTTGGGAAGCCTTGTATCCACCGGCACCATGTGGCGAAGCAGCCTACCAACCCTACTTGGATGCCTAAAGACCCGAGTAATTTTAATACTCTCTTTTCTTTTTTGGTTAGGAATGTTGACTTATATCTCTTTCCTTTTTTTTTTTCTAACCTATCACTTCTTGCAGAGACGACACAGGAGTAGCGAGAAATCATTTGTCGGTATGCGTGGATACACTATTGATCCCCTTGGGACGACCCGACCCGAGCTGAGTTTGTCGATTAAGGTTATCCATTAGCTGTAGGAAAACACACTCACGTATTTCACCCTATGTGGAAGTTAGCGGAGATAGTTACTTCCCTCCATACCCAGTGGCCGGTATGAGACTACCAAGCACTTGATGAGACAGATCCATTCTCATAACAAAGCCACGGTAGTGGATGCCACCATGAGTACTCACATCATTCTGTTCACTCCCAACATCATCATAGCCACAATAGGATCCCCAAATGTGGTCGGGCACCATTTGAGGGATCTCATAAGGACTGACAGGCCATTGGGCCATTTTTATCACTTTGATAACATTTTTTGGTCATTTATATGATTTTTTTATATGTTTCAGGCTCATTGTGAGCGTTTTGACCATGCCTAGTGCATGATGACATTGTATAAAAACTTGATTCACCATGATATATATATAGACTCTTATTTTGGTTCGATATTCCTTGCATAGAGTTTATTTTCTTTTAGTTTATCTCTCATGTGTACTCTAGATATTTGGAACTTCTACTTTTCTATGCTTTTTAGGATGTATGTAGTGGATGTGAAATGATAATAGAATGATTTATTTTTGTATTTCATATTGTTGATATGTGATAATGAGAACACAATGTGATGTTTGAATTTTAGTTTCTTTAAGAATTCTTTGATATCTCATATTGTTTTCACAAAATGTGGTGTCAAATGATATGATAAGAAAATGTACTTGCCCCACTCTTGACTCCACACAACCAATAGGATGTGAGGGCTCAATACCAAGATCCAGAAGGGCACAAATTATGAAAAATTGTTGAATAATAGTGACGAGAGAAAGAAAAAGGTTTGACATAACCAAATTGAGACGCTACAACCCTATCCTACTCAAGCTACCTCATAGTTTAGAATGTGAATTGCTTCATAGTTTATCTAGACTTGGATCCATAGATGATTACTTGGTTGACAAAATCTGGTTTTGGGTTTTAAGATCTTTTGGAATTTTGGACATCTAACTCACTTTGTTTTTGACCTATGATTTCACAATATTTGAGAAAATTATTTGTAACTTTCAACTTTATCAATGAAACAACCTACTTCCTTGCCCCATGCTTCTAGGAGGAAGCATGGGCTCATCACCACGAAAAGGAATAGGAGAGTAAGGCCATTTCTCTCCTTTCCCAACCCTACATCACCAAGAAGAGATGCGGCTCAACACCAAAGGTTGGTAGGGCAAAGAAATGTGTAAAATAAAAAAATTATGTGGATTTGCATTTGACTTATCTAGGAAAAATGTTTAGTATGTTCTTATTTCCAAAGATATTTTCACGGGATAGATGTGACACCATGAAGCTTCTAGAACAGACTATAGGCAAAGACACTTAACCTAGAAATAAACTATAAACAGAACCAAGTATGTAGGCCTTGGTATGATGACGGTCAAAACTTTTTCTTATCCTGTTTGAACTAATGAAATGATTTGAAAACAATTGATGATACCATGAGAATTTGAAGAGACGTGATTTGAATTTTTTTCCAATATTTTTAGAATTTTTAGGAATTGCTATAAGAATAAGTCCCTTGATAGCAAATTTATGAAATGAACTCGCGAGATGAAAATGCAATGCTTATGTAGTAATGTACATATGGAAATGTAGTTGAAACTACATGTCATGTCACCTAAGGTGAAGAAAGTTAACAAATATCAAATTCTTCACCCCTAAAAGTACACAAATGAGGAACCATTATCCTCAAAAATTTTGTTCTCTTGAAAAGGCTCTACCATTATGGGTTTAAACTTACAACCCTTTCCCAAAAGCGCATATGTCCAATCATTAAAATCATTTGTCTAAAAGAGGGGTTTGTGCACCTCTTTGTCATGTTTTGAGACATGGTGTGTACATGGATCGAAACCAGGGTTTAGAATAGATAAACCCATAGATATGGTTTTTATGGGCATCATTTCAATCTCAAATTTCTCTTCTTCATTCTTCAATTCTATCATGTTCACACCTAGGCCTAGGTCGTCAGAGGGAAGAGATGCTAAACCAAGAAGACTACCCATTTCTTGTGGTTCAAATGGGAGGAAGATCGGATTGTCACTCTCTAAGAGTTTCATAATTCCCATTGTGGTTTTAGTGGACAATGTTTCCATGGATATTGATTTACCCTTATCTGTTTTTGCCACCTCAAATGTTTTTGAGTTAATGAATTCAATCTTTGGAACATCCGGGGTGACTGGGACTAACTCTTTTGTTGGAGGTAGTTTGTTCAATTGATTCACATGAAGTTCATGCTCCATATGGAATCCTTTCTTCTTCTTCATGTTTTCTAAGTGTATATCAAAGGGCTTAGGATCCCCTTGAGCAATGAAGACTTCCCCAAATGGAGGAATCTAATCTCCTAGAACAGGATAGAGGGGATAGCCTTCATTTGATGAATCCAAGGTCTCCTAAGGATCATTTTATAATGTATTTCCCTCACAATAATGTAAAACTCCGTCAATATGGTTTTGGACCAAGTGTGAGTGGAAGAATTATGGTTCCAATCGAGGTCACTTTAAGACTGTCATACCCCCATAACGTGTTTCTTGTAGAGGAACAATTTGTCTCTCCATATCCCAACTTCTGCAAGAAAGAGAAGGGAACCACATTTACAACAGCCCCATCGTCAATCATGGCTCTCTTAATGTAATTTTTATAAACCCAGACTTGTAAAAATAAGGCAAGATCACCTCTTTAGGAAATTTCAGCGTCAGATGGCATCTTGTCTATATAAAAAAAAATCAGTGTCCCTATCATTATATCCTAAAGGATGTATGTCAAAGTCAATATGATTTATTTGAGCACTAGGAGGTTATGTAACATGGAATAGATGACCAAGACCTAGTGCATTCGAAACGAGAGTGATGCGCATGTGAATTCTTCAATAAATCTAGGAATGAAATGTGAGAAAAGGTATTATTCAAATCTGATATTAAATCATAGGCTCCTACAAGTTTTGTGATTCTAGGAACATTATCCTATGGGAAGGAAATATCAGGTAGGGGTTGTGAAATGTACTCCTCTATCTGGTTTGCTGCTTTAATTTCACACTCAACCTCAAGCTCAACTAATCCCAAGATTTTTGTGTTATCATTTAAACCAAGGTTAGGAGAGACTCGAGAGTTATTGGAAATTGAGGCTTCATGGTCATTGTTTCCTATAGGAATGCCTTTGTTTATGTTTTATGAATTCATCTTCAAATTTTTAGGATGTGTAGGGAGTGGATCTCAAAATATACTCACATTAGCATTCTGAGGAGCTACAAGTCCTATATAGTCACATTGCAAGTTCATTTCAGGATTTGCTAGGAACATGTCTACAAAGAGTTGCCTTTGGTTTTCAGGAAGTCTTTGTAGAAACTTGTTGTAATCACGAAATTCCTATCTTTATGACCTCGAAACTTATAGAAACCACAATATAGGTTAGGTTCATAATCTCTTGGTCTTTGATAAGCGTCTTTTTGTTGTTGATTATAACCTCGGTTGTAGTTTTGAAATTGGTTGTTATAACCATGATTCATTGCCCCTTGGCCAGAGTTTTGATACTAGTTTGGGCCTTGGGTTTGATTTTGTTTTTGTGGTGGATGATTTACATCGACTGTGTTGACAAGAAGACACAATGTTAGGGCCTCTTTGATTTCCCGAGTTGTTATTTTATTTTTGTCATTGTTTGGAAGACCAACGTTCTTGGCTTGATCAGTAGCACTATTCGTGGTAGCACCATGATTGTGATTCACACCTTTAGGTCCTTGGTTGTTGGCACCATTGTTTTGATAATTTACATTACTTTGACTTGGGATACCAATTTCCCATTGGGACCATATATCTTATGCCCACTATCTATAGAGGCTTGATCAATCTGAAGTGCTCCTTCTAATACTTCCTCATAACTATAAAAAGGAAACTTTTGGACCTCTTCCTTAGTCTCTCGATTGAGAAAGTGAAGGAAAAGATCACAAATTTCCATCCAATCCATATTGGGTGCACTCACAGAGGAATAGAGAACTTGGCACCATCTTTGAATGAAATGGGCATCATATTCATTTTTCTCCTATATAATATGTAGGAAACCTAATCCCTATACATAACAAATTTTTTCATGTCAAATGCTCTGATGAACTCAGAAATGATTTGTTTGAAGGAATGTATTGAAGCTTCCAAAATATGGTAATACCAATCCAGTGTGATTCCTTCAAAATTTTTGGAAAGATATTAGCCACTACAACATCCCAAGGAAGTAATTCCCTGATAGTAATAGCGTAGGCCTTGATATGAGCATTCGGGTCTCCTTCTCCCTTAAATTTTGAAGATGCGGAAATGGGAGCAGAAGCATGACACCACATATGGTGAATTCAAGAGGCTCATTTAAGTACTCAACATATGTACCCATTGCGTAATATTCCACCATTGAAGATCCTTGATGAGGAGGTGGAGGAGGAGTTGGATAAGCTGCATTATAAGAATTTACGAGAACGTATGGGGTCCCTTGATATGGCCTGTAGGAAGATGGAATGCTATATATATGCATGTGGGTGGGATAGTTCTAGGATAGGGACTAACATGCGTAAAACTAGGGAACATCGCATTGCCTATTATGGTGGCATTTAAGAATGCACTTCCATCAAGACCTTGCATAGGACAATCTTGAGATGGATGAGGATCCGTCCCTAGTATGTCTAACCCTGTGAGAAGATCACCTATATTTGAATGAGCTAGATAACCTTGTTATACATGATATTGTGTTGGTTTTTCATTGGAAGGGATGTATCCTTTGTTGTCAACTAGATACCCTATGTTCTTCCCTACTGCATGTGTTGGTTGTGAATTCTGGGCACTTTCTAGTTCTCTAATCCTCCCCACTAAAGTAGAAATGAGATCATTGGGAGAGGATTGAGTCCCTTGTTGGGGTTCCTATGGCATAGGGTTTGATTGAGGATCCCCTGATACCCTGTCATGTATTATTCAGTATTATAATTCTTGTCTTCCTTAGAAGTAAGAATCTTAGGATAAGTATTCGAAATCTCAGAGGCTAAAGCCTTCATTATATCCAAAGACTCATCTATCTGATGAAGAGGATTAGCTATTCGTGTAAATAGATCATCCTCTATTGATTGCATGGCAATGTGAGGTCTTGACAAGACCCTATGGTAAGAACTTGTTCTATTTATGATAACAACATGGTTTTCATTGGGTTGATCGTATTACATGTCTAACGGTTGATCCACCTCCTCCATCCTTACATAGCTAATGGGGTTTGAAGTGTAACTAGGGGAGGTTTGGATGTTTCTTGTGTAATTATCACCCCATCTCGAAAGAGAAGGGTATTTTTGTGGTTGCACATTGGTGTAATATCTATCAGAGCCAAATGGCCCACCAAACTCTCTTCTAGACATATTTTAGAAATTATAAAATACTTACCAAAATAGGGGAATAAATGGAGATATGAGGTAATAGAAATGAAAGAAAGGAAACAAGAAGGAATTAATCCTTCATGTCGGGTTCACCAATTTGTATGGATGAAAATGAACATGTGATCTTCAAGTGCACTCAACCCCTCGAGGTCATGTTGGAGTAGCCGATGTTGAGTATGTGTGGTTAACTATAGGAGGATCAATGACTAAGATTTGGTAGAGTGATCTCCTAGTATCTAAGTTGAAAAAGTGGATATTTAGAGGCTATGAACGGGTAGCATAAATTCCCTATGGTTTTTTTCCTAACTTAAATCTAAGTGTTAATTTGGATTAAAGTGTCCATATTAATTAAGATGAAAAATAGTAATCTATGCTACTGCTGAAATGGAAACTAATCTAAACAAATAACAAAACTAAAACATTACAATCACAAACAACAATTTGCTTCTATTCCAAATAATCAAATCTACTTCTAAACTAAAACTAAACAAATGAGATAGCATGATGTGGTTATTCACCGTCTTGAGTGTATTAAAACTAAGCTAAATTAAAATAAGAACTTTTCCAAGTGATTTTTGATATGTAGACAACCTCCTATAGATATTCTCTCCTTCATATCCACAATTATAGGAAGAAGGGGATCCATCACCGGGGGTTGCTATGAAAGATTCACACCCTCTTTTAAATTAACTAATTATTTGCAAATGAAAGGAAATTGATTTCTACTCTATTTCATATGATGTAACAATAATACATTGTAAGAATGAAGGAAATCAAACAACAAATCCAACCCGAATTTACATAACAAAATTAAATCCATCTTTGTAGTAGTTTGTCCCCTCAATTTGTCATTTCTTTCTCTCGAGTGTTCATATGAGTCTAAGGAATTGGGAATGCAAGAACAAAAGTAGGAGGGTAGAACTTGAGCAATGGAAGCTTGATGGTAGTCATGGATGTAATGCAGAAGAAGAGAGATAGTATAAGAGATAAGAGCTTGGCTATGCAATTCCTAACAATATTTTAGCAACAATACAATGCAAGATACACAAAATTATCGGGGGAATTTTGCTTGAATACAAGCATGGAATATAAAGGAATGGAGGATGGGAGGTGTCTTCATGCAGAAGGTAATAAGGATTAGTTCCAACCCATTAAATCTATTTAAAAATAGGAGGAAGGAGAACCAAGAAATCAAAGCTAATTTTAGATAATTTGGCTCACGATGCATGCAAAAAGCAAAATTAAGTGAACCATCGCATGTTAAAACATGCATGAAGAATATGGAAAAAGCGGTCAAGATAACCACCTCACATGCGGGGTGGCGGTTTGTAACCACCATTGAGGTAGGGCAAGGCGGTCCTAGCACCAAGGACAAAACATGTGCGTAAAGAGTGGGAAGCTAGAATAAAGCATGGGAAGGCTAAGTAAAGATGTATAGAAAACAAATATACAATACGAATGGAAATTAGAGCTCAAACACCTTCTTGAAAGGATTAAATCATCATTGGGGACTTTTGCAACCATTTTCTCAAAAAATGCAAAGACAGTAATTTTGGGTGCGTGACAGAGACTCTTCCCTCTCTTTCTCTTCAACAAGCAATCCTTCCTTGGAAACTCTTCTCTTATGAGGGGGCTCCTCTTACTCTTTTTCTCTTCTTCGGGGTCTACTCTTTGACCGTGACTTATTCCTATGCATGTAAGTTCTTAGCTTAGCGCTTGTTTCAGTGTGCCCACATATTGTGTTGTCTACACACTTGGTGCCTTCTTCTCCTACACCTCTTTTCTCTCCCTCTTCTTTGGCACGACCTTCTTTCTTCCTGTGGGGTATTCTAGAATGGATACATCATTCTCCACGTAGGTTCCCTTCTCAAAATTTGGCCTTATATGTAGATATACCCTTGTTGCAGCCCTTTTGGTGATTGGAAACGTTATTGTTTTATCATCTACACTTCATGGGAGACATATTTCTCCACATATGCATGCTTTATTGGATATACGATCTTTCGGTGCAGCTCTTGATGGTCTTGATCTACCTCACTAAGTTTGAACCTTATTTTATTAGCCTCCTTAAAACAGAGCTTGCACCATGGAATCTTATTCCCATATGTTAAGGTGAACTATCCAATACAAAATGGTTAATATACAACAAACTCCACTTCCCCATCTATGAGTGTGGGAAACTACATAGGTATTCTCCTCTCTCCCTCGAATGTGTCACGCATCCTCTTGTACCATTTTTATAGGCATGCATTATGAACAGCCATCATGGTCTCCACAGTATATGTCTCAAACCTTTTCACGGGAAAGGGATTTTCTTCTGGATAATCCCATACAAATTTATCTGGCCCATTGGGCACTCCAATCTACAAGAAGACGATGGTGAGGAGAATTTTT
This sequence comes from Taxus wallichiana var. yunnanensis, assembly GCA_018340775.1. Taxonomy (NCBI): domain Eukaryota; kingdom Viridiplantae; phylum Streptophyta; class Pinopsida; order Cupressales; family Taxaceae; genus Taxus; species Taxus wallichiana. The sequence continues at coordinate 362,140,666 of CM031235.1, read as the reverse complement.
TTAAACAATATCTTCTCTCCTTCTTGTGCACTACTAATGATCTCATCTACAATGTAGGTGGATAAGTTGTAAATGATGCCTTCAGAAATCTTTTGGCATACATTTAGCATGCCTTTTCACGTTTTTCCACCTTTCTTGATCATTCAACTTGGTAACCAAGCATGTGGCCATTCTCATAATAGGGTCGGGGATATTTGTGATATAAAAATAGCGCGAACCCTTTTGTAGTCATAAGCCTCCACAGTTTTCTTGATGACCTCCTTATCATCCAAGTCATCATCTATGGAGTCTCATTCACAATTTAGGCCAATGAATTTTGATATGAGTTGAGGGTTATGTGCATTTTGCATCCCGCAAAATAGAATTGGTCTTCATGTATGCATGACATCAACCACTGGTATAACCACTCAGGCTTGCCAAACTAGGGCAACTCATATAGTTGTAACAACCTGGCCTTCTCCAACTTCACCTTCACTTCATCGTTGTAGATCGGAATTCCTTCTAGTGTCCTCTTGTTAGTTGGAAAACTAGTTCCAATGCCATCTATTTTTTTAGTTCTCGTGTGATGATTTTATTCACTTATGGCCATCTTCCTCAAGTGTGATTCCCACTCTTTTCCTAGCAACACTCTATCTGGGTAATGTATCTCTGCATACCACTCTTTATTAGAACTAGCGACAACAACGGTTTGTTTTCATTTTCCCTTACCCTTCTGTTTCTTTGGCAAGATGGTTTCCTTCTTTGGTGTCATTCTACTTGTTGGGTTAAAACTTAAATTACTCCTTGATCTAATATACTACTATGCTCAACTCTAAGGCTCAACTCCAAGAAGAATCATCCTACCTATGTGCCCTAGCTTCTAAATCCTAACTAGGAAAACCCTTCCATAAGATGACGTACTCTAAAAGAACTCTCCCCATGCCTGTGTACTCCTTCCACTCTAGTTCATAGATCAACCTAGTTGCACACTTAGATCTCTATGATTCTTCTTCCTTCGCACAAATCTCTCTGGATTCCCTAGTTCACAAGAGCTCTTCCACTTCGTAATCGCAAGGTAAATAATAACATTCTCAACTTCATACTTATATTTTTTCCTCCTTTCAAACTATAAATGTTATGCCACCTACCAATATACTTAGCATTAAAGGCATATTTTTCCACTAAAGCTGACCTTAAGCGCCCTTACCCATGCACCCAATCCCGTGTGAAAAATATTTACAACCTTTTCACGTGTGAAAATCCGTGACTCGACCAAAGACTCTTACATGCACGCTTGTGGTGCTGAAGGCACCTCTTCTATCCTTTGTTGTTCCCGTGCTTTTCCTTCTCTGTACATGGTCTTTATAAATCCTTATCCTAACACCAACCATTCTCGTCCACCATTTTCCCATGCACTTTCTATCCTTCAATCGGGCCATTTAACTTTTACTGCCATCTTATACTTCACTTCGCACTACTCTACCCCACACTAAAATAGATGTGCAGTCCTCTATGCATACACAACCTTTTGAAAATAATGTGGTTACTGTGCATAAGGTGTAAAAAAAAACAATGGAAAGGAACAAGCAATGAGAAAGGGAAACACAAAGGAAAGAAGAAAAAAATCATAAATGGAAATTCTAATCTATTGGGAAATATCATCTTATTTACAAACACAAGGAAGGCTTATTTATAGTAGGGCTTCAACCTACTCCCATTGAAATGGAAAGGTAAATTTTACACATCCAACCCTCAGAACCTACATGCACTTGAATCAAGAATGTACAAGATGATGTAAGGGCCCAACCAATGGACTTTCAAATTCCCAGATGGCTCAGATACTTGGAATCATACAAAAGAACCATCTTTCCAACCTCAAACTTTTTGTTCTTGATATGATGATCATGCCATGCCTTTTATCTAGCCTTTTCATTCTTTTGACTCCATCTAGCAAGTGATCATCTCTCATCTAACTACATCAACTTATCGATCCTTTCTTTGAGGGATTTTTCATCATCCAATCCTCCCACGTGCACTATACGTAGTGATTGTGACATGAATTCAATTGGAAAAACAGCCTCCACACTAAATACCAACTAAAACGGTGTTGCCTTGTTCAATATTTTGTAGGTTGTCCTATATGCCCATAGAATGGTTGATACTTTGTCATCCCAATCTTGTCTTTTGACATCACAAATCTTGGTCAACGTGTGACTTAATTTATTGTTAAATTCCTCGCATTTCCATTCACTTGAGGGTGATAAGGGGTGGTCTTGTGATGGGCCACCATGATCTCTCGTTAAACAAATCTTGACCGTTTCATTTAGGAAATGTGTAACCCTATCACTTTTTAGTCTCAAAGGACATCCATACCTATTGATTACATTCTCCCATAAAAATATAGCAGGTGTCATTGCGGTAATCCTTTGTAGGCATTGCTTCGTCCATCTTGTCAAGTAATCGCAAGTAATGATGTAGCGTGAACCAGTCCTTCACGCGGCAAGTGAAATTAGCCATATAAAGTTGATTGCCCATTTTTCAAATGGATCTGTGCTATCTATCAGCCTTAATGGCATCTCATCCCTATTTCTAGGTTTTCCTAGGAACTTAAAATGGTCACATGTCTTGTAAAATTCAATATAATCATGCTATATAGTTTCCCACCAAATCCCTGTGATTAGAATCTTTCATGCAATAACATTTCCTGCATAGTGTCCTCCTGCAATCCCACCATGTGCTTCCTCCATAATTTCCATGTGTTCATGTTCTAATATGCATCGACACAGAACCTCATCATGTCCTAACTTATAAAAATATCCACTAGTAAAAATATAAGGTGTAGTGCATATACCCAACTACTTCCTCTCCAAAGCCTTCATGCCTTTCGGCACTACCCCGCTTTTAAGAATACCGCAATATATTCTAAGTTTAAGGGCACATGCCACAACCTAAATAGTTACACATCTGGCATGGTATCCTCAATGCTTTACGTGTCCTCTCCTAAGTCAATTCTTGATAATTGGTCAGGCCCTAAATTACTCTTCCCTGGTTTTAGCACAACTGAAAACTTGAATTCCTAAAATAACAGGACCCAACGGCATATGTGACCTTGCAAAATAGGTTTGTTCACCAAGTATTTCAATGTCATGTGGTTTGTATAGAATATAAAAGGTGTTGCCAATAGGTACTATCTAAACTTATGCAAAGACGTAGAGCATTGACAAAGATGCCTCATGCGCAGAGTAGTGGTATAATTTTGTTCTGTTGTTGTCAACTTCCTACTTACAAAAAACAAGGGGTGATCAACAATCCCTCACTAAGTTTTGCTAAGTCCTGCTCCAATGGTTGTTCTTGAGGCATCAACATGCACATGGACATGCTTATCCCAAAAATAGAAGCATAGTATGGGCGCAATGAAAAGTTTATCCTTCAAAGTGTCAAATGCCTTTTGTTGCGCCTCTCCCCAATGAAAGGCACTCTTGTGCTTTAGTAATTATTCCAAGGGTGCGGCAATCTTAGCATATCCTTTTATGAACTTCTTGTAGTACCCTATATGTCCAAGAAATCCATTCACTACATTGTGACTAGTAGGCTCTCCCAATCCCATAATAACAACAAATTTTGCAGGATCTACTAACAAGCCCTCCTTACATATAATATGTCCCAATAAGGTTCCAAATGGAGTAGCAAAGACACATTTCTTAATGTTGAGGGATATCCTCAACTACCAACATCTCTCAAACATCAGCCTTAAATTTTCACAATGGTCTTTTACCAGCCCATACACAATCTAGTCATCCAAGTAGACTTGAAGAAACTTATGGATGAAGTCCTGAAATGCTTGTACCACAATGCGCAAGAATACAACAAGCATTTTTTTCAATCCAAAAGGCATGACCATATAGGAAAAGCTTCCCCACTCAGTGGTGAAAGTTGTCTTTCTCTAGTCTTCCTTTGCAATCCTGACTTAGTGATACCCTAAGAACCCATCCATGAAAGAGTAGACCTCGTGCCCGACTACTCCCTCTAAAATTTCTTTAGTAAAGGGGGTTGGGAAAGGATCGATGACACATACTACATTTAGGTCCCTGTAGTCAACACAAATCCTTATTCTTCCATCCTTCTTGATATTGATGACCATTGGGCTTATCCATTCTGATTCTTTTACAGCCTCAATGATGTCTAAGTGATCATATTATCTATTTCCTCCTTTACTCGTATGCACAAGTTCGGATTCATTCGATAAGGCCTCTTCTCGAATCGGGATTCACCTTCCTTCAAATTGATCCTCATCTCCCCTAAGGAAAGGTGGATGCCTTTGAGTTCATGGTACCCATTTGGGAACAAATTTTGGAACTCGTGTAACATATAAATGATCTTTGAAACTTATTTCTCTGACCAATCATCCCCAATGATATCTTCCTTAGGTTTTGCCTATAAGCCAATGTTAACCTTATTCATTTTCAAGGGCTCGTGGTAGGCGTATGCTCTCTCATCAAAGCACTATCTATGACTTCACACATACCTTCCAAATGTTTAACATCCAAAATTTCCATTTCTTCACCATCTACTACATAGACCATCTTTCCTTTTTCCTTTTCAATGCATGCGTGCTCAAGCTGTATTTCTTTTGATTCTTCTTCATTGAGATGCGTCTCCAAACTAGGTTCACCCAGAAACTCCAATAACCTATCTTCTGCCATAGCACTATCTCCCATTGTAAGGTACTTGACAACTTGTAATGCCTTATCCACTAATGGCTTGGTACTTCAATACTCAAACACTTGAATGAGATCAGCTATTAATTCTTGCCAATTCCCTTTCGATGGTGTGTCTCAGAGTGAATATACCATGCACGTGCATAACCTTATAAACTATAATACAAATTATGCACCCATAATGAAGGTGTTAAAGCTTTTGCTCTTCCCATCCAAATTCTTCTCACAAGCTTGGATATAGAACAAGGCGGGTTCCTTTCCATGGTAGTCTAGTATGATAGTGGGCGATTACTTCTAAAGTACCTTAAACAAAATTTGATTCTTACCTTGTGCCATTCCAGGAGACTCTCGTGATATGTTTCCCACCAATGCATTGTAGTCCCGAGAAAGTTATAACTGAACATACTTCTTATTTCATCCTCATTTTTCCACTAAGCCTCCATTTCTCATAAGAAATCATCAGGGCTTGCTCCTCCAAAGTAACTTTATCTAGCTTCTTTATTCATAGGCACTTGACTCGAGCATGCATTCATCACCCTTGTTACAGATCCTCTAAATTGTCACCTAATCAAATCATAAGTCCTGTGCACCCAATTGTCACATGCTATGCTAGTTGTATCACTCATCGATTGAGCATCTTCAAATTGGATGACTCCTTTTGTAGGATGAATTACCTTAGGATCTTTGATGGAGTGTATAGATTCTCACAAGGAATTCCTCTCCTAATGGCTCAATATAGGCATTGACTTCCCATTTGTTAAAGGGGTTATCAACTTTTCTTCCTTGTTCTCAAAACTGATATACCCCTTGTTAAACCATAGGTCAAAGCATTGTTCTTATAACACTAAGGGTGCCCAAGTAAAGCTAGGAAATTATCTCGCCTCGATGAGTGTCAAGACTTCAAAGTTCCCGGAACTTGGCTCCTTGAATAGTGATGACTACATCCTTCAAGACTCCAAAATGGCCATTTCCTTTGTCTTGTTCGCTATATACAACACATTTGAATATGGTTGTAATGCAGCCTTCTATGACGCGTCTTGGTCATGACCGTTACTATGATGGCTTCCACTTTTGATGTTGAAAATCATGTTTGCAATGGATAAGTTATTATTGTTTAGAATTCATGCTAGTTGTAATTTTGTTTACTTGGAAGTGAAGCCATTATGCTATGTGAAATATAGGTTGTAAATCTATACTGTTGTTTTCACATTTTCCATATGCTAACAACACACCTTGAATCAATTCCATTGATCCAAGGTATGCTTCGGTTCTTCTTTATTTTCATCTTGTTAATTGACATGTTGAATGAAACATATTATGGAACCGAGCAGTATTTTGTTGTAAATTGCAAAGGACCAAGCTTCAGGTGTCCTTACTCGACATCATGCTACAAACTGTAAGTTTGGACCTCCTTTATTAATGTTTTATAATGTTGATCAACGTGAGGAGATTAAGGATCTGTTATGGGCTAATAAGGAAAATGCCTTAACCTTGGTCAGAATGCTTGTTGCTATTTGGATCTGACCCAAACTGTAATGTTTTCCCTATTGGATTTTTGACCTAAGGTAATAATACTTACCTAGGACCTATTACTAAACTATTACGGTTGATGCCTAAAAATAGGTGGTGGTTTCCTACCTTATATAAATTCTAATCTAAGAGGTGATGACCTAACCTAAGATAAATCCTAATGACCTAAGAACTAAGGTGGAAAAACCTAACCAATTCTAATGTAACCTAAAATATTACTAAGATGAAAGGGGGCCTATGGGTTACATGGTAAATGGAAGGTTGGTGGCGGTGGTTTCTAAGTTATTAATGTGAATTTATTTCATTCCTTACATCCTAAATTTTCCAAGATGTGTGAAGGCATAAAAGATGGTGGGATGCCTACCGCATCATTGCTAAATTTAAAATGAATGGGAATTTTTTAATTTTACTTTTCCAAATTTGAAGTGGTTATGGCGTAAGGAAATAAGGGGAAATAACATTCAATAACCTTAGGCTTAGTGGAGGAAACCACCTAGGAGTTAGGCAGGAGGAATTGGGGAAAGTTGTTGGTCATTTGGATCCTTCTGGTTTTTTCTCTGCATGAGAGTTTAGGTTCTTCGAACTAGCAAGTTTGTTTTTTTACCCATTGTAATTGTGGGTATCTTCGATTGTTTTTGAACCTATGGAAACATAGAGGAAGTTGGGAGATTTGACTGTTGACGTTGGTTGAAAAGAAGAGATTCTTGAGAAGCTCACCTAGAGATCTTCAAAATCAACAAGAAATTTTATCAGGCATGATAGGCTCTTCTTGTTAAATAGTTCTACTTTTTACTAAACATCTTCATTAAAAGAACTTTGATCTTATAAATGAATGGTTTTTTGGAAATGCTTTGGTATTTTTTTATGCAATCTTTTGTTTGAGTTTGTTGTTTGTAAAATATTTAATATGGGTATTCTTCCCGATGCATGTTTAAGTAACTTGTGTTTATCTCATTTCAAACTAGAGTATTACTAAAGTTGCATGGACTTCGATCTTCTCGTGCTAAAATGGTTTAAGGAAAAAAAAAAGTTTGTAATAAGATTTGATCCAGCTATCTTTATTTGCTGAGAAAAGGTAAGAAAATTGATGTTTTCTATTGTAGTGTGTGCGAACTTTATCACCGCTTTGATAAGATTATGTCAAAATGGATGTTTGGATTTTTGTTTTCTTGAGGATTTGAAATTTTGAAGGAAACAATGATATGTTTATTGTTCTGAGTTAAATATGTTATAAAGTTATGAACCTTGTGGGATTGTTAAGAAAGGATGTAGTTGAATCGTTCTTCCTTGCACGAAGTGTGGCAAATGTGGGATAGTTTCTTTTATAACATTGTGATGATGTCGATCACTTTCATACCTGTACATTATGAAACAAAATGTTAGTAAATATTTTTTTGGTAACCACAGATGATTTTTGTGGAACTTGACTTTCTTATTTGAACTACGATTAGTTCAGTTTTGCTCCCTTGAAGGAACTGAGCTAGAGTGTATAACTTTCTTTTCTCTTTTTGAACTCAGTAATGAGTATATGTGTTGGGAATTACAATTTCTTTCATTGATCCCTATTGTATTCAAATTTAGTCGAAATTCTTTCCTCCTGTCTGAAAATGATTTCTTTCACTCCTGTGGAATTGAGAACATGTTTTTACTTGACTGCAATCTCTTAATCATTTTCTATTTGGGATGAATAAGATTTGTTTGTAGTGTATAAAGCTATCAACGTTGGATGAAATTGGAAGTTCAGTTGTTGCTTGATACTTATGGTATAGCTATACAATGAATTTATTGAACATTCTTTTAGTGGTAGCTTGTAAGCTACTGAAGTTTCCCTTGCTTTACATTGAGAGAAATATACCATTGTTAACTAATTTGCATGTTACAGTTTTTATATTTCGGTTCAATGTTAGGATGAAGTAATGAGAACCTCCCTCATCTTGATTATTGACTTCTATTCCACTCTCTCTCTCTCTCCTTTTTGAGTTGTGGAATTCACTATTGTTAACCTTGTGCTCAAAGGAAGTTTTGATTGTTATCTCTCTGTCTATTTAATTTCTCATCATTACTACTCTTTGCTTGAAGCTGACCGTTTCGGTTAGGTTAGCTGAAGGGGAATTCAGAGTAGATAGTTGGATGAATTACTTTCTTTTATTTTTCTTCTCCTTCTCAATTGCTTGTTAAGAAGGTAAGGAGTCGATGTGTGACTATCTTCAGGGGAAGTACATGGAATTCATACCTTATAAAATATGTTGATGTTGAACATGAAGTTTAGATTAGAGTTGGCTTAAACTGAATGAGATGTTTTAAATGGAAAACCTGTACTTCTCATCCCCTTGAATCAATAAATTGAAAGTGAATTTGAAATTGGTTAAATGTTGGAATAAAGGAAATTCTTGTGTAGGGTGTCGTTAGTTCATTCTAAATTCCATCCGTTTAGACTGAATGAATTTGATCCTTGACATTGTGTGAAGTATTATGTTAGTAATGTTTAATGAGATTCATTGCTTCTTTAGATAATTCTATTTTAAGAGTTTTGTGGGCCAATAAATTTTTGAACATCTAATTAATCAAGAATGAGCTATAGGCATCTATAGTATGAAAGATAAGTAAATGGAATGTAATATTACTTATCTATTGTACTTTTTCTTAAGAAATTACTGATTGAAGAGTGCTAATTTGATCATGATATTTACTTAATGTGATGAGGTATCTATCTAAATTGCTTAAATGTTTCATAAAAGTAGAGTTATTTTTATGAGACAGTTAGTCAAAAGCACATCATTTTAATGATTAGTGCTTATCATGCTTAGTTCGATGAACTGACCTGTGCTAGAAATTTTTGTAGATGGATTCTCGTAAGTGATAAAAGAAGACAATTTCTTTATGATGATTCATGTGTTTACTAAAAGGCTGCATCTTTAATGAGGAATTATTATTCTTTTTGAGATGTAATTGAAAAAGGAAAGAGTTGTAAAATTTACTTAATCTTATTGATGTGGATTGACATGAAAGATGTTTGAATGTCTAGATATGTAAAATATGTACTTGTCACATAAATGGAAAAGGGATTGAGTGTTATTGATCTTGATGTGTCATTATCTTTTGGGCATACTGCAAGGGGGTTGTAAAATTATTCTTATTCTCTCGTAAACATATCTATTTTGAATCATTTCAGTTGTACTCAAATGAAATATAGAGAGAGAGAGGGAGTTGATACTCTATTCTTCTCTTAAATGCAACTTCTAAGTTGGCATGTATAGATGAATATTCAACTAGGTCAATATGGATTAATAATTGACACTAATAGAAGATTAAAGTTACATATGGTTTATGTATAAGTGAATTGTTACAATGGACCCTAACTAACATATGCTAAAGGAAAGACAATTAGTCTTCAAAATTAAATATTTATTACTATCCTTTTTGGGTATAATACCCAAGGGATATTCGGAAAGAGGAAATTATACCTCTTCTTAGCAAACCTTAAACTGAAATAAGGTAATGGAAAATGGATGAATATATATATATATATATATATATATATAAGAATTAGACTTCATTTTAATGAAGTCTAATATCAAGGAATCAGAATCTAAATTTAGTCATGGATAAACTTGGTTAAGTAAGTTAGTCTTACTGTTGTAAGCTGATTTGGATTATAGGTCAGAAACTTAAGTTAAGAACCCAAAGAATGAAACACAAATCTCCAAGAAGAGGGATTGGTTGCAGATTAATCTACATGGCAATTATAAGTCATTGATGGTTACCAACCGTAATGATCAAGAGGACTCGATTAAGTCGGTAAAGACCATTCTAGATAACAGATGAAGTGGGGGTGAAGGACGTATTCCATCAATGAGTATGCCATCTAGGAATATGATCATGTAAAGAATGTGAAAATATTTGGCCAAAGTATCACAAGTTGTTGGTTGTGTTTTCGTACATCACCTAGTTTCGTAGTAGGATTTCGATGAATATTGGTAACAAATATTCGATAGACCTTTAAATAGAACACTTTAATACTTAAATAGGGTAAGTGAACCAAGTATACTTAGTATACAATACATTGAGTTAACATAAAGGATCGGTAAGAAACTGAGTCATGAAATGAGATATTGGCAGTTCATCGAGTCATTATAGCTGCATATGGTTATCTATTATGAGATTGAATAACATGGAATGTGTGTTCCATATTATGAATATGAGAATAGAGAACATTAATCTAAATGGAATGTGTGTTCTAAATAATAATTATTTAGAGTAGAGAACATCATTTAAAAAATCCATTGTTTCTACAAGTCTTAAATGGGAATGTTACATCATCCCATTTGGTGCCATGCATACAACGTGAGAACATTGACCTCCACTCTTGTGTCAATGAGGATATTTCTTAGAATTCATTCATCAATAACTGCATTCAATGTGATATCTTTATCATAGTAAAGGTTGTGAGGAGGAAGGTTTGTATGCAAAACCTTCCTTTTGCGCTCTACTCCGACGCGTGGTACCTTCTCCCGTAGCCATTCTCCTAGAAAGTGAATAATATTCTCTTGCCTTAACATCCTACATACTTCCCTAACTTCATCCAGGTCCTTCTGTGGAGCCTCAACATTCTTCATTTACTCTAACTACCTTGACTCTTCCTTTAGACACTAGATCTCTCCTTGTAATTTGTGAATCACATCCATAGTCTCTTGGTACACTTCCTTCGGATGAGCAAGGTCCAGATATTTCCCATGTACCACTTCTTCAATAATAACTAGTTTCGTCTTGGTACCTCCTTGGAGCATGTAGCCTCTACCCACATCGTCACTAGTATAGGTTCTAATCCTAACTCACATGCCACTCTCAGCATCCACTATCTTGGTGCTCAATTGTAATCTCGCCCCTTTTTCATTTAAAATTTCTCAGTCTGCATGGTTAGAAGTATTTTCTATCTCCCTGTATGGATGCGTGAAAACTTTCTCCTTCATTTAGATGTCATTGTCAATTCCTTTCCTTGGGTCATGGATCACATTGAGTCTTGGTATTATTTACAGTCTTCTCTCCGTAGGAAAAATTTTGTTGTTGGGCGTCTTCCACGATTGTGTCTCCTTTGTAAATCCTATCCCAACATCCGTGGATACATGGTCTTTTCTAATTGGATGTGGTGTGGTGGGTCTATTTGATATTTTGATGCATTATGGTGAAGGGCTTGAAAGTATAAGGTAAATGCCTAAGACCCGCAAAAGGACATGTGGAGGGCCTACGCTTATTTGAGGATCCACCTATCGCTTTTTACCTTTAGAGTTATGCCACGAGAGACAAATGGAGGCTTCCACGGCTCGCCCATGCTCGAGACTTTTCAATGGTCAATGTAGCTTTGTTAGACTCTAGACACGTGGAGAGCCTATGCTTATTTGAGGTCCCACCTCTTGGTCTCACCTTTGGAGTTGCGCCAAGGAGACACGTGGAGGATTCTGCCGCTCTTCCCACGCTCGACTTTTCAATGGTTGGTGCAACTTTGTTAGAATCTAGACACGTGGAGAGCATGCACACATTTGAGGTCCCACCTCTTGGTATCACCTTTAGAGTTGTGCCAAGGAAACACGTGGAGGATTCCACTGGCTCCTCTTTCTAATGAGAGTTTTTCATTGACTAAGGTAACTTTCTTGGGCCCAGGACATGTGGAGGGCCCGCACTTGTTTGGAGACCTGCCCCTAAATTTTACTTTTTGAAAGAGTGCCACAGAGGCACGTGGATATTTTCACCGGCTCGCCCATTCTCGACTTTTCAAGCAACCGATGCAACTTTCTCGGACCCTAGGCATGTGGCACCTTCCACTAGTTCTTAAAAATTTTCAACGGTTGGTACACTTTTTCCAGGCCGAGACATGTGGAGAGCCCACGCTTGTTTGGGGTCTCCGCTTTTTGGCACCATATCAAAAGTGTGTCGAAGAGACATGTGGAGGCTTCCACTGGATCCTATTTATGCTAAGAATTTTCAATGGCCGAGTGTAATTTAGTTAGACCCAAGACACGTGGAGAGCTCCGTGCTTGTTTGAGGTCCTACCTTTGGGTCTCACCTTTGGATTTGCACCAAGGAGACGTGTGGAGGATTCCACTGGCTTCTCCTCATACCGATACTTTTCAATGATAAGTGAAATTTTGTTGGACCCAAGGCACATGGAGGGCCCATGCTCAATTGAGGTCCTACCTCTAGATCTCACCTTTAGAGTTGCGCCCAACATACACATGGAGGCTTTCATTGGCTCCTCTTTACACTTGGCCACTCAAACTTGTAAGGCGAGATATGTGATATAATCCATGCGAGGAAACTCATTTCTAAGAGGCATGAATGCAAGTATCTATTCCTCAAGGTGTATTCTCAAAGGTGAAAAGGATTTCTTGTCAGATCAAGCCATATGGAGCCACCTGAGAATTATTAAAAAGGGGATTTCTTGCATGACAAAATAAAAGAATGATTAAAAAGACTATCAAAAGTTATGACATGGCATCCCAGTCATAGTTGAGGAACTGAGAAATGTGATCAGTTCATGATTTATCCACCTAGCAACAGAAAGTAAGATATTTTCAAGGGAATAAACATGATTAAATGGTATGTTGTAAAGAGGAATATTCTCTTGAAGATTTAGAATTTTGGGGGAAAATTTAGAATGAGTGAGTGAGTGAAATTGTATAAATGAAACGAAAATGCTCTTGCAAAAAGGGGGTTAATTTTTCTGAGAAAGTTTGAGAAAAACCATTTTTCTCGAGAGACCATCTGAGAAACTTGTTTATTTTCCTATGTTTGTAGATTTAATCATGTCAAGATGGTTGCAAGTGTACAACCATTGACAAGCTCTAAGATTGTTGAAGAAACTTTCCCCTACTAATGAATCTAATGAACCTTGAATGAATTTGTGTTGATCATGAGCATAATTGTGTTTGCTTTTATTTCATAATGTTTTCAAATAGTTATATATGTGCCTGTTGTAGTCTTACATTAGAAATCCTTTGAAATCACACAAAATCTCATCCTCATGACAAGTATTGTGGCATTTGTAATTACGTTATGAAGAGAGATTTCATTTCATAATGAAATAAGTGATTTAAATTCACTTTACTTGCATTTTAGTGATACAGATTGTTTGTCAGTTCATGAGTGTATCATGAGCGTGATATAGCAGGGGTCTTCTAAATTTTAATTGAGTCTTTGACACGAGCCTTTGTGTTGAATTCTTGAAGAGTGTATGAAATCATGCATCTCTGGGCCTCCATTGATACACACCTTCTGGTTGAAGGAATATTTTTACTATTTTGAATCATTTTGTCTCGTGATTGTTCCAAGATTTTGTAAAGGTTCTCAAATATCTGGTATAATCAAATTTGTCTTGTTTAAATTCCCACCAAAAACTTCTCAAATGATAAATCCTACATGAACTACCCCTGTTTGTATTGTGTATCCACAAAGATTTAACAAATTCCACTGCCAAAATATGCAGAGACAATCAGGTTTTAATTATTGTCTTTAGTAACCCAAACCTTGTCCAAGAAACATCTCCACTCTCTAGTGTGACAACTCATGAGAGTTAGATTGTGTTGTATTGATCATATTTTCTCAAGGTTTTCATGAAAATTGTGCAAAGAAGGATCTCTTGATATCCTTCACCAATATGGGTTACAGAACGGGTCCTCTCACCCTAGTTGAAGGCACAACCTAAAGTAGTGAGGGTAGATCAAACCCTTAATAAGGTGTTATCCATTTCTCTAATGCCTGAGTGACAAAGAGTCGGTTAATGAGTGACAAAGAGTCAGCTAAATCCCCTCCCGGCTACAAAACAACTTATATCATGATTCATCTGTCTCTAAGCATCCTACTAGTTTCGTGATGCTCAGCCCTCACAGGAGAATCAATTTGGATACCAACACCAAGTGGCGCCATTGTCGGGAGGAGTATTTTTACAAATGCATACACATACCGACCCTGGTAATGTTTCTTACATGGTTTAAGTATAAATACATTGTTTAAACATCATCCTTTGTTGAGATTTGTAATATTTGTGCAAGATCACAAGTTCATTGTGTAGTATTTCTAGTTTCTAGTGGTGATTTGTACTAAATTTGCATCAATAGTGATAAATGTGGGTAAAGGAAGGTCGATCTATTAAGCTTTGCAGAAATTAAGCATTGATAGACACTTGACAAGTTACTTATAGTGCATCTTGCACAACTAAGGTGAAAATCCTTAGTGGCGACTCTGTGTTGAATTGAAATTTTGATGATTACCAGTGTCTTAACCTATTTCAAGTGAAATTTTTCATTAATATTTGCAAAGATGGAGGGAAGAAGGTCTTTCTTCACTAAGGATCCTACTAGAAAGTTATTTCCGAATCGGGAAAAGCAAATTCAAAAGGAAAACAAGTTTGGAAAGTTGTTGGAAATCAAGAATAAAAAATGGAGATATCAATTCTGAAAGGTGATCAATCTATGGTTGAAGATTACCATACATGTTCAAGTGATTTTGAATCAAGTAGTCCTTGTATAAATTTGAGTTCTCCAACTAGAGAGGGTCCATCATTTGTGTCTGAAAAGCATGATTCTTAGTTTTCCCTTGTTTCTTCCAATGTTAATAAGGTTTTCCAAGAAACTAAGTCATTAGAGGATACTTAATTTGAGAGTTATACTCTTGTGCCCTAGAGACACCTCATCCCTTATCATTTTTATTCTCCTACCAGATCACCTCCTCAAGGCAATATGGCTCAGCCTCCACCTAGACCTCCTTTTGTTGTCAACACTTTTGGACCAATAAATTTCAGAGGTACGGTTGGATATCCTAATATGGTGCCACAAGATGTCAGAAATAGGTTACCAAAATTTCAAGGGAATAACACCATCACTGGTGACCAGCATTTAAGACTATTTTTCAATATGATGGAAGATTTTGAAATTGAATTTGAAGACGCATATATAAAAAATTTTATTCATACTCTTGAGTAGGATGCACGTGACTGGTACAAGTCATTACCAAATAATTCAATAGACTCATGGACTAAGATGAAAAATTCCTTCAGATTGTAATATGGGGATAAGACAGATCCCAGGTTCCTTTTATATAAATTTGAAAATATAAAGAAGAATCCAAATGAATTTGTCCATGATTTCAATACTAAGTTCAATAATACATTGAATAGGCTACCTATAATCCTAAGGCCAATTGATGAGTCTTGTTTGATAAAATATTATGACGCTTTTGATAAAAAGGTTACTTATTACTTGAGAGATAAACATCCGAGAACATTGAGGCAGGCTTTCACCATGGCCTTGCAAATAGAAAATAATATCAAAGTAGTTGGAAAGCCTCCTAAGAGAGAGGGTGTCAAGTTGATCAATCCTGAGAGGCCTCAATCAAACAAAGTTGTGGATTTGGAAGAGGTTGTGAAGACTTTGGCCGGAGTGGTTAAAGAGATATCCTATAAACTAGATAGAGCATAAAAAAGGGATAGGACAAAGTTCCCAGGGTCAACATAAGCCACATAGTTAGGAGAGATTTGGAAATCATCCCAGAGGTGATCACAAATCAATGATGACAGAGGGAAAGGGCCCATGGGATCAAGAAATAAATAGCCTCAACCCAGGGAGAATAGATTGGTTCCTAATCCTTTGACTTCTAGGTTACTACTGTGGAGGAGGCCCATGTTATTGAGTGGTGTGATAGGTGTTTCTTACCACACTCCCCATGTGATGTAGATCAAGAAGTTGAGGAAGCAGATGATGATGAGACGTATGATGATGTGTGCATGATGGAATGCCCTACAAACTCATGGCAAGGGGAAACCTCAACTGAATTAATAAGTGTCAGAACTATTGAAAAATTTTGGGATTATGTTCACCGGTATTACCTCTTCCTCCTATTAATAATTTTGAAATTGATATGGTGCAAGCATTTGATTTTCCTAATCATTATTTTGAATACTTAAGGGCTTTGATGATTAAAAATTATGATGGAGGGGTCCCTTTCAAGAGGACAGGCAACTATTGATGAATGCAGTAGTTGCTCAAGAGAAAGAATATAATACTAGAAGTAAGGTTGTCAAAGGGGGAGGGCCATAAACCAAGCCAAAAATTCCAATTCTTACCAATATCCCAAAGGAAACCCCTAAGAAAGATACATCTGGAAAAGGCCTAATTACCCCAAATAAAACCTATACTCCTACCCATGCCCAGACTGTGAAAAATCCCATACTATCAGAGGAAGTGGTGAATCTCCCTCCTAATACTTCCTACCCAAATATATTCCTTGTGACATAGCCCAAATCTTGAGTCAGATCAAGGTTATTGTTCCCATTGTTGAGTTACTTAGGATCCCAGAGCATAGGAAAAGAGCATTCGAATATTTGGGATTTAAGGAAGAAAATATTACTCAAGGAAAAAGTGTTAATAATATAGAGGTTCCTCCTATTATTGTAGAGTTAGAAATACCACAAGCATTAGAGGAACTAGGTGAATCACCTGAGGTGTATTTGGAACTTCTTTGGTTGAATCTCAGCTGGATGTAGATCCATTTTTACCACTTTGATTATTAAAGATAGCTGGTACATAACTGCATGTTTGATTCAGGAGCCTCATGTAATGTAATGCCTCTTGAGGTAATGAATGAGTTAAATATCAAGGTAATAATAGATTTCAGGAAATGTACTACTATGGATTCAAGAGAAGTGCCAGTAATTGGATATGTCAAGGGATTAGTAGTGTAATTAGTAGCTTATCCAGAAAATGCTTAACCATGAATGTGGTTATTGTGGACTGTCCTGCCAAGTGGGGATGTTATTGTCTAGAAAATGGGCAGCTAGTGTGGGTGGAAGTGTACAAATGGACATGTCATATGCAACCATACCAATTGAGGGGAACCTTGTGAAGTTGTATGGTGAGAAGAAAATGTTGCATATCATTGAGGACCCTAACAATGCTTCTTATGAAGTATTGTACACAGACGTTGATGTTGATAACTTTATGGGTTATGTTGATTGTAAGGAGCATAAAATTGATGAGTGTGAGTATCCTGAGTAGGTTGGTTCTCCTTGGACCCTGATGTTTGATGGGGCTTGTTCTAGATCTAGTAATGGCACTGGTGTTGTCTTGATATCTCCAAGCCAAGAGGAGTTTAAATTTTCTTTTAAACTTAATTTTGAGTGCACAAATAACATTGTAGAGTATGAAGCACTGCTTTTGGGTTTAAGGATTGCTTGGAAGTATGGTGTCAGAGACATTAATGTTACAGGAGATTCATAGTTGATAGTCAAACAAGTTAGAAATCTGTATGCTACAAAGAATCAAATAATGAAGCAATATAAGCATGTAGTTTGGGACTTCATTTAAATGTTTGACTCTTTCAATATAACACACCATGATAGGAAATACAATATTGTAGTAGACAAATTGGCAGTTTTGGGATTAAGGTTTGAGAACTGTATAATATCCCCCTATTGTGAATATGATATTGAAATATTGACTAGGTCATCTGTCCCTGATAATATCAAGCATTGGCAAGTTTTTGAAGATGATGCCCAGGTCCAAAGTTTTTGTAAAATAAAGGAGAATTTTCCAATCAAAGTATGGACTAGGAACCAATGGTTTGTGTAAATGAAGGAAAAGAGACCCTGTTTGGTAAATACATTATCCAATTGAAAACCAATACTATTCTGAGAGGTTTGGTTGCATTGGAATCAAATTTTGATAATGTTGACCACATTGTTAACAGACACATGTCAGCCTCGAGAGATGTTGAAGAATATAACCTAGGCACAAAGGATAAACCTAGGAGAATATGGCTAGGTAGCAACTTGAATAGAGAAGAAAAGTAGTCATCTCCATTCCAATTACTAAAAAGTACCAGATCGCTTGGCTTGGTCATTTTCGAATCAAAGCATATAGGAAGACCTTTTCAACATGAAATACCCCTAGAAGCTAATGCCAAGCTGTTTAGGTAGAAGCAAAGACCAATTAATCCACTCCTTTCTCTAAAAATGCAAGAAGAGTTGAAAAATTTAAGGGATGGAGGAATCATACAACCTACAAGGTATTCTTCATGGGTTGCAAACTTGGTACCTGTTCGAAAGAAGAATGGAGACATAAGATTGTGTGTTGACTTTAGAAATTTAAATAAGGCATCAATTAAAGACAACTATCCCTTACCAAATATGGATAACATGTTGCAATTGGTTACAGGTTCAATTGTTATCTACTTTGGATGGTTTTTCTAGGTATAACCAAGTGGTTGTGAAGCAATCAGAGAGAATCAAAACTACTTTCACTACTCCATGGGGTACATATGTGTACGTGAGAATGCCATTTGGCCTGATGAATGTTGGAGCCATGTTTCAAAGAGCAATGGATGTAGCATTCTCAAGATATATAAATGACTTCATTGTTGTGTATCAGGACGATGTGACAATTTTTTCAAGGAAGAGAAGTGATCACCTGTAGCATTTAGAAAAGATGTTGATAAGGTGCAGGGAATATGGTATCTCACTCAACCCTAAGAAATTTCATTTTGGGGTTTAAAAGCCTAAGTTGCTTGGACATATTGTATCAAAATAAGGGGTCATGATTGATCCTAAGAGAGTGGAAGCCATTAGCAAAGTTCTTATTCCAAGAACCAAAAAGGGAATTCAATCCTTTTTCGAAAGATAAATTTTATTAGGAGATTTATTTCTAACTTTGTTGAATTGACTATCCCAATCACTAGTATGTTGAAGAAGGATCAGAGTATCAAATGGGAAGAAGCAGCTATTCAAGCCTTTACTGGGATCAAGGAAGCATTGAAAAATGCCCCTATTTTAATAGCTCCTGATTATAAAAAGGCTTTCCAAATGTTTTCCTTTGCCTCTGAGAATACCATTGCATCTGTCTTGTTACAAAAGGATGATGAAGGAGCTGAAAGGCCAATTGCTTTCTTTAGTAAATCATTACAAGGGGCAGAGTTGAAATATACTATCATGGAGAAGTAGGCCTTTTCTTTGGTCAGAGCCACAAAGATCTTTAGGCCATATATTTTAAGTTCTAAAGTCATAGCTTATGTCCCTCATACTATGGTCAAGGATATCCTTTCAGAGATGGAAATTTCTAGTAAAATATGTCGATGGGAAAATAAGTTACAGGAATATGATATGGACATCCAAACTACAAAATTGGTCAGAGGTTTGGGCCTGGAAAAGCTAATGACAGAAAGAAATCTGTAGATAGTTGAGATAAATGAGATCGAAGAAGAAAGTGTGAATATTCTTGAGAAATTGATAAATTTTGAATGGTACAAGGATATTATTTTTTATCTCAAGCATCTGCAATCCCCTAAGTACTTAAGCAAGAATCAAAAGAGAGCACTTAGATTGGATTCCCAAAAATATATCATCATTGATTATGGGTTGGCTTGGAAAAACCCTGAGGGAGTTCTCTTAAGGTGTATCACTAAGGACGAGGCCCCAAAATTAATTGCTGATTTCCATGGAGGAGTTTGTGGGGGCATTTTGTTGGGAGAGTAATAACCCATAAGATCTTAAGGGTTGGTTACTGTGGCCAACACTTTTTAAGGATACAACTTTACTGGTAAGAAAGTGTGAGAGCTGTCAATGTTTTTTAAGAAGATTGAAAGCTTCAGGGTCCCTTCCTTTGCATCCGGTGTCAATTGAAGCCCCTTTTAAGTAGTGGGGAATGGAATTTTTTGGGGAAATTTCAGATTCTTCAAGTGTAGGCCACAAGTGGATATTGGTGGCCACTGATTACTTCACCAAATGGGTGGAGGAAATCCCCACTAAGAAGGAAACCCACCAAATTGTCATGGATTTCATTCTAATTATATCATTTGCAGGTTTGGAGTACCTACCAAAATAATTGCTTGACAATGCTATGAGTTTTCAAGCTAAACCTTTGGTAGCCATGTGTCAAGAGTATGGGATAAATTTATCATATGCATCCAATTATAATCCCCAAGGTAATGGACAAGATGAGTCAAGTAACAAAAATTTATTGAAAATAATCAAAAGAACTTTGGAGATAAATAAAAGAAAGTGGGGTGAGCAATTGAAGTTTGTTGTTTGGGCTGACAGAATTACATTAAAAGAGCTACTGAAAGAGCCCATTTGAATTGGTGTATGGAACTCAAGCTCTACTTCCCCTGCATATGTAATTATCTTCATATTAGTTCATCCGACAATTGGAGGACCAGGAGGTTAGTCCCTATGATGCACGAGATCAATCAAATTGTTGAACTAGATGAAGAGAGAAGAGAATCCCATCAAAGACATGTGAAGTTTAGGGAGAAAATGAAGAAACTGTTTGACAAAAAGGTTACCCCAAGAGTTTTTTTAGTGTAGGAGATCTGGTGCTACTTTGGGATAGTAGACATGAGGATAAGGGAAAACATGGAAAGTTTGATGTGTTATGGATGGGACCTTATTCTATTGATATTAGGATCAATGAGCACACCTATTCCTAAAAGATCTAGATGGGGAATTTCTTGAGTTTCCTATTAATGGTAGGCACTTGAAACATTTCCTTGATTGATTTCTCATAATCAAGGCACACATCATTATACAGTGTATAGTATTTTAGTTCTTTTTCATTTCTATGTTTTTTTTTTTGTTTTGGTTCGTCCCGTCCTGGGAGGCGCTTTTTTTGGTTTCTTGGTTTGTCCTCGGGTGTTGGAAATTTTATTTTGCTTGCAAGATTGTTCTTGACTCCATTACCCAATGGATTTTTGGCACATGGTCTATTATTTTGTTCTTGCGGTACTCACTGGAAGTTCCCATCCCAAGTCAGAGCTGATGTTGGTGCTCAATTGTAATCTCGCTCATTTGTCATTTAAAATTTATCAGTCCACATGGTTAGAAGTATTTTTATCTCCCTATATGGATGTGTGAAAAAATTCTCCTTCATTTGGATTTCATTGTCAAGTCCTTTCCTTAAGTCCTGGATCACATTGAGTCTTGGTATTATTTACAGTCTTTTCTCTGTGGTAAAATTTTTGTTGTTAGGCGTATTCCATGATTATGTCTCCTCTGTAAATATTGTCTCATCATCTCAGGATGCGTGGTATTTTCTGATTGGATGCAGCATGGTGGGTCTATTTGATATTTTGATGCATTATGGTGAAGGGCTTGAAATTATAAGGTAAATGCCTAAGACCCGCAAAAGGACATGTGGAGGGCCTACACTCATTTGAGGATCCACTTGTTTTGACCTTTGGAGTTACGCCAAGGAGACACGTGGAGTCTTCTTCTAGCTTTGCCCATGCTCAAAATTTTCAATGACCGGTGTAGCTTTGTTAGAATCTAGACACGTGGATAGCCTGCGCTCATTTGAGGTCTCGCATCTAGGTCTCACCTTTGGAGTTATGCCAAGGATACCCATGGAGGCTTTTGTTGGCTCTTCTTTATACTAATACTTTTTTAATGGCCGAGGCAACTTTCTTGGGCCCGGGACACGTGGAGGGCACTTGCCTGTTTGGGGACTTGCCCCTGAATTTTACTTTTGAAAGAGCACTGAAGAGACACATGGAGATTTCGTGGCTCTACTCACACTCGAATTTTCAAGCGTCGATGCAACTTTCTTAGACCCTAGGCACGTGGCACCTTCCGCTGGTTCTTAAATTTTTCAACGGCAAGTACACCTTTTTGGGCCCGAGACACGTGGAGAGCCTCGCACTTGTTTGGGGTCTCTACTTTTGGGCACCATATCAAAAGTGCACCGAAGAGACATGTGGAGGATTCTCACTGCTCATCTTTATACTTGAGACTTTTCAATGGACGGTGTAATTTTTTTTTGGACCCAAGGCACATGGAGAGCTTGCACTCATTTGAGGTCCCGCCTCTGGGTCTCACGTTTGGAGTTGCACTAAGGAGACATGTGGAGGCTTCCACTAGCTCCTCTTTATACTGAGACTTTTCATGACCAATGGGCCCACACTCATTTGATATCCCGCCTCTGGATCTCACCTTTGGAGTTGCACCCAACAGACATGTGGAGGCTTCCACTGGCTCCTCTTTACACTTGGCCGACTCGGACTTGCAACACAGATATGTGATATAATCCATGCAAGGACACTCATTTTTGAGAGGCATAAATGCATGTATCTATTCCTCAAGGTGTATTCTCAAAGGTGAAAATGATTTCTTGTTAGATCAAGCCATATGGAGCCACCTGAGAATTATTAAAAAGGGGATTTCTTGCATAAAAATAAAAGAATGATTAAAAATACTGTCAAAAGTTATGACATGGCATCCCAGTCATAGTTGAGGAACTAAGAAACGTGATTAGTTCATGATTTATCCACCTAGCAACAAAAAGTAAGATATTTTCAAGGGAATAAACATGATTAAATGGTATGTTGTAAAGAGGAATATTCTCTTGAAGATTTAGACTTTTAGGGGGAAAATTTAGGATGAGTGAGCGAGTGAAATTGTATAAATGCAATGAGAATAATCTTGTAAAAAGGGGGTTAATTTTTCTGAGAAAGTTTGAGAAAAACCATTTTTCCGAGAGACCATCTAAGAAACCTGTTTATTTTCTTGTATATGTATATTTAATCATGTCAAGATGGTTTCCAATGTACAGTCATTGACAAGCTCTGAGATTGTTGAAGAAAATTTCCCCTACTGATGAATATAATCAACCTTAAATGAATTTGAGTTGATCATGAGCATAATTATGTTTGCTTTTATTTCAGAATGTTTTCAAATAGTTATATATGTGCCTATTGTAGTCTTACATTAGAAATCCTTTGAAATCACACAAAATCTCATCCTCATGACAAGTATTGTGGCATTTTCAATTACGTTATGAAGAGAGCTTTCATTTCATAATGAAATAAGATATTTAAATTCACTTTACCTGCATTTCAGTGATACATATTTTTTTTCAGTTCATGAGTGTATCATGAGTGTGATATAGTAGGGGTCTTCTAAATTTTAATTGAGTCTTTGACAAGAGCCTTTGTGTTGAATTCCTAAAGATTATATGAAATCATGCATCTATGGGCCTCCATTGATACACACCCTCTGGTTGAAGAAATATTTCGGCTATTTTGAAGCATTTTTTCTATGAGTTTTCCAATATTTTGTAAAGGTTCTCAAATATTTGGTATAATCAACTTTATCTTGCTTAAATTCCCACCAAAAACTTCTCAAATGATAAATCCTACATGAACTACCCCTATTTGTACTATGTATCCACAAAGATTTAACAAATTCCACTACTAAAATATGTAGAGACAATCAGGTTTCAATTATTGTCTTTAGTAACCCAAACCTTGTCCAGAAACATCTCCACTCTCTAGTGTGACAACTCGTGAGAGTTAGATTGTGTTGTATTGATCATATTTTCTCAAGGTTTTCATGAAAATTGTGCAAAGAAGGATCTCTTGATGTCCTTCACCAATATGGGTTACAGAATGGGTCCTCTCACCCTAGTTGAAGGCACAACCTAAAGTAGTGAGGGTAGATCAAACCCTTAATAAGGTGCTATCCATTTCTCCAACACTTGAGTGACAAAGAGTCATTGAATCCCCTCCCCAGCTATAAAATGAATTATATCATGATTCATCTATCTCTAAGCATCCTTTTAGTTTTGTGATGTTGCTCAGCCCTCACAAGAGAATCAATTTGGATACCAACACACCGAGGGTTGGCCTTTTTATGCTCACCATCCTAGTGCCTTTTTCATTCCAATGTTGTTGGCTCATGTGCTCAAACAAATTAAGGAAGTCCTCAGTACTTATGTTTTTTTCCACACCATGAGAACTACAATATATCAGACACTCAAGCTTATAATTCTTTATAGACCCATAGTTATAATAGGTTCCTCGCAAGAACTCACTTCTTCCTCCACCACGGTTACTACGACCATGAAATCCTCCACGAAATCCACTTCCATGTGTTCCTCTATTTGTGTGCCCTTCATAGCGATGACCATCATCCTTGGAACTACTTGCAAGGATAGTGTAGTGCACACCAAGATCAATAGCATCATGAATCTGGTCAATCATCCTGTAATCCTTGGTATCATGGGTCATAGAGGTACAAATCTTACAATAACAAGAAACATTCTTGTGGATTGCACATTGTAGTAGAGGACATCTATTTACATCATGATCCCCATGGAAAATATCACATTCTACCACCATGGCATGTACTAGACTTCCAAGGGAAACTATCCTTTATATTTCCCTCCACTTCACAATCTATACACCAAAGACCACTACAGACCTCATGTGCTGAATTTGCAGATACATTCTCGTACTCGCTTGGCCATTGAAACAATTTGAGCCTCTAGAAAAGGGCTAACACTAAGATATCAACACTCCCAACAAAATGACCTCGGCGTATAGGGTGGCTTCCAAGGCCTCACGTGGATTTGTGAAAGTCTTGTGTGACAATGCTCTTCTAAATAGTGTTATTAACCCTCCAAAACCATTGAGCATGTTGAGAAGGGTGAATGTCATAGGATAGTTTTGACATGAGATTTTTGAACTGTGCATCATACTCCCACACACTCTCTGTCATTCTTGGTTGGATCTCTTTTAGGGCATTAATGCTCTTTTTCTTGAACTATAGGATATGGAACTCTACCAAGAAGGCATTATTCAATGCAGTGTAATCCACCACCGTCTGATGTGGATTGTAATTAATCCATACTAACCGTGCACGCACCCTTACAACGTTGTTACAAACTGACTTATTTTTCACTCTAGGGTAGTGATTCCCTTTGTGCACCATAGTAATTCACATTTATGCACGTTTTCTGTGGCATCCTCAATGCCTCTAAATTCTAGTAAGTGTAAATACATCTCAAATAATACTTTTGGACGTGGTTACGGCCCTTATCCCCCTAATTCGGAACCTTGGTTCGCTCCGGTGTTTCCTCCACCACCAAATCCACTAGACCCACCAGGTCCTATCCTTCCTAACCCACCAGATCCTCTAGATATTCTAGGTCCACCATGTCCTCCAACTCCTATACCACCAGATCCACCTCCTCGTAGCCAAAAAAATTCCCAAAGTGGTCGCTTCAAGTGTCCCCAACCTCCCACCGAACTCGCACGGTGATGGTTTGTGATATTGTCCCATTTTCGGTTATGTGTCTGCACCGCTTCCATATATGATACCCAAACCCTCTATATTTGTACCTTGACCAAAAATTCCTCCAAATATGGGAATGGTTTACATGGCCATGGATGTCCCAAATGAGAAATTATATCTCATAAAGCGTAGATCGTAATTAGATTAGCAATACTTCTTCCTTAACTGGAAAACCAAATGCTAGGGGTTTGTCACCACTGTGGGTTTATATGCATGCCAATGGCTCTCCTTTCTCCATGTGATGAACTCTCATCAGAAGCTGAAGGGGATTATCTCCCACGCTTTCCAATATGGGGTAGGACAAACTACTCAAGTTCTATGTCTTCTGCATGAACCTTAACTCCTTCCCACAACGTCTGCCTCCATAGATCCATCACACCTATAACCTTACATTGTCTATCCATCTCCCTTTTATGAGGTTCACTATACTTGATTCATCTCTCTTCCCTTTCCTTTTCAAGCAGCAATGTTTGTCATCTTTCTCCACCCTAGCTTCCTTATCCAGGTTCTTAGATAAGCTTAAGAAATGCATCTAAACTTAGGGTAATGATCAAGATCTTCATAGCCAAAGGAAAGCACGTAAAAATAATCCTCTAGGTTCCCTTAGGAATTAAAATTCAACAACCTCTGGAGAAGAATACATAGAAATGGCATATTCTAGAGTATAACTGGTTAGGAATCCTTTCCACCAGTGATCAACAACATCTGTCTAAGTCAGATCTGCATCTTGTAGCCTCTTGTAATCATCTTGGGTCCATATGCATGATCCATAGTACCATCTTGATCTGGATGCATATGTTGAAAGCCATTCATATAGTTCTAGTGGAAAACAATATAATAATGTCTCATACAACTCATGGTACATGTTATCTTCTACCTATCTACGTGCATCAAACTCAAGTCCAATGCTAAATCTTGAGGAAAAACATCCTTCGTGCTCTTGAACCATGCTTCAACACTCTCCAAGGTCAAATGTTCTGTCATCACGCATCATAGGGACCAAGATGTATGCCATTTGTCACAACAATTTTGAAAAGAGGTCCCGGAAACATAACCAAGATGTAGTCATTTTTATGCCCTTAGAACAACCGTATAATCCCATGCGCACCATCCTATCACCCAGGCGGGTGTTGAGAACTCACCTAAGGCACGTGCGGGTGCCGAGCCCCTCCTTTATGTGAGTTTCGTGAGAATACATCCCCTACTGATAGAAGCTTGCATGCAAGAAGGGAAAGAACCATGCATTCATTTTGAGAACTTAATATGAGGCATTATATTAATGCATCCATTCGTAAAAACAAGAGAAATATCAAACAAATGATATATTTGATTCATAATATAAATAATATGCACTAGGTTTTACACCCATGAACAATGTATATTTTAGAACAGAACCATATATTCCTCATTAGAACTTAGTTCAAGAACAACATTACATTCCTTAAGGTCATAATAGACCAAATTTCTTAATGCGAGATAAGGCTCATGCATCAAATATCCTAACTATTCTCCACATGTTATAAGGAATGATCACAAACCCATCCCTCTAGATATATTATCTCTCCTACAATCCTCCTAATGAGATTCCATAGAACCCATTACTATTTCTGCAGAGCTTCACCTCTTCAATCACTATGTGATGCCAATGACCACACACTCCTCTCCATCATTCATCCCTCAAATAATCCCTCCTCCCTTCCTTCTACCCGAGCATCTCTATATATAGCTTTAGCATCCACTACCATGCCTTCCTGAAGTAATAGATCAGTTTCCAAGTGTCCATGTGGTCCTTCAATGGAGCATGTTTCTTCCCATTCGAGCTCTCCACTTTCTGTAATGATGTCTTTCTGGATCCTTCCATCACATGGAATATTCCTTCCTTGACCATTGAGTTTCCAGGATGGCACCTTATCCACTCCACATGCTCAGTCAGTCACACTTTTCTCATGTGCTTCCTAGGATGCCGAATATGGCTAAGTCATGAAATCACTTCCTTTTCCTTGCGTGTGCACCTTGGGTTTTGTTAAACCCTTCTAAAAACCTATCCTACAAGCCTTCACCTCGCGTGCCCACATGCCTTCTTGTACTTAGCCAATATTTTGAGGCCCAACATCACCCCACACTAAGCATGTTATCCATCCTCAAAAATTCTTCTCTTTAATGAATAAAGAATGGTGTGCTTTGAATAGTTGGAAAAAGAATGAAGGAATGAATTATTGGGAGAAATAATGAAATAATGGGGAAATGAAGGATAACATGTTCATTATTGAAGGAGGAGAGGGAAATCCTTCCCTATATCTGCCTCTAGCTTCTCCTAGGAATTAACCTCACTCTATACTTGCTGACAGAGGTCACCTACTAGGGAGCTTACCTCCTCAAAGATTAGTCTTTCTCGATCCTTTCATCACCTAGAATATTCCTTCCTTTACCATTGATTTTCTAGGTGAAACCTTATCCACTTCGCATGCACGGTCGGGTCACGCTTTTCTTGTGTGATTCTGTGGACGTTGAATATTGCTAAGTTGTGAAGCCCCTTCCTTTTCCTTGCGAGTGTGCCATAGGTTTTGTTAAACTCTTCTAAAAACTTGTCTTGTGTGCCTTCACCCCACATTCCCTTCTTCATATAGGTCTCATGCACCCACCTCGCCTTCTTGTACTTAACCAATATTCGAGTCCCAACAAAATATTTCTACAATTTGAGG
This sequence comes from Taxus wallichiana var. yunnanensis, assembly GCA_018340775.1. NCBI lineage: Eukaryota > Viridiplantae > Streptophyta > Pinopsida > Cupressales > Taxaceae > Taxus > Taxus wallichiana. The sequence goes on along the minus strand of CM031235.1, from coordinate 362,112,629 downwards.
TAAAGATTACATGGAAGACTTACACACATGTCTATGATTTCCTTATGGAAAAACATGACGGGTGTTATTTTTCCTTCCCGACTTATTATGAAGTTAGATTATGAGAATAGCCAAAGTAATCGAGTGGTCTAGAATTTAATTACATTAGCATATTCAATGGAATAAAGAGAAGTTTTAAAAAATTAAAGAACTAAACAAAAGATTTACATGTTATATTATATATAATTTGTATACCATATTTGACTCATTATTATGTGGGAAATCCAAGGTTTAGCATTCTTTGATGCTAATAAAGTTGAATTTATGGAATGGAAAAGAATATAGTTTGTAGAAAGGGTCATGTTATTCACCCGTATTATTTTAATCAAGAAAGGATTGGTAAAGAGAATTTTCCAATTTATTTAGGGGAAGAAACCTATGGGATGACGAGTAGAAAGAGGGGTGATCTAAAAGATGTGACATTTAACGAAGATCTAGATTGAAATTTAGGGGACATAAATGGGAAAAAATAAATGGAGGAATTAAAAATAGAATAGATTAGCACTAATTTTATTATTAGGGGATAAATTTTTAGAGGAAGATAAAAATAGCTAAGGAAATGAGAATAGAAATAAAGGGAAGAATAGTAGTATATTGTGTGTGACAGAAAGTAAAAATAGAAGAGAAATAGGACTAGTAAAAGAAATGAGAGTTAAAGAAAAGAATATTTTGTTACTCAAAGAGAAATATAAATTAAAGGAAAGGATGGAAAAATGAATAATGGAAAGGGAAGAATGAATGTGAAAACTTATTTTAATAAAGAGATAAAATGCAAGGTTTGATGAGCTACATTTCTATGGACTTGGAACTAGGGATTGTGGGACCCTCTAACCTATAAGTAGGAAAACCATGACATCTAAATAAATCATACTATACTCATATGACACTCAACAACTATATTTGAACTTACCACCAAAAACAAACAGAAATAGTAGATAATTAGGAAACATAGTCATAGATAGTAGGTAGCTATAGAAAGCACTTACTAATTATAGAATTTTATTATATATGGTTATGATGATAAATAGAATGGTAGAGAATGGAGATCTTAGGGGTCAAAAAATTATATAGACTTAGCTTAGTGGGAAAAGTGAGATATAGGAAAAGTATAGAAAATTAGAGGAACCATTGAGAGAAAATAAATAAGAATTGGAGAGGTAAACAATTTATAAACACGAATTAAAAAGGCAAAGGGCCCATGAAGCAAAGTAATGAGGGGACAACAAGAAACTAGAAAGTATGGATATGTTAGTTTAAGAAAGAAAAATAATAAGTGATAAGAGAGGATAAGTAGAAGATAAAGAATATAAGTATTATTTAGGAGGAAAACTAAATTAATATAAATTTAAGGTACAAAGTTATTCAATGATGAAAAAATATTAGTGAAGATAATGAGGAGATAGGAAAAACACTTTGCATGCCAAATAGAAGAAACTATTTGAGGAAAAGAAATTCTTGAATAAAACATCATTCCTTATGTGATTAAAATATAGAAGGAGATAACATTTAAAAATTTAAATATATGAGAAGAATGAAAACTAATTTATGAAAAGAAAAAGATGAGAAAAGAAGAAGATAATAAGTAATAAAAGGATTTAACAATATACTAGGGAAGAGATGGTTTGAGAAATAACTTGAAAGAAATAAGGAAATAACTAGATTCTATCAAAGAAAAATTAGAACATATAAATAAAGGAATAAGTGTATACTTGTATTTCATCAAACAACCCAAGGCATGCTAGCACATCACTCAGCCAAAATCAAGCGCTCACCCGAAGCACACAAGGGTACCAGGTACCTCTTTTATGGAAACTTTGTCACAGAGTTAACATGATGAGTGTATACATAAATGTATTCCAAATCCACAATAACAATGCAGTAATAAACCATAAATAGATCTAGATCATAACCATATACAAGAATAACTTATACAAGAATCAAGATTACACTTACCATACAAGAACCAATTATAGATGTGTCAACAACCAATATCTAGCCGCAAATATCCATTGTATTAATTACCATAAAACACAAAAGATGCATACATACATAGTAATGACATCATAAGTCATGCGCGTTCATGAACCAAAGAACATAACTCTATTATAGAACTCACTCCCTAAACCGTGCAAATCAATACGAATTTATAGGTAGTGATGAATTTCCCTTCACTACTCATGCACTATCAAAAATAGGCACATGTTAAGACTAGCCATGCTCCTTTACATGATAAATACAAGAGCATGCAAGCTCATTAATAATTGATTATCTAATAATAATTGTAGTTATAATCCTATTAATAGCCCCAAAACTATGCATATCACTTGATCTTCCACTCGTCTAAATCAACCTTTGCATGTTTTCTACTTCTTTTAACAAAATTTTCTCCGTACTCAACACCTATATTCAGCCACATACTAAAAATGTCTAAGTCTTAACTTCATGCTTTCCCAATCACACCCTATTCCACTATACTTCCACCCCCACCTACTTGACCTTTTCTACGTTCACATTCCCGATATGCCTTCAATACTTAGGTCATAATTCATCGACTAACATTACCCCGCACACTATTTCATTTCCATCCCCAAAGAATGGTTAACCAGGCTTGATCTTCCATGAATAAAGAATAAGGAATGAAAGAATAATTGTATAGAAAGAATAAAAGAATACTTGGGAACTCTATCCCTCTCATGGGTAGAATTAACTCTAGATATTCAGCCTTTATCTCTACCTCAAGCTCGTTCCAATCACTCAGCACCTTATTAGTTTTTTCTAGGATGTATGTGAGTACCTCATCCATCTCATCCAAATTCATGTTCTCACCTTCATTCTACAATACTCTGAGAACATTATCCAGCTTGAGACCATCCCATCCATGACATCCATTCTCCACGTTATAAATTTTCCAATTTCCTTGATCTTTTCCTTGTGAGGGTCTTGGGCTGCTGTAAGTGCATCACGATTCTCCGCTACCAAAGTGATCCTCTCCTCATGCCCAAGTTTCTCATTCTTTATAGATTTAGGGAACTAATTCTCTTCTTCCATAGTCCTTGTTCTTATTATGATTTCAGGATCCGCGCACATGTTTAATTCAATATCCATCTTCTTCAATTCATCGCTCAAGGTCTACAATATAGATTCATAACTAGTAATTTTTTGTGTTATTATTACCTTGGCCTTCTCTACCTATGTTGTAGTAGCATTTGGTTTATTCATCCATACTAGACCCTCATCCAACACCATATGAACTAATGTGTGTAAATAATGTAAAGAGGATGGAAACTTCTGTGCCACTTTATCTTCCAAAATTGGTATTGCCTTCAAAATTTCATCACCAATTTGTTCACCCATACTTGAGTATCGAATGATCCTTTGCATCAGTTGTCTCCTTTTCCTTATTCAAGAGCATGATCTCCTTATCCTTATCTTTTCTATCTTCTAACAAAGCATGAATGGTTTCCACTTTATCAATTTTCTAATGCACAACTTCTATAGATACCTTAACCAATGCATTTCTCACCTACTCATCCGACATTTGAGTCGGTTTGACTCACATATAGCGCAAATGTGGTTCTTTCTTCATTCTCTGTAAGACACATGATTCTATGCACATGTCAAAATCAGGCTCATTCATATGATTATGTATACTCCATGATAGTTTCTTCCATGTGTGTGTGGTTGATATCTTAGGATCCATTAACTCCCAACCATACAGTCCTTAAGTTCCAAAGTGCTTTACAACCTAGAGCATATAATATTTGTATGATCATTTATATATCCGGTTGCAGAGTCTCATATGTTCCTTCATCCTTCTCCTTCCTAGAGTGCTTACCCTTAGGAATGTGTACACCCATATCAAGAACTGGTCCTTCACCTATTTGTGTAGTAGGGGTGCACCAAATGGTTCACCCCTATCATCACTCTTTTCCACACCAACAAAGGCATCCCCGACTTTTTGTTCCACTAATCCTCCCGTACCACCTCTCAATTCTTCATCATGAGGTTCCTCAACATTCTAAGTGACATCATGTGTCTTCGGCATGCTATCATCTGATTTTAATCCCTCACTATCCTCCCTAGGAATGTACTTTACACCTTTTATTCATTGGTTCTACCTTCACTAGAGAATTTTTTGATGACCTCCTAGGTGGTCGTGATGGCCCCATGCCCTAAGTTTGTGTTCTCCTTAGCACTCTTTTATATTTATGGCCTTCAGCTCCTTGATCTATATTTAACTCTATAGCGTTTGTTTCCACCACTTCTTCTTCCTCACCTTATTCTTTTCCAGGAGGTATCAGATCACACACTCTCTTTCCTCCCACAATTGGTTGTTTCTTACACCCATGCTCCAAGCTGCCACTATCTTCTTACAACTCCTCTTCTTTTTCTTCACCAACAAGGGGTGAAATGGGCTCCTCATCTTGCAGGGTACCCACTATATGTTTCCCCTTGGGTGGTCTAGGGAGCAAAAATTCATTGTCAAGATATTTTCCATTTTCCAACTTGGGCTTAAGGTAAATGTATACCAGAGCTACCCTAGACTTCCTAATTTCCCAAACTCATAGATTTCATATTAATATCATCTGAAATCAATTTTTCAATATATGTAGACTTACTTAGGTAGACATATGTCTTTCAAGTGTATGATAATCATAATCTACCTTGTCTCAGTATTGAAAAGTAACCTTTGTGCATATAAAAATATGTGTACTGATGCCTGAAAGTAGCACACAATGAAGGCATATGGAAGCTTGCACCAAGGGCTCCATTTTCCATCCTTCATGCTAAAGTGCCCTATGCAAAAATGTTGATAAACTACAAATTGTACTTGTTTGTCCAATACTGAAGGAATATCCTTAGGTATTCTCCATTCTTCCTCAAACATAGTGCACATGCACTCATACCAAAGCTTTGTTCTCTCGCTTATAGGGTCCACTCATGGATCCATCATAGGTATACTTTGCAAATATCTCTGTAAGAGATTTCTTTTCCTCTGGGTATTGCCACATCTTATCTTTTGGCCCGTTGGGAACTCCAATCTCTACAAAAACAAGAGACAAAAGGATCATGCCAAAACTTATCTTCTCACCTTGGTGTGCCTCTTCAACAATTGTCTCAACAATAAAACTATCCAAATTATAGACTACTCCTTTTATCATCTTCTTTGCAATGTGCAACCATGCCTTATTCACCTATGACTAGTGCTCCTGATTTTTTAACTTAGTAAGGAGGTGTGTTGCCACCTAAACAATAGGGTACTCTTGCAATTTGGGGATATCAATCTTGTGGCCTCCTTCATGTAACCCAATGTTTTCTTAGTCACTTTTATTACCTCCTTATCGCTGAGATCACTACTAACCTCAGCACCCAAACTCCTTAACCATGTCAATTTCCCAATCAGGGGTGTGGTAAGCCTCATTCGTCACCCAAAAAAGTAAAATAAGTCCTCATGGACTCTACTCATCAACCATTGATACAAATTTTTTAGTTTTCCAAAATAAGGGAGTTCATAAAGTTGTAAAACTCCTACATTTGACAATAATTTTTCCCCTGTTGTCATACACAACCATATCATTCTCTATTCTCATAGTTGTTTTTACCACCAACATCTTATCCAATTCATATTTTTGTCCTTATTTCTATGGTTATAGTCACTTATTTTATAAAGACTCGAACATGTGAATTCCAATCACGGCCCATAAAACCCCTTCTCGTATACTACATCTTTGAAAATCAACTTTCAAGTCTTCAACTTCTATTTCTACTTCCTTTTTTTTCCTTGTAGCCACTCCAGTGTCTTGGTTACGTGCCATAACGACTATAAAAGTGTGTGTTTAAGTCGATTCAATATCTACAACTCAAAAATAGGGTTCCCTATCTTAAACTTAAACCCCGACTATCAATTCTCCTCCCTGTACACATTTGTTTCACTCAAACACTTTCTCCAATGGAGTGCCAATCAATCCCATGCATAGATTTTTGGGTTCGGTTTTGTATCGCAGCTCTTCGCACTTCACACACAACTCACTCTTAGCTCGCTCTTCAACAAACTCAATGCTTCTTAATCACAAGGTAAAAATGATATCACAACACCACATTTTATAACCTTGTAATTTTTTCCACATTTATTGCTCTCCACCTACCACCGTACTCAACATTAAATGATGTTTCTTTCCTTTTTCCACACTGATTTTCCATGCCCCAATCATAACCTTCTAGTGCACCCACTACTTCTCAACCACATACCTCATTTCAAGTACCTTCATGCGTCAAGTATCTATCCACTGTGTCTTTCACCAAGTAGTCTCCCATGTCAGCACCTACCTCGCGTTACACTATGCATCCATTCATTTGTATGTGGTCTTCATTCATGAACAATATTTTTGTATCTGTACCTTTACTTCAAGCACCTACACAATATTTCTCTATGCATACTCATCTTTCAAAGAACATTAAAAATTTATTAATTTATCTTGTATATACTCCACACCACACTAAAATTATGTATGGTCCTCTCGCGCATGAATTCAATGGATAGTAATCACTTCACGCGTGCAAGTGCACTTATTACAAGAAATACTTGAACTAAATTAAAAAAGTATAAGCAATGATGAAAGGAAACACGTATCAAGGAAATTCATTTAAATGAAATCTAATCTAAATGGAAATAGAGCCTTATTATAAACAAAAAGAAGACTTATTTATAGTAGGGATTTAACCTACTCTTATTGAAGTAACCAGAAATCGTGTCCCATCCAAATGTAACTTTGCAAGTTCTGAATCAAGTATATAAGTCACAACATACGGTCCCAACCAATGCACTTTGAGCTTTCCAAGGTGGCACAAGAACTTGGAATCATAAATAATAACCATTTGTCCAACTTTAAGCTTTTTATCCTTAATATTCCTATCATGCCATACCTTCTGCCTTGGCCTTTTCTATCTTCTAACTCCATCGGAAATGGCATGCCTTTCATCTAATTGCACCAGCTTTTTCAATACAATCTTCAATACTTACTCATCATCCAAGCCTTCTACACACACAATATGCGAAAAGGTAACATGAATTCCACTAGTAAAACAGTCTTCCGTGCCAAAACACCAATTGAAAGGGTGTGGATTTGTTCAATATTTTATAAGTTTTCCTCTTTTCCCAAAGTAAAAAGATTCTTTATCATCCCAAGATTTCCTTCTAACATCACAAATCTTATTTAATTTATGTCACAATATCTTATTAAAATCCTCATCATTTTCATTAGCTTATGGGTGATAGGGTGTTGTTTTATGGTGTGCCACCATAAATTCTCGCCAATAGTATCCTCGATGGTATCATTAAGAAAATGAGTTCCCTATCACTTGTCAAACTTAATGGGGATACATATCTCATGTGTTTGGTTTTTAAATGGTACTTTAACAAACCACAGTTAGGGGACAGCAATCCCTCCTCTTTAATGGGAGAGGTTCCCTTATTGAAAGTAAGAAACAAAGCTTATATACAAATGTACAACTTTCAAAGTGTGGATTCCTGATACTTTGAAATGTTTTATGCCCAAAAGATTATCAATACGAAAGAATAGAAGAACTAAGGAGGTGAGAGAAGAAGAACATAACAATACTTTTAGGAAATATAGATAGCATAGTATAACCTTATACGTATTGATCAAAGGAGATGTAGAATGGAATCATTCACGTTTATAACAGATATAATTTCATAGACACAAAGTTCCCAAAATCATATTAACAAGAACACAAAGTTTCTTATCATGCAAAGATGGATGATTTGCAAATTCGAACAAGGAAAGAAGGAATAATAGAGGAAGAAAGGGAAAAACTTTTGTATTGATTACTTTCGAATCTATTACATCTACAGAGTACCAAGATCCAACCCCGAACAATGGCATAGAGAACCCGCTAAATAGCTTCCAAAAATGGTTACATTTGGTTACAAAAATGATGAAACTGATTCAAGAAACCGACGTCTGAACTTCTCTAATGCCTCAGCCATTTCCATGCCTGGCGGAAAAACTAGACACATTGAATCGCAGCTATTAACCCACTTTTACAACTTTAAAAATGGGTCATCCACGTGGAAGAGATTTGCTGAAGCGGGCCTGGGTGCCTTTTGCATTTTATGATTTTTATAGAGATTGTGCATTTTAGACATTTTGGTCCACCCATCTACTTTTGATATAGGCCTGACATGTGGCTTTACTTGAGTGGCGATGGAGTTGCGGCTCACTTTTACAATTTTAACTCTTTTCAAAGAAAAGCTCAAAAACTCAAAGTTCTCCGCCAACCCGCCTTCCCACTTTGAATTTCGATGTGGGCTCAACATTTGACTTTATCCCTTGGCATGAGTGGGGCCGCAGGTCACTTTATAACTTTAAGCCCTTTATGGAAACAAAGCCAAAATTCCCAAATTGCTCCAATGGCCTGCCTTCGTGCTTGACTTTTCAATGGCGAGTCGTGGCTTACTTTATACTTTATACTTTTTTCAAACAAAGCCAAAATATTCAAATTGCTCCGATGACCTACCTTCCTACTTTGACTTGAAACATGGCCACATGTCCCTTTGTGAGCATGTTCTGTATTTTTGTGTTTTGACTAAGTCCCTCTATTTGGTGAAGGCTTTATGTCTGACCTAGGACACGTGGAGGCTTCCCGCTCATTTGGAGACTCTATTTGGACCTGACCTTCGGAGGTGCACCGATTGGACATGTGGAGAGTTAGCACACATTTGGGACCTACTTTTGGATTCACCCCCTGAAAGAGCACCAAAGGGACACGTGGGGCTTTCCGCTAGTTCTCCTTTCCTTAGTCAATTCAATGGCCGGTTCTACCCCTTTTGACTTTTGTGGGACCCTAGACACATGGAGAGTTGGTGCTTGTTTGGGGAACCACCTTTGGCTTTGACCCTTGAAGGTGTGCCAAAGAGACATGTAGCACCATCTACTATCCTTAGAATTTTCAATGGTCAATTTAAATTTTTAAGGATCTAACCGCCTGGATGGTTGGCACTCATTTGGGGTTTATCCCTTGGGTCTCACTTCTGAAGTTACACCGATGAGGCACATGGAGGCTTCTGCCAACGCTCTTATACTTAGTCGATTAAACGGTCAGCTTTTTCACTTCATTGCTAGATTTGGAATGTGGGCTCGCATGACTGAACTACCCCTTCTAATTTTATTCTATGCGGGGTCATGTTTGATCAATTTTGGGGGTAAATTGGGATAACAGCACCAACTCAAAAATTTTGAAACTTGACTTGAAAAATGAGGGGAATTTTAAGGGTGACAACAATTGTCTCTTTCTAGGGATGACTTGGCTAGGATAGAGTAACAAGGTAAGATCAAGAACCATAGAAAAATCTAGGAAATCAGACCAGTGCCTTATCCATTAGGCAAATAGAGTCAAAGGCAAAACCAATACAGAAGACAACACACATACAACGGGAAAAGAAATAGACCAAAAACAAAACATTATACATAATACACAAAAGGGCGGCCTAGTCACCTAGGACTTGAACAACTTCAAATACTACCCACTATAAGGAAGTGGGAGAGGAGATCCATCTATATAATCTAAATAGAAAGATTTTTCTCCAAAGCAAAGTGCCTGATTTTGAAAGGACCAAGCCAAAGAGAATCAAACTTACCATGGCTTCCTCAAGGTTCATGTATTTTTTCCCATAGTAGAACAATGTCTCCCACTTGAAAATCTCTAGGTCTAGCTTTCTTGTCAAACAAAGCTTTCACCTTTAGTTGATGAGCTAAGATTCTATCAAAAACTTACAACCTGTCTTCATCCAACTTCTGGAGATACATGATCCTCTTGTCCAAGGAACTGGTAAAGCTTGAATCTTCAATAGCCTTCATTAAGTGTAAGGCTGGTAATTCCACTGTTATTGGCAATTGAGCTTCAACACCATACACCACTTGAAATGGAGACATCCCAATTGCTCTTTTGGGTGTAATTCTATCTTCCTAGAGAGCATCATAGAGCTTCTTGTGCCAATTCCTTTGAGAGTCATTGATAAGCTTCCGAACAATGGTTACCAAATTCTTATTTGTTGATTTTGCTTGTCCATTCTCTAAAGGATAATAATCAAGAATGAGCAAGGGAGATTCCATAGCCATAGCAAAAATCCATCATCTCAGAAGAAGAAAAATTGGAAGGATTATTAGTCACAATCTTGTTTGGTACCCCAAACCTTATCAAGATGTTCTCTTTGATGAAATTACACACCACCTCAGAAGTAGTGATTTTGACTAGAATAACCTCTACCCACTTTATGAAGTAATTTATAGCAGTTAGCACGTGAGTATGCCTAGCAATAGAAGGTGGATTAAGAGTTCCAATGAAATCTAATCCCCATTGTTGAAAAGGCTCATTAATCACTACTGGTTTTAGTGGCAAAGCAGCCAACTTAGGTCTCCCAACAAAATTCTAATAGGATTCACACTTACCTACCCATTTTGATGCATCTTTGAACAATGTAGGCTAATAGTACCCAGCATGAAGGATTTTATGGGCAATGATAGTAGAAGAGAAATTCCCTCCACAAGCTTGATCATGAAAAGTTGAAAACAAATTCTTTTATTGCTCTTTGTCCACACATTTAAGGAATCTTCCATCTATGCCTCACTTAAACAAAGAATTTTCCCATAATACATACTTTGTCAGTGACCTTAGCTTAATAGCTCTCTTTTCATTGGCACTCAATTTTGATGGACACTCTCCATAAGTAAGAAAATGTGCAATACCAGCATATCATGCATCTCTTGAACTGAGGAAGAGGACAAGGACATCAACTACTTCTTTGGACAATTCTACATCAGCTCCTTCAGCAATAAGCTCACATAAGCCTTTACCCCAGACTAGCTTAGTTGGCTTGATATAAAGGTCATATTTTTGGACTTTTTCTACCCAATTGCCTCTCTTAATTCCAAACTCCTGTTGTGTAAGAATAGACTTTATGGTTGTATCGTACAAGCACAACAGAGTGAGAATTAAGAATATAAAAATGAAACTACTTGACAGCTTTGACCACAACAAAAGCATGTTTCTCCATCATAGTATATTTTAATTCATGAGATTTCAAAACATAGCTCATGAATGCAATTGGAAGTTCATGATCCTCAGAATTTCTCTGAGTTAGCATAGCAGCCAAGGTATTCTCTGTAGCATAGAAATAGATGATAAAATCCTTGTTGAAATTAGGACATGCTAAGATGGGAGTCTTAGTAATGGCTTTCTTGATACCTTCAAATGCTTCTTTACCTTTGGAAGTCTAACCAAAGTTTTTCTTTCCTTTCATCATGTGAGAAATGCTCATAGTCAGTTCTGTAAAATTAGGAATGAATCTCCTTAGGAAGTTTATCTTACCAAAGAAAGAGTGAACACCCTTTTTTCTTGTGGGAAGAGGAATCTGCTGGATTGCTTGAACTCTTTTTGGATCTATCTTGATTCCTTCTTTGGATAAATATTCCCTAGAAACTTTCCTTTAGTAACACAAAAGATAGACTTCTTAGGATTGAGAGAAACTCCATGTTCTCTACATTTCTGGAGGACTACTTTAAGATGTTGAAAGTGATTTGCCCTTGTTTTGGAGAAAATAGTCAAATCATCAAGGTACACAACAATACACTTTCCCTTTAGACTGCCAAAAGCTAAATCCATTGCCCTCTGGAAGGTGGCACCAGCATTGATAAGACCAAAAGGCATCCTCTTGTAGGCAAAGGTGCCCCAAGGAGTAGTAAAAGTAGTTTTGTGTTGATCTGGGTACTGACTTCCACTTGATTGTATCCAGAGAATCCATCAAGCATAGACAACATCTCAGAGCCTGTGATAGCTTACAAAACTTGATCCATCATGGGGAGAGGATAGTTGTCTTTCAGAGAGGCTTGATTCAAATTCCTGAAATCCACACAGATGTGAATCTCACCATTCTTCTTCCTAACAAGCACAATGTTGGCAATCCATGTTGAATGATGTATAGGGAAAATAATCTTTTCCTTTAGTAACTTCTAGATCTCTTGAAAAATAGTGCTAGTAACCTTGGGATTGTATTGCCTTTATTTCTACTTGAAAGGTTTGATCCCAGGTTTCAGAGGGATAAATTGTTGCATCTCCTTTGGTTAAAAATCCTTGAGATCATCATATGAATAGGCAAGAACATCAACTTACCTTTTTAATAGATTTAATACTTTCTTCTTCTCTTCTTGAGTGCATCATTTTCCAATATTCACCATCTTGGGTTCCTCATGACTTCCAATATTAACATTTTCACATTCAGCAGACTGTCGAGCTCCTTGGGAAGCTTTAGACTTAATGTACCTATCATGTTTATCAAACAGATCTTCCAAACTCACCAGCCCTTTAGGGATCTTGTTACCTTTCAATTTGATGCAGCCATCTTGATCCATCTCTTCCTTGATATCTCCTTCATTAGAGGATACACACTCTCTAGGAAAAGTCTCACTTCCTTCAAAATACAATTGATCAAAATTATCCTTAAGCTCTAAGAAAGAGAGAAAATGTTGATCATCATTGAAAACCTGCCAGTTGTTTGCATTATCTGGTACACTAGGCCTATGAATCATTTCAATGGTAAATTTCTCTTGAGAGAAATCTGGGTGAGGAATCAATAGAGATCCTGAGATAGCTAGAGAATCAGCTCTAGTGTTCTTTTCTCTTGGCACAACTTCAATGGAGAAAGCATCAAGAAACTCAATGGAATCCCAGACAAGATTTCTATAATGTTTCAATCTCCTGTTCTTCACTTGAAAAATATCTCTGACTTGTTTCACAATCAACTCTGCATCACCACGAGCACAAAGATTCTTCACTCCCATTTCTTTTGCCATGTTCAATCCAAGTATGAGTGCCTCATATTCAGTTGTATTGTTTGTATTTTCAAAACAAAGCTTGAATGAAAAAGGATGAATCTTCCCTTCTGGAGAGATCAACACCACTCCATCTCTAGAACCAGCTGAAGAACAACTTCCATCAAATTCCAAATCCCAAATTCCATTGGGATCATGAATCACTCCCTTAGGAAGTTTTGCCTCATCTTGTGACATGATCATATAGTTACCATGCCCTATATCTTCATAGAGTATTTGTGCTTTTGGATCATCAGTCTTTTGCACAATGTATTCAGTCTATTTCTTAGGTAGTAACTTCTTCATTTTTCCATTAAGATCAAAGCATGCAACCAATCCATCTGAATTTTACCTCCTACCTCCTTACAGAAATTTCTACTCAACAACATCCCATATGAGGGAGGAATATCAGCAACCAAAATAGTGGCTAAGACCCTTTTCTCTAGAAAAGCAGCAAAAGCTACTTGTGCATCTTTAATTCTTCCAACCAAAGGCACTTTTCTACTCTCCATGGAATAGCAAGAACCAAAGGCATGCATTAGATTTAGGCCCAAAGAATGAGCTACTTTTGTAGGCATTACATTGTCTGATGCTCCTGAGTCTATAACACAATTACTAAGTTTATGGCCAACTATGAGAAGAGTCACATAGAATGGTTCAATTTTCTCATTAGGGAAGTGACTGCAACCACAAGGCTTGGTTGAGGTGAGGAAGAGGGAGTGGGAAAAATACCTTTAGAATTATTTGATGAAGCTTTGGATTTGGAATTGACAAATTTTACCATTTTAGCAAAGGCTTTTGGATGGGTTTGGTAAAACTCGCCTCTAAAATTTGGATTTTGGTCTTTTTGAGGTGATCAATGATATCAAAAGATCCAGAGGTAGATGGGGAATCATTTCTAGGAACTTGAGAGACTTTTGATTTATCAATTTTAGGATTTAAAGGACAAGAAGTTTTGGAAATATAAGTAGAAGAAGGAGGATTAGCATTACTCACCTTTTGTGTGGAGGTAGTGGGAATATGATCTCCTCTTCTTACAACCACTAGAATAGTTATAGGAAACTCCTTGGATTTCTTAGCGAGGCACCACTTTTTATTTTCTATTCATTTTCTCCTGATTCATGATAGCATATGACTCACTATTCATATCTTCCACTCTTTCATCATATTCATCTTCATCATCCATACCTTTAGTGGTGAGGAAATGAACTTGAGATCCACCAAGCTCCTCTAGTTCTTCATCAACCTCTTCTTTTAGTTCTTCATAGAGTTCATTAAACTCCTCATCATCAGGTTCTTGAACTTCACAAGTTACATTGACTGGAACCTTGATGGGTGGGCCTTCAATAGCCAATCTAGTCTGAGAAGAAGGCAAATGGTTCCTGGGCTAAAATTCTTCCTTGGAATATCTTGGTAAGGAGTATGCTTGAGCCAATTGTTTCTTGATAGAAATGAGATCATTTACAAGCTTTTGTACTAACTGATCAGAATTGGCTCCAGGGGAAGAGGAAGAAGAAGATGCTTTAGATTTGGAAGGTTCTCTTTTCAGTTTACTAGACATGATTAAATCATCCTCAACACTGATAGCTAACTGTTGATCAACCTCCAGAGTTGCAAGGTTAGCTCTCCTTAGTGCATAACTCACTTCGGGTAATTGGGCATTGAGGAAGAAGAACTTTTGGATTTGATCCACTAGACGAGTGTTTTGTGGAATTTTATGAATTATCTTGTTGAATTTTGCCACAAACTCCCTCATGGGCTCAAATGGTTCCTTCTTAATATGAGATATTTGAGCTAACAGAGCATGCACATCTTCAGTAGGTTTGAAATGCTACTCAAATTGAGTTGTCATGGTGTTCCAATTAGTGATCGACCCAGAAGAAGATGATAAAACCAATCAAGCAAACATTGTCCTGCAATGTCTCCACAAAAATCCTGACAGAGACATCTTCATGTTCAACCCCAAGAATCCCACATGCAACAATGAAGGCTGCAATGTGTTCATCTAGATGAACCTTCCCATCACCCCGAAATTTGGGAAAATTTCTTGTTACCCCTAGGTAACTCATGTAATGGCTGAGGAAGAGAAAGAGGCCCAACCTGTTGTCCCCAAGGAAAAGGGGCTGCCATCTTTGGAAAAATTGACTGAAGGGGAACTGAAACACTAGTAAGTATCAAAGCATGAAGATTAGGACTGAGTTGTTCTTAAGGAATACTATTCTTGGATTTTTGTATTTAACAGAAGTGTGCTTGTAGAATGAGTTCCTCTGTTCCTTCTTATTGGAATAAGAGAAGAGTTTTGTTGTTCCGTGAAGTTGAAAATGGGAATCCTCTACCCCGAGATATTTCTTTCCACGTGTATACCATAGAGTCACCAGACCAAAAATTATCTTGAAATTGTTATTTTAGATTGGGATCTATTTGAAATGAAATCCCCAGCAGAGTCACCAAAAAATGTTGGGTTTTTAAATGGTACTTTAACAAACCACAGTCAGTGGACAAGTCCCTCCTCTTTAATGGGAGAGGTTCCCTTATTGAAAGCAAGCGAAAAATCTTATATACAAATGTACAACTTTAAAAGTGTGGATTCCTAATACTTTAAAACTTTTTATGTCCAAAATATTATCAATATGAAAGAATAGAAGAACTAAGGAGGTGAGAGAAGAAGAACATAACAATACTTTTAGGAAATATAGATAGTAGAGTATAACCTTATACGTATTGATCAAAGGAGATGTAGAATGGAATCATTCGCATTTATAACAGATATAATTTCATAGACACAAAGTTCCCAAAATCATATTAACAAGAACATAAAGTTTCTTATCATACAAGGATGGATGATTCGCAAATTCAAAATAAGAAAAAGGAATCAAAGAAAAGCTCAAAAACTCAAAGTTCTCCACCGACCCACCTTCCCGCTTTGAATTTCGATGTGGGCTCAACATTTGACTTTATCCCTTGGCATGAGCGGGGCCACAAGTCACTTTATAACTTTAAGCCCTTTATGGAAATGAAGCCAAAATTCTTGAATTTCTCTAACACTTGCCTTCGCACTTTGACTTTTCAACAACGATAGTCATGGCTTACTTTTTACTTTTTACTTTTTTCAAACAAAGGCGAAATCTTCAAATTGCTCACGACTTGCCTTCCCGCTTTGACCTAAAATATGGTGATGTGTCCCTTTGTGGGCCTGTTCTGTATTTTTTTGTTTTGACTAAGTCCTCTATTTGGTGAAGGCTTTATGTCTGACCTGGGACACATGGAGGCTTCCTGCTCATTTGGAGACTCTGTTTGGACTTGACCTTTGAGGTGCACCGATTGGACACATAAAGAGTGGTGCATGTTTGGGACCTACTTTTGGATTTTCCCCCCTGAAAGAGTACCAAAGGGACACATGGGGCTTTCATTGGTTCTCCTTTCCTTAGCCGATTCAACGGTCGGTTCTGCCCCTTTTGACTTCTATTGGACCCTAGACACATGGAGAGCTGGCACTTGTTTGGGGAACCACCTTTGGCTTCAACCCTTGAAGGTGTGCCAATGAGACACGTGGCACCATCTCGCTAGCCTTAGAATTTTCAACGACCGATTTAAATTTTTGAGGCTCTGACCACATGGAGGGTTGGCACTCATTTGGGGTCTGTCCCTTGGGTCTCACTTCTAAAGTTGCGCCAATGAGGCACGTGGAGGCTTCCACCGACCCTCTTATACTTAGTCAATTAAATGGTTGGCTCTGTCCCTTCATTTTTAGATTTGGAATGTGGGCTCGCATGAATGAACCACCCCTTCCGATTTTCTTCTATGTGGGGTTGTGTTTGATCAATTTTTCCAGGGGCAAAATTGGGATAACAAGCACCAACTCAAAAATTTTGAAACTTGACTTAAAAAATGAGGGGAATTTTGAGGGTGACAACATGCGATAATATTCTCCCAAAGAAACCTTATTATTGTATATGTTGTGCAATCCTTTGTAGGCACCACTTCTTCCCACCTTGTAAGATAATGCATAATTTATAATGTACCACAATCTAGTCATACACGCGGGTGGGGAAATATGACCCACAAATTCAATTGCCCACTTTTCAAAAGGTTTTGCACTAGCAATAGGCCTCAAAGGCATTTCATCTCTATGCCCAGGATTTCCAAGGTGCTGAAAATGGTCATAGGCCTTACAATATTCTTTACAATCCTTATATAGTGTTTCCCACCATAGGCTAGCTAATAAAATATTACATGCAGTAGCATCTCCTACATAATTTCCACCTGAAATCCCACCATGAGCTTCTTCTATAATAGCTTCACACTTGTGCTTAAGCACACAGCGGTGTATAACTTCATCTCAACCTAGTTTGTATAAATCTCCACTAATCAACATGTAAGGTGCAACATGTATGGCAAGTTGTTTCTTCTCTAAACTCTTCATCCCTTTAGGTTCCACACCAATTTACAAGAATACAAAAATATATTCTCGATTCGAGGGCACATGGTTCAACCTAAACAATTATGCATCTGTAATTGTATCCTCAATGCTCTGCGTGTCCTCTCTTGAATTAATCCTTGATAAATGATCCGGTCCGAATTACTCTTGCCTAGCTTTACGACCACTTTGTAAATTCAAATTCCTGAAACAACATAATCCATCGGCATATGCACCCCTACAAAACAGGCTTATTCACCAAGTACTTAAGTGCCATATAATCTGTATAGAAAATAAAAGGTATCTCCAAAAAGTATTATCAAAACTTATACATCACATAAATCATGGAAAAATCCTCGCACTCAGTAGTTGTATAATTCTTTTTAGTCGAGGTCAACTTCCTGCTTACAAAAAAATAGGATGATCAATAATACCTTCTCTAGTCTAGGCTAATACTACACCAATGGCCATGCCAAAGGTGTCTATATGCACATGAAAAGGTTTGGTCCATGAAGGAAAGCACAGAATAGGAATTGTAGTAAGCCTTTCCTTCAATTTCTTAAACACACTCTACGCTTCACCCCAATGGAACTTACCTTTACTCTTCAATAATTATTCTAAGGGTGCGGTGATCTTGGCATAACCTTTGATAAAAATTTGTAATAACCAGTTTGTCCCAAGAATCTATGCACCTCACTCTTGTTACTAGGTCCCTCTAAGCCCAAAGTGATAAAGAACCTTAGCAAGATCTACCAACAAGCCTTCTTTACAAATAATATGCCCAAAGAAGTCCTAAAGGGTGTAGCAAAAATGCACTTCTTAATGTTTAAGGAGATGCTCAACTGACATCACCTCTCAAACATAAGTCTTAAATTATCACAGTGGTCTTTTAATTGCCCATAAACTATCCAATCATCTAATTAAACCTATAAAAACTTGTGAATGAATTCCTGGAATTCCTAAACAATAATGTGTGAAAAGACTACAGTACATTCTTTAATCCAAAAGGCATAACTATGAATGCAAAACTTCCCCACTCAATGGTGAAAGTTATCTTCATTTGATCCTTTTTAGCAATCCTCACCTGATGATATCCATAAAATCCATCGATCAAGTAGTATATCTTGCACCCTACAATGAATTTTAGACTCTCCTCTCGTAAAAGGTGTGGGAAAGGGATCTATTACACATGCAGCATTCAACTCCCTATAATCCACACAAATTCTTATCCTTCCATATTTATTTATACTTATCACCATATGGCTAACCCATTTTAACTCCTTGATGGGCTCAATGATTCTAGATTTCAACATCTTATCAATTTCTTCCTTTACCTTAACGCGTAGATTAGGATTCATCTTGTAAGGCCTCTTCCTAATCGGGCACACACCTTCCTTTAGCTTAATCCTCATCTTTCCCAAAGAGTGATGTACCCCTTTTAATTCATGATAGCCTCTAGGAAATAAATTCAATTATTTTTCCAACCTCTCGAGTCGACTAGTTTTCACCAATGATGGCCTCCTTAGGTTTAGCATATGTCCCAATGTTAACCTTATTCATTTTCGAGGTTCATGATACACACGTGCCTTCTCATCCACACTTTATAAGACCTCATGTGTACCCACAATATGGTCAAATCCATATTCTCCACTTCTTCATCATCAATCATGTAGACCATTTCACCTTTTTCTTTCTCTAGGAAAGCATGGCGAAGTTGTTCTTCATCCGTCTCTTCTTCTTCACAACATACCCCCGGATCTAACTCACCTACAAATTATTGAATAAGTTCCTCACCATTTGTACTATCTCCCATAGTGTTATCCCGTAAAATTGGCAAGGGAAATTTTACAGATAACCCTACCAAAATTTTGTTCCGGTCCCTCGTCAGGGACTCCTTGCATTCGGAACGTTGCAAAATCCCTCCCGGAAATCTAGTTTTCCGAACTTAGCCATTTTTGGTCTTTTTTGGTTGGGTGCACCTAATATCTATGCAACATGTAGTGTTCATGCGCCCCCTTTAAATCCTTTGGCGCATGGTTTGAAGTGTCGACACGCATTTTGGTGCGCCTCACCATGTTGTGCCTTTCTTGCATGTGCCAAGGTGCATGTGCCTTCATGTCAACAATACTTTTGTTGTGCCACATTTTGGTGCACCAAGGGTGCACATATTTTTGTGTTGACAACACTTTTGGTGCGCCAAAGGCACACATAACTTCGTGTCGATAGGTGTTTTGGTGCGCCAAAGGGCACATGCTTTCCGTTGTCGACAGGCATTTTGGTGCGCCACTTCAAAAAGTGGTTGGCGCATTTATTACGCCTTTGCCTATATATTAGTGCATCCATCCTGTCACTTTCACTAGTCAGAAAACACGTGATTTATCTTTTTCCTCTGCACCTGTCAGCACACTTGTCATCTTCGTGTCGCTTTCATGGACCCGGTTTCACCTCTCACATTTTATATAATCCTGGTATGTGGTCCTTATTGCTCTTGTGATTTGTGTTTTGGTTATTGGCTGTTTGTTTGTGGGGTTGGATTAAATAGATTTGTGAAGCCTTGAAACTACCCTCCTTTCTTGTTTTGCTGCCCTGGTTATCTCTCCCCTGCTCTCCTTCCTCTTTCCAGATCTGCTGGTAGAGAGAGAGATTTTGCCTCAAGAACACTTGGATCTTTTGCCCCCCCTTCTCTATCCAAAGAAACCCTGCAGAAGAGGCTTAAACTCATATAACCCCTCCAGAGGAAGAACAAGACCTAAAAGTTGGTAAACTACCTTTTTCCTCTTTGGCGCATTCGCCACCCTTGCAACATGAAGTACAGTCACGCCAATGGCGCATCCACCACGCTTGCTGCATAAAAATAGTTGCGCCCTCTCGCGCACTTCCCTTGCTTGCAACACCTACTTTCCCTGCGCCCTCTTGGTGCACCAAACTCATGTGCAACATTACAAAACCTTGCACCATTGGCACACCCTACATCCATGCAACATCAACTTTAGATGCGCCAAGTATAAATTGTTAACAGTACAGCGCATCTCTTATTACAGCAACATAATGTTATGCAATCCTCTCTGTGTCGTGCCAAGTTTCCTTTGGCACACATAATGCATATGTCACACAAGCCATATACGCGCCCTTTGGTGCACCAAAGTTACATGTAACATAAAGATTATATGCGCCACTGGCGCATCCTGTTCCCATGTAACATGAAGAATATCAGCGCCTGTTATAAAATGCATGTATATGGCGCAGCACACTTCCACTTGCAACAACAAAAAATGTCCTCTGCAGTTTTCATGCGCCCTGCGCCCTTTGGCGTTGATTTATCCCTTGCAGCACCCCTTCTCTATGCGCCATACTATTTAACCTTGCAGCCTACAGTGTTCATGCACCCTGCACCCTGAGGCCTTAAAATTGCTAACTCTTCCTTCTGTCAACGCTTTAATGGAAGATCAAACAACTAATATGACTTTCCTGCATTGGGTTTCACTTCTTCTTCTTGCAGATCAGCAACTGAGTTCAGAACTACATATGTCAACATCAAGTAAGAGACCAACCAAGTCCAAGGGCAAAGCCAAACTTACAGAAGAAGAGATGAAGTACAAATATCAGAGGGTCAGGATGCCCGAATCCCAGGCAGAGTGTGACCTGGATATAAGAGACTCAGAGCTCGGGCACATTGATATGGAGGATTTCTGGGCCAGAACCCGGAGGGTCACAGGAAGTCCCTGGATGGACAAACTGGTAGGCAGTGGCCTACATTTTGCTGGAGGAATCCCAGTCAGTGCAGTAAATAACGAATTCATGATGGTAGTGGCCCGCTGCTACAACAAAGACACCAGGTGTGTCCTGAATGAGAAGGGCGAGGTCGTGATCAACCTCACTACCCGGCACTTTGAAATAATGCTCGGCATCCTCACCACCGGCACTTTGTGGCCGTAAGCCAAGAAGACTGCACCAAGGCTTGGGAAGATAATGAGGATCAGTGTATGCAGTTGATGAATGAGGTATACCTGAAGAACAAGAAGGTGGTGACCAGATGGCCACAAGTCATTCATCGCAGTGATTTCTCGGAGGAACTCAGTGATACAATCACGTTCCTGAGCAGAGTATTTGGGCTTCCTGACGCCCACTACTTTCACAAATGGATGCTGAGATATTTAGAGACAATGAACAAAAATGTGCCAGATCAACACTTCGAGTGGGCGGAGATCATAAGCAGCACCATATCTGAGCAGCTCCAACAACTCACCACAATGGGGAGGTTCTACATGAACTCCTACGTAGTTTATGCTGCGGCCTCAGAAAGGGATTATCCAGCCTTAATGCGGTGCGGGTTTGGCCCCAAGTCAAAATATATGAATACTATCCAGAACTCAAGCTGGAAAATAGTATTCCCTAGTTTACAAAGATTAACGATGCCTTCTTCTCCAAAAAGATCGTCTACCTTTTTTTGAGGCCAAACATGACTCACGGTCGTACGACCAAGAGCATTGTTGCAGCTACAGAGAAATGGGGAGCTTTGTTCACACAATTCCCCACCTTTACCTATCTCAGGGCAGCCAACTTCTTGGGGGAACCAACCAAATTGCCGAGATACGCCACCCCAAGTTGATCTATTGAGTCATGTCAAGACACTTATAACCTACCACAAGAAGTGCCTAAAGAGAAAGAAGGGTGGAACTCCTTTCCCCTCACAAAGGACAAGTATACTTGTCTCTCTCACCACAAAGCACGGACATGTTTGCAGAATTGGAGCTACTAAATTTAAATCACAACTTCCCGACAAGGCCCACCTTCAACCCAAGGAATTTCCTGCCCAGATCCAAACTCGATCCAATCCACATTCCACAAATCGAGGATATTTATATCGACCTATATCATGAGGTCGAGCTCAGGAGGAAAGACCATTCCCACTTGGCCTTAGCTGAAATCATCCAGTACGGCGTGGCCATCGTCCCGAAAGGTTATCAAACTACTGATCAAGAAGTTGATCAAGTATATCTTGACATGGGTGGGGATGACTGGCCTTTCGCTATAATTGATAGAACCAAGGTGCCTCAGACAATAGAGGAAAGGGTCAAAGAAACTCTGTGAAGAACAGAGCACTGGTGCAGAATGAATGGCCTCATTTACCTTGGAGTTGATTTCACCACTTCTCCATTGGGCAATGCACCTTCCAGGCCAAAACAACTGCCAAAGAGCAAAGGGAAAGACAAAGAGGGTGAGTCAAGCTCCACCCAAGAGGAAGCTCCTGAAAGTCCTCCTTCCACTTCACAAGAACAGGTTGTAATCCCTGAAAGCCTTCAAAAAGAAGCAACGGAAGATGTTCCGATAGGCACATCCACTCAGGATGTTTCCACTACTATAACCATTGAGGTCCCTTCTATCCCTTCTCCCTCTCCTCCTTCCCCTCCTCAGGTGACCCAAGCGACCATTCCTTTGGTCATATCCTCTCCCCATCTTCTGTTGTTCCCCCTTCCTCATCATCCATCTTCTCTTCTCTCGCGGAGCTGTCCCCCACCATTTCTTCCCTCATCTCTCAGCTCCCTTCCATTCCCATGTCTACCTCCCCTGCAGTATCCCTTCCTCCCGTGAGCACTTTCTCGGCTTCCCTCTCAATGCCGCCTCCAAGTGTCTCCACGCATTTTCCTTCTACTACTGCAGCTACTCCCTTTTCTATTTCTGGTCCTTCTCCCATAAGTCCAGCATGGATCTCCCAGCACCTGAGTCAACAAAAGAGGAAAGTTCCCATCGCACCGATGGACTTCTCTGTCATCCCATCAAAGGGGACCAAGAAGCAAAAGCCTTTAACCCGCTTCTCTCAGAGTGCGTCAGGGGAGAGAGTAATGGAGATAGCATACCCCAATCCTTTAAAGGATAAAAAGGATCTATCTTCGACATATTACATAGTGACCCAAGTCACAATGGGGACATCTTCAGAAAGCCTTCAGGGAGAGGCCCTATCTGTAGTTGACGCCCTTTGCAAGAAGCTCCAGGAAGCAAAGGAAGAGAAAAGGCTGTTAAAGGAGCAAAATAAACATCTTCTCCACGCCTTGCAGAAAATGGGCAGTGCACCTCCTACAACTGCCACCAAAACTCCTGAGCCTCTGAGCCAGGATAAGATTAATGAGTATGCTAAAATCGGCGAGCAGGGTATGGCAGTTTCTACCTGGAGGAGCCAAATCCTCAAGGAAAGTGAGGGAGTAATCGCCAAGTTCACCAGTTTGTATCAGAATATCAATCGGGTGAACAAAGAACTCCAGGTGATAGCAGGACCCATCTCCGAAGAGCTGGACCACGCCAAGATGCAGCATGAGACCTTTCAGAAAATGTTCGACTGTTCAGTCAAGATCTGGTCAAGTTTGGCGTCCTTGGTCACCCCAGAGCCCTCAACAAAATCCTCTCTACTTTGGATTATCGGGTTGATCAGCTGGAGTTTGTCCTGGAGAAGATTGATAAGATAAAGGAGGAAGCCCTAGATGCAATGCATCAAATGGAGCAGATTATCCTGAGAATGTCACCGAGCTTACTCACTCCTTCTTTCGCCTTAAGAAAGGTTGATGAAACTATTCGGATCTTCAAGGAGATCATTTCACAGGGGCTGGGACCAGAGGTCACTTTCGACACCGAATCCATCAACAATCTACTGGCTTGTCGTGACTTCATCAGGTACCTGATAGAGGCGAAAATGATTATTCCAAACTCCCCAAAAAGCTCACAAACGAGCAAGAGACTTGCGAAGCTATCAGTGATCGACACAAGGATCCTTCCCAGGATCAACTTCAACCCATGATCAGCAAGTTCATGGAGTACCGTGCCCAGTTCCACATCTCGTCTCCCGAGCAGCAGCAAAAGCAGGATACCCCCTTCCAGCCGTGGGACGACGACGAATAGTTTCTTTCTTCCCAACTTTCTCCTTGTAATTATCCAAAGTATGTTGACACAAATGATGACATCATCCATGTTGCATCATGAGATGATGTCATCCACCAAAGTTGTCAAAAGTCAACAAATGACTTTGGAATCTTTTGTAAGATATTTTGTAATTAGGTGGTTGTTTCCTTTTTGCCTTCTTTTCTTCTCCTTCTTCTATAAATACTTGAATACTTGTTGTATTCGGGGTGGACATTTTTCAGATGAAAAATAGAAGTGAGAAGAAAAGGCTTTGTACTTTTTGTAACAGAAGAAAATATTAATACAAATATTGAGACTTTGTGCTGAATATGTGTGTTATGGGCATCTGATCTTTCTTATGTCAGATTTATGCATTTATTCTGTTGGATCTATCTCTACTTTTTTGTCATTTGTTCATCAGTATTGCTTTGTTTGTCTATGCAAGTAGGTTCGGCTCTGTTTACTACCAGCCCAAAACATAGACCCTCTGACCTTTCTACTTTGGAATTCATTTCTTTTCTCCCTTCAGATCCATCTTCCTTCCCTTCTTTCCTTCATTCCTTTCTGTTCTTCGTCGGAACTACTCTACTGGGATGAGATCCCAACCCCTGAAGGCAGAATATTGTGAGACTTGCACAAGATTCCTGCTGGTAGAATAGCAATAAACCAGTTTCGCTTTGCTGACTCAAAGAGGGGCTATGCCCTGCACACTGTTGGCTCATTTATCCATAGATCTGTCCATTCGACAGATTTTCAAACCAACACATAGTCAAGTGCTTCATAACATTTAATGCCTCATTCACTAGATTTTTAGTAGAAAAATAGTCAAAGGTACGAATCATACATGTATTCAATTCTTGTCATTTCCCTATCTCTCTATTCAAGTCCACATAAACATACCATGCATGTGCACACCTCACAAGGTGAAGTAGAACTTGTGCACCCATAGTGAAGGTGGTAAGGCCTCTTTCCTCTCTGTCCAGAGTCTCTCACACTTATAAATGTGATGTGAAGAAGAATCCTTCCCATGGAATTCACATCTTGGTAGGCTCATTACTCCAAAGAAATCTAGAAAATAAGGTGATTCTGACTCTCACCACTCCAAAATACCATATTTGTGTACCATCCACTAGTGTGCTACTATTCAATGCAATGTATACACTAGGATATTTCTTCTTTCCACTTGGTCTATCCATGGAACTTCCATAGCATGTAGGAATACTTCAAGATTTTCTTCACCAAAGTGTACCTAGGTACCTATTTCTCGCCCAAATTCCTTACACAACATTACCTACTAATGCACGTAATCGTACTCTACATCTCGCGTCTAACCATTTCATAAGTCTCATGTACCCAATTATCATAAGAAAGGCTAGTAGTATCACTCGTAGATTGTGCATCCTCCCACCGAATAACTCCTTCAAGATCTCTAATGGTGCACACATAAATTTTGTTCAAATCCTCTTCACATAAGGTACAGATTTTCCTTTTATCAAAGGAATGATGACGCACTCTTCTTTTTTCTCAAAACTTATATAGCCTTTATTAAAGCACAAATCAACATTATTTGCATAACACCAAGGGCACCAAGGCAATGCTAGAAAACTATCTACCTCTGCAAATTCCACAACCTCAAAGTCCCCAATAAACTTGGCCCCTTGTATCGTAATAGTATCATCCTTCAAGAATCCAATGAGTGTGGCTTTAGTCATGTTTTCCATAAACAACACATTTTAAGATGCCTACAATGGTGGCCTCCTCATCTGATTTCATGCGTCCAAGGTGAGTACATTCACTTTTACACCTGTATCAATCAAAATTTTACTCAATAGCCATCTATCAACAACAACATTTAGAGTGATCTCTTTGTCATAATCAAGACTATGAGGAGGTAAGTTAGCATGTAAAATTTGTCTCTCGCACTCAAATCCAAAGCATGCGGCATCTTTCTCGCTTAGTCATTCCCACAAAGAAAGGAATGACGTTTTCTTGTTACAACATCTTATAAACCTCCTTCAAATCATCAACATCCTTCTGATGAATCTTAACTACTTTTGCCTACTCCATCTTCCACGACTTCTCTTTTAAGCATTGTATCTCACCCTACAAGTTTTAATAACTTTCATGGTTTCTTGATAAAAAAATTCTGATGAGTAAGGTCTGGATACTTTTCATGCACTGCCTCCTCTTTAGTAATAATAGTCTTCTCGTTTAGGAAATTATGTGGCATGTGCAGCCTCAGTGTGTGTAGTGACTAATACATAAAACATCTCAGGATCAAGCGCTACCTTTGGCAGCCACTAATCTCCCATAGTGCATTGTACTCTAACCATTCTCATGCCGTTATCCTTCTTTTTCTTCTTTCTCATATGCTCATATAAATTTGGGCATTCTTCATAAGTGTGGTTATTTCCACAAAAAGAGAAAATAACATTCTTAGGTCATTTGTATTTATAGTGATTAGGGGATCCACATGTATAACATTTTCCATGAGGGAACTCACTTCTTCCACCACCCCAACCGCGGCCTCTGAATCCTCCACGGTAGCCCCTAACTCTACCTCTACCATCTCCATCAAAGCACCCTTCATTGTAACTATGATCATGATGTTCACCTTACTCCTTGGAATTTTTTGCAACATTGGTCTGACATACACTAGTATCAATGGCATCATGAATCTAATCAATCAACTTGTAATTCTCTATATCATGAGTAGTATACCTGTAAATCTTACAGTAATAGGATATGTTGTTTTTTATTTTACATTACAACAGGGGAACCTACTTGAATCATGATCCAAGTGAAAATATTGTATTCCAATAACATGGAGCACACTAATTTATGAGGATAACTATCCTTAGTATGTCCTTCTACTTCATAGTCCGTGTACCAAATACCACTACGCATCTCATGAGCTAAATTAGCTAAAAAAATTCCAAATGGTTTTCCATAACCGCAATCCGAGCTTCTAAAATGGGTTTCCATAGCTGCAACTGAGCTTCTAGTGTCTATGCTCCCAACTTCCTCAACTCGTAGAGCTACCTCAAATGCCTCACGTAGATTTGTATAAGTCTTGTGTGAGAGCACCCTTCTAAAAAGGGTGACTAAACCTCCAACAAACCATTGAGCATGCTGACTCAAGTGAATGTCATAAGATAACTTTGATAACAGATTTTTGAATCATGTGTCATACTCCCTAACACTTTCAGTCATGCCCTACTTTATGTCCTTAAGCGCAGTGATGCTCTTTTTCTCAAACTCAGTTATATGAAACTCTATTAAGAGAGCATCACATAGTGTGGTATAGTCTACACAAGTCTGGTTCATATCATATTTCATGTAATAGCTATGCACGTGCCCTTGTAAAGTAGTAGCAAACTAATTTACCTTACGCTCTGGAGTTGTAATTCCCTTAGCACATCATAGTATCTCACACATATGCACATGCTCAGCTGAATATTCAATTCCTCTTTATTTTGGGAGACAAAGAGACATCTCAAAATATAATTTTTAGGGTTGGTGCGGAACATTCCCACTAGATCCGAAACCTGTATTACATCATGTGTTCCCTCCACCTCTAGAACCACTAGATCCACTAGATCCCAAGCCACCGATCCTCATCCCAGTAGCAAGAAATAGACCAGAGGATTCATTGCGTTATGTTCCAACATTTGTACAAAACCGAACTCCCATGGTTTGCAAAGTTGTACTACTTCCGACGTAATACCAATGTTTAGCATGTCCACTTATGTGTTGATGATGTGCCAAAAATATACCTCTAATGGTACCTCATAATAACACAAATGACAATTACGCTGCCAAAGATGAATAATCTACTTGATTAACTCTTGAACTTGATGGAAAATTAACTCTATCTGTCACTACTCTACTTCCCATACTAGCTTTCTTACTAATGACTGATCATAGAAACTAGGAAACCAAGTGCAAGGGCTAGGTTGCTAGGAGGGATAAAATGTATGTCTACGGTCCTCGTAGTTTCCACCGGCACACTCTCATCTAAGGTCAAGGAGGGTTATCTATCATTCTTACCCAAATGGGGGAGTTCTAGATCCTTCGGCTCCACGGCCTCTATGTGAGCTCCAAATCCTTCACAAGCCATCTCTCTCCACAATGCCATTCATTCCGTAACTTCACGTTGCTTCTCTAAATCCCTATCACATGCCTTATTAAAATTAGGCCATATTTCTTCTCTCTTTCTTTCTCGTCACTAGGTCTCGTAATCTTTCGCCACACTTGATCATGCCCCTACATGTAATTGGGTTTAGCTAGCCATAGGACGTTCTTCCAAATCCATAGTTACAATCAAGATCTTAATTGCTAAAGGAATAGCATGCAAATAAGATCATATGGGTTCACACAAGAACTGAAACTCAATAACCTCTGGATAAGAATAAGTATAAATAGCATACTCCAATGTGTAACTATGAAAAACACCACTCCACCGGATATCTACAAAGTGTGTTTCCAAGTCAAATCAGCATTATTCAAAGCCTAGTAATCTTCCTATATCCATACAATTGTTCTAAACCTCCAATTTTCTCTTTGATGCATAAGTTGTTAACCAATCATACAAATATATGGGGAAATAGCTGAAAAATGTCTCATAGAGCTCATGATATAGATTTTATTCAATCCACACACATGCATCAAATTCAGGTCCAATGTTAAATATGTGAGCAAACTCTTCCTCTAGATTCTCTAACCAATCCTAAATGCTAGCAAAATTCAATTGCTACGTCTTCATTAGGAAATATCCTAGAAAACAACTGGAAAAGAGGTCTCGTAATGAAACCAAAATGTAGTCTTTTATTTCACCAAATAGCCTAAAGCGCGCTGGCACATCACTCAGCCTAGAACCGAGTGCTCACCCAAAGCATGTGAGGATACCATGTCCCTTTTTTTATGGAATATTTGTCAAGGATTTAACATGATGAGTGCATACATAAATGTATTCCAGATCCACAATAAAAATAAAGTGATAAACCATAAACAGATATAGATCATAACCATATACAATAAGTTATACAAGAATCAAGATTAGGTTTACCATACAAGAACTAGTCATAGATATGTCAACAACCAATATCCATCCATAAATATCCATTGTATTAATTGTTATAAAACACATAAGATGCATACATACATAGTAATGACATCATAAGTCATGTGCCCTCATGAACTAGTAGCATAACTCTATTACAAAACTCACTCCTTAAACTATGCAAATCAATACATATTTATAGGTAGTGGGGACTTTCCCTTCACTACTCATGTACTCTCCAAAATAGGCTACATGCTAAGAATATCCATGCACCTTTACGTGATAAATATAAGAGCATGCAAGCTCACTAATAATATATTATCTAATAATAATTATAGTTTTAATCCTATTAATAGCCCCAAAAATATGCATGTAAATTTATCTTCCACTCATCTAAATCAGCCTTTGCGTGCTTTCCAAGTCTTTTAACAAAATGTTATCTTCACTCAACACCTATATTTATCCTCTTACCGAAAATGGCTAAGTATTGAATTCATTCTTTCTCGCGCGCCCTCTTCCACTATACTTTTGTACGCACCTATGCACATTATGTCTTGCCATTCCTTATGTTCCTTCAATAATTAGGTCGTAATTCACACATCAAATATTGCAAATTTGCTCAAAAAAACCTACAAAATGATCTAAAAATCAAATTCTCCTTTGTTTAGAAAATATACTTTGGATGGTAAGGAGAATTTGTTCATTTTATGTTCATACTAGATAATTAATAACATTACAAATTCATAAGTGGTTTTTTTGAATTCTTCAATACATTTAGGGACAATAATTTGAAATGGTATATGAATAGTAAGCTATTTGATTTGCAGGATCTCGGCACTAGCTATTGGAGCGGTAATAACTCTCGACCCCACATGAACTAATACATAGGATGAATTACAAAAATATTTTAAACTAGATTTACATTTCCTCATTGGTCCCATAGAGAGTGTAAATAAAATGAGGGAAATTATCCGAAGGAAAACTAATTGGTAAAGATGTTGATCGAATATATAAAAGGGTATTTAGAATTTTGTATGAACCATTAGTGGAAAAAAATGGTTTATTTCAATATTGCATATAAAGAGGGAAATGAGAGGGAGAAATTATGCTAAGAATATACCTAGAAAAATTATAGCATGAGTTGGCCTAATTATGACTGAAGAAGGAAATCCAGATGAAAACAAATATCAAAACTCACTCACCACCAAAACTTATAAGTATGCACAAGATATGGTGTAATCGTATACTATGAAAATGGATAGTTACAAAGAGTACTTATATAGAATGATAAATAATGAAAACTCCACTACGAACACAACCTATTAATATGACACTACCTCAACAACAACCTATTTTAAAATACCATTTACCATGCTCCATTTGTAGATTATGAGACTAGCATAATCAGCACATGTGTCCATTAATGAATGGTATCCCCTCTCACGAATCAAATAATGTAAAATATAATGTGTGGCTCATGTAATCATTATCAATTAAATTATCCAAGTATTGATGTGATGAAAGATCTAAAAATATAACTTGTTTATCCATGATAATTAAATAGGTTCTGAACAATAAGCACAAGATGTCCCAAT
Organism: Taxus wallichiana var. yunnanensis; assembly: GCA_018340775.1. Taxonomy (NCBI): domain Eukaryota; kingdom Viridiplantae; phylum Streptophyta; class Pinopsida; order Cupressales; family Taxaceae; genus Taxus; species Taxus wallichiana. The sequence goes on along the minus strand of CM031235.1, from coordinate 362,081,738 downwards.
AGTCATGATGTATTTTTCCACTCTAATAACACAAAATAAAATAAAATTTAAAGTATCACCAACCATACCATAGAATATGACACCCCACCGTACCAATATAACAATTCCCAAATTACAATGGTTGTACCCATAGAATGTGAGAAGTGATTACTAAGAGTAAGGATTCAAATATTTAACATATAAAAATGGTCGTTATCATGGAGGATATAGCATAAATAATTATAATATATGTGGTTATATAGGTGTATATATACAAATATACCAATTATTTGGTTATCTAAATAATCAATGTGGGGAAATGGATATTAAAGGATAATATAACAACAACCTATGAAAAGTTATCAATGTAGAAATGAAGGAAATGTTGTGATATAATCTACGAACTTGAGCCCAATGTATGTATATTTTCCCATGAATGGGGTGAATATGATTCATTTAGTTGTCCAAAATAACACAATTCTATAATAATAATGGTAGAAAATATAAGCATTAGAACGATAACAATAAAACTACCTAACACTTAACCAATTTTTGCAAATTGAACTTTAACTTTTAAAAAATTGAGTAATATTTTAATGGGGAAAGGAAAAATATTGAGGGGAAAATGAGTAATGTCGTATAGGTTGAAAGATAAATAAGTAAATGAGAATATGGTTAAAATTACAATAGTACAACAAATATTACAAGATAACGAAGTCACTAGACATAAAGTCATGGTTACAAATAGAGTCCTATGGAAAATAGAAAATACACGGTAAAAGGAAGATGACGGGAGGATTTTTTAATCTCAAGTGATGATAAGCTAACAAGAGAATACCCTAACCCAAAACGACATGATAAAATGGTTACTAAGACATATGAATTGATTCAACAACATCATAAAGCAAAGGCGAAAACCTACATTTTTAAAGAAAGAAACATGTTAACAATCAAATAATTAGTCAACTTAGTAGTATAACAAGGTATTTCAAATAAATTTAAATAATTATGTAAATAATGGAATAAACTAGAGAGAAAATTTCATCTCCAAAGGGCATAAACAAGGTAATATTTTTAAAATAATGTATTTCATACACAACATAATTCAAGAAAATTCATTATCTACATATATGTGAAAATAAATAGACAATATTTCACAAAATAATTACTAGAATTAGGGGCATGTGTTAATTTTTTGTCTTGGGAAATATGGGAGTCATTAGGGAAACCATGACTCTAGTTGGTTCAATATGACATACCTTTGGTAGAAGGTAACCTCAAGGCACCATTCAACATTCCAAAAGGATTGGAAGTAAGTTTACTAGGGATAATGTGTTCATGCTTATATGACTTTGGAATAATGAATAAAGTATCTAAAAATCCCACATACTCTTTATTTTTTTGCATTAGAATGGTTTTTTATTATAATGGAATCTTCAACTCCAAATAATAATAATTCACATTTTGAAGGAAATGATATAATAGAATATGTACCTTTATAAACTATAATGAGTGTAGCTTAGACATAGCAAGTTTGGGATAATTCTAGTGAATCCCAAGAATATGATACATTATAAGGTATTTATGCCATTAAGAATATACCAATTTAAACCCAATGAGGAAGACTAAATTGGAGTTGAAAGTGAAGAACTTGAATACGTCATTGACAAAGAGATTGAAGCATGGTTGTATGAAACACCCAAAAGAGGGGGAACTAATACGCGTGCAAAGAGTTTGAAAGACATACTAGTATGATGTCATGGATTGTTAAATGAAACTTTTTATGAACAATACTTATTGTTGGAAGATGATGGTGATGCCACAAGTGAATACTATGACTCTAACAATGAAGTAGAGATAATTGAGGCCATGTATAATACCAAAAATTCCACATAAAAAAGGAATGAATTCATGGATAAAAGGAAAATAGAGGAATCTTTGGAATACATGAAATAAATGTTAAATTATAAATATAAGATATTGAGGAAAGAAATGAAAATTTAAAAAAAAATTTGAAGGTTCTTTCATTTAGGATGAGGATCATCCCACAAAACACTCCAAAAAAATAGGCATCGGTGATGTTGAAGACTATATTATTGAAATCGAGTGGTATTTCCAAATAAACACATATGGATAGAATACCTTAATGATAAATGTTAATTATTTATTCCGCAAGATGGTGGGGTATCCTCAAAAGAGACATTAAAAATTGATGTCTTTACTATCCTATTTTAAACAATATTTATACAAAATGAAGGAATATTTTCAGAGATCCTAGGGTAAATTAGGGAAACTAATCCATAAACCCATATAAAATGATGTGAGCACCCTGAAATACATTTGAGATACATCACCATGGTTTTTGTTCAATATTTTTATTTTAATTTGGGTCCTCTCTTATGTGCATGGTATATTCAATAATAAACACACCTTAATCAAGACATTGGGACCAAATCAAAAATATTTCTATCACACATTTTACTCATGGGACCTTGATAAGAGAATTTTTTTCCCTTAAAAATATAAAAATCATGTAATGACAAATGCTAACACCATTAAATTGTTTTCCAAATATATAACCAAACAACATTTAATCACCACAGCTTTATTAGAAGGTAATAATTTATATCCATATAGAAAATAATATTGTATATAGGTTAAACATTAAGAAAAAACTACATGACCCATAAGAAGATATTATCCAATAAAACATAAATTTTTACATAGAAGATTTAGTATATCTAAATCTAGATATAACTAAAAAAATTTACTAACCAAAAGGGCAAGGAATAAAACATTGGAAAATGAGGTGAGAAAACATTTACAAATACTAAAGACTACTTAGAGGAATATGAGGTCCTCAAAATTGTAGAATTATTGAAAGAATACGGATATGACCTCCATAAAATAAAAGAAGAAATAAATATTGTTTTCACTTGATATTTCACCCTTGTTAATGTCGCTCAAGACCTCAATGAAACATTTAGTGGCCTTAAAAGTGTGGGAAAATGGATCCTTCAAGATCAATCTCCAAGGAAAATTTTGATTCCTTCTACTCTAATGTATCGCAAAATATCCAACTAGTACTTGAAATTTACAACTAACTAGTTCTAACTAATAAATTTTGAGGAACTGAATTTTGAAAAGATGAAATACTAAATGGAAAATAGGTGATTGAACCAAACTGAATAAGGTACCAATGTAGATTGAAAATACACATGGATAACTTAGTATATAAAGGTTTAAATTTTCACACAAGAATTTAAAATGGGATAATCAAAGTGAGACTGATATTTTTAAAGAGGAATGATGTTTTCACATTCAACACATGCATATAAAGGAAAGAGACCACTCTTTTAGAAAAATGTCAAGAACTCACTCATTCATTATCCCACAAGGCAAAAGGTGCATGAAATCTTCATAAAAATTGTTACAGTGTCTCGTAAAAGCATTATTTTGAGTGCTCAAAAGGGTATGGTTCTCTCTAAGCTAACATAAAAGACCCTAATTTTGAGCCATAACAACCATTTATATATGAGAAGGAGAAAAGATAAGGGGAAAAAAGATACCTAGAAATTACAAGAATCGCACACCAAAGGTCCAATAAGTATTTAGTGTACAAACCAAATATGGTTACCATGACTCTCCTAAATTATGCAAAAGATCATTTAAAATATGGGGATGTATGAGAAAACATTTAATGTTGGTTGGTAGGATGATTTAATCTGATTTGGTTTTCATTTGATTTAGAAAATATCCTAAAAATGGACCAAAAATTTTCATTAAATTCTTTCTCAACTCTTAACCATTCCCTCTAAACTCGGTTTCATATTCAATCCTTGATCAATATATTTCCATTGATAATTTGTGTATGAAAAAGGATATCTAGATCAAAGGTTATGAGAAAAATAATAAGGCTCAACTCGTGTCATAAAAAATCAAACCAAAAATGGATGTAGGGCCCACTAAAAATATGATTTGGTCACAAAAACTTTAAAGTGACCCAAAACCATTTTGATCATGATCTACACTTTATGGTATTTCTAATGATACCAATTTTGTCTAATTTGGTTACCTAGATTAATAAATATGATCGTTTGGGGATTCCCAGGTCTATTTTAACATAGTTGATGACCATGTGACCGTCAAATTTACCCTCATGGTCACTTTTTCCACTTGTCACATTTTGATTAGTGGTATGATCTATACCCTCATCTAAGTTATGTGCCACATGCCACATTCAAATTGGATCTTGGGGAGCACGGGGTCACAAATTTATATGTCTACCTTCAAGTTTCATTCACCTTTATCTATATTTCTTGAGACTAGAGTGGCATGTGATTGGTCCACATTATCCAATCACTTATTCTCAAGCTCTATGATACCTTTATGGCTTCTTTGATCCACTTGGGCCATGGATTCATCATGATTAATTTTTCCATATTTTTCCTTATCCACTTGTTATCACCAAATCATGGGACCCTCTGATTTCTTAGCATGTGAATTTTTAAGGCAAGAAGTGTGACTGGGTAACATGGAGTTATCTCAAGGTTTGGGACCTTGTAGTTGAGATAAATCTCTAGAGAAGGTTGTTCCTCTTCCTAAAATAATGCAACAATTAACTCTAGTGAAGGAAAATATACTAATCATTCCTATGATTTCGAGGGACTAGGGAGAGGGAGAGTGCATAAAAATAGATAAATCCTACACTAACGGTGGTGATAGCACCAAGAGAAGGGTGTGTTGAACAATCAAAAATACATGAAAATGGAGGAAGCTGAACATGGAGAGGATGTACAATCATCATAGGCCAAGATACACACAATGCAACATTCCCATTAAGCACAACAGATCTAAGCATGCAAAGTGGGGACAAATAAATACACATCATACCTACAATGTGAAGAAAGGAAAGAGATAACAATAAAAACAAGTTCAAGGATTGAGAAACCATCATAAAACACAAGTTTTATTACTCCAAATTGTTGCACAATACATCAAAGTAGAATCGGAAGGCATGATTCACCATTACTATACCTAATAATGAAGGCTTTGAGCTCTATATCTACCCCTGAAGAAGAAAGAAGATAGCAGATGGAGGATAAATGTCCAACTCCTTTACAAATGATCTCTCTTTTACAATATATTAGAAGAATGGAATAGAGAGAGAGAGATATGGAATTTGAAATTTTCATTTAACCACCAACAAAGACCATTGAATAACCTCGTAAAAGCATAGATAACCCTATAAAATCCATCCCTCATTATCTCAGAGCTTGCATGCAGGAAGAAACATGGCTATCCATGCTCATTAAATGCATTTTTAACCACCTAGAGGCCATCATTTGAAATTGGTCTCATTTTCTGAAAATTTCACCCAAAAAAATCCATAAAATCTATAATTTCTTAATTACTAAGTGTATAGGATGGAGTTTTGATTCCAACGAGTCCAATTTTGTGCAATTTGGTTGAGAAATGAGAAATTAATGGTCATTTAAGTGTGGGAAACTCCTTATCCATTTCTAGCATTGTTCGCCCTTTTTTATGGTACTATGCAATAAATTTAGGTTATTGAAGTGATTATTTCCCTTTTCCCTCCTTTCACAAAAAATTTACTGTTTAATGGTGCTATGGAAGGCTTTTAAAATTCTTGTGGGCTCAACCGCATTTAATATCATCAATTTGGGGGCGATTGTTGGTTTGCAATGTCTCATTGGCCATCTCAAAGCCATCTCACCAGTTGGCTTGCCGAGCCGGCATCCTCCTCCTCTCGCCTCCCTAGGCTCCATTCTACATCGAGCTATGGCTTATATTTCCATCTCCTCCGACCGAGTTGCTTATTCCTTACACCTTGGTACCCACATATCACCCTCCATCTTGGCACCCACGCAAGGCACCAACTCATTGACCTCCCCTTGTTGTGGAACTTTTTGCACTACGGGAACCCTTATATGCCGATCTCATTCTTGTAACTTCCTCAAGTGCACATTCCTTCACTAAGCAACACCGTGCCATTTTCTCATTCACTTTGTGGATAAAGTGACCTTTTAGGGAGCTTGTTCTCATGGGAACAAGTTCTCTACACTCCTAGTTCCCCACACTACCAACTCATCTCGCACTACATTTATTGGGACCGACGTGTTCCCGTGGCCCACCATGGACCATAAAATTTCCTCAAGCACTTAACTCGGCTACACCGGATCATTCTCATTGGAACTATCGAACCCACACTACACACCCAATCCGCATCATTATTTTGTGAATAAGTCGTGGTTTCGAGGAACCCAAGGCCCATGTTATTCCAGGCCCTCTGCTCCTCGTTAATTTGCATTAGCTACAACCCCTTCACACGTAACCTACCCTACTGCTTAGTTGTCTCGCAAGCCAACTTCTCCACATCTCGCCGAACTCCCAAGTTTTAACCTCTCCAAACTACACAGAGCTTGACCCCTTGTACTCAACACCGTGTTTTTACCTACAACTTATGACCAATCCAAGCTCCAAATAACTCATTCCCCTTGAAAATCTCGATGCCATGCAACCAACCTAGATAGCTCGAGGCCTTTTAACCAACCTTCCAACATATGTGAGCTCTATAACTTGGCCTAACTCAATGACTCACTCACCACAAAGAACACATCTTGGAGGAGCTTGAAACCACTCTAACCATATCACCGAGTTGGGAATCAGCTCGCCCAATGTACTCACCTAACAACTCAATGAGCTTATTGGGTTCCCTAGACCATTTTTGCATGTTTTCAATTTTCTCCTATTTTTTTGTAACTTTCCTAATTTCTTCAAAGGCTCTAAGGGTCTTGTAAGATGTCTAAAGGTGTTTTGAACCTATTATCATATTTTGACATTTTTAACCCATAAGTGGGCCCCTGAGCTAGCCTTCCACATCCATGTGAGTTTTTAAGCTATTAAAACCTAGAAGAGGAAAGAATTCCTCTCATGACTCGAACCCTTCCTAAAACCACTTGAAATTCTTCCAAAACTTAAAATTTCACCTATATCCCTCCATATTTCTCTATGAAGTCATATCCAGTGCTCAAGCTCATCCTCTTGAGTTGGTTATTTTTACCAAGGGTAAAAATAGATAACAATTTGGTGACCACACAGGGGACATCCTCATGCTAGATGTGTGACCAAAGTGAACTTGAACCGTCTCATTGGGCATGGAGTTAGCCCGACATGCACAAATATGATCCTAGACTCTTAAATCTAATCCCAGAGCCATTGAAACACTAATGCATGAACCTAGAACTTTATTTTTCCATTGGTCAATTTTCCAACTTTTAATGAGAGATTTTATAATTTACATGAGTGGAAAATTATTTTGATCTGAAATTTCTTTCCTCCTTCATTTTTGTAAATTGATCCATTTGGAGTGCATTATAACACCCGAAACTACCCCAATATCTAATGCCTTTCCAAGGCTTGAAAAACAAATGATTTATGACCTCTTGATAAGGGTGAAGCACTATGAACTAATAGGTATATGTTGGTTTAAATGGGCAATATGGACTAATATAAAACTAATTTCCATTCTCGCGCTACTTGGAACACTATTAAAGGCTAGAACTACTCAAAAATTGGCCAAGTTGCTCATAAATTTACAACATCTTCTATTGAGAAAGATCTAATGAATGAGAAAAGAGGATTTGAGGTTGATCTTCTGCTCAAAACCCAAGAGGACTTTGAATGAATATGAAGGTATCTACCCACTAGAACCGGAATCATGTAAAGTTCCTTAAGGCTTGCCATCTATAGCACAACAAAGCTGCCCCTAGGATTGATTTTCTAATTTTACAAGGGGCATGAGAAGCACCATTGTTTATCTATAGGAATAGGAGGATGAAGACACTAAAAGTTGTCCCCGATCTGATTTTTAGTTTCTCTCGTATTTGAAAAATATTAGAAATAGCAATTGTTCCTTATAACCTTGTGCCTCTTGCTACAATATTCTCCCTCCCGTAAAACATGGTGCATCATGCTAAAGCAATAATGAACAAAATATATATACAAAGAGAAAATCATACATGTCCTAAGTGAGACATACAGAGTGTGCACAAATACTTCTTCTACGTTGAAAAAAAACCTACTCCTACCCTACTCTAACCAAATTTAAGGGAAGCTCAAACAAATCCCGACACTAAAAAGGAAAAGTAGCTCCCTTCCTCAAAATTTTAGACCATGCAACTGATTATGCACTGAGAATGGCCATCCATGAGAGTTAAAAACTAAAAAGAGGCCAATATTCCACCCAAATCATCAAGGTATTAACAATAAACAAGGAAAATACCTCCTCAAACTACCCATTGTATGGATCTTAGAGGCTTTGGTGTTGATCATCCTCATGTTTGGAAGTAAGTATGATTGGTTTTGGCTCCTCCTTTGGCTTCAAAGTGAATCCAATTACCTTATGGGGCAAGGTCTAATCTACTAAGTTTTCCAACTTGTCGACTAATAAATTCTTCTTACAAACATTCCTTGAAAAGGTGAATTTTTATGAGTTGATCTTGTTTTTTTCTCATCTATAGAAAACTCGATCTTCTACTTTGATGACTCGGTATGAGAGTGGTTTCATCCTTTTCATCCTCTTCTCCTTCCTTTTCCAATGTGAAGCTTGGAATAGTAAATTCCTCCAATTCTAAATCCCGATAATTTTTATGAGAAACAAACACTTCTTGAATGTTCTCCTCCATGGCATGCAGGCTCTTGTTATTGGAGGATGGATGATGGAGTAGAAAAATTTGTGATTTCCATGGGCTATTATTCATCAATACACTCCTCTAAGTCTGAAAAATAATCAAGCTCTTCATTTTCTTGTTGTGCCAAGGGTTCTCCCTCTTCCATGATGACCTCTGAATCTGCAACTGGTTCACCATGTGTTCCTTCATCCTCAAACACAATGCTCTAGAACTCAAACTCTTCCAAAACATCATATTTTTGGAGAGATGAAGTGGGAGAAAGATTTGAAATTTATTGTGTACCCCGATCTTGACTCAAGAACTTTAAAATTTAAATGTCTTCCTCCATGTGCTCCTCTTCATTTGAACTTGGAGTTGATTCCTCTTCCTTTTCTGATTTTATAACTTGTGAATGATCAACAACCTATGAGAAAATAGTGCCATCATGCACACGACATTCTGATCAAATGGACTGTTGATCATCACTTTCTTATTCATATCCTACTGCTACAAAATCATTTTTAGCCACATGTTCTTGACCATGACCCAACTTATCCTCTACTGAAGGTTTAACTAGTAAGGGGATTCAATCAATTCCAAACCTCAAAGCCCAACTCTTTAGATTTTCTATGATTTCTCCTCTATTGAGCTCTTTATCTTGTTTCCCTTGGCTGGTTTTCTGATTTTCATCTTCCCAGGATGGATTTAGGAAAGTAAGAGGAAGGGTGGGTTGGGATTCAACTGATCTTTGCAATGTTGGTGGTGGAAGGGAAGGTTTAGTTTCTTTTTTCTGTGGAGGGGATAGATTCTTAGAAGGGAAAAGGGAAGAAAATTCAAGATGAGATGGAAAGGTAGAAGGTGGAGAAATGGATTCCATAATGGGGATAACATGCAAGAAGCTATAATCATGACATTCAGGTTGAAATGATGTAGATTGGGAAAGATAAAATAGAAGGACTATGAGGTAGTGGTGTAGGACTTACCCATTGACAAGGTTTTCTTGCATCAAGTTCATAATATTTTATCTCCTCAATCCAATTTGCAAGTTGTGGTAGTATCTCAACCATGAAATCAAGCTTCTATTGAGGGATATAGTGTCTTGGTATAGGGCCAACCCATGGACAAGGTACCTGAAAACAATCTTGAATGCTTTCAATTGAGATGTAGCCCTAGTCTACACCATATTTTCCTCCATTATTTGAACTTTCTCTTGCAAATCAGTGTTCTCCATAGAATTATCATCATCACCTACATACCCCTGTTCTTGATAAGCTCCATAGCCAAACTGATTTTGATATTGCTCATAGGGATAGGCATAATGGTTCTGAATTTGATTATAACACTAATCTGGAGGTGTCTTGAAACAAATTGGAGGTGGATCAGATTGGTTCTCGCTACTACAAGTTTTAATTCCAAGAGGGGAATGAATTCAATATTTTATAACTTCATGGATGAAATAAAAATGCAAGGTATGGGAAGAAAAATGGATGGATGTGGAAGGAAGAAAGGTCTGTAACTCAAAAAATGGGTTGTTTAGCTCAATGGAGTTGTCGGTTGTGCTTGGGTATATGCCTCCAAAGGCTAAGATTTCATCAAGAGCACAACAAATTGATGAAATGAAGATGTAAAGCTATTCAATCTTATCCCATCAAGTTTTCTAGAACTGTTATCACCAAATCACAACACCCTCTAATTTCTTAGCATGTGAGTTTGTTAAGGCAAGTAGTGTGACTGGGTAACATGGAGTTATCTCAAGGTGTGGGACCTTGTAGTTGAGATAACTCTCTAGAGAAGGTTGGTTCCTCTTCCTAAACTAATGCAAAAACTAACTCTAGTGAAGAAAATCTACTAACTACTCCTAATATATGATTTTGAGGGACCATGGAGAGGGAGAGTACATAAAAATAGAGAAATCCTACACTAAAAATGGTGATAGCACCAAGAGAAGGGTGTTTTGAACAATCCAAAGTGCATGAAAATGGATGAAGATGAGCATGGAGAGGATGGACAAGCATCACAGACAAGATACACACAATATAGCATTCCCATTAAGCACAATAGAATCTAAGCATGCAATGGGAACAAATTAATGCACAACATACCTACAATATGAATAAAGGCAAGAGAGAACAACAAAAACTAGTGCAAAGATTGAGAAACCATCACAAAACATAAGTTTTATTACTCCAAAGTGTTGCACAATACATAAAAGTATAAGAATAAGGCATGATTCATCATTACAATGCCCAAAAATGAAGGCTCTGAGCTCTATATCTACCCTACAAGAAGAAAGAAGAGAGCAAAGCATGGAGGAGAAATTTCCAACTCCTTTACAAATGAGCTCTCTTTTACAATATATTGGAAGAATGGAAGAGACGGAGAGGGGGAATTCGAAATTTTCTTTAAACCACCAATAAATAGAATTGAATAACCTTAAAAAGCATGTATGACCATATAAAATCCATCCTTCATTGTCCTATAGCTTGTAGTAGAAGAAACATGGCTACCCATGCTCATTAAATGCATTTCCAACCACCTAGAGACCATCATTTGAAATTGATCTCATTTTCTGAAATTTTCACCTACTAAACTCCATCAAATATATAATTTATTGATTTTTGAGTGTAGAGGATGGAGTCATGATTCCAACGAGTCTAATTTTGTGTAATTTTGCTGAGAAATGAGAAAGTTATGGTCATTTGAGTGTGGGAATCTCCTTATCCATTTCTAGGCTTGTTCACCCTTTTATGGGACCGTAATAAATTTAGGTTATTGGAAGTGATTATTTCTCTTTTCCCTCCTTTCACAAAAAATTTAATTTTTAATGGTGATATGGAATTCTTTTAAAATTATCTTAGACCCCGCCGCATTTAATATCATAAATTTCGGGGGAGTGTTAGTTGTAATGTCTCATTGGCCATCTTACGAGTTAGCTCGCCGAGATGGCATCCTCCTCTATCTCCTAAGGCTTCGTTCTACGTCGATTCAGTAGCTTTCATTACCGATTATCTAACCGATCTTCTCAATCCTTACACCTTGGAACCCATGTATCACCCTCTAGCTTGGCACCCATGTTGGTACCAACTCGTTGACCTCCCCTTGTTGTAGCTCTTTTCACACTATGGGGAACCCTTCTACGCTAAGTCTATTCCTATGACTTCCCCGAGCATACATTCCTTCACCAAGCTACATCGTGAAATTTTCCCATTCACTGTGGATGAAGCAACCTTGCATGAGTAACTTGTTCCCATGGGGAAAACCTTATCCACACTCCCGGTGCCCCACACTACTAACTCTCCCATACTACATTCACCAGTGTGACGTGTTTCTATGGCCCACCTTGACCCCTAAATTTCCCGGCACTTAACTCGGCTGCGTAAACTCATTCTCGTCGACCTTCTAAGCCCACAGTACACTCTCGAGCTGCATTATTGTTTTATGGATAATTTGGGGTTCCAAGGAACCCATGTCCCTTGTTATTCCGTAACCTTTGTTCCCCACCAACTTGCATTAGCCACAAACCCTTCCCACGGAACCCACTCCGGCTTGCCAAGTTGGCTAATAAATCCAACTTATTCACATCCACCAAACTCCCAAGTTTTGACCTTTCCACACTTTGCATGGATCTCGACCCCCTCACCCTCAACGCCGAGTTCTTCCTCAAACTTGTGATCGAACCAAGCTCCAAATATCACATTCCCATTGAACATCTTGACACTATACAACCAACGTGGAGAGCTCGAGGCTATTCAACCATCCCGCCAACATCTGCAAGCTCTAAAACTCAGCCCAACTTAGTGACTTAGCTCACCACCATGAACACAACTTAGAGGAGCTTGAAACCACTTTAACCACTTTCGCCAAGATGGATCAATTCAGCGAGCTGATTTGGTTCCCTAGACCATTTTTATAATTTTTTCAGTTTTCTCCTAATTTTTGCAACTTTCCTAATTTCTTCAAGATGTTCTAGGGGTCCTATACGATGTCTAGAGGTGTTTTAAATCTATTATCATATTTTTCCATTTTTAACCCGCAAGTGGGCCCCAGAGCTAGCCTTCCACATCTAGGTGAATTCTTAATCTTGTGAAACCTAGAGAGAAAAAATTCCTCTCATGACTCCGAACCCTTCCCGAAACCACTTACAATGCTTCCAAAATTTAAAATTTCACTTGTATCCCTCTAGAGTGCTCTATGAAGTCTTGTCAAGTTCTCAATCTCATCCTCCCAAGTTGGCTATTTTTACCAGGGGTAAAAATAGATAACACCACTTTGATAACCCATTCGGTTCTCAAGTTCTCTAGAACCCGATAACTATGATCACTTAATCACATTCCTTTTGGATCTATGGGAGTCTCATTTTAGAGCCATCCATCATTGTTCCACATGGACTAATGACACACCTATGTTCATAATCACCTTAATCTCATGACTTATCCAATTTTGTGATCAACTCTAGGAAAAAGTGATTTATGAAGCCTTAGATCCACTTAACAAAAGATTCCAATTTGAATATAAATGTTAATCCAACACCCTCCTTGAGAATATGGGACTAATCCCAAGTGATAAATTGTGAACCAAGTGAACATTTTAGTGACAAGTGTTCCCGATCTACTGGATTATTTTTGATAGTCTAGATAATAATATAATATAGAGATCAAGATAGCATACAAACATTTTGAGCTCAAAATGGATGAATTTGACTATAGTTTTTTACCCGTGTGAATTTAGGGCTAATCTACAAGAATGAATTTGAAAAGTTTTAACACAATGGTGCACAAAATGCATGGTTTTCATGATCAAAAGCCTTCAATCTTGGAAATTGAAAAATAAGGTGCCCAAAAACGAAGTAAGTTGCTCATTTTGGCAAAATTTTGGTGACTTGTGGGGGATATCTACCTAATAGATGGATGATCAATGGCCATTTATATCCATTAGGCATGAAGTTAAGTGTACAACCTTGAAACTTTACGATTTTAGAGCCAAAAACATTTAAAATTAAAGCTCACCCCTTATAAACTTTAAAATTGAAAGCTTGTTTGAAAATGGAGTGTTTTATCTGTATGAAGATATCAAGGTCACCTTCTTCTTGTAACTATCCCCTGAAAAACCTAGAAAACTCTACACTTTCCATGACCTCTTCCAATTAAAATTCTATTAATAAAAGTTGAAAATGATCTTCCTTCTCATTCTTATTTATCCATTTCGGATCATCATTATCATTTAATGGTAACTTTTTCTCCATTTCATGTTCAAGAGAAGTTCTAACAACAAGAGGGTTCTCATTGAGGAAAGAAAGGATTTAAATGGAATACTCATGAGTTCATTTAGTGTTTCTTCCATATCCCAATATTCAATATTAGACAACACTTATTCCTATTTATTGTTCATGCTTGAGTGAAAATTACCTTTTATTTTTCCCATACACGTAAACCATGAAATTATCAATTATTTATAGTTGAAAAATAGAACCACCGAGATTATTATTGATCTCAATTAGCTTCTCTTCCTCTACTTTATTTTCCTCAATCTGACATGTTATACTTATCATCTCTAAGGTTGCCTCTCGATTCTCGATCCTATGAGTGAAGACATATATTGATCATCATTTTCACTTTCAATAGAGAGAAAGAAGATCTCAATGATCTCTTTTCCATATTTTAGATACGATCTCACCTTTCTCTAATTAGGAACATAGTCCTTAGGGTTATTAGAATTTTTTTGTTCACCTTTTTACTCCAACCGAACCTATCGGTATTAAATAATATTAGCATCAAAAGAACAAACACCTTATTAAGTTACTTTTCATTTGGTTTAGATGATATCAAGGTCTTCATAAAAAAATGACTATTTGACCTTGAATGATATAAAGAATCATGCTCTAAAATAAATTTCATGCTTGTTCACCTCCCTTTAGCTTAACTTGGTCCATTTAACTTATAGGGACAACCACAAGTGCCAAAAATTATGCAACAAAGCACTTACTCAAGGATGATCACCATAAAATATTGAGGAAGGTCATCTCAACCAGTGATCACAAAACAAGGAAAAACTATGGGACCCCTCAAAAATAACAAAAATAAAAATCAAGAGAGAAATCAAACCTACTATGTACAAGGTGAATCATGAATTTCTAAATAACAAGGCTCAAATGAATTATCTTTTTACAATCTATAATGATGTATGTCTCACTCCATACCGCATAAAATTAGAGTGTTTACCTAGTTTAGCTTTTTCTCGCATCCCATTTCAAAATAAGGTCTCCTTCTTTAAAGGTATGTTTTCTAGATTTCTTATCAAACCATTGCTTAGTTATCCTTTGATGTTCTTCTAACTTGATCATATCTATTTTCCTTAACTTTTCCAACTTAGCCAGCTTTCTACGATCCTAACTAGCCTCTCATCTCAACCTTCCAACTCCAATTGATGGTCCAGTTCTAATGAAGGAAACTCAATAGATAATGTAATTCTAGCTTGTCTACCATACACAAGAATGAAACGATAATTACCTATTTCCCACTTGGGTGTTGTAAACACCCTAAAAGACATACCTATTTCTAGCCTATTATTGGATTATTCACATCCTATTTGCATCCCTTTGGAGTTAACTAAGTTAATCTTGTTCCATTTAAAATTAATTAAATTAATTCTATTAATCACACATACCCTTTAGAATTTATTAAATTGATTCTACTATACTTATACACCCATTAACTAACTTAATTATTTATTTAATTAAATTCTTAATTATTCTCTCACACTCTTAACTAAATAAATTAGTTATTAAAATTGGAAAATAAATCTATTTTCCTATTCATCCTCCTATAGACACTAATTTTTCACCCCTAGGTGACCCTATAAACATTAATCACATTATCATAATTATTCTTATCCTAAGTACCTTATAAATCACCATCGTAAATCCTAAATTACCTACGTAAATCTTATTTAACCTCTCCTAACCACCTAAAACCAACCTATCCTAATTTACCCTACCCATCCTAACCCCTTAACTTCTTACAACCTAAATCCCTAACCTCCCACCATTTATCAAACAACCTAAAACCTCGGATGGAAAGTGGTTTCAACCATTTTCCATCTTTTCTTTGTTGGTTTGTAACCTCTCTGGAAAAATCAATGACGATTTGTGATCATAGGAAATCATTACGGATGCTGTGTCCAATTCTATTTAACCAACCTCTTTGTCCATTTCCCAATTAGTCGAATCTGGATTTGAGGATGAAATGTTACACCTATGAGTAACATCATTATGTTTGGGATCATTAATACCTTGCTACTGGGGCCTTAAAGAGCATCATCGGATCACCACAATCTTTTGGGAGCTCTATCATGTTTAGAATATCTCTCAAGGTTAGTAAAACATTTCTTATCCATATCAATCTTGTTTTGACATTCATTATAGTCTACAATTTGTCTTATACTCCACCGTACATATCCCTCTCAAACTTTGTCTCTAGTTTCATCACCTAGCCAAGTTTTAGAATATATGTAGCTTTAAACAGTGATCGGTGTCGATCTCTCGATCATTATTGATCGGTCCCTTGACCTCTTTTTCATCCATTAGCCTCCCAAACACATATAAATCTATTTTTTTGGAATCTAACAGTTTTCGGAGTCCTTATAGTTTATCTCAACACTGTGAAATCTGTCTTGCATCAATTAGTGTCTATTTTACTATTATTTTGTCAAATTTATCATTTTCCCCGATCATTGTCGATCGGTATCCATAACCTCTTTCCTTATCATTAGTCCTATAAACACGCTTGTATTTCTATTTTATGAATCTCACAGACTTCTAAACTCCTTACATTTTGCCTTAGCATCAAAAATCTTTTTTGGCATTTTATTATTATTTTTATCATTCTTTTATCAAAACAAGCATATTAACCCCAATCACTCGATCCCTATCTCTTTTAATCATTTCTAGCATATATCATATTTTTAGTAATATATTTTGATCTAATTAATTTGTTGACCTTAAGCCACAACAATAGTGTGAGGGTTGAGAATTTTTCCCTTTTGTTAAGGAAGTATTAGGAAAAGATAATTTAGATTTTAAATAATTGAACAAAAAGAATGTATAACATATTAAACATAGTGCCTCAACTATCATTCTTTATTCATATCTCAAGATAGATTACATTAGTCTCATACACACTTCTCATATATTTCTCATATGTCTCTATTTATCTTCTTTACATACTCTTTATGTCCTTCCACTTTTCATACATCACACACTACATGCTCTACATATATTCTTTTTTTAAGTATGATTAATATATTTTCTTACAAATTTAGCCAAAAGACACTTCTTTTGGTCGTGAATCTGTGGGCTTACATCGTACTCTATTTTTGGCCTTCTTCATTTCATGGATATGGATAGACTTATGTGGATTTATCTTGTTTTTCACAGCTTTTCGGTCTTCGGCGACTTTTTCGAATTCCACGAATATCTTGGGTCTTCTACGGGTGTTTCCATAACTTCACGGTTTATCCAAAAATTGATGAAGAACATTGTCAACATCATCCTTAAACTTCAAACATTGTATTGTCCTCGAGAAAATCAAATGATGAAGAACCCTGTCTTATTTTCAAAATTTTGAAGTGTTTCTACACTTTATCTTTACAATTGTACTTTGTAAAACAAAAGCATCAACTTACCAAAAACTTAGACGTATGGTGTAAGGAAGTGTTCCCCTACTCAACTCACCAAGCTAGATTTATAGGACACAATGGATTCCCAACAAAATTTCCTATGTTTTCTCCTTATGCAGTAGTTTATGGAATATATTTTGCATCCTTATTAATGATATTCTTCCCAAATGTGAACCATTGATCTAAATTTTCTTTTATTTCTTGCATCCATACCTATAGCTAAGTGTTCTCTTGAGTAATGAGAATAATATCGATAGGAGGTTGGTAGGCCGGCTCATATGAAGTTAGTTGTATCTTTTCTTTATAGCTGACAACTCTTATTACATGCTCACTAGTGATATGTCCATTGTAGTACTATACTCTTTCATATCTTGGATCTTTTCCACCCGTTGTTGGTATTTTTGTGATATTTTTATGTTAGTTCAAAATAATTCTTCGTTTGACACCATCGGCATTTGTGGTGATGTCATATTCTCTTGAATTTTTATTAAGTTGTTCTAGTTTTCCCAATTCCACCTTATCCTCTTGACTCAAACCTAGCCAACCCATGGTGTAGGCATAATATGCCATGATATTGGTAACTTCAACCTCTAGTTTAGTGATAGATGTTTGCATATATTTCTTCCTCTAATTTTCTATTGCTTGAGGTTTTGTTATTTTCTCCTTATATTATTATATTGCCTCTTCTCTAACAATTTTATTCTTTTTAGTTTCTTTTAATGTGGTACTTGTTATCCAAATAACTCCCCTAGTTATTTAGACAACTTTCATTCATGGTTTGGCTCTAAGGTTATACCGCTGCCGGGTAGAGTGCACTCCACCTATCTACTTGGCACATTTCCTTGGTTGCATATCCTTGTGCGCCTTGAACTCTCTGCTTCTATGCATTCCTTCCATTTTCATTTTCCTCTTTGTTCTAATATTCCTCGCACACACCTTCTTCCAGTGGTTTATGTATCCTTCCCATGTGCCTTAACATGCTTTCTAAATTAGCCGAGTCCTAGTATTCGAAGCCCTTTCTCCTTTCTATCGCACATTATTTTGTAATAATTGTACCTCTCCCATACATTTATTCCTTGGGTATTTATCCCATTTCCTCCTGTGTGCATTACCTTTATACGCACCTTCCCTCTATTTTATTTTTGCACCCCATCCTTTTGCATGCATGTCTTTGCACCTTCTTACGTGTTCTCTCGTGTCACGTGGAAATTTGTCATACCTCAAGTGTATCACACATAACCCATCAAAGTGCACTACCATGACATTGAATCCTTGTAAAAAACCAGTGTGTGACATGTGGAAAAAATGAAAAATCAAATCAACAGTTGGCCATTTCTTCATCCAATCTATGTGTGCCACGTGTCTTAAGTGCCTAGTTTGCATAGAAAATATTATGATAGTTATAAATTTTGTTTCGGTGCTCAAATCCATGCGTGCTCGAGAATTTTTTGAAATTTGATGACATGGGCTACATGCTAAGCCATTCAAATTCAAATTTTAGTGGGATTTGGTAGGTGAGGAGATGGAAAATATCTTTCATGCCATTAATATGTGATCCAATTGCTTCACCACCTAGATTTGATTTGATCTTCCTTCCTTACTTCTCCAACACACCAAACAAGACATGGAAAACCACCCTTGACCAGTTGTAGGTGGATTTGTAGGCATTGATGGCTGGTGGTTGAGATTTCAAGTCATATTTCCCTCCCTCTCTTCTTCTCCTCTCTTCACTTCATCTATAAATGTAAGAGCTTAACTAATTGTAAAGGGTTGGACATTTTTGCATCCTTTAGTGTTTGCTAGGGATTCTTTATCTCTTCATTCTAAGTCGTAGACCTCTAGATATGGCTCATGCATGTGAATATCGGCCTTCAAACACCATTGTAACCAACTGTAAATACCTGGAAGTAATAAAAGCATTATTTTGTGGCTATCTTTGGCCTTAGCATGTTTTATTTCTTCTTTCTTGTTTGTTGTTGTATTATGTGTTAATTGTGTCACTTTAAGTTCCTTGCATTTCCATTTTTTGGTTGTGTTTCATGAAATTGATGGTGTAAATATTTTTTGGTCTATTTTATGCATGCCTAGCCTCCTCGTGCTTTATCTTTCATTTTCACTCAAAAAAATAGTGCTCATACCACCTTTCTAGTGTTATATCCTCCCTTAGTTTAGTTTTCCTTTTTATTATCCTTCTATCCTTGGTCCGTTGGAATTTTTTTTAGCTTATTGGTCCCTTTCTAGCATTAGGAGTAGCGGTAGTAGTAGAAGTAGGTAAAGTAACCAGCCTTCTCTAGATATCTACGCGTAAGGTCCCACAACTTGGAGATGGTTCTATTGTTGTCTCAAACAACTCGATTATATTAGATCCGAAACATGGGTGTGCATTTGACAACCAATAGTTTCGGCACACTAGTGGGACCCGACATTGAAAGCTTAAATTTTATAGTTTTTAAATTTTGGTGTGTGACTTAGTGATTTTTATCCTTTAGAGGCTCATTCAACACATTTGGTGACTCCCAACATTCAAATATACTATTTTAACAGCTAGAGCACCTTTTATGATAAGAGTGCACACTAGACAAAGTGTTAATGGCCCAAGTATCTTTTGAATATCTCTAGCTTTACCAAGAAGCACACGTAGTAGAGCTTCCATGAGTGCATCCCAATCTTGATTACCTTTGCACACATTACACTCCTCTTCATAGCAACCAACAAGCATTCCCTACCATGGCACTTCAACCTCCTCCTCCTCCGAGGAAAATTTCTATCTTCACTGGTGGAATCCCGCTCAATCTCAATGCATAGCATGATATGCCAAGCAACCATGTTGAAGAGCATCCAGTACTTCATAGGATAAAATCAAGTCACACTTGTTGAACATATTCAAGATGTGGCCAATGTGTGCTTTGTCTATCGATCACGAATGATGATGTAGAAATCGGGGCTCCTTGCAACCTCTTTCAAAGGAAAATTGCTCCAATGGTACAGGGTTTGATACTGCATCCATTTCCATATGGGATGATCTTGGAATAGCTCTATCAACTACTTTTAATACAAGTCATATCACCTGTTCTTATTGGAATAACTAACTAAAACAAATGATTGATTTAAACATTAATGAGAAAATGATTGATTTAAACATTAGATTCTAGAAGACTTGGGACAAAATTCCACAAGTGGTAAGGCCTACAACCCAACATGCTTTCTTATATTATCTAAGGGCCTTGAACAATGACATCTCAGTCATGATTCAATCTATGGGAGGAAGAAATTTACCTACCACATACAATATTGCCATAAGGGAAGAAAATATTTTCATTCGGGAGGAAAGTTTTCTCCAAGACCACTGCATCCTTATTTCTAGAGATGTCTCTAGTGCCCCACCTCCATTTCTCCTATTCCAATGTAGAGAAAGCAACCAGCTACATCCATGTGCTACTCTCCCACACAACAAAAGAAGGTGAATAATTGAAGACCCGATTAAAAACTTGTCCAATAGGGTCATATACTTGGAAAAGTAGTAGGCGCAATCCTATCGAAGGAATTTCAATTAAGCGCAAAGTCAAATCAATTAGCCTTAGTGGAATCGGTATAGAAATCGGAGATATGGATAGAACTTTTAAAATGACAGATGGCATACTAATGTGTATCTACCCTTATAATTTGTTCCTCCAAAGAAACCTCTTCCGATTGCTCCAAAGACAATTCAAGCACTTGTCATTGTTTAGAACAACATTGCGTAAGAGTCGAATGGTGCTTCCCTTACAACATGCCTCACAATTAGTATCATTGTGATAATGTTGTGCATGTTCAAGCCTACATGATTCAGATACTTCCATAAGTGCAAGTGAAGCGGATAGTTAAGAAAATATAGAATTTCCCCCGAATCTAATTTTATGTTCTTTGGCACTAAGGAATTTTGTGAAATCAACCAATTTTTAGATGATACAAATAGACCACATGCCCAAAGTTGCTTTGAAAACACAAGATACAAGAAGAGATTGCTCGAATCTAGTGCGTAAGTCAAAATTCCAACAACGCAGACCAATCCTCAAAAGCAAAAGAATGCAATTAAGGCATCTATCAATAAAAGAGCTCAAGTCCCTATGTGTAAGGTTCCACAAAATTCCCCTTTCTCAAGCATCACACACCCCTCCTTTAGTAGGTCAATCCTCTGTGCCAGCTAAGGCTCCTGCCTCTGCACTTGAACAATCAAGAAAGTATGTTGGTGTACCTCAAATGCATAAGTCATTGGGTCTTCCATTTATCATTGTAGACCATATGAAGAAGACAAACATAAATTTCATAATGTGGGATGCCCTGACCATTCCATCCTAGTGTGACTTGTTGGATGAAGATCTGGCTCAAATTTTGTGGGTTGGCCCAATTGAACTCGAAGTCGCACACCTCTCACAATATCTGCCAAGAAGAAGAGAATTAAGTAATTAATGTCGTTAAAACCCCACCCTTCCATATGTATTTAATCATAGGAAAGCACCTTTTCCATAATTACATGATTGACTCAAATGCTAGCATTTCTTTCATACCTAAGAAAATTGTTGATGTCTTAGGTTTGTATAGCCTCTTGACAAAAGGAATCCTGTAACTTGATGGCTCAATTGTCACTACTCTAGGAATCATCAAGGATCTTGAGTTAACCCTCCATGCATGTCCAAGCCTCATGATAACTCAAGATGTGTCAATCATTGACCTACCTCATTTGTTTGCCTTTTATCTATCAAGATATTTTATTGCAAAAATGGATGGTTACTTGTCTTCTAACTAGTCTCATATATTACTCAAGACAAGGTATGGTACTTAGTTTACCATAAAAGTTGAACCAATATTTTCTTATCATGTAGATTCATATGACCCATCTCTCGTCTAAGCCAACTGCCTAATACAAGAAGAATAAGTTTCAGCTTAGAAGAATAGCCTGTTGCATTGCGCCTCCTATTTCTAACTTAGTGTTGGATGAATGGGTGAAAAGGCACCATAAATTTGATCCATATGCTAAGGAGTTGGAATCTTATGAAACTGGGCTTGGGACATATTGTATCCTTGAATAAGAATTTGTAATTCCACACACACTCAAGAAAAATGAAGAAAGTGCAAGTCTGTGGAAGTTATACTTTGATGGATCTAGAAGCAAAAATGGCATAGGCATGGTAATTGTTATTATTTATCCTAAGGATGAGAAATTATTCTTTGCACATAGGCTACAATTTGCATGTTCCAACAATGATAGCGAGTATGAAGCACTAGTACATGGCCTTCTAATTTTAGAAAATAAAAATATCAAGGCATTGTAGATCTTTGGGGACACGGAACTCGTTATCCACCAGGTCACCAAAAAATGCACGACAAAGAATAAGGTTCTCAAAACTTACAAACATAGAGTTTGGTACTTACTTGAGAGCTTTGATCCTCTAAGTCTACGGTAGTCTTGTGCAAAATGAACAAATAAGTTGATCATATGGTTGTGCTTGGTTTTAGTTCTCTCATGTTGAGGACTTTATCAAGGGGAACACCCATCACATTAAGATGCTAATAAGGGCATATATTCTAGACAACAAAACCAGCTAGAAAGTGTTTTAAAATGACCTTTAGATTGTTCAATTCATACAAAATGAAGCTAAGTTTTCATCAACCATGTAATCTAACTTGCATGAAAGCTATGGTGACCAAGTGATATAACTAATAAAAAACAAGTTGCCTAAAGGGTTGGTCACCTTAGCACAAATATTCAACCACGATGATGAGTTCAAGGGTGAAGAAATGAATATGTGTGCAAAGAAATAGGACTAATCCCCAATCACTATTACATGTAGAAAGGAGTTGGTGCTCGGTAAATCTTTCTTGAATGAAGAAAAGTACGCCTTAGTTTCCCTCTATCATCAATATAGTGATATATTTTCATGGGAGTATGAAGACCTCAAAGGTTTTGATCCAAGTGTTGCTCAACACTCTATTGACCTTGATCCTAGTATCAAGCCCATCAGAAAAAAGCAGTGGCTAGTCAATCTAAAGATAAAGCCCCTCATGAGGAAAGAATTGTCTAAACTCATTGAGGTAAAGATAATTTTTCCTATCAAATACTCTACTTGGGTCACGAATCTTGTTCCAGTGCGCAAGAAGAATAGTGAAATCAAACTCTACATTGATTTCAGAGATTTAAATAAGGCATCCTTGAAGAATCATTATCCTTTGCCTTCATGGAGTAGATTAAGCGTAGACTATGGCTGATGCACACAGAGTTTCTCAATGCTAGATGGATACTCGGGCTTTAATAAAATCTTGGTCAAGAAAGAGGATCAATACAAGATAAAATTTATAACCAAATGGGGAACATATGCATATCAAAAGATTCCCTTCGTAGGTCAAACGCATGCTCGACATTCCCAAAGACTCCATGGATATTTCCTTGAAAGGATATATCAAAAATTTCATCTTGGTTTACCTTTATGACATTACATTCTTCTCAATGCAAGGTGCAGATCACATGGCACATTTAGAGAATTTCTTTGAGATATGAAGAAAGTTTGGGATGTCTCTTAACCCCAAGAATTATAATTTTATTGTATCATAAGGTAAGCTTCTGGGACATGTAGTTTAAAAGGATGACATAGTAATTGATCCTAACTGCATTATAGCAATCCAAGCCCTCTCACTTTGCCTACGCACAAGAAATCCTTATAGTCCTTCCTTGGAAAAATCAATTTTGTTAGGCGCTTCATTCCTAACTTTGTAGGACTAGTAAGTCCAATCACCCTCCTGCTCAAGAAAGATACATCTTTTAGGTTGATAGTAAAAGGAAGGGAAAGCTTCAACAATATTAAGCAATATAATTCTTGTGCACCAAAATCATCAAGCCAAATTACTCAAAAGGTTTCATCCTTTGTTCTTATGGTGCTTGATCAATCTGTTGTTGTTGTCTGACACAAGAAAATGAACAAGGACTAGAGAAGCGGTGGTTTTATTCAATCAAACACTTAAGTATTATGAATTAAGATACGAGTCACATGGAGAAATAGTTATACACCATCATGTGAGTGCTCATGAATTTTAAAATCATGCTCGCTAAAAATCACATCAAGGTGTTAGTTCCACAAGCAAGTGTGGGATACTTCATCAGTGGAGTAGAAATCAGCGAAAAGAGAGTGCGATGGGTGACCAAAATCATGGATTATGATGCGATTATCAAAGCCACAAAGTTGGTTAGAGGCATCACACTCTAAAAATAGCTTGTTGAGGACGTGCGGGATGAACATGAGACTTCATTATTTCTAGATGAAGTGCTCCTGCGTAGAACACGAACAAAATGCAACCCATAAAACGCACAACTAGATGAAGGACATGGTCACATTCCTCTCCAAGGGCACATACCCTCTTGGTTTAAACAAGGAAAAGAGAATACATCTTCCGCTTAAATATATTCCATATTTTTTGATTGGTTGTATTTTCTTTAAGAAGAATCATGATGGCGTGCTACTAAGGTGTGTCGATGGCGGGTAGACTAAAAAAGTGTTTGTAGAATTTCACGATGGATTCTCTGGTGGACACTTCTCTACCAAGACTACATAATATGAATATCATAATGGTAGGAATCTTTTGGCGTACCCTATTCACAGACATGCACAAGTGGGTCATAAAATGAAAGAATGCACTTTCTTTGCGGTAAGAAGAAATTGTGCAGATCTTCCCCTCTCACCAATCCAAGTGGATCAAACTTTTGACCAATCCAATACACTGGATGAAAGTTTTCTCTTTTCTTTTCATCTTCATTCCTCTTCCACATTGTTCTCGCTTTATCAAACACTATTCTTCTTGTTCACCCGGGAATATTTCTCCTCCTACTCATTATTCTATCCTTTCTCTCACCTTTTTTATCGTTGATTGCCTTCTTTCATCACCCCATCAACACTCGAGGGGGCATCTATCACTTCTACAAATTTTTCTTCTACACTTTCAAAATTTATCATCACATTTATCTTTGAAGTGGTGTCACTTACACCACCCCAAAGAGGGGCAAATGTAGACACCTGTAATTTAGCTTGAGAAATTTAAATACTTAAATTGTGCTAATTATACCCTTTCCCACAAATTGATGACATATTATCAATATAGCACATTTTCTCTGCTATCATCATTAATTAATTACATTACGTTAGTTAATTAACTCTTCTATCTAATAACAATGCCAATTAATGACCTTCATTAATCATCTCCCCTTTCTATCTAGATTAATTAATTATTTCTAATTAATTAAGCTCCCCTTTCTATCTACATTAATTAATTATTTCTAATTAATTAATACCCCTTTCTATCTAGATTAATTAATTATTCTTAATTATTAATTCTCTTCTCTATTTAATCAATAAATCGTCATTTATTTTTATTAAAATCCTCTCATAGTCTAAATCATGCTAACTATTCCTCTAAAAGCTTTTATAAACTTGCACACCTATTAATTAATCACTTTGATTAATTAATAAATCCCCTCAAACCCCATGGGTCACTAAAGGACAAACTAAACTCTCCTAAGGTTGACTCAACCCTTTCTAAACCTCTCTTATCCACAACTAACCCAACCTCTCCATTTATCCCACATGAAGGAGGATGTAGAGATTCTTCTATCCATTGGGCTATATAAAGAGCCCTCCTCCTACCTTTACACTTACACCTACTTCTTGATAAGAAAAAGTGAGCATATAGTAAATACACTATAGCCATTTTATCATCTTTGAGCATTTCTCCATTAGAGTGGAGCTAATCATCATCCTTTTGCATTCAAACAATCAAGTTAGTGTTGTGAAGAAAAATGGAGTTAATCAAGAAAGGCCTAATAAGCCATGGCTTGATGAACCTCCATCTTTGATCATCTTGGATCAAACAACCACTATCTCCTTTTGATAGCTAAAATATCTACATAGGTCTAGTTTATTGATTTAGCTTTCTAAAGAGTAGAGCAATAAATGTTAGTATGTTAGCTTGAGGTTTATTTTCAAGATTCTAATGAAGTAGATGATTTTCAAACATCAGATCAATAAGATGAAAGCAAGTTTAGCACCGTAGGACTAACTAGGTGTTATTTCTAATCCTTTGACTTAGCAAATGAGCATGCATATCAATATTATAATGGAACTAGGATGTAAATATAATGAGAATTCCCTAAGATGTATAGCATAAGATGCAAGAAATGTAAAATCTAAGAACCATGTGAAGGTGTATAGATCAAGCCATGTGTATCATGTGTGAAAAACTATCATCTAAGTTAGAATGTAGTCATAGTCCAGATGATCTAGTCATGATATGTAGATCTAGTGAAAGAATAATGTGTATACCATAGGGTCAAGGAAAGAACTCATACATAAAAACTAGCATAGTATCTCCTAATATCTAAATAAATCTAATAAAGAAATATCCACACATATAAGTGGGTGAATAAATACAATAAAGGTATAGATATGTACAATTCCCAAGTGTACTATGATGAGGTAAATCTATCTGATGACGCGAATGTTATACCATTAGCTGGAGGTTTATTTTCAAGATTCTAATGCATAGTATTGATGTTTATTACTTGTTTAGCTCTTAGCATGATGATGTATTGATATTGATTTAGCTTTGTTGTAGGACTACTAGGTGTTAGTTCTAATCTTTCTTGACTTAGCTAAAAAATCATGCATACATATGGCATGCCCGGTGGGACGGGTCCTTAGTCCCTTAACATTCTAGCTCAAATTTTATTGTTTTTGGCTAACCCTTGATATACACATATGGAAAATAATGTTTAATTTCTTAGGATTTTGCTACTTGGTACATGTGTAGGATCTCATTTAGAGATTTAATTCTAATGGGTTGTTGTCGGATTTCAATTAATATACTAAAATTTGGAGTGATTGAGATTTTTGGTAGACTTTTCTAATATTACATGTGTGGAATAATGTTAAATTTCTTATGATTTTGCTAAACTTTGAGGCTCATGTGTTGAGTTTTCATTTTAGGGGTTTAATTTTGATGGGTTGTTGTTGATTTTGAGCTAACATATAAAAATTTGACCTTTTGAAGTTGTTTATGTTAAATGACATATTTTTAGACATCACCCAAAGGATGAGTTATGCACACATCATTTATGTGCGTGCAGCATAACTCTCATTGTATTTTTTTACATAGGGTGGCGCAAGTACATAAATCCTAGCGCAAATCGACCCAAAACCACAGTAGCACCTTAAAAGGGTACACACACCCAAACCATGGCGCACACACCTTCAAAATTGTCATTTTTTTAGAAGAGGTGCGTAGGCACACAAATCTTAGCATAGGCATCATTAACAATCTTCTAGAGGCCATAACTTTTGCTCCTTAAACTCAAAATGACTCCATTTTTGTTGTGTTGGAAAGGTATTGAAGCGAACTACACAATGGAAACATAAATTTGGGGTTTTGAGTTACCAAAAATTTAAGGTTTTCATTTTTAGTAAACTACTCATTTCTAACATGTCTAAATGCTTTGGAAAATTTGGTCTTTGATGTTCTAACACCTTGCAAGTTTTATTTTGAATCTAACTTCTATTTTGTAGGGTGTTTTTACATGTTTGATGGTGATTTGAATTGTTTAAAAGGGTAATGAACATTTCATGTTTAATCATGAGATTAGAGTCATGTATGCTCTTCCCTCGCACCTTTTAGGTGATCTTGGGAATCAAAAATGATTTCTATGTCTCTTTTTGTTTTGAAAAATGCTTGTTCTTAAAAGAATGAATGTCAAAGTTGGTTAAAATGAACAAATATTTCATTTGAACTAAGTTTTTTCCATTTTTGATTTCATAGTTGGATTCTACATCATGTATGCTCTTCTCTTGCGTCTTAGGATGATCTTGAGAATCAAAAACGATGTTTTATCCTTTTTGTGTTTTTGGAAAATTACTAATCCATTGTGCAGAACCAAAAATGCTTGTCAAAGAAAAGGTGGCATTGAAACAAAATTAAACTACTAATACAGTTTCCATGCAGTTGCCAAAAAGGTGTTCAAGCAAAACCACATCCAATTAAAAAGATAAAAACACACCACAATCAACACATTGTATTTGTAGGTTCGGATAAGGGTACGTCCCCATCCACTTAAAACTAGGACATAACCCTTTGGCATAAGCCTTAAGCTACAACAATGGGGGTGGTCCTAGGAACCCCAAAGTAGTCCACGTAAGAGGGAACCTTGTGGATGAAATGGGAAGTGCTCCACACAACCTACTTGACTAGTACTACCATTTGTGAGATTTAGCATCACAAGTCATCTGTATGGTGACCCCAATGAGAGTACATGATGGACACATTTATTGCCCACTGTGCTTGAAGGGGGTAAAGTAAAGCCAGATACTCCCAAATTAGTCAGTGTGACTTTTTGGGTAAATCGAAGCTTGCTTAAGATGGTCTTGGTGACACCTAGTTGAGTGAACCACCCAGGAAGCTATCTTTGACCAGGAGCCCACTTGGACCACATCAAAGCCAATTTTGAGTTGAGAGCTATTTTTCATCACAAAACATGTGAAGCGTTACTTTTGCTTAGTTTTTCACTTGCCCTAAGGTGAGGTGAAACTCTGCCAAAGTGAGGCCAACATTTTCAACCCCAATTGATCTACTTCACTTTCTTTTGACACTTTGTTGATCAAAAGAAGAGTGACTACCTTTGCATTATCAATTGATTGTTTCACCACTTTTTTGTCCATTTATGCCCATCCATGTTTGTGGCTAGGTTGTTAAACGTCTAAAGTGTGTGGAGACATTTTTATATCATTGGTAGCCTTTTTTATCTTGATACCCAAGTCAAGATCATCATCGTAGTTAGGCTTGGTTCATCACTTTGATTCTCCTTTGAATGGTTATCTTGTTTATATCATGTCACTACAATTTTGGTATTTACGTCTTGTTTCTTGTAAACTTGACCTAAATATCTATATTGTAAGGTTATGCTATATACACTTTAACAATTCCTAGGTATACTATCACTTTAGTTTGATTTCAATTATTACCTTGATTTTGAAGAGTGTTAAGTGTTACCACTTGTGTGTGTTATATCAATATCATCTTGATATCAATACCTTACTTTCTCGTAAAAGTTTGGTTAACATATCTCGGTGAAATTTTTGTGTCACTCACAATCGTAACTGACACCCTTTGGAATATAGGTCTTGATTGAATTTGGGCTTGCTTCTAGTATACTTTTTTTGGAGGTCACATTAACTTCTTGTTATTACTTACACCTTGTTCATTTCTTTGAACTTGACATAAGTAGGGACATTTTTTTAATCATCATATGACACCACCTACCTTTTTGAAAATAGATTTAGGAAGTACTCCATTTGACTAATTGGTTTACCAACAAACTTTGTGTGATTGTGTCTCATTTGTCACATCGACTTATCCATTTTAGACAATCACTTTGATCCATTGATTCTTTATCATTCATTATTCTTTGGTCATTAATTTGGCTTTGTGTTTTGAACTTGCGTGATTGTTCCTTGTGTTTATCCATCTTATAAATTCATTTCTAGGACAATCTTTTGGGTCTTTGATCCTCTTGATCTTCTTGTTTTTTCCTAAGTTCATGATCATTTTTGAACACATCTTTCAAACCTTGGAAAAACATTCAAGAAACTTTTTCATCAATTGAACATTGGAAATATTTCCTTTGTATCCTTTATGTTGCTAAAATTTTGATCAATCCTTTGACATTTACACCTCCATCCCTTGTTGGATTATCAATCTTGAGTCCTCACGATGTATGTTTTCCTTAGCTTCCCTTTTGGAAAATCACACAAGCATCACCATCTTTATGAAATGTCTAGTTGGTTGTCATTATGCTGCCCAAATCAACATGAAACCTTCTTCACTTTGAAAAAGTTTGATCATACAATTTAGGTCTAGACCTTTATATCAAACATGCCAACAATGACTGATTATCGCAAGGTCCCTTATACAT
Organism: Taxus wallichiana var. yunnanensis; assembly: GCA_018340775.1. Lineage (NCBI taxonomy): Eukaryota > Viridiplantae > Streptophyta > Pinopsida > Cupressales > Taxaceae > Taxus > Taxus wallichiana. The sequence goes on along the minus strand of CM031235.1, from coordinate 362,051,411 downwards.
AAACAATAAGGAATCAAAGTTTCGGTGTTCACATCAAAATATGCCCATCATGACCAAACCTTGATTGGTTCTTCGCTGCTAGAGAACCCATTCGGGTAACCCATTCCTCACCTTCATCTCATAGTCGGTGGTATGGTTTGGAAACTTCTGATCCAAATTATTATTCGAGTTCCCCCACTCTTCTTCTAATTCTAATCCAAACATTTCCTCTTCTTTTGAGGATTCCAATCCAAATATTTCCTCTAACTCTTTTGATGATTTAGATCCAAACTACTATTCGGATTCATCTAATTTGACTCCTAAGTCACGGTCCTCCCCTTCTTTGTAGGACCTCTATTATCAATCACCTAAACAATGTTCTCCTCCTCTAAATATTTGTGTCACCAAAAATTATCTTCATCATTCATCTAATGTGACTCCTACGTCATGGTCCTCCCTATCTTTGCAGGACCCTCTTCATCATACATTTAATATGACTCCTACGTCGCGGTCCTCCCTTTCTTCATAGGACCCCTTTTATTAGTCACCTCAATGACATCTTCTTCCTTTGAAGATACGCGTGACTCCAAATCCCTCCAATCAAACATCTAATACAATTCTTGAATCACGGTCCTCTCTTTCTTCATAGGACCCTTGTTATTATTCATCCAATGTGATTCTTGAATCACGGTCCTCCCCTTCTTCGTAGGACCTTCTTCATCAATCACCCCATGAAAGTCTTCCTTCTTTGAATATTCGTGTGACTCAAATCCTTCTAGTCAAATGTTTGAATCGACCCATGCATGTCACAATCTGCAAACTTTGGACTTAATCCTACTAGTTTACATGATATATACCATCGTATAGGTAGGTCCACACCACCTTCTTCTACTCTCGAGACATCTAGCTCCACATCTTCTTCATCCCCCATGTCATCTTCTTCTATCAATCATCATCAAACATCTTCTAAGTCTTCCACACCAATTGAACCTCTTTCTTCCAATCAACCCCTAGTGGTCGATCAACAACTCATACCGATTGATCTCTTTCAGAATGAAGAAACAATCAGGGCATTTATAGGGGCACATGAAGATATTCCTTTAGTAGATTATGAGAAAGGATTCTCTTTAGACTTCGATGCATCCACATATTGTGAGGAAAAGGTTGATTCCTTTTATCAAGAAATGGAGGAAGAGCCTCAAATCATGCAACATTGATCCTCCTCTTATTCTTCATCTTCACATTCTTCATTATGTGATGAAACTCCTTAGGTCTTGCATTGATCCATGGCCTATCTTCTCATCACCCAATCACTCTTTGTCTATCATAATTCCTCAATCACAATCTCTTATGGGATCAATGCCAAGTATCCCTTCATCTTCATCTAGGTGTGGGTCACCTTCTAGTAGCCCTCCCTCTGCTATTTTTATGGGACATTTTTGAGTAGTCCATTATCTTCTATTCTTGGGGCATGTCCAACTAGCCCCTTGTCTCCTATGTATGGATCACCCCGGGTAGTCCATCATCTTCTATTCTTGGGCCACATCCTAGTAGCCCATCATCTTACATCTATGGGTCACATCCTAGTAGCCCTTCTTCTCTATTCTTGGGCCACATCCTAGTAGCCCTTCATCTTCTTCTATGGCTCACCTCCCAGTATCCCATCTTCTTCAATCCTTGGACCATATCCTTTTCATCCATCACATTATTCTTCTACCAAATATTGTGGCAAGCCCATCATCATTTCTCTCATCAATTCTAAATGTCCACGTTCTTCTCTCACTTCTTCCAAGATCATAAAAGTCAAGCATTAGCTTATAAGAAACCAGACAATGTTCTTTATAAAGCTAAGATCAAAACTCAAGAGCTCCAAAGCTCCCAACAACTCAAAAGATTATAAAATTCAAAATCAAATGATTCTAGAATGCACACCAATGTACCCATCAAGTATGACGTAAAGTGCAAAAACCTATGGATAGGGAACTCAAACTCCCACATATGAAACCCATGTTTCAAAACAAATCACAATCATTTGTTGAGTGTGAACTCACCACGATCATCGAGATCGGGATAATATCACTCTTGATAAACAAACGTGCTTAGTCTCCCTTATCAAGGAATTCACACACATTTTTGTTGATCTTATCATGCAGAGTGACATTATTGGTCCCAACTTTCAAAAAAAAAAAATCATAAAATAATTCAAAAATACAAAAAAAAAAGAAAACATTAAAACATTACAAAAACAAAATCAAAGGTACAAAGATCAAACATTGCAATCAAGTATTGTATACACATGGATGTTCTTTCTTCCCTTTCTTTCATATTCCTCTACAATTCATCCACCATTTTCATCCCTTTGATGTTATTGTGGTTAGCCTATTCACATGCATTTTGTGACATTTATCTCTATGGTATCCATTTGACCTTGGTCTTTCATCACCTTGGTAAATTAAAGAACTAACCTCTTAGAGATCCTATCACTATTCTCATCTAATAAACTTGTTGGGAAGAACTTTTGGGCGTATTTTTTTTACTAGAAATGTCTTCATCACAATCACTTCCACATCCTTCCATCAAGCCATCAATGGTTCTTAACCCCTTATTAAACAAGAGAGATGAAATAAGTTTTCGGAAAGAAAAGAATCAAAATCAATCAATCAAAAAGAAAAAAGCTAAAAGAAAAATCAAATTTATATATAACTCTCTCTTGGGGTATTTCCAATAATCTCTACCAGGGGCTATGGACACTGAATGGTAGTAGATCAATGTTGTGATTAGAATCAAATGCATCTCCATCGGGGCTATGGATGCTGGCTGGCAACGGAGAAATGTACGGCTCTCCTTCCACAATCCATTCACAAATCACCTTTCAAACTAAATCATTCCTACACATTGACTAGTGTCTTCACTTGTTATCTATCAACTCTTTCCTTCAAGAGGTAATTCATTTCCACGTGCACACATGGGATCTCGATGAGTAAACAAGATTAGTATGTTATCAAGTGTTACTTTTTGACCTTGTTTAAACTTTTCTTTAACGCATGTCTTGTCTCATGATTTGTGCCTTGGGCTAATCACTTTTTCATCAACACTTCTAAATATTTTCATAGCATCCTTTGTTCTTTGAAAATCATTTAGAACATCCATGTGTATCGGATGTCCTCTTTTCCATGTTTTTGGACACCTTTTCCCCCTTTAATAAATCAAATTTCTACTTCTTTTCTCTCATGTGTTTCTTGGCCAACTTACGTTGGGGGCATCCTTGCTCCCTCATGATTGAACCTATTTTATATTGGCCTTGATCCCCTTCTATCTGTGAAGAGTTTGTCTTTGAATACTCCCACCTAATCATTGGGGCATATCACATCTTCACTTTCTTGTATGTATGCGTGGCATTCTACCCTTGTACATCCCATCTATCATTGGGGGCATCCACGCTTCTTTGTCTTCTGTACATAGCTTTAGAAACTTATAGAAAATCACAAAAACATTCAAATATGTTTTGAGAAAAATAAAAACAATATAAATCATCCTACAAAACATCGCTCTTTGGTTCTCGCTTGAGCTTGTGTGCGACTCACGTGGATCATCTTGATCTACCTCCATCAACAAAGTTGGTTTGCTTACTATGTCTATACTCTGGGGCACAATGAGTTGCTTGTACTTGTTTCATAGTGCACGATTGCTTTTCATAGGACCCAAGTGTCCTCCATTATTCCCCTTGCATGTATCCTTTCTTGGGGCACCATCTTTTAACCCTTGTCATTAATTCACATAGGTCAAAATCAAAGCTTGATAACAAAAACATTACATTATGTTTCTCTGTTAGGTTAGCTTGTTTACTTTCTCATATTGCATTGCATTATGTATGTTGCAAGGAGTTAGGCATATTTTACTTTCTCGTATTGCATTGCATTTTGTATGTTGCATGGAGTTGGTGTTTTCAAAAATGGACAATTGTTCGTAGTATGGATTTTCATGTCATTCTACTTTTGTCGTATGCTTATATTTTTAATAAGGACCGATGACGTAGATCTTTAGCAATATGATGACAATAAAGTTGTTTCAATACACTGGATGAAATCTTGCTCTTTTCTTTTCATCTTCATTCCTCTTCTACATCATTCTCCTATCAAATACTATTCTTCTTATTCACCTGGGCATCTTACTCCTACTCATTCTTCTATCCTTTCTCTCACCTTTTTTTGTCGATTGCCTTCTTTCATCACCCCATCGACACTCGAGGGGGCATCTCTCACTTCTACTAATTTTTCTTCTACACTTTCAAAATTTATTTGTCTACTATCTTTGAAGTGGCATCACTTACACCACCCCAAAGAGGGGAAAATGTAGACACCTATAATTTAGCTCAAGCAATTTAAATACTTAAATTGCACTAATTATACCCTTTCCCACAAATTGACGACATATTGTCAATATCACACATTTTCTCTGCTATCATCGTTAATTAATTACATTACGTTAGTTAATTAACTCTTCTATCCAACAATGATGCCAATTAACGACCTTCCATTAATCAACTCCCCTTTCTATCTAGATTAATTAATTATTTCTAATTAATTAAGCTCCCCTTTCTATCTATATTAATTAATTATTTCTAATTAATTAATCCCCTTTCTATCTAGATTAATTAATTATTATTAATTAATTAATTTTCTCTTCTATTTAATCAATAAATCATCATTTATTTGATTAAAATCCTCTCATAGTCTAAATCATGCTAACTATTCCTCTAAAAATATTCTATAAGCTTGCACACCTATTAATTAATCACTTTGATTAATTAATAAAGCCCCTCAAACCCCATGGGTCACTAAAGGACAAACTAAACTCTCCTAAGGTTGACTCAACCCTTTCTAAACCTCTTATCCACAACTAACCCAACCTCTCCATTTATCCCACATGAAGGAGGATGTAGAGATTCTTCTATCCATTGGGCTATATAAAGAGCCCTCCTCCTACCTTTACACTTACACCTACTCCTTGATAAACAAAAGTGAGCATATAGTAATACACTATAGCCATTTTTACCATCTTTGAGCATTTCTCCATTAGAGTGGAGCTAATCATCATCCTTTTACATTCAAACAATCAAGTTAGTGTTGTGAAGAAAAATGGAGTTAATCAAGAAAGGCCTAATAAGCCATGGCTTGATGAACCTCCATCTTTGATCATCTTGGATCAAGCAACCACTATCTCCTTTTGATAGCTAAAAGATCTACATAGGTCTAGTTTATTGATTTAGCTTTCTAAAGAGTAGAGCAATAAATGTTAGTATGTTAGCTTGAGGTTTATTTTCAAGATTCTAATGCATAGTATTGATGTTTATTACTTGCACTTTAGTTTCGAGACATAACTTTTGTTCCAAAGGTAGCATGATGATGTATTGAATATTCAAATTCATTTAGCTTTGTTGTAGGACTACTCCAGGTGTTAGTTCTAATGTGGATATTTTTAGCCTTAACATGTTTTATTTCTTATTTCTTGCATGTTGTTGCATTATGTGTTTGCTATGTCACTTTAAGTTCCTTGCATCGCCATTTTTTGGTTTTGTTTCATGAAATCAATGGTGTAAATGTTTTACGGTTTGTCTTTACTACACGTGCCTATCCTCCACTCCTACTTTCTCATTCATTTTCACTCAGAATAGATAGTGTTCATCCCACTTTTCTATTTTTATTACCTCCCTTAGTTTAATTTTCCTTTCTGTTATCCTTTTATCCCTGGTCCCATGGCATTTTTTTAGCATAGTGTTTCCTTTCTAGCATTAGGAGTAGTGGTAGCAGTGGAAGTAGGTAGAGGAACTAGCCTTCTCTGGAGATCCGTCTCAAGCATGCAAGGTCCCACAACTTGGAGAGGGTTCCATTGTTGTTTTAAACAACTCAGTTCTATTAGATCCGAGATGTGGGTGCACGTTTGACAATCAACAGTACTATCATCCATAATTTCCTTCACCACTTGTTCATTTATTGTCTCTACTGGTAGGCTAGAATCAATCTTGATTTGTGGTTTGACTATTTTGATATATGTTAATATTATGTTCATTTCGTCTTCCATGTCTAGGAATCTTTGCATCCAGTCTTGTTTGGCACTTTGATCTAGTAATTGGTTGCATGTAGATTTTTATAGGGGTGAGAGCTTATGTAATTGTACAGTGTACCCTTATTGAGTCTACTCTACTACCCCCTAATACAACTAGATAGTATGTTGTTGTCTCCTTTTTGTAGTCCTTTTTGATTTTATCTAATGAATCTCGTGGAGAGTGAGCTAGCACTATTCCGTGGGGTTCTTCACTTGTTCTTATGGCTTCAATTTAATATTTTCCCCGTGTTTACACCTCCTTTCCCTTTTCATCTAGTTCTTTTTTTTTTCTACTTCATGTCTTTGTTTATATTCTTCCTCCTTCTTCTCCTCTTCATTGTGATTAACTAAAATGTGGAATTATTCTAAGTTCATCTAATAGTAAGAACATCAGTAAATAATAGATAAATGCATAAATAAAATGACCCAAGAAATATAAGATATGAAAGTATGAAACCCTAAATCACAAGAAGGGTTAGATAGAGCTTAGCTAATTCGATGAAGGTGTTGGACTATGTCACAATTTGAAATAGGAAAATAGGAGGAGGAAATAATCACACATAAGCTTGAGAAAGCACATACCCAGCTCTTTGGTTGAACTAGGGCACCCGTGGATGCCTTGGTCTAAGATATGGGCACGCCGGTCTATGAAAATACCCTAAAACCCTCCTCTATAGTATTGTTAGATGTTTTCTGTGTTCTCTTCTTGTCACACTAACTTTACTCAATCTGCGTCAAATGTCACCGCAATACCTGCAATAAGGAATTACCTACAAAACCCCAGGGACGAGCATAAAATCCCTAAAAAAGAAAGATGCATATGAAGGATTCAAACTATCCTCATTACCTGACAATGGTGGACTTGTTAGCTTATCTTTGCACTACATGTCAGACCTGATATAGTTCTTTGTGTGTGTGTACAATCATGCCGTAGGTGCTCTTGTGTCGGATGCACTTTGTAAAAGTAGCGAGCATTAAGAATGTGTAGAAATGTAATAAAATGGTGGATGGAATAGAATAAACTTCCCTCTTATGTCATGTGATGCAAATGAACCATCCTTTTGCCTTGTGATGGAGCTAGATGGATGAAAATGCAGTCGTTGATGGATGCAATCTTAGGTGATTATAGTAGTGCTTAGTGCTTGCTCCCTCATTATGGTCTCATAACTTTATATTTATATGGTTCTCTTGTTCTAATTTTGTAATTAACCCCAAAAATTATGACCTCTAAAAATATAGGAAGCTCGAGACGGCTAGAAAGTGCCCAAAAGTGGTGGGAAAGTGTAAAAGGATCAAGGCACCTAGGGTGCCCCATTTAGAGATATAATGATACAAAATGACAAAAACATAGTGGGAAAGTATGTTTTGAAGGTCGTAAGTGACGATAGAAAATAAATTAAGATGGCCAAAAGATGGGGGTTAATTAGTACTTTCTTCACTCAAAACCATATAAATAGTAGTTTGAGATTGAACTTTATAATGCCTAAAGTGTGTGATTTTGTGTCTACATTTACCCCACTTTATGTTGGTAAGTGGAATGCTCGGTAACATAAATTAGATAGATATGTGTACTTGATGTCCATGTAGAGTGATGTAGAAAGCGTTTGAAGGACTAGACAAGGTGTGGAGTGAAAAAGATGGAACATGGAGACTAAAGATGTAAAACTTAAAAATTGATGAGAGTGAACCTAGGACGAAACACGTGTGTATATGTTGATGTGTGTGATGTACTTACATGTTAGTATGAGGTGTGTGCTACTAAAAATGGCATTGTTGTTGTTGATTGTTTGCTTCTCATATGGTTGAACCTGCAAGGAGAGAAGATGATCAAGTAGTCAAATACACATGTATATATGTGTAAAAACACATGTATGTAGAAATGAAAATACTGAAATAGAAATATGAAAAATGTAAAAGGAACATGTGCACCTGATCCGTGATGAGAGAAAGGGGTGAAAAAGGATATCCTGTACTGTGATTTTTTTGGGTGATCTCATGCCACCCTGGACGAAGAAGTGTAGGGAGAAATTTGCATTATTATCCAACATGTAATTGATTCCTTGAAAATGTGTGAAGAAAACTCTATACTACCTAGTTTTTGGGTGATCGATGCCACCGTTGGCTGAAGTACTATAGAAAATAAATCTTTGTATCCTCTCACCTGTAACTACTCCCCACAATGCTAAGGACAATCTTCCATGTAAAATACATTGTGTATGGGATTTGTAGAATGGTCTAAACCCACTTGTTGTATAACCCACAATGTTAAGGATAGAAACTAAATTGAATTGTACTAGTAAAAACGCGTTGAATAATGTGTAAAACCCCAAATTATGCCCCCTCTTTGGGGGTGCATGCGACATCACTGATAGGATAATGCGGCCCCAAAAGAGGACCAATGCATAAATTGTGCCCTATAGGGGGAAGGGAATTTACTTGGTAGAAACCAAGGTGCACATAAACAAGTGGCTAGAAAATAAGTGTTAGTATGAACAAGCATGCATGTAAAAGATAAGTGTACACTATGCAAACAATGTAGAAGCTAGAAAGCAAGTAAACACATAAGAAGACAATCATAGACCACCAAAGTGGGTTGCAAACATGGGACATCACTCACAATGTCACAAGAAACTCAAGGCCATAATGACAGCATACAAACAAACAAGTGTACACACCAAACAAAGGGCAATGCCCGCATACAAGATAAAACAAGAGATAAACAACGAAAAAAATAAAACAGATATCCAGGGAAGAAAATAATCCTATAAAATAAATGTTGTACATGAATAACCCATTAGCATGTTATAAAGATAACCCATATGTCATGAGCATGTATAAGTAATTTTATAGTGCTAAGTACAAAATTAGCACCTATAAAAAAAAATTGGATGCCCCCGTTAAACCATTGTAGGAGTGGTAGAAGGCGGGCATCCATGCTATGTGTAAGATACTTGTATCTACGATCACAACTAGAAAAGGACATGAATGTGCATGTGTGTATGGTAAAGATAATGACATACAAAAAATCTAGCTAGCATGTGTAATAAGTGAACATGAACAAACAAATGTAAGAAAGAGTAAAAGTAACCAAGATATGTAACATGTTGTGGATGGATGGAATGGAATGCAAGATGGATGATAGGAGCCACATGCCCCTCGAGTGAATGGAATTGTATGTAATGAGGTTAATTTTTCCCCTCAGCAGTCAAGAATGAACCATAAATGAGAGTGCATCATTAGGAAATGGTTGAATTATGTGTTGTGTCTAATGCGTTGTGATGAGTGTGTATGTGTGTTGATGATATGTGACCTAGAGATGAAGTGTGTACATGACCCTATAGCCAAAATGAATATATCATGACAAGATGATCAAAGGAGTGATGATGTAGCCTAAAGCGTATACCACTACAAGATGAAGGAATAGGTGACCATTTAGCCTATAATGTATGTCACTAACCTAGTAATGTCACATGATAGAAGGTTGAATGATGAATGTGTGAATATGATAAGGTCCATTTGATTAGTAAACCCTCGGTAGTTGAGTATGGACCGAGGAACTAGAGTGCGTCATAGGGTAGTGAGTACAACACATAAAAGAATATATAGGATGTGTGATGATTAAAGATGACCATGTGATGTGTAAGTATGTGTAGAAATGTAATAAAATGGTGGATGGAATAGAATAAACGTACCTCCTATGCGCAGTGTGATGTAGATGAACCAACCATGTGCCTTGTGATAGAGCTAGATAGATGCAAATGGAGCCTTTGATGGATGCAACCTTAGGTGATGATATTATTGCTTAGTGTTTGGTCCCTCATTATGGTTCTCTTGTTTAATTTTGTAATCAAGCACGAAAAGGTTGACCACTAAAAAGATAGGAATCTCAAACAAATAGAAGTGCCCAAAAAGTGGCGGGAAAGTGTAAAAAGGCTCAGGTCACCTAGAATGGGACCACGACACTTGGGGCACCACAGATCGGGCCGAGTGCCCTAGTTAGAGGTAGAATGACACAAAATCAGAAAAAACTACTGGGAAAGTATGTGTTGAAGGTCGGTAGTGATGGTAGAAAGAAAAGTAAAATTTCCAAAGGGCATGGGTTAATTAGTAATTTCTTCACTCAAAACCATATGAATAGTAGTATGAGACTGAGACTAAATAATGCCTAAAGTGTGTGATTTTATGTCTACACCTTCTTCTTATCCTCTGATTCTTTCTTCTTCTTATCCTCTTCCTAGTTCCTCTCTTCTTCTTCTTTCTTCTTCTTCTCCTCTTATTTCTTCCTCTCTTCTTCTTTTTCATTTTCTCTTTTCTTTTTCTTCTCTTCCTCCTTTTTCTCTTGTTTCTTCTTGTCTTCCTCTTGTTTCTTATTTTTATCTTCTTCTTACTTATTTTTATCTTCTTTTTCCCATTTCTTCTTCTTAGCTTCCTCCTCCTTCTTTTCCTTATATTTTTCTTCCTTCCTCCTTATTACTTCTTCTTTCATTTTTCTTTTTAATTTTTTTGCTTTCTCCTCCTCCTACCTTTTATTATTTTCTTCTTGTTTCTTATTGTATGCTTTTGTATTCTTTCTTTCCTCTTCTTCTTTTTCTTTCTTTTCTTTTTTAGATAACCTTATCAATTATTTTATCTCCTCAATGTGGTTTTTATCTTTGATAGTTTTCTTCTTCTTTTGTTTGAGTTATCTAAGTTCTTTCCCAAAAGAGTCTAGAATGGTTTCTTCCTCCATGTCAAGTTGAGCTTGTATTTATTTTAGGAACTCATGTGGGAGGATATGGATTCTATATTTTATGACCAATGCAAATATTTTCATGTAATAAATTATAGCTTCCATTATATACACTTATTTTTTATTGTGCTGCCTCCTCCTAATTTTGGGCCTCTTGTGAGATCTCACTAGGAGTTAGACATGTTTTGTAGAATTTGTATGTTATGTGGGATAATTGTGAATCTTCCCAAGATTCAACATCCTCAGTGAATTGTGGCCTTGATTCTTCTTGTGTTGTGGCTGGAGGTGAGAGTGGAGAAGATGGAGTTTCTTCTTCCCCGAATCGGATATTTTCATAGGTTCTACTTCTAAATCTTCTTCTTCCTCATTGATTTTTGACTCTTTGATAACTTTCTTTTTGCCATTATCTTTTGGCATTTTTCAACTAGTTGTGAGAAGTTTTTTCTTTCATATCTCTTCTTTTATACGTCTTCATCCCTACCCTACTTGTTTCTTCTTGTCCATGCTCTTCTCGAGTATTTATTTCTAAAATCCTCCCATGTTTCTTCAATTACATCATCAATGGTGGGAAGTACTAGCTTGTTAGGGTCCAATGGAAGGTTTCGATTACTTGGATTATGGTAGTTACTAGTTCATATGATGCCTCATACAAGAAAGTGTAGCTACGTGTGTAACCCGCAGAATGAATGTTCTAATGAATATATAGTCAATGTCCGCAATAAAGACCACTTCACTTTCAAGTTTATCTATTGTCTGCTTTGTAAGATTCTAGGTCTATTGGCCATTATCTTCCTTGTATTATCTGTCCATCTTATTAAACATTTAATCTATTATATTTTGTTCATTGTATTCATGTGACTCAAAAACATTACAAAATTGATGTGGCTTCACTCCATTATATTTGTTTTGTTATGACTGGGAGGGTATTTGTGAAGTACATTTCAAGACATGGTAAAAGGGACATATAGCAAAATGTGTGTTTTCCCTCCTTAATTTTCCAAGTGTTTTCATGGAAGTTTGTGGCTAACACTTCACATAAATTATACTCAGAGTGAGAGGTCACCATATCTAGGTCAATTTGTGTGCTTAATCCATGTGCACCATCTTCTCTATTAATATGATATATTTTTAAACAAATGGCCTTAAAGGCATACCTTAGGGCATGATTTCCGATGTCACCAATTATGACACCTTTCTTTGAGATTATTGCATCCATCAGCCATGCTTTATTTTTCATCTGTGTCTTTTTTTTATGAGTGTCGAACATCATGTTTCTAATAATCTTGTAACCCTTTCTAACATTGTCGTATTGATTTGGTAGGGTTGATCAACGTAAATCATTTGGTTGTGTAGGTGACTAAAAAGAACCCTGATTGTATTATTTATCCTATAAAAGTAGGGAATTTTATTCTCGCGCATCTATCTTTAATTCAATTATAACCTTCATGTTATTCTTTTACTCCATCGCCCCCATGATTTAATTTTGTTGAAGTAAGAATTTCTATCAATATTGAGGAGAGTGTGATAATATTTGGAAATTTATGAATGTATATACTTTTGGATATTGTGGGCATGTGTGACTTTGAAAGGAATGAGTGAAAACACTCCTGTTGGATCATGCTTAGTGGATTTAATTAAATGTTTTGGAATTTTGTCTTCAGGAGGTCCTTCCTCTTGACAACAAAGGGAGTCACCATTTTGCTTTGTTTTCCATTATGTCTTTCATTCCTTAGTTATCTTACTCTTATTGTGTCACATTTTCTTCTTTTCCCTTAGGTATTTTGGTTTTGTGAGTTTCTAGTGATGCCTTTTTGTCTCACTAATGCACCATCCACATTTTAGAGTTTGATGAATTCATTTTTTACCATTCCTATGGAAGTTTTTTTGGTATTTTTTATGATATCTTCATCCACATAAAATCATGGGAAAAACATTTACATCATGTATATACAGTCTTAGAAACCATAAAGAAACAACAACTATATGTCAAGCCTTCAAAGTGTTCTTTTAGGGTACATGAAGTGGAATACTTGGGCCATATTGTCTCTCATGAAGGTGTTAAGATGGACCAGCATAAGATACAAGCCATAGTGGAATGGAAAGTCTCAAAAACCCTCAAACATTTATGAGGTTTCTTAGGTCTCATTGGGTACTATCACAAATTTGTAAAAACTATGGCAGTATAGTAGCACCACTCACAAAATTATTAAAGAAAGACTCCTTTCATTGGAATGAGGAATCTTGTAGAGCATTTGAAAAATTAAAGGTGGTAATGTGCACCATTCTAGTATTGGAAACCTCAAATTTCTCCAAGACCTTCATAGTTCAATCGATGCTTCAAGAAATGGGATTGGGGTAGTACTTATGCAAGAAGGACATCCCATAGCATTTGAGAGCCAAAAACTAAAAGGAAAGAATTTTTAAATCCCACCTATGAGAAGAAAATGATGGAAATATTACATTCATTCAAACAATCGATACCATACTTGATGGGTAGACACTTCAAGGTAAAAACTTATCATGATAGTTTGAAATACTTATTAGAGCTTCTGAAGAGCAACAAAAATGGATCATAAAGATGTTAGGTTATGACTTTGAGATTATTTATAAGAAAGGGAAGGAAAATTTGGCCATTGATGCACTATCTAGGTGATTAAGCCAAAATTTGAATTGTAAGCCTAATCGATGCTATCAGTAGAAATAAATACATAAATTAAGTACATAAATTAACCCAAGAAAACTAATCAAGAAAGTGAAAACACAAGGTGCAAAGAGAGGGTGAGAAGCCTTAGTTGATTCACAGAGATGTGGAATATGCAAAGATCTTGAAAACTAGAAAATATGAAGCATTGATTATTGCACTTTGGTGCTCAAAAAATGTAGATCTAGATAAACAAGCTAGACTGGGGCGCCAGGAGAGGGACTAGGGGACTTACGGGTGCCCTAGATGTGTTTCTAGGTATCTGGTGCTATGGAAATACTTGGAAAGACACCTCTGAATGGTCACAAGGTGTTCAAAGATGCTCACCTCTTGTCACTATGAATTCGTATAATGATTGTTGGAGTCTTTGGAAACATGTGATGAATAATATACCTACAAAACCCTCAAATAGACATCAAATCCTAAAAATAAAGATGTAAAATGAGGGTTTAGACTGTCCTCAGCTGTCACAATGGTGAACTTACGAATGAGTGTTACATTACATCTCGGATGCATTATAGCTCTATATGTGTGTGTACAAATTGTGTCCTAGGTGGCTCTTGTGCATGTCACACTTGATAGTGAGAAAGTAAGCTAGATGTAAAGAAATGTAATAGATGTGTGCATGGAATAGAATTAACTTCCCTCATATGAAGTGTATCCATAATAACCAGCCCTTGTGTCCCTTTTATAGTGCTAGATGGATGCAATATAACTCTTAGGTGCTTCATGGATTCAACCTTAGGTGGTTATATCTATTGTTGAGTACTTGGTCCCTTATTATGATCACATAAATTTATATTTATATGATTCCTTTGCTTGAATTTTGTAATTAAATCCAAAAATTCCGACTACTAAAAATATAAGATGCTCAAAGGGCTAGAAATGACCCTAAAAGTGTTAGTAAAGTATAAAGGGGCAGGGAATCCAGAGGAGATGAAGGCACCTAGATCTCGCGTCCCCGGTTGGGTCTTGATGTCCAGGATGATAAATGCCGAAGTATAAAAAGGTAGATTGATAAATTAAGGGTGTAAGACAAAAATTGGTAACATAAAGCAAAGAAATGTGGCCAAATACATGGGTTAATTAGTACTTTTCTTACTTAGGAATCATATGAATAGTAGTATGTAATCAAGACTAGATAATTGCCCCAAATTGCATAATTTAGTGTCTATATTTTCCCCCACTTTATGTTGGTGAACAAAATCTCGACAACATAAAGTAGATAGGGATTTATACCTAATAACAATGTATATTTATGAAAAATAATATCGAGGGACTAGATAAAGCGTGGAGTGATAAAAGAGTATAACATGGATGCTATGGAGGAGAAAGTGTAAAAATTGATGATGAAAATGAACCTAGGGTAGAAATGCATGTGTATATGTCTTGATGTACTTGTTGTTGATGTTGATGTTGTTGGTAATGTTATGTGTGACGTTGATGATGTGTACCAGTGCTTCTTCTCACATAGAAGGACTTGCAAAAGAGAAGAATGAACAAGTATTCAAATATGCATGTATATGTGTAAAAATTATGTAAAGAAGTATGTAAAAATGTTGAAAAATGTGAAAAAGGAACATGTGCACCTGATATGTGATGAGGAAAAGAGTGTAGAAAGGATCCTAAAAATGTTGATGAAGGGAGATTTATTAAGGCAATATCACACCACGGCATAAGTAGTGTAGCGAGAAAGGTCTAGTTTCATTCTCCAACCTTTGATCGCTTCTTAGAATATGGAACGCCGCTACATATGGTGTGTACAAACACATGTGCTAAGGATTGTATGCCCTATAAAATCAGTTATATAGAGTTTTTTGGACTGTTCTAAACTACCAATTGTTGCGTAATTACCCTTATTTTTAGGCATCCAAAAAAGTCATCGTTGTCTATGGACCCAAGTCTGATTCTGAGCCTTGTCCAAAACTGAAAACTGTGTTATATTGGTATTGTTATGTGTTGTGTATAATGCTATATGGGGTGATTGATTCACCCAAATGATACCCCCTCATTTGGGGTGCATGCAAATTCACTGAAAGGAGTATGTGGCCCAAAGGAGGACTGACCATTGTGTTGAAATTATACCCGACAAAGGGAAAGGGAATGTACTTAGTAGAAACAAAGGAACATACAAAAAAGTGGCTAGAGACAAGTGTTGATACAAATAAATACAAACACGCATGTAAAACACAAGTGTAGATAATGTATAAGCTAAGACATAAGAAGATAATGTAAACACGCAAGAAGACAATGTAGACCACAAAAAGTGGGTTATAAACATGGGACACCACTCACGATGTCACAAGACAATCAAGACTATAGTGACCTCAAGCGATCAAGTTTGCACACAATACAAAGGGAAAATCCTGCAAATAAGAGCATACAAAGAGAAAGCAATGGCAAGTAATGTAACAGTAAAACCATGGAAGTAAGTAGCCCTACATAACAAATGTTACACATGAAGCACCCATTATCATGTTATAAAGATAAAGATTATGTCAAAATGTGTATAATTTGATAATGTAATGTGCTATGAAACAATAAGCATATGTGGTTTACGAAAGTGGATGCCCCAAGATCCTCTGTGGGACTGGTAATAGGTATTGCACCAAGCATCCATGATGTGTGTGTTGATCTGTAGCATCTGTGATCACAACTAGAAAGGAAAGTGAACATGCATGTGTGTATAATAAAGATAAAGACATACAAGATATCTATCTAGTATGTGTAGTAAAGTGTACATGTAAAAGCATAAGTAAGCAAGAGTAAATACAACTAAAATATGTAATATTCTATGGATGAGATGGAATGGAATACAAGGTGTGAATGATAAGAGCAACTCACCTCCCGAGTTGATGTGTATGTAAGTAATTAGGTTCATTTTTGTATGCCCCCTTAGTAGTAAAGATGGAATCATAAACAAGGGTGCATCATCGAAATGGTTTGAGATGTGTGTATTATAAATATATGATCGTCAAAGCACAATGTGTAGCATGTGTAAGTGATTGACCGATTCAACATGCGGGTGTGGTGAGGTCCATTTGGGATGTATACCCTCATCAATCAAGCATGGTATGTGTAATTAGAGTACGTCATAGGGTATTGTGTTGTGTTGATTGTATGGTGTTTGCGTATGAGAGAAGTATGTCGTTAATGTGTCACTTGGGTAAGATTTTGTGAAATTTAGGATTGTGTTACATGTTGAGACTATGGTGATAGATTACAATTGTAAATATATGGAGTGTGTAATATTTCTTGTTAATTTTACACTTAAAAGAGTGTGATGCAAGTATGTGGATAGTATAATGATGAAAATGTGTGAAAAGTATGTCAAGCATAGGGTGTCATGTGAAGTGCAAAGCATGTGATGTTTCATGGGTATGTTGAGAGATTTTTTGAATGTATAAAGTAATGTGTTGTTTTTCCATAAGAATAAATTGATAATATGTTGGTTGTATTATGTTGAATGTGTGAGAGATGTGTGTTGTTTGGTTGATTTTTGATGAAATAGATCGATGATAGATTTGTTGAGTATGTGATGTGTATTGTATAATGTGGTGTGTTGCTTATGTGGGAAAGAGATGTGTTGTGTAAGATCCGAATGTGTAATGTGTTGTGTATACCTAGATTTTATAAGATGTTTGTGTTGATTGTGCATAAGGAATATATGTCATGTGATATAATATAGAAGAGTATATTACAAGTGTGTTGATTTTGTTGTTAATTGATAGATACGTGAGGATATTTAGTGTGTCAAGTGTGTGTAGAGTGTGAGGTTCATGTGTATAGAATAACATTAACAATGGAGTGTGAACAAAAGCACAAGAGTGTGTCATCGGGTAATAACAATACGAGGGTGTGTGAAGATGTATATGCTAAAATATAGGTGTGAAATGATGTGAGTATAAGACACATGTTGATGCTAGGGGAGAAATAAGCATAATTCCCCCAAGTGTGTGTTAATGAATGAGTTATCTGATAAAATTAAAGGATGAAGGTCCTCTACCCGATGCTTGTGGTGATGAATGCATGTGACCATGCTCTAAGAGTGGTGGTATATGAGATAGACATTGTGCAGGTGAATGAAGTCTATATGCATGTGACCGATGAGTATATGGTGGGAACCTATGTGTAAAAAATGGGGAGGCAATGAATACCTATGTGAAGTAGAGCGCGAAGGTGATGGGAACCTACGTGGAGTAAAATGAGGTGGTGAAGTGTGCCTAGATATAGGATTTTTCCTAGTGATGGACCTAGATTGATGTACTAGATTAATAGAGTGATGAGACCATGCGGTTTGTGTATGAAAAGAGAGGTAGGATCATATTGTGCTTTAGGTTTGATAGGATGTGAGGCACTAGATGGACTAGGTGATGCAATAGCACCCTCAAGAATAGGTTGTGACTATGGAGTAGATGGAGGTACCCCATAGATTGAGATAACTTGATTGTTTTGAATGAACTTCAGATAAAAGTGATTCATGGTGTTTGACCCGATTTCTTAGTTTTCTGAGAAGTACTTGACGAAATAGATAAGGTAAAGGTGGTAAGAGGAATACCTATTTTGGGATGGTTGAAGGTTGTATGCGTGCGTATCTGAATTCTGAATCAAAGTGATTGTGAGACCTTCCTTTTGGCTAGGAGGAACTACTTGTATAAGAACCAAAACAAGACCACCAAAGAGAGTTAAACAATATATGCAGTGGACTACCTAGCATATGCTAGATCCTGGAAGTGTGATACTTCCTAGATGGCTATCAATCCACTTGTTTAAAACAATTCAATGCTAAAATAAAGTAAATATTATCCTACTATAGTTTAATATGATTTAGGCATCTCATACAAAACACAATAGGCTATATCTAATCTAACAGGCTAGGCTAGAAGGAGATCCAGAGGTCAAGTAGGTTAGTTATAAGTGAATCTGAGCTAACAAAGTTAGGTTAGATACGAGATCCAAGGTCAAATAGGTGTTCAAGTAGGTATATGTCAAGACAAATGAGGTTAAGTTAGATGAGGGTCATAAATAGGTTGTTATTCTAGTAGAGATCAAGCGACACGAGACCAACCACGGTTTTATAAAACCGATGCGCTTTACTATAACCGGTGACGGTTAGAAGAGAAACCGACGATGGTTAATTCGAGGGAAATTTGGTGGAATCACATAGTCTAATTTTTTGGAGTTTTGGGTAAAATTGGAGTGGATAGAAGACAGGGGTTGATCACGAGGGGGTGTAGATATGTTGTGAAGGTCTAAGACTGCCGAGGAGGAAAAATAGGGAATCGGGCCAAGTATTAAGATGATTAGGTATGGAAGGTGGCTGCAATCGAGAGAGGGAATGTACAGAGGGGAAGAAGACTAGGTTCCTTTACCACAAATACTATAGATGATGATAAGAAAATGAAATAGATGGAATGAGGATACTTACTCTTTTGTGAGGTACAAAATCAAGAATAATAAAGAAGTTGTTACATTGGAGGATCTTTGGGAAGAAAGTTTCATTGTTGTGCCAGTGTATTTGGCTACCTTTGTTGATCACAAATCAATATTTGTTCTGTTGTCGTGTCTAAAGAGATCGAACTCGAGATTATAAGTTTTTCAACCCGTATTACAAAGCTATAGATGGGTCTAAATAGGCATTTTGGTCCATTCCAAGATAGCCGCCTCGGTTTAGGGTGAACCGACATCAATTTAGGTGAGATATCTTAGGTTGTTCAAAAATACCCGGAAGTTGCTCTGCTATTTGATGAGGGTCTCATTTTTGTGCTCGGGTGAAAACTGACCTTAGGAGGCTTTTAAATGTGAGGTGAGGGGATGGGTCTAATGTTAGGTTTTATTTAGGACATTTGTTTATGGTTTAGATTAATGGGTCAAATGATGGGGGTGGTTAGGTGAGGTGCATTTAATAAAGGCAATTATATTAAATAGGTGTGTGAGGGTAGTGAATTAATTTAATGTAAATAATTAAATTAATGTGTGTGTGGGTAAAAGGTCATTAACTTAATTAAAATAATTAAATTAATATGTATGGAGGTAAATGGCATTAATTTAATTAAAGTAATTAAATTAAAATGTGTGGGGTGCAGGAGGTAGGTGATAAGGTGTTGAGGATGAGGAAGTGATTATAGGGCTACGGTAGGGGACCAAGGTGATTATGACACAATTTCGGTGTCTACACATGGAGATAATAGACTAAGACCTGTGAATCCAATTGAGACCTAAGAGCATGTCACACCCTTTAATAGTTTGTGCTACAAGGAAGGGTACAAGCATGGTGAGAGGACCAATAGTAATGTGAATTTGGATGACCCCATATGAGTTATCCATTGGATATGAAATTTGTGAGATTGGATAGCCAATAGAAACAAGAAGTGGAACAGAACACGCACTGAAATGCCATGATGGATCAACTTTGGTGTTATTAATAGGGATGGATCCAATAGAAGCATGAATGTGCAAGTGATCGAAGAGAATGCAACATGATAATCATGATCAAATAAATAAATGATTGATGGAGAAACATCATTATGATTAACTAGGAAATCAAGATCCCCCGATGCAGGAGGAGGCACTACACTATATGTATGAGGAATCACCACTTTCTTGTCATATTTTAGAAGAGAATTATTGAATATTTTGAGTTTATGATTATAGTTAATCTGAGTGCGAGAGGTTGTAGGCTCTTAAAGGTCAAGTTTTTCTCATTGATAAGATATTGAATGAGATTGCAGATTTTGAAACAACGATCTGTAGAATGTCCTACACATTGATGATAGTCATGAATGAATGTTTTCATCATAATTATGATGTTTTGTCCGAGATGGATCTAAATTAAGTGGTGGAGGAAACGTGATGATATTGTTGTCCACTCAAAATTCCCGCTCCGATAAGAGTAAAATTTCAAAATTTTGAGTCTTAAGTGTTTTTCTCGAGGTGCCTAAGTCGTGAATTCGAAAAAATCGTGTTCTCGGGGTCGCTTTGTGTGATTTTCGGGCCTGTCGGAACTTTTGTCCCAATCCCCCATTTAAAAAAGTGTGAGCTTTCCCTATTTCGGCCGAGCCGATCGAGTCGCGTACTTCGGAACATTTTGTCCCGAATGTCCCAAGTCCAAACGGGCCCGCTGTTCCAATTTCGGCCGAAACACCCGAACCGCGTCCTTCGCGCATTTTCGTCCCATTTGTCCCAAATACATTTGTGCGTCTTCTCCCTGTTTCGCCCGAGCCGCGTGTTTCGCGCATTCGCGTCTCACCTGTCCCAAGCGTACCAAGTGTCATTCACACTTAGTTTTTCCCGCTCGACCCGAATATGCTGTTTTTCAAAAAAATAAATTTAAGTTGCGGCTCTGATGCTATCAATCCGAAGATCAAATTTCAAGAAGCGATTCACGAAGAAACTTTCAAGACGCTTGCTTACATCGGTTTTCAAAGATATCCACTGACATCTTCAAGATGAAACGTCTGGTGTGTCCCTCGTGGCAAAGACGTGGCTGAGACGTGGAAGAAAACTCAAGCGGCGGTTTCTGAAGACAGTGGGTCCTTCTCAGAACTGGACACCTGTCTCCTTCTCCTTTCTTTTCTCTTCTTCCCTTTCTTTTCGTATTCCTTGTAATTAGTTAAGGCATTGCAATTGGCGGTCCTTAACTACTCTTTAGTTAAAAGAAACGGTTACGAAGAGTAACTGACTTGTAATCTATATAATGGCCTTTCCACGCCATTTTCCGAGGAGGAAGAACTTGGATATTTGCTGAAAGTGTAAATAGACCTTAAAAGAAATCAATACAAAAGGGCTTTCCGTTCTTTGTCTATCTGATTCTTGTTGTCTCTGTGTTTTCCTTTAATATTGTGAAGATCATTTTGTTCTTAACTCGTTTGGTCTCTCTGATTGCATACTTATCCAGGTTTTGCAGAATACAATCTTATCTGACAACCAAGAAGGAACTTTGTGTCCTTGACTAATAAATCCGAAGAAGGTTATTTATGGAACTTTGTGCTTTAAATTTAATCTCATTCAAATGATCTTGTCTTAAATCTTTTGAAGCTTCGCATACACGAAGAATTATTCTGCTATCTATAATTCTGAATGTTGCTGTTCTGCTCATCTTCTTATTCTTTTTCCTCAGTCCTTGCGTAGCTGATGATCCTGGTGAAAAGCACTTTCGTAATATCCAAGTTTAACCATAAAATAAAGTTCTCGTATATTTGTAAATAAGTTCGTTTCAGAATAAGGGAACCTCTCCCATTAAAGAGGAGGGACTTTTCGTCCCCTGTCTGTTGCTCTCTAAAAAGTCCTATTTGACGACCAACAGTTTTTTGGCGACTCCGCTGGGGAGGAAATTTGCATTCCAGCTCCGCTGGGGAAAATCGCATTCCAGTACTGCAATTTTTCGATCATCCTTTGATCCGCGACTCCACGTTTCACTAGAGGAGAAGGGCCCTTGGTATCGAAGATTCTCGGTTTGACTTTTGGAGCAACAGGGGTTTTCCTTTCCCTTCCAATAGAAGAACTCGTTCGTCGACGAGCACTCCACCCGTCCAAGATAGAAGTCCTGCGGTGGTATTCCTTCGAGCCTGCTAGTCCTAATCTACGAGCTTTGATCCTCGCGGTGTTACGGCCCTCCAAGCCGTATTTCCAAGAATGGCACAATTACCATGGGGTCAATGTGTCGGGCCCCCTGGCTCTTCTGTGACCTTTGCATGAGTTACCTAGAGGTAACCGAAAGAACTTCCCAAAATTTAAAGGAGATGGCAAAATTCACCCTGATGAACATATTGCAGCATTCATAGTTGCATGTGGAGTCTTGGGGGTTGAACATGAAGACGTCTCGCAAGACCGGCTGCCGTTGAGACGTTACAGGATAATGCTGCTGACTGGTTCTATCACCTTCCGGCTGGTGCCATCACCGACTGGAATACAATGAGAACTCAATTTGAAAGCCGTTTCAAGCCGGCAGAAGATGTGCATGCCCTGCTTGCCCAGATTTCTCAGATAAAGAAAGATCCATCAGAACCTATGAGAGAATTTGTGGCTCGGTTCAACAGATTGATCAACAAAATTCCTGTAAATACTCGACCGGTTGATCAAATTCAGAAATGTTTCTTTTTGAATGCCCAAACGCCTAAAGTCAGTTATGCTCTAAGAAGGGCTAATCTCGGAACGTTAATTCTAGATCAAGAACTGGCTGTTAGTGTCGAGGATGACCTGATCATGTCAGGGAAGTTGAGAAGAGATCCTCCTAAATCTAAATCTACTGCTTCTTCCTCTTCCACCTCTGGACCCAATACTGATCCATTAGTCCAGAAACTTGCAAATGATCTAGTGGCTATAAAGAAACAATTAGCCCAGCATGCACCATATGCGCAGACGCCCGAGAAGAAATTTTCAACCCAGAAACCGTTTGCCAGCTCCCCACACAAGACTGGCACTTGAAGGACCTCCTGTCAAAGTTCCGGTGAATGCAACTTGTGAGGTTGAAGAGCCAGAAGATGATAATGAAGCTTGTGAGGAGTTCCTGGAGGAATTCGATGATGAGGCAGAAGAACTCGAAGGATCTCGAGTCAATTTCTTTACCACTGAAGGCATTGATGATGGAGATGACTATGATGAAGTGGTAGCAGACATGAACAGTGAATCATTTGCTGTCATGACTCGAGAACAGACAAGGCAGAAGGAGAAGGTGACACAGCCCCTAAAGAAATCTAAGGAGCAACCGGCAACTATCCCTGTAATTGCCAGAAGAGGATCTCCTATCCCTACCTCATCTGCACCAAAGGTAAGTACTGTCAATCCTGCTCCCAAAGTTGCTTCTTCTTCTTCTTTTTCTCCCAAAGTTGATAAGCCTAGAATTTCAAATGATGATGGCCCATCCACCTCTGGATCCTTTGATATTGTTGATCACCTTAAAAGGACTAAAGTTCAAATTTCAGAAGCTGAATACTACCAAACCCACCCTAAAGCTTTTTCCAAGATGATCCAATTTGTAAATTCCCATTCCAAGACCACCTCTAAAGGCCTTTTGCCCACACCTCCTTCTGCACCACAACCTAGCCTGGTAGCTGTTGTCACCTCACCTGGAGACAAAATCAAGCCTTTTTATGTAACACTCCTTATAGCTGGCCATAGGCTCAGTAACTGTGTCATAGATTCCGGAGCCTCAGATAATGTGATGCCTGCTAAGGTAGCTCATGCTTTAGGCTTGACCCTTACTCGCACTTATGGATCTTGCTACTCCATGGAAAGTAAGGAAGTACCTTTAGTTGGAAGGATTAAAGATGCACAAGTGGCTTTTGCTGCTTTACCTGAGAAGAAGGTCTTGGCTACCATCCTAGTAGCAGACATTCCTCCTTCCTATGGAATGTTGCTAAGTAGGAACTTCTGTAAAGATGTGGGTGGAGAGATTCAAATGGATTGGTCACACGCACTCATACCATCCATGGACAAATGAAGAAGTTACTACTCGAGAAGCGATCCAGTACATTGTGCGAAGACGATGATCCCAAGGCACAAATACTCTATGAGGACAGGGGCCATGGTAATTACATGATTTTATCCCCTGATGAAATCCGACCCTGCAAAATATCACCTAAAGATCCCAATGGTGTCTGGATTTTAGAATTCGATGGCAGTTGTTCCTCAGCTGGCTCTGGAGCTGGTGTTCTGCTAATATCACCTGAAGGCTGCCTGCACCCCTTTTCATTTAAATTGCAGTTTGAGAACACTAACAACACAGCAGAGTATGAGGCTCTCATCCTTGGACTGCAAGTGGCCAAAGAACGAGGTGTTAAGAATCTTTTGGCTCGTGGTGATGCAGAGCTGATTGTGAAGCAAGTCAGAAGCCTGTTTCAGGTAAAGAACGGGAGGCTGAAGCATTATCGGAACCAAGTTTGGGATTCAATTGAATTCCTTGATGCCTTCTCCATTGAAGCAATTCCCAGAGAAAAGAACAGCAGAGCTGATTCACTGGCTGTCTCAGGGTCACTGTTGATTCCTCATCCTGAATTCTCTCAGGATAAGTTCACTATTGAGATGGTCCACCGACCTAGTGTCCCTGACAATACTAATAACTGGCAAGTCTTCAACGACGACCAGCATTTGCTTTCCTTCCTGGAGCTCAA
Source organism: Taxus wallichiana var. yunnanensis (assembly GCA_018340775.1). NCBI lineage: Eukaryota > Viridiplantae > Streptophyta > Pinopsida > Cupressales > Taxaceae > Taxus > Taxus wallichiana. The sequence goes on along the minus strand of CM031235.1, from coordinate 362,026,786 downwards.
GGGCAATTTTGAACAACTGTATTTCGAAGGAAGTGACAACCTGCCTCGTGAGAGCGTGTCTTCTGACCAAGCCGTCACCCAAGGAGAAGAAACTGATCAGGAAGGGTGCATTAAGCTCAAAGGAAATAAGATTCCCAAAGGTTTAGTGAGTTTGGAGGAGTTGTTTGATAAACATGACAGATACGTGAGATCTAAAGCTTCCACTGGACCTCAGCAATCAGCTGAGTATGATAAGATTGATATTGGAAGTTCTGATGGCCCGAAGCTGGTAAATATCGGGAAGTGTTGCACATCAGATGAAAGGAGAAGAGCAATTGACCTTCTAAGGAAATATAAGGATGTGCTTGCTTATTCTTACGAAGATCTAAAAGCCTTCAAGCCAAAAGAAATGCAGCACTCTATCCCTCTCAAGCCAGGAATCAAGCCTTTCAAGCAGAAGCAGAGGCAGTACAACCCAAAGATAGCTGACACCATATTTCAGGAGATTCAAAAACTGCTGAAGGCTAAAATCATCTTTCCCATTCACCATTCGACTTGGATTGCAAACATTGTACCTGTTAGGAAGAAGAATGGTGAGATCCGCATCTGTGTTGATTTCAGGAACCTGAATCAGGCCTCTCTGAAAGATAACTACCCTCTGCCTATGATGGATCAGATTTTGCAAGCGGTGTGAGCTCGAGATGTTATCTATGCTTGATGGTTTTTCTGGATACAATCAGGTAGAGGTTGATACTGCTGATCAACATAAGACAGCCTTCACAACTCCTTGGGGTACCTTCGCGTACAAGAGAATGCCTTTTGGGCTGATTAATGCCGGTGCCACTTTCCAGAGAGCTATGGATCGGCGCTTTGGGAGCTTGAAGGGAAATGTATTGTCATATACCTTGATGACCCGACAAAGTTTTCAAAGACAAGAGCAGATCATTTCGATCACCCGAAACAGCTGCGAGAGATGTAGAGAGCATGGAATCTCCCAATCCTAAAAATCTGCCTCTTACGTGTTACGGAGGGAAAGCTATTAGGACACATTGTCTCAAAGGATGGCATCAAGATTGATCCCGAACGAGTTCAAGCCATCCAATGATTCCTCTCCCTACTAGTAAAAGGGCGTGCATTCCTTTTCTGGTAAGATCAATTTTCTAAGAAGATTCATCCCCGATTTTGCTGAATTAACTTTGAATATTTCTCGATGATGAAAGGAAAGCAAGCATTTGGTTGGTCTTCAAGGAAAGGAATCCTTTGAGGGTATCAAGAAAGCTATTGCTAAAACTCCGCTTTGGCCTGCCTCGATTTCAAAGCAAGGATTTCATTATCTATCTACGCTACGAGATAGTACTGCTGCTTGTCTTAACTCGGAAGATCCCGATAAACATGAGCTACCAATTGCCTTCATGAGCTATATCCTCAAGAACCATGAGCTAAAGTACACCATGATGGAGAAGCATGCCTTTGCGCAGTAGTCAAAGCCGCAAGGCCTTCCGTTTCTATATCCTCAACTCTCACTCTACTTGCTTGGTCCCAGATACGACCGTAAGTCAATTCTCACGCAACAAGAATTTGGATCCAAGAGGGGAAACCGGGTGGCTAAGGTCCAGGTATGACCTTGATATCAAGCCAACCAAGCTGGTTCGGGAAAAGGTCTTTGCGAGCTCATTCTTTGAAGGAGCCCAACATGAGTTATTGGAGAAGAAAGCTGACCTTCCTACTGTTCTATTCCTGAGTTCAGTTGATGAATGGTATGCTGACATCGCCCATTTTCTCACCTACGGGGAATGCCCCTCTCATTTAACTGCTAAAGAAAAGAGGACTGTTAAATTGAGATCAGCACAATATGTATTGTGGGAAAATGCCTTGTTCAAGCGTGGTTTTGGACGGAGATTTCTGAAGTGTGTAGACAAGGAACAACAGAGAAAGTTGCTCTCAGCTTTTCATGATCAGGCATGTGGAGGGCACTATTCATCTACAGTCACAGCTCATAAGATACTCCGTGGAGGGTATTACTGGCCTTCCTTGTTCAAAGATGCATCCAAGTGGGTGGATAAATGTGAGGCCTGTCAGACTTTTGTGGGAAGACCCAAACTGGCCGCTTTGCCTCTCAAGCCAGTTGTGATCGAGGAACCATTTCAACAGTGGGGTCTAGACTTCATTGGTACACTCAACCCTGTTTCTAGTGCGGGACACACTCATGTGCTAACTGCCACTGACTACTTCACCAAATGGGTGGAAGCTATTCCAGTCAAGAGCACCACTTCTGAAGTAGTATGCAACTTCATCAAAGAGAACATCTTGGTTAGGTATGGTGTACCTAACAAGATTGTAACAGATAATGCCTCAAACTTCTCCTCAACTGAGATAATGGATTTCTGCTACGGGTATGGCATCTCTCTGGCTCATTCTTCAGATTATTATCCCCAGGGAAATGGACAAGCAGAATCTACCAACAAGAATCTGGTGACTATCATAAGGAAGTTGGTCAACGAATCTCAGCGAAACTGGCATAAGAAGCTTTATGATGCTCTTTGGGCAGACAGGATCACACCTAAAAGAGCCATTGGAATGTCCCCCTTTCAAGTAGTGTATGGAGTAGAGGCTCAATTGCCAGTGACAGTGGAACTACCAGCCTTGCACCTGATGAAGGCCATTGAAGACACTAGTTTCAGTGATGCTCTGGACAAAAGGATCATGTACCTGCACAAACTGAACGAGGATAGATTGGAGGTTGCTGACAGAATATCTGCCCACCAGCAGAAGGTGAAGATTCTGTTTGATAAGAAAGCTAGGAGCAGAGAGTTCCAAGTTGGTGATACCGTGCTGTTGTGGGACAAAAGACATGAACCTCGTGGTAGCCATGGAAAATTTGATTCTCTGTGGCTTGGTCCTTTCAAGATAAGACACTTTGCTGGTAAGGACTCTTTCTATCTTGATTACATGGATGGTTCTCCCCTCCCACTTCCTTATAGTGGGCAGTATTTGAAGTTGTTCAAGTCCTAGGTGACTAGGGAGTCCCTTTGTATATTATGTACAGTGTTTTTGCTTTTTCTGCTTTTGGTGTGTTTCCCTTCTGTTGTGTGTGTTGCCCTCTGTATTGGTTTGTTTTCGACTCCGTTGCCCAAGGGATAAGGCACTGGTCTGCTTCACCGAGTTCTCTAAGTTCTTGCCTTGTCTCATTTTTTGAATTTACACCAAGTCATCCCCAGAAGGAGCCAGCTGTTGTCCACTCAAAATTCCCCGCTCTGATAAGAGTAAAATTTCAAAATTTCGAGTCTTAAGTGTTTTTCTCTGAGGTGCCTAAGTCGTGAATTCGAAAAAATCTGTGTTCTGGGTCGTTTTGTGTGATTTTCGGGCCTGTCGGAACTTTTTGTCCCAATTGCCCCATTTAAAAAGTGCGAAGCTTTCCCTATTTCGCCAGCCGATCGAGTCGCGTGCTTGAACATTTTGTCCCGAATGTCCCAAGTCCAAACGGGCCCACTATTCCAATTTCGGCTCGAAACACCGAACGCGTCCTTTGCGCATTTTCTTCCCATTTGTCCCAAATACATTTGTGCGTCTTCTCCTGCTTTCGCCCGAGCCGCGTGTTTCGCGCATTCGCGTCTCACTCCGTCCCCAAGCGTACAAGTGTCATTCACACTTAGTTTTTCCCGCTCGACCCGAATATGCTTTTTTTTCAAAAAAATAAATTTAAGTTGCGGCTCGATGCTATCAATCCAAGATCAAATTTCAAGAAGCGATTCATGAAGGATGAAACTTTCAAGACGCTTACATCGGTTTTCAAAGATATCCACTTGACATCTTCAAGATGAAACGCCCGTGTGTGTCCTCGTGGCAAAGACGTGGGTGAGACGTGGAAGAAAACTCAAGCGGCGGTTTCGAAGACAAGTGGGTCCTTCTCGAACTGGACACCTATCTCTCCTTCTCCTTTCTTTTCTCTTCTTCCCTTTCTTTTCGTATTCCTTGTAATTAGTTAAGGCATTGCAGTAATCAAGCGGTCCTTAACTACTCTTTAGTTAAAAGAAACGGTTACGAAGAGTAACTGACTTGTAATCTATATAATGGCCTTTCCACGCCATTTTCCGAGGAGGAAGAACTTGGATATTTGCTGAAAGTGTAAATAGACCTTAAAAGAAATCAATACAAAAGGGCTTTCCGTTCTTTGTCTATCTGATTCTTGTTGTCTCTGTGTTTTCCTTTAATATTGTGAAGATCATTTTGTTCTTAACTCGTTTGGTCTCTCTGATTGCATACTGTCCAGTTTTGCAAATACAGCGATCTTGTACAACCAAGAAGGAACTTTGTGTCCTTGACTAATAAATCCGAAGAAGGTTATTTATGGAACTTTGTGTCTTTAAATTTAATCTCATTCAAATGATCTTGTCTTAAATCTTTTGAAGCTTCGCATACACGAAGAATTATTCTGCTATCTATAATTACAATGTTCTTGTTTCGCTCATCTTCTTATTCTTTTCCTCGGTCCTTGCGTAGTGATGATCCCGTGAAAAGCACTTTCGTAATATCCAAGTTTAACCATAAAATAAAGTTCGTATATTTGTAAATAAGTTCGTTTGAGAATAAGGGAACCTCTCCCATTAAAGAGGAGGGACTTTTCGTCCCTGTGCTGCTTGCTCTCTAAAAGTCCTATTTGACGACCAACAGATATTTATCTTGATAAGTTATGGTAGTAAGATGTGTGGATTGATAGTTAGTGTTGTATATTTACACCTAGGTGGTTTTCATTGAAGTTATTTGGTGTTATATATAGCTTTAACAATGAATTTTTCTTCATTTGATTTAGTCATTGATGGCTTAAATGTTTATTAACTTTTAAATCATGTAGAAGCTAACGCTTTCTCTTTATATCTAATTTTACCGATAGATAAGAGTTTTTATGTAGCTTAATAATATGACATAGTTGGTCAAATGATGGAGATGTCTCAAGAGAAAAATATCTTGGAGAGGCGGAAATAAACTGTGAATGAGTAAATCCTGATGCAACCTAGAATTCTTAGTTAACACCTAGTCGCGCTGGCACATCACTCAGCCTAGGCTGAGCGCTCACCCAAAGCGCGTAAAGGTACCGGGTCCCTCTTAAGAGTTGTTGTAGTAAAATGGTGGCATGATAAAGCATTAAACATATATTTTAGAAACTAATCCATCTATTCATCATTATACTTGGACCGGATCTATGAGCGCTTAAATGTAAATCATCATGATAATAACAAGTATACATTGACAAACATATCAAACATTGTTGTTCGGCCAATTTTCTTTATATATTCACTATACCAACAATACAAAAGCTTCATATAATACTAGACATGTGTGCCTGGATCTCATTAATTTTCCAGCCTCATGTACTCATGTGTCTCTCATCCTTCAAAGCATGTGTGTCTATGTATATTTTTTTACTAAGTAATTCATTACATATATATAGGGTGGGGAACTAGCCCTTCACCACTTAACTCTACTAGAAATAGGTCACATGTTAATAATGACCACACGCCTTTTACAACTATATCCATACATGCAGTATGCTATCTATAGATCACCGATAGTTAACTATAGTGGTGGATCTATTCTTAGCTTATGCCTATGCAAGAGTGAGTTCACATGCTCTTTAAAAATTTCCACGAAGAGTGGCACGCAAGTCTCAGCATCGCTTTGTGTGCTCCACATGCCAATCTCTAAGAATAGACATGATCTCTAAAATTGGCTAAGTCCTGAAAGTCTGACTCTACACCTCATGCATGATGCCTTCCTATACCTTTGCGCCTTTTCTCTTGTGTTGTTCTTTCGTGCAAACTCTGTGTGCAAGTTCAACTAAGTGTTTTCTCTTATCAACATTACCCCACACTAATCTCATTGTCACCCCAATAATGGTGATGTCCAAAACTTACAAAAAGAATGGATAAAGAATAGTTGAATAAAGAATTTTGAATAAGGTATACACAACTAACAAAATTGTTCAAGCCTCGTGCCCTCCATTTCATCCTGAAGCAAAAATCTCTAGATATTCTTCTTTTATATCTACTTCTAGGTTCTCCCACTCCATTAATGTTGCTCCTACCATCTCGTGCACATCTATAATGATGGACTGTAGCTCTTCCATAGTGAGTTTTCCTTGCTCATTTTATATCACAAGAATTACGCTTGACATAGAGGTTTACACCCCCTCTAATACATCCATCTTTTGAGTAATGAGCTTTCCAAGCTCCTCTAACCTTTCCTTATGCGGTACCTATGCCACAGGCCTAGTGCCTCGCACTTCTACTTCACCAGATTAACCATTCAAAGACAAACCTAAGGTACCATCCTTCATAGCCTTGTGTACTTCATTTTCCTCCTCCAATGTTTTCACCATGATGAACGCATCTGGGGCTATGCATATCGTTAGCACATGATCAAATTTCTTTAGTTTGTCATGGGTGGCTTGCAGTAGGCCTTCATAAGTAGCAATCTTCCTTACTACTGCAGCCTGCGCTTTCTCTACCTTTTCCCAGTGGTCCTTTGGGCCGTGTGTTGATATATGCACCTTTTCATCTTCCAACACTAATGTTATCATTGTTTTCACATAGTGCATCGCAGAAGGAAATTCTTTTGGCACTTGGGATTCCAAATGTGGGCACACCTTAAAGACATCATTTCTAATTTCCTCCGCCATATTAACAAAAGTGTCATATTTTCTCTTGATCAAATCCTTTTCTGTCTACTAGGCACGCTATCTCCACATCCTTGGCTTTCAATTTCTCCGACAAAAGGCCTTAATGGCAGCAAATTTATCAATGTTTCTTCTTACTACTTCAGCGAGATACCTTTACCGAGCATTGCTTACTTGCTTGTCGACATCACTTTGTTGCTTAATTGTCATTGGTGCATTTTAGTTGCCTTCTTTAATTGTCTTGGCGTGCACGATTCTTCACCGATATCAAAATCGGGCTCATCCATATGGGTGTGCATCGACCATGAAAGTTGCTTCCTTGTGCACAGAGTTTCCTTGTCCTCATCCATGAGTGCCCAACCGAATAAATCCTTCTACTCGATGGTGCTCTGGAATGGAGCGCAAATAATCAGCTTTGGGTCTTCTGCATATCCCATGGTATGTTCCTTGGTGTCCTCACCGTTTGACGGGATCTAGGCCCTCTTGAATGGTCGCATCAAGGTTAGGAATACTAGATGTATCCCCACCCTTATCTTGTGTAGCCTCTGATTGTTCCCCTTCTTCTCCTTCCATTTTCTCCTCCTTTGTTGAAGCTCTTCTTTTCTAGAGATGAAGAAGGCTTCTCCTTAGATTCTTCTACTTCCTCGCTTAGCTTTGAGTTTTATTCTTTTCTTCTCCTCTAGCTCCTTCACTTACGAGGTTTCTCCTTGCACCCTTGTGCACTTAAATACCTTCTTAAATCTTTGGTCACCCTACTCCTCCCATGTAACGCCTTCTTCTCCTTGGGAAGTTTTCATGCGCTCCTCTTGGCCAAATGCCTACTTCCTCCTTCGCACTGCCCACCACTATCCTCGTGTTCTTCATCCTCTTCTTCGTCATCTTGCTTGGGTTCAAAGGGCCTAGGTGCTAGAATGTTCTCCATAGTATGCTTCCCCTTCGGTGGCCTTGGAAGTGCAAACTCATTTTCCACATACTTGTTATTTTCCATTTTGGGCTTCAGTTGGAGGTATATCAGCATGCGGCCCCAATATCCACAATGGCAAGTGTTTCTAGCTTAATGCTCAAAATCTCCAAGATATTATTCTTGTTGTATGCATTCCTCCCTAGATATCCATACATCTTCCATAGGGTGTGGTATTCACAGTCCACCTTGTCTACATTAAACACTAACCTCCATGTGTTGGTGAACCGATGAACTGAAGCTTGGAAGTATTGTATGGGAAATGCGTAAGGTAGTTTGCACCAGGGGCTCCACGACCCATCTACCATTGGAAAGCGTGCAATACAGAAATGTTGGTAGACTATAAATTGTACCTACTTCCCAAGGACCAAAGGCAAATCCTTGGGTATGCGTCATTCCTCTCCAAACGCCACGCGGAGCCTATCATACCACATCTCTACTCACTCCACCTCATCTGTCATTGACCCCTTATATAGATACTTTCTGAATCATTCAGCTAGAGACTTGTGATTCATGGGGTATTCCCACATATTCTCTTTTGGGCCATTTGGTACCCTAATCTCCATGAAGACTAAACTTAGTAAGACACAACCAAAACTTATCTTATTTCCTGTGTGCGCTTCCTCTACTATTTGTTCTACAATGAATCCAGAAATGTTATAAGTGGTTCCTTCTAACATGCGCTTTGCCACATACAACCACATAGAATTAACTTGTGACCAACGTTCTTGGTCATTCAATTTTGTAAGCAGGTGTGATGCTTCCTGTACTTTCATCGACAATTTTTCAAAGGTGTCAATGTCCATTCCACGTGATCCTTTCTCGATAGCCCATTAGCTTTCTGTGTCTCTAAGATGGCACTCTTATTAGCTAGGTCAATCTTAATATCTTCACCTGTTGCCCTTAATCTATTTATCATGGTAATAAGAATGGGTGTAAATCTTACCCTCCATCCTGCAAAATAGAAAAAGTCCTCATGGACTCGGCTCATCAGCCATCTATACAATGGTGCATACTTTCCAAAGTTGGGGAGCTCATACAGCTGGTAGACATCATTCCCTTTCAGTAGCCTTTCCCCGACATCATCATATATTGGCATGCCATCTTCAATTCACCTGTTCATTCGGGAAGCGAGTAGGTTGTCTAATTTCTTATGGTTTTCGTTGGTCCGGAGATTATACTCACTTATCTTACTCTGTCGTATGTGGGTATCCCATTCCTGGCCCACAATAACTTCCTCAGGGTACTGCATTTCTTAAAAATTAATTTCCGAGGCCATCTCTTCTTCTTCCACCACCACCTTATTCTTTTCCTTTACTGGTGTTGCTTTCTTCTTTGGTGCCATTATTCTCTTATGGTTTTGTTTTCTAGACCATTTACTGTAAGTTTTTAGTCTTTTGCTTCAAACCCTACCTCAACTCAATCGTGCCCTAATTTACAATCATGAAATCACGCACCCTAGCTCTGCTCCATTACTCGCTTCGTTCAAACCCTTTTCCTAGGGATTCAAGCCCTTCTAATAAATAGATTTGTCTTCCGTGCTTGCTTCACTTGCTTTGTACCTTGAATCGCTTTACTTTAGATCTTCACATGTAGCTCTTTGTCAAATTCTAGTAGTCGCAGGGTAAAAATGAAATTGCATCCCATCCTTATATAGATTTCCACTTTTACTACATTAATTATTCCTCCACCTACCAAATTCTCCTCATTTATTACTCATTTTTTATCATTTCCATGTGGTATACCTTCATGCCAAACGTTATAACTTTCTAGTGCACCTTTTTACCCTTTGTTACAGAATTCTCTTCAACGGCGCTCTCTCTGCAGACACCCGAGTACCTCATCACTACATCATCTCCTAGTAGTACCATGGCCACCGCTTACCTCATGTTATATGTTCCATCATCCATCTTCATCCTTTCTTATCTCAAGAAGAAATATTTTGTCGAGTTACCCTTAGTAACCTTATTTCTCAACACCAGTAGCATATATCCGAGAGTCACCAACAATCCACCCCACATGAAAAGGATGTGCATCGCTTATGCATCAACATGCTTCATATTGTAGCTAGCTTCATGCGCAAAAGTGTGCTTATTACACAAACAAGAGCTAAATTGACAAAGCATAGTGACAATGATGAAAGAAACACATTAAGGAAATACAAAAAGGGAAACCTAATTTATCTAGCAACACTACCTTATTACAAACACCAAGAAGACTTATTTATAGTAGGGCTTCAACCTACTCCCATTAAAGTAACCAGTAACCTTGTGCCATCAATTGTTTCTAACTAGAAGCACCTGACTCAAGTATATGAGTGATAACATATGGCCCCAACCAATGCACCTTGAGCTTCCCTGGATGGCACAAAAACTTAGAGTCATACAAAAGTACCATTTGTCCCATCGCAAGTTTCTTATCCCTAATGTGTCGATCATGCCATGCCTTTTGGCGCACTTTCTCCTATTTCTGACTCCAGCGTGTGATGGCTCGGCGCTCATCTAGTTGAACCATCTTCTTAATCCATTCTTCCAAGGCTTTCTCATCAACTAGACCTCCAATGCACGAATGCGCAAAGAAGGTAACATAAATTCTATAGGAAGATTCCGCGCCAAACACCAATTGAAAATGTGTGGCTTTGTTCAATCTTTTGTATGTTGTTCTATAAGCCCAAAGAATAGTAGATACTTTATCATCCCAATATTTCCTTCCAACATCGACAAATCTTGGTCAATGTGTGTCTCAAAATCTTGTTAAAAGTCTCAATAGTCCCATTTTATTGAGGGTGATAGGGTGTAGTCTTATGGTGGGCAACCATAAACTCATCTAAAAGAATTTGTATTGTCTCATTTAAAAAATGTGTGCCCCTATCACTTGTTAAACTTAAAGGACAGCCATACCTTATAAGAACATTCTCCCATAAGAACCTTGTTGTTGTAGCTCTTTATGCAGAGTCCTTGGTAGGTGTTGCTTCGCCATCGTAAGATAATCAGATAAGTGATGATATAGCGTGATCCAATCTTACGCGTGGCTGGTGAAATAGGTGTAACAAATTCAATTGCCCATTTCTCAAAGGGTTCTACACTTGTAATTGGTCATTGAGGCATCTCATCCCTTTGTCCTCGTCGATAAGACATTGACAATGGTCACATGTCCGACAATACTCTTTACAATCCTTGTACAATATTTCCCACCACAAACCAACAAGTAGGATCTTGCGCGTCGTTGCATCACCCGCATAGTGGCCACCTGTAATACCACCATGTTCTTCTCCCATTATATCCTTTCATTCATGCTCCAATACACAACAAACGTAACATCTCATCTCTGCCTAATTTGTACAAATCACCACTGATTAACATGAATGGTGCCACATGAATAGCAAGTTGCTTCTTCTCTAAAGCTTTCATGCCTTCTGGTGCCATACCAGTCTTTAGAAAGACAACAATGTCCTCTAATTCTGATGGTGTGCATTGTAACCTATACAGTTGTGCATCAAGCATGGTCTCTTCTATTATTTGTGCCTCTTCTCCTGATTGAATTCTAGACAAGTGATCTGGTCTAGAATTACTTTTGCCTGGTTTTACCACAACCGTAAAGTCAAACTCTTGAAATAAGAGTATCCATCGGCATATGTGACCACTCAGTAAAATGGGCTTACTCACCAAATACTTTAATGCCATGTGATCTCGTATAAAACATAAATGGTGTGGCCAACAACTATCTTGTGACGAAATTTATGTAAGGCATAAATCATGGACAAGGCCTCACGCTCCGTAGTGGTATAATTCTCGTTCTACAGGGGGTCAACTTCCTACTTGCAAAGCAAATGGGATGATTAACAATACCTTCTCCTGGTTGAGCTAAGACAACACCAATGGTTGTGCGATGCATCCACATGAACATGAAAAGGTTTATCCCATGAAATAAAGTGCAAGATAGGCATGGTAGTAAGTTTCTTCTTCAATATCTCAAACGCGTGCTGTTGTGACTCCCCCAGTAGAATGTACCTTTTCCTTTGAGAAATTCTTCCAAGGGCATGGAAACTTTTACATACCCTTTTATAAACTTCCTGTAATACCATGTATGACCCAAAATCCTCGCACTCGTGGCTTGACCAAGAGCACTTTCAAGCCTATGATGACTGCAACTTTAGCTAGATCAACCAACAACCCTTCCTTACAGATAATGTGTCCTAAAAGTGTGCCAAAGGGAGTAGCAAAGATGCACTTCTTGATGTTCAATGAGATACTCAACTATCAACATCTTTCAAACATTAAGCACAGATTGTCACAATGATCCTTAATTAGCCCATAAATGGTCCAATCATCAAGATAGACCTGTAAGAAGTTATGAATAAAATCCTTGAAGGCTTGTACCACTATCCTTGAAAATACAACAAGTGCATTCTTCAATCCAAAGGGCATCACAGTATAGGCAAAGCTTCCCCATTCAGTAGTGAAGGTGGTCTTCTCTTGATCTTCCGGGGCAATCCTAACCTGATGATACCCTGAAAACCCATCTGTAAATGAATATATCTTGCGCCTAACCACTCCTTCTAATATTTCCTCTATAAATGGTGTAGGAAAGGGATCTGTAACACATGTTGCATTAAACTCTCTATAATCAACACAAATTCGAATCCTACCATCCTTTTTTATGCTTATCACCATAGGATTGACCCATTCTGATTCATCCAATGGTTGAATGATCTCAGATTTCAACATCTTGTCAATCTCCTCCTTTACTTTCTCGACGCAAATTGGGATTCATCCGATATGGTCACTTCCTAACAGGGTGTGCACCTTCCTTGAGCTTTATCTTCATTTCTCCAAGTGATATATGCACACCTTTAAGTTCATGGTATCCTCTTGGGAATAATTCCTCATAGTCTCGAAGTAACTCTATGATATTTGCTACCTCTGATTTTGACCAGTAATCCCCAATTATCACCTCCTTAGGTTTAGTTTATGTGCCTATATTGACCTTTGTTGTCTTCATAGGTTCATGATATTCGCGCCCATCTACATTCTCGCATCAAGCAACACTTCGCATGTTCCATGTGAATGATCCACATCCAAGTGCTCAACTTCCTCCTCATTAATTATGTAAACCATCTTCCCCTTATCTTTTTCTAGAGAAGCACACTCAAGTAATATGATATCATCTTCTTCATCCGCAAAACGTGCCCCTATCTCTGTCTCACAAAATAATTCTTGAATAAGTTCTTCCGCTTTCCCACTATCTCCCATGGTTAAGCACTTGATAAAGCTTAAAGCTATGTTCACTGGTGGTGTAGATGAAAATAAGTCAAAAGTTTGGATCATCCCTACAATCAAAGTTTGCCAATTTCCAGTGTCGCAATGTAATTCAACGTATACATACCAAGCACACACGTAACCTTGTAGAGTAGAATAAAACCGGTGCACCCAAAGTGAGGGAGGTAATACTTCCCGCCCTCTTGTCCCGAGTCTCTCACACTTGGATATGATGTTGAGTAGCTTGATCACGATGATAAGAGTAAATTTTTGTAGGGGCATTACTTCATGAAAACTCGGTTGATAAGGTGGTCCCAATCATTCCCCATTCTAAGAGATTATCCTCGTAGACCACCCACTAGTGTGTCTTTCTATCCCGCCCAAAGTATATGACAAAGATCTCTCGCCGTTTAAGCCGGGTCACCATTTGTTTCCATGGCTTGTAAAAATCCAACCAAATCTTCGATCCAAGATAGTGGGGTACTTGAGCAACCTATACACCAAACAGAGCGAAAACCCTTTTTGCAAGCAATCATGTGCTTAACTTTGTGCCCCACCGCCATAATTGTCATGAGCCCATCACAAGCAACACCGGTAGTATCGCTAATTGACCGAGAATCTTCCTAATGAAGGACTTCTTCTCGGATCATGGACCTCTGGGTCCTAAATAAAGACGTATATAAATTCCGCTTCAAGTCCTCTTCGCTTAAAGGTTCCACATATGGCATGGATTTCCCATCTTTCAATGGTATTATAACCCTTTCCTCCTTGTTCTCGAAGCCGATACACCCCTTGTTAAACCTCAAAACAGCATTGTTCACATAACACCAAGGGCACCCAAGCAAAGCTAGGAAGCTATCTGCCTCGCAAGTGCTAGCACTTCAAAGTCTCCCGTGAACTTGGCCCTCAGATAGTGATAGATGCATCCTTCAAAACTCATATGGGAGTTGCTTTCATTATATTTTCCATGAACAATACATTAGATGATGGCTGTAATAGGGGTCTCCCATTTGTTCCCACGCATCCAATGTAAGTAAATTTACTTTCGCACCTGTGTCAATCAATATATTACTTAACAACCACCCATCCACAACAAAGATTCAAAGTGATCTCCTCACATAATCAATGCTATTGGGGGAAGATTCACATGAAGTATTTGTCTTTTAGTCTCGCCACGCATGGAGTATTCCCTTTCAACCAATTTCCTAATAAAGGAATAATATTCTCTTGGTGCAACATTTTACGTACCTCTCGATGTCGTCAATATCCGATGGGGCCTGCTTACGTATCCTTGTGCTCCAATTTCTAAGACTCGCTCTTTCAAACCCTCGTATCTCTCCTTGAATTCTTCTAAGGACCTCCATCATTTCCCGATAGACTTCTTTCGATGAGCCGATCTGGATACTTAGCATGTAAAACCTCCTCCCTAGTGATTGTCGGTTCCAATGCAACACCTCTCTTGCACGTGCCGCCTCAGCTCATGTGGTTATCTTGACTATTACTGCCTCAGCTTCTGGTGTTAACTTGGGCATCCACTGATTCTCTATTGCACGTTGGATTCTAACCATCCCCACGCCCTTGTTTTCTTGCTTGTGCTACTTACTAAGATGCTCATATAAGTCCGGACACTCTTCATAACTATGCCCCTTTCCACAAAATGAACAAGAAATATTCTGTGGGCATTCACACCTATAATGGTCAGGTGAACCACATGTATAGCAAGTTCCTTGAGGGAATTCACTCCTTCCTCCACCTCGGCCTCGTCCTCCATATCCGCCTCGATATCCTCATCCCCTTTCATGAACCCCTTCAAACCTTCCGTCATTCCTATCATAGCACATTTTATTATAATCCCTATCCTGATGCTCATTCTTCCCTTTAGAATTATCAGCCACACTTGACTATCTTACCCCAATATCAATGGCATCATAGATCTGACCAATCAATCTATAGCCCTCGGTATCATGGGTCATGGACCTACAAATTTTACAAAAGGAGGATACATTCTTTCTTATCGTGCGGTGTAGTAGGGGGTAGTGACTAGCATCATGATTCAAATGAAAAATCTCATAATCTAATAAAGCAACGAACGTACGCTTCTACGAGGGAAACTATCCTTGGTGTGGCCTTCCACTTCACAATCTGTACACTAGATTCCTAAGCGTGTTTCATGAGCTGAGTTTGTCGATAATTTCTCTAACTATTTTTTCATAGCTACTATCTGAGCTTCCAAAATGGACTAACTCCGGTGTCAATACTCTTAACTACTTCAAAGACGTAAAGCGGCTTCTAATGCTTCACGTGGTCGGTATAATTTTTATACGATAGTGCTCTCTCAAATGGGGTAATCAATCCCCGACAAACCATCAGTGCATGCCGACTCGCATGAATGTCATAAGAGAGTTTGGATAGAAGTGTTTTAAAATGGGCATCATACTCACGTACACTTTCGCAGTAGTGCCTTGCTTTATATCCTCGAGTGCACTTATACTCTTCTCGCTCAAAATATGGGATATGGAACTCTTTCAAGAAAGCATCTTTCAATGTTGTATAGTCAATACAAGTTTGATTGGGATCAAACTTCCTATACCAGCTTATGCACATGCACTGTAATGTAGTAGCAAAATTGACTTTCCTTACGCCGAGGCCGTAATACTTTTCACGTGCCACAATATTTCACATATATGAACATGTTCACAAGCATCCTCAATACCTTTATACTCCGGGAGACGAAGGGACATCTCCATATAAATGTTCTCGGGGTTGCTGCGAGCCAAGACCACTCCGACCCAAAACCTCCTTGGTTTCCTCTTCCTCTAAAACCACCCAAACCACCGAACTAGAACTACCCATACCGCCCAATCCTCCTCTAAGATTTGGAATATGACCCGTGGATGCACTCCCCTGCGTCCCCAATAGTGGTACTATACTGGACCCCTACAGTCTGTGAAGTAGTCCTAGTTCCAGAGGTGAATCCCACACTCGGCGTGCTCATATTCTGTGTAGATGATGAGCCTGAAAATGTACCCCCAAAGAATAATGAAGTTGTCTGTGTTGCCATTGATGTACTTGTTGTCTGACCTATTTCTGTGCTTTCACTTCCTAAATTAAAACTATTTTTACCTGTTGTACTAGATACTAGAAAACCAAGCGCAAGGGCTAGGTCAACAGGTTGGCTTAGATGTGCATCTCGCGGCCCAGGTCATATCTACTGGTGTGCTTCCATATGAGGCTGAAGAGGTTTCTATGTCATGTTTTCCTAGATGGGGGAGTTCCTGATGCTCTTGCTCTTCTTCCTCCCTATGAGCCTCAAATCATTCACGAGCCATCTCTCTCCACAACACCATCTATTCTACAATTTCTTATTTCTTGCATAATTACCTCTCATGCGCCTCATCATACTTCACCCGCCTCTCTTCCCTCTATTATGCTTGCCACTAAGTCTGTCATCTTTCACCAATCTTGTTCCCGCCTTTACGCGTGGAGATTTTT
The DNA here is from genome assembly GCA_018340775.1 of Taxus wallichiana var. yunnanensis. NCBI lineage: Eukaryota > Viridiplantae > Streptophyta > Pinopsida > Cupressales > Taxaceae > Taxus > Taxus wallichiana. The sequence goes on along the minus strand of CM031235.1, from coordinate 362,010,423 downwards.
TTAGCTTTCCATGGGTTCACTTCCAAGTTCAACATTACCATTAGTATTTTGATTGTCAGTGGAATACCTTGGAAATACGTCCTCTGTGATATCGTAGAACTGGAAATCTACTACCTCCATGAACGAATAAGTCAAAATTGAATACTCTAGAATATAGTGTTAGGACACCGCAAAACTAGGTATCCACCATACGAGTCTAGCTTAGGTCAACATCGTATAGTGTTTGAAATTCCTCCCGTGTCCAAACAAGTGTGTGATACCTCCACTCGCTTAGATGCATATGCGCAAATAACCATTCATATAATTTTACTAGAAAGATAGAAAAGAAGCTTTCATACAAACTATCATATAGATTCTACTCTACCCAAGTGCATGCGCTAAATTTAGATCCATTTTCAAACCTCCGTGCGTATTATTCCTCTAAATCATGAACCCATTCTTCAATGCTCACCAAAGTTAGCTGGTATGTCTTCATTGTGAACCATTCTCAAACAACTCAAAAATTGGTCCCAAAGAATGGAACCAATGATGCAACCTAGAATTCTTAGTTAACACCTAGTCGTGCTGGCACATCACTCAGCCTAGGCTGAGTGCTCACCCGAAGCACGCAAAGGTACCGGGTCCCTCTTAAGAGTTGTTGTAGCATAATGGTAGCATGATAAAGTAGTAAACATATATTTTAGAAACTAATCCATCTATTCATCATTATATTGGACCAGATCTATGAGCGCTTAAATGTAAATTATCGATAATAACAAGTATACATTGAAAAACATATCAAACACTATTGTTTGGCCAATTTTCTTTATATATTCATCATACCAACAATACAAAAGCTTCATACAATACTGCACATGTGTGCTGGATTTGTTACAATTATCCAGTCTCATATACTCATGTGTCTCTCATCCTTCAAAGCATGTGTCTCTGTATATTTTTTTACTAAGTAATTCATTACATATATATAGGGTGGGGAATTAACCCTTCACCACTTAACTCTACTAGAATTAGGTCACATGCTAATAATACGCCACGTGCCTTTTTACAACTATATCCATACATGCAAGTATGCTATGATAGTTAACTATAGTGGTGGATATATTCTTAGCTTATGCCCATGCAAGAGTGAGTTGAAATGCTCTTTAAAATTTTCCACGAAGAGTGGCGTGTAAGTCTCAGCATCTCTTTGTGTCCTCCGCATGCCAATCTCTAAGAATAGACCTAATCTCCAAAATCGGCTAAGTCCTGAAAGTCGACTCTACACCTCCATGCGTGGCACCTTCCTATACCTTCGCGCCTTTGCTCATGTGTTGGTCTTCCGCGCAAACTATGTGTGCAACTTCAACTAAGTGTTTTATCCGATCAACAAATCCTAAATCTCAAAGTCTCTGTAAGCATATTAGACATCTTGGCTAGGTTGTTTTTATATTGTAAGATGTAGTCTACTAGATGTTCATTAGATCCTTGTTTAAGTTGTGCAAGTTGAGCATATGAGATCTTAGAGCTGATATTGATAGAGAAATGAGTGAGGAAAGCATTAGCTAGATGTGTGAAAGATGTTACCATGAGTGGATAGGTAGGTCATAAAACCAATGCATCACATAATCTTGGAGGCTATGAGGAAAGAAATTTGCTAATAAAGTGAGATCATCCGCATAATCTAGGCATGCTACATGAAAATCTTGAAGATGTTCCTGAGGGTTATCATGGCCTTTGAAAATATGAAATTTAGTGAAGAAATTAGGAGGTAGGGTATAAGCGGATATGGTTGGTGAAAAAGGAGTATGAAATAGCTAAGTGGAATCCAAAGATGGAGATGCATGAGATGTAGTGCATTTAAGCTAACAAATTTACGTTTACGAGATCCTGATATAAAGAATTTAAATCAGGAGTATTCAAAGAAGATCTAGGTTGTGCATTGGGAGTGTTAGGTTGAATGATGGGAGCAGTAGTGGAAGGAATGGAAGCTAGAATACAAAGGGGTTGAGTGGAAGCCATGGGAGCTGAAAAGTGAGCCACAAGAGGTGACGAAGCATCGTGAGTGTGTTTAGCAATAGTCAAAGTATGTAGAATGTGCGGAAGATGACTAGGAATATTGCGCAAAGCTTTTCGAAAGGTGGTGATTGTTTCTAATTTCTCTTGATTAACATTGGTATCTTCATCATATAATTTTTCACGATCAAACACTTCTATTTCGCTAAGGGGAACATTGTGAGAGTTATCAAAGGGATTTTTAGTTGTAACTATTGATGTAGAGATGTTAGCCATTGATTCGAAATCCTATGGGAAAATGCAGCAAGCTCGAGATATATGAAAGACCCAAAATGACCACTACGGGTGACGGGCATAAAAATAAAAACCCTAGAGAGAAAAGGTGGATTCAAGCTCGAGTTCACCAAAATGATTAAGCCAAAATGTAAATTGTAAGCCTAATTTGATGTTATTGTATAATTAAATAAATACATCAATTAAGTTCATAAATTAACCCAAGAAAACTAAGTAAGAAAGTGAAAACCCTAATTGCAAAGAGAGGGTGAGAAACCTTAGTTGATTCATAGAGATCCTGGAAGATGCATAGATCTAGAAAACTAGAAAATATGAAGCATTGACCATTGCACTTTGGAGCTCAAAAAAAATGCAAATGTAGAGAAATAGGTTGGACTTGGGTGTCTCAGAGAGGGACAGGGTGCTTTTATGCACCCTATACCTATTTATGGGTGCCTCGGGTCTATGAAAATGCTCAAATAACCACCTCTGAGTGGTCACAAGGTTTTCATTGATGCTCACCTTTTATCACTATGAAGTCACACAATGATCATCCAAGTCATTGGAAACCTACAATGAATAATAAACCTACAAAACCCTCAAATAGACATCAAATCCTCAAAAAGAAATATGCGTAATGAGGGGTCGGGACTATCCTCACCGTTGTCCTGAATGGTGAACTTACAGAATCAATTTTGTACTACATATCAAACCCAATGTAGTTCTATGGTTATGGGTAGAAATCATACCTGGGTGTCTCTTGTGTGTGTCACACTTGATATTGAGTAAGTAAGCTAGATGTAAAGAAATGTAATAGATGTGTGCATGGAATATAATGAACTTCCCTCCTATGAATTGTATGCATAATAACCAACCCTTGATGTTCCTTGTATGGTGTTAGATGGATGTAATAGAGATCTTGGATGTTTGATGGATGCAACCTTAGGTGGTGATAGCTAGTACTTAGTGTTTGGTCTCATTATTATGATCACATAACTTTATGTTTATATGATTCATTTTCTTGAATTTTGTAATTAACCCTAAAAAGGATGACTACCAAAAATATAAGGCTGTTAAAAGGCTAGAAATGACCTAAAAAGTGTGAGTAAAGTAAAAAAGGGGACATGGGCGGGACAAGGGTTGTTGCAATCCTCATCATTTAATCACAAAGAATGTCAAAACCAGTGGTGTCCAAGGCTATTTGTAAAAGGGGTTAAAGGAAACCAAGATCTTACAATTCTTTTCTCTAGAATTGAAAATACATGAAATAAAATTCAATAACTAAAATGAAATTTAATCTAACAATTGAAAGTAAATCTAATCTAACAAACTGAAATGAATAATTGAAAACAAATAAATGACAATAAACAAATAAAAGTGAAGCTTCACAAACAAAGAAAAATAAAATACACAATGTAGATTTAAACAAACAAAGAAAAACAATAAATATATATTCTAAAAATAATAATAAATCATCCTCCTCCTTGGGTAAGAGTGGGCCCTTGCTCTTCCCTCATATTTGGGTTAACACAACTAAAAAGAAGTTGCTGCCAAAATACTAAAACTATGGATTTTATTAATCAGAAATAATGTTACAAAAATCATCCATTTCATACCATTGTTACATTGAGTGTTTTAGAGAGATATTTATAACTCATCCCTATTCCAATATTATAGAACTACCTACCTATAATCTTGGGGAAAACTTGACTACATCTTTCACTTTACAATGAGATAAATGTGGAATTTTATTCAAACACTACAACTTTAGATTTACTACTTATTCTTCCACTTGACAAGGAGACAAATGTAGAAGAGATATGATCAAACACTACAACTCTAGATTGTATGACTTATTCTTCCACTTGACAAAGAGACAAATATGGAAGAGATCTAATTAAACACTTCAACTCTAGATTGAACTACTTCTTCCTCTTACACTTGACTACTTCTTCCATATGAAAAAGAGATAAATGTGGAAGAGAATTAATCAAATATTACAATTCTATATTGAACCATCTCTTCCATGTGCACTTAACTATTTATTTTCATTTGCTAAGTTTACTCTTGCATGATTGAATCTTTCAACATGACAATTGTCCCACCATATTCTCATCCCTAATTTTCTGATCATTACTGTGAATTCATTTGGAATAATATATTCAAACCTTTTTTATTTGGTGCGTCTTGTTCTAAGATTTCCAAAAAATCTTTGAATTTCTCATTTTTGTTGAGAAATGAGGGAGATATTATAGTTTTATAAACCTATTTTTTTGTCTTATTTACTTTTCTTCATCCTTATTCTACTGAAATTTCAAATAAATATTTCTCCTCAATTAAATTTGTTGTGTAAAAATAGAGAGGTTTTTTTCTCATAACAATAAGAGGAAAAAAACCTCTCTCATATTCTCATTTGGAGATCTTCAACTTTGGTTATAGTGAATCTGATGTTGCATGTGTGAGTCATGCACTTGAAAACCTTCTACTTCAAATGATGATATCTTTGAAACTATTATTGTTGTGTAAAAATGAAGAGAGGTTTTTCCTCCTAACAATAAGAGGAACAAAAACTCTCTCAGATTCCCATTTGGAGTTCTGAAATTTTAGTTAGAGTGATTCTTCGTTGGTTTTGCTAGTACTACACTTGAAAACCTTCTTCTTCAAATGTTGATATCTTCAAAACTATTATTGTTGTATAAAAATGGAGAGAGTTTTTTCCTCCTAGAAATAAGAGGAAAAAAATACTCTCTCGATTCTCATTTGGAGTTGTGCAATATTAGTTATAGAAAGTTATGTGCTCATTACTAGTCCTATATTAATGAAAAGGTGAGTCCTATGCCAACACACCAATTAGATTCTGCACGAACAAGAAAATTACGTCCTACATGCCAATTGATTCCCGCACCGAGATGCCAATTAGAGTCCTATATCAATGCACTAATTGAGTCTTACACCTAAGTCCTGCGTTGGTGCACTAATTGAGTCATGTGCTCTTTGTTTTATGAATTTTGCAATCTTTGTGAGTCATGTGCTCTTTTTTATGTGAGTATTACACTTGTTGTAATACATTTAAGAGATCAAATGACCTACTCATACACAATATTGCATTCTAACTTACAATAAATATTAGGAAATGAAAACATTCAAATTGCAATGTACATTTCAAAGATAGATCAAATATATTCTACATTTAATATTAAATAAGCTATATAGTTCTTAAGACTACATCTAAATCCACTTTATAAGAGAAAGAATAATGTTATTTGGTGCAATGGATGAGACTTAATTTGGTCTCATCACTCCCCCACACTTAACTTCATGCATGTTGTTGATTTCAATGCACATTTTGATCTTGAGTCATCTTTTTCTTCTTCTCTTTTTTTCTACAAGACTTATTTTTTTCCTTCATAAAATCAGTATATTTTTATTTTCTTTCCTTTCCAAAATCAACATATATATCAACTCTTCTCGTATGCAGTTTTCAAAATATCTTTGAAGGCTTGTATCTTCTTCTCCCCCACACTTGGCTTCTTTTGTGGCCTCTTTTTTCTTCTTCTTCTTTTTTTTTCAAAAGAAGTCATTTTATTTTATTTTATTTTTTCAACACCCAAGTGTCTTATCTCTACTACAAGCCTTATTGAAAAATAAATATTTTTCTTTTGTATATGTTCTTGGAAGTGGAATTATCTATAATCAAAACAACTAATAACATTATTTAAGAATAAAATGATAGAAGATACATGGACCATATCTTGAATTCATCCATGCTTTCTTCTTGTTGCACAACCTTCATTTCTGTAATGTTAGAGAAAACAAAAATTCAACTCCTTTCTTGCAACACCAAAAGTTGTATCTTCAAAGGACTCCAATTTTACATATTTGAACAAATAACAAATCAACTTTGAAAGACTCAAAATCTACATGTCTAAAGAAATATCAAATCATCTTCAAAGGAACTCTGTAGATCTAAGTCACGTTCAAAACACTCCAAATTTACTGGACTAAAGAAATAGTAAATCAACATCAAAAGACTTCAACCTGCAGATCTAAAAGAAATAACAAATTGTTTCAAAGATTTTTTTGAGCAATTGGGAAAAGCAGCCATTTTTTGGTTTTCAAATTCCCCCTTTTAGAAAATAGTTGTCATTTGTTGGTTTTCAACTCTTTCCTCTTTTTTAAGAAAAGAGCTGCCATTTTCTAGTTTTCAACTCTTTCCTTTTTTTTCACTCCTTGATCATCCATGTATTTTTTATATATCCGCATCCTTAGCTACTTGTAAACCCATTGTTGAGATCTCTTTGTTCTACAAAAACTTTTGCTTCTGCAAAATCTTCCTTCAGTAGCTAGAGTCAGAAGAAAAGTGGTACTTGCATGTTGACAAAAAAACTACATGAGTTAAAATCAATGCATGCAATCCATTTTCTTTTAGCAAAAGCATTCAATATGATATCTTATTTTTCATCTCTATAATAACAAACTTGGTAAGAATTTTTCTTCCTCTGTATAGCTCTTTCAATCATAGATCTGAGGCTTGTTGTCTCTTGGTGTACAACAGCTAGGTCTTTATGTTTATTCAACCATGCATTGACATGAATGAGTAGATATTCCCTGTAATATCATGCATAAAGCTTATTTTGGGGGGTTTCTTTTTTTTCAATCTTCCATTAATCTCTAATCCTACAGAAATAAATAAACTTCTAATCTAAACTAAGGATTTGTAAGAGATTCATGTTCCATTCACTCAAATAGCTCAAAAGTTACTTGTTGTCACTACAAATACTTTTTATATCGTATTTGAAGGAATGAAAACTTATAGAATTTCTCTCACTAAGCCCAAGGATTTAACTAAGAAAACAGAAAAATAAAACTAAATTTTAAAAGGATTGTTAAACCAATATCTCCTCTAAGTTAAAATTTCACAAGAAGTTTATGTTCCACATACTCCAAGCTCAGAAGATTCTTGTTGTCACTACAAGATCTTCTGATTTCAAAAGAAAGAGTTATGGAAATTAAATATTTCTAAATGGAAACTTAAAATTGTTCTCACTAATCTTAACCTAGAAACTTACTTCCTAATGGCTCTAAAAATGATGAGGGTCATTGCAGTCCTCATCATTTAATCACAAAGAATGTTAAAACTATGCGTGTCCAAGGTTATCTATAAAAGGGGTTAAAGGAAACCAAGATCTTACAATTATTTTCTCTATAATTGAAAATGCATGAAATAAAATTCAATAACTGAAATGAAATTTAATCTAACAACTAAAATAAATAACTAAAAGTAAATCTAATATAACAAATTGAAATGAATAACTAAAAACAAAAAATGACAATAAACAAATAAAAGTGAAGCTTCACAAACAAATAAAAATAAAATACACAATGTAGATTTAAACAAACAAAGAAAAACAATAAATATATATTCTAAAAAAATAATAAATCATCCTCCTCCTTAGGTAAGAGTGGGCCCTTGCTCTTCCTCGATTTGGGTTAACACGACTAAAAAAAGTTGTGCTGCCAAAATACTTGAAACTCTAGATTTTATTAATCAGAAATGATGTTACAAAATCATTCATTTTAATACCATTATTACATTGAGTGTTTTGGATATATATTTATAACTCATACCTATTCCAAGATTATTAAACTACCTACCTATAATCTTGGGCAAAATACTTGACTACATCTTCCACTTTACAATGAGATAAATGTGGAAGGAATTTTATTCAAACACTACAACTCTAGATTGTACTACTTATTCTTCCACTTGACAAGGAGACAAATATGGAAGAGATATAATCAAACACTAAAACTCTAGATTGTACTACTTATTATTCCACTTGACAAGGAGACAAATATGGAAGAGATCTAATCAAACACTTCAACTCTAGATTGAACTACTTCTTCCTCTTGCACTTGACTACTTCTTCCATATGACAAGGAGATAAATGTGGAAGAGAATTAATCAAATATTACAATTCTAGATTGAACCATCTCTTCCATGTGCACTTAACTATTTATTTTCATTTGAAAATTTTACTCTTGCATGATTGAATCTTTCAAATGACAATTGTCCCACCATATTCTAATCCCGATTTTCTTATCATTACTGTCAATTCATTTGGAATAATATATTCAAAACATTTATAGGTTTGGTGCGCCTTGTTCCAATATTTCCAAAACATCTTGAATTTCACATTTTCATTGAGAAATGAGATAGATATTGTAGTTTTATTGAACCCGATTTTTTTGTCTTAATTACTTTTCTTCATCCTTATTTTGCTAAAATTTCAAATGAAGATTTATCTACAATTATTGTAGCTATGTAAAAATGGAGAGAGGGGTTTTCTCCTAACAATAAGAGGAACAAAAACATCTCTCATATTCTCATTTGGGGATCTTCAACTTTGTTTATATTAAATCTAATGTTTCATGTATGAGTAATGCAATTGAAAACATGTTGCTTCAAATGATGATATCTTCAAACTATTATTGTTGTGTAAAAATGGAGAGAGGTTTTCCTCCTAACAATAAGATGAACAAAAACCTCTCTTAGATTATGATTCAAAGTTCTAAAATTTTAGTTAGAGTGATTCTTCTTCTGGTTCTACTAGTACTGCACTTGAAAACCTTCTTCTTTAAATGTTGATATCTTCAAAACTATTATTTTTGTATAAAAATAGAGAGAAATTTCCTCCTAGCAATAAGAGGAACAAACACCTCTATCATATACTCATTTGGAGTTGTATAATATTAGTTATAGCAAGTTTTGTGCTCATTCTATAAGTCCTATATTAATGCAAAGGTGAGTCTTGTGCCAACACAACAATTAGAGTCATGTCTTGAGCATGCAATTAGAGTCCTACGTTGGTGCACTATTTGAGTCTTGTGCTCTTTTCTTTATGAATGTTGTAATATTTTTGAGTAATGTGCTCTTTTTGTGAGTATTACACTTGTTGTAATACATTTAAGAGATCAAATGACCTACTCATACACAATACTTGCATTCCAACTTACAAGAAATATTACGAAATGAAAACATTCAGATTGTAATGGACATTTCAAATATAGATTAAATATATTCTAAATTTAATCTTACATAAGCTATATAAAACTTAATACTACATCTAAATCAAAATTATAAGAGAAAGAATAATGTTATACGGTGCGATGGACGAGACTTAATTTAGTCTCATCGGGGAATCCAGAGGGACGGGGTGTATGGCATTGGCATCCTAGGCGGGTGTTGATATCTAGGATGATAACTATCTAAGTATAAAAAGGTAGACCGATAAAGTAAGGGTGCAAGACCAAAAGTGTTAACATAAAGCAAAGAAAGGTGGCCAAAGACATGGGTTAATTAGTACTTTTCTTACTTATGAATCATATGAATAGTAGTATGTAATCGGGACTACATAATTACAAAAAGTGTGTGATTCAAGTATCTACACTAGGAGGGATGAGTCCACATAAGCATTGTTATGTGCCATCTCTAAACTAAAGGTCGATTGGGTAGATCAAGCAAAGGAAGAATGGAAAAAGATGTAGAACCTAGACTCTCATTCATAATCTCTAGAAAGATACAACCATATCTAGACAATTTATATGGAAGGGGGATACATTGTGGTATAACGACATGTTATATTTGTGTAAGAGCGCTACGCTTAAACACCATGTTATTTCGGGGTTACATTCTTCTCCAGGTAGGTAGTCATTTTTGGTTCATGAAAACTTCTCATATAGTTAAGAAAGATTTCTTTTGGGAGGGGTTGAAAGGATATGTTCAAAATTTGTGGTAGAATGTTTGGTGTGTCAACATAATAAGGGTGGGACCATTAATACATTGGGTCTCCTCTAACCCTTGTTTATTCCTAGTGAGATATGGGAAGAGGTATCAATGGATTTCATCACAAGATTTCCTAAATCATAAGGGAAAAGCATCATCATGGTTATGGTGGATAGACTTACCAAATATGCTCATTTTTGTTCCTAGCTCATCCTTTCACAACTAGTATAGTTGTCATCTCATTTATGGACACGTTCAAAAGTTCCATGACATGCCCAAAATTATAGTTAGTGTTCATGATCCAATATTTACAAGTAATTTTTGGATTGATTTGTTCTCTTGTTTGGGTACCCAATTGGCCCAAATTTCATCTTATCATCCCCAATTAGATGGGAAAATTGAGGTGGTAAATAAATTTTTGGAGGGATATCTTCGATTTTTACTTAAAATAAATAATAGCATTGGGTACAATGGTTTCCACTTGCAGAATGGCGGTATAATAATTCATTTCATACCTCCTCCAAAATGTATCAATTTTTGGAACTTTACGGGTAGCATCCTCCATCACTCATCTCTAGATTGAAGGTAAAAATGAAGGTGAGATCAATTGAAGATCACATTCAACACCAACATGAGGTACTCTCTAGTTTTAGAGATAATTTGGAAATGGCATAAAACCACATAAAGCAACATGCATGCTTATCAACATTGTATTAAGTGATGCTTGAAGAGGGTGACTTTTTCTTTGTACGGTTACACCCATATAAGTAGTTATCTTTAAAATAATAGATGAAGGATAATAGGTTTGTACTTAAATGTTATGGTCCTTACCTAGTGTTGTAAAAAAATGGTATTGTGACATATAAGTTGGAGCTCCCTCCAGAAGTAAAATACATCTACTATTCCATATTTCATGCTTGAATAAATTCATTGGGAAGAACATTTCCTAAATTAGATGAGAAAGGAAGGATCATCTTATAACCTAAAGGTATTCTTCAAACATGCACCAAAATATTAAGGACCGGAGTCATTACCGAGTATCTTATTAATTGAAGAATATGAATATTGAGGATGCAACATGGGAAGATGAAGCATTTCTACAGCAACATCTAGGGCTTGCCAACATTGGGGACAATGTTGCTTTGAAGGGGAGGGGCATGCTACTCCCTTATTCATATAGCTTATATTGGATATGTAGTGTCGACTTGTGGCTTACATAATCTCTCTTCTTGTCATATGTTATTCATTTATGCTTTCATATGTTTAGTAGGTCAGCCTTGGTGTTGGCCATATCATAGGATTGGTATATATAGGTGGTAGTAAGGAGTAGTTAATCATCATATTGATAATTTAAGTCTTATTGTATGGTTTTGAGGTTTCCCCCTCGAAGTGGATAAGTTATTCTACTGCATATTGTGATCATTTATCTATAATATTATGTTCTTTGGTGTTTTATTGCTACTAATATTCAGATTTATACATGTATTTTCATTACATATGACCACCTTCTCATTTCTATAGAAGGTGGTTTACATTTTGGTAATCTAATATTTTTATGTTTTCCTTGTGTTATTTTAACCTTGATGTTCAATTTTCAAGCTTTTAGGTACAGCAATGAAAGGAGAAACTCTAAAAAATAGGTTTTTGGTTGGTTTTTACTACATTATGTTCACTCCCGATTCCATGTGCTAATGTTTCGCATGATGGACATGAGCTACCAATTAAAAACCGACATGTGCTAATGTTTCGCATTATGGACATGAGCTACCAATTGCCTTCATGAGCTATATCTGAAGGATCATGAGCTAAAGTACACCATGATGGAGAAGCATGCTTTTACGGTAGTCAAGGTCATTAGCGGTTTCGCTTTATATCCTCAATTCTCACTCCATGGTGCTTTGGTTCCAGATACGATTTGTTAAGTCAATCCTTACACAACAAGAATTTGGATCCAAGGGGCAGGGGGTTACCGGGTGGCTAAGGTCCGTGGAGTATGACATTGATATCAAACCGACCAAGCTGGTTCGTGGCAAGGGTCTTTGTGAGCTCATTCTTTGAAGGAGCCAAACATGAGTTCTTTGAAGGAGAAAACTCGACATTCCTCTTTGTTTCTATTCCTTAGTTCGATCAACGAATGGTATGCCGACATCGCCCCATTTTCTCACCTATGGGAATGCCCTCTCATTTAACGCCAGGAAAAGAGGACATTAAATTGAGATCGCCGCAATGATATGTCTGTGGGAAAATGCTTTGTTGGCGTGGCTTAGATGGGAGATTTCTGAAATGTGTTGATAAGGAACAACAGAGAAAGTTGCTCTCAGCTTTCCATGATCAGGCGTGTGGAGGGCACTATTCGTCAACAGTCACAGCTCACAAGATACTCCGGGGAGGGTATTACTGGCCTTCCTTGTTCAGAGATGCATCCAAGTGGGTGGATAAATGCGAGGCCTGTCAGACTTTTGTGGGAAGACCCAAACTGGCCGCTTTGCCTCTCAAGCCAGTTGTGATCGAGGAACCATTTCAACAGTGGGGTCTAGACTTCATTGGTACACTCAACCCTGTTTCTAGTCTTGTGGGCACACTCATGTGCTAACTGCCACTGACTACTTCACCAAATGGGTGGAAGCTATCCTAGTCAAGAGCACTACTTCAAGTAGTATGCACTTCATCAAGGAGAACATCTTGGTAAGGTATGGTGTACCTAACAAGATTATAACAGAGATAATGCTTCAAACTTCTCCTCAATCGAGATCATGGATTTACCTACTCTGGGTATGGCATCTCTCGGCTCATTCTTGATTATTATCCCAGGAAATGGACAAGTAGAATCCACCAACAAAAATCTGGTGACTATCATAAGGAAGTTGGTCAATGAGTCTCAGCGAAACTGGCATAAGAAGCTTTATGATGCTCTTTGGGCAGACAGGATCACACCTAAAAGAGCCATTGGAATGTCCCCCTTTCAAGTAGTGTATGGAGTAGAGGCCCAATGCAGGTGCAGATGGAGCTACCACCACCTTGCACTGATGAAGGCCATTGAAGACACTAGTTTCGAGTGATGCTCTGGACAAAAGAATCATGTACTGCACAAACGAACGAGGATAGATTGGAGGTTCTTGTGAATATCTGCTCACCAAGGCGAGAGGTGAAGGTTACATTCGATAAGAAAGCTAGGTCGAGAGAGTTCCAAGTTGGTGATACCGTCTTTGTTATGGGACAAAAGACATGAACCTCGTAGCGCCATGGAAAATTTGATTCTCTGTGGCTTGGACCTTTCAAGATAAGACACTTTCTTTGGTAAGGACTCTTTCTATCTTGATTACATGGATGGTTCTCCCCTCCCACTTCCTTATAGTGGCGTATTTGAAGTCGTTCAAGTCTGGGTGACTAGGGAGCCCCTTTGTATATTCTGTACAGTGTTTTTGCTTTTCCTGCTTTTGGTGTGTTTCCCTTCGGTTGTGTGTGTTGCCCTCTGTATTGGTTTGTTTTTGACTCCTTTGCCCAATGGATAATGCACTGGTTTGCTTCACTGAGTTATCTAAGTTCTTGCCTTGTCTCATTCCATGAATTTATACCAAGTCATCCCCAGAAGGAGCCAGCTGTTGTCCACTCAAAATTCCCCGCTCTGATAAGAGTAAAATTTCAAAATTTTGAGTCTTAAGTGTTTTTCTCTGAGGTGCCTAAGTCGTGAAATCGAAAAAATCGTGTTACAGGGTCGTTTTGTGTGATTTTCGGGCTGTCGAACTTTTTGTCCCATCTCATCCCTGTACGAAAGTGTGTTCTTGTTCTCCGATCGGCCAAAACCTCCGAATTCGTCCCATTTTCGACTGTCGGAAGTTTTTGTCCCAAGTGCCCCAAAGCCAAAAATGCAAACTGTTCCATTTCGGCCGAATCATCCTTCCCGCGTACTTTGCACTTTCCTGTCCCGAATGTCCCAAGTAAAAGTGCGAGTCGTTCCATTTTTGCCCGAACCAAACTATGCCGAACCGCGTACTCACGGAACTTTTCATCCCGAATGTCCCAAGTTAGAACGGACTGTTGTTCCATTTTCTACCGATTCACCCGATTTTGTCCCAAGCTGTCCCGAGTTCCAAATTGCTCTGTTCCATTTTCGTAGGTTCACCCGAACGCGTCCTTCGCACAATTTTGTCCCAATTGCCCCATTTAAAAAAGTCGAGCTTTCCTATTTCGTAAAGCCGAGCGATCCCAGTCGCGTACTTGAACTTTTTGTCCCAAATGTCCCAAGTCCAAACGCAGGCCCATTGTTCCAATTTCGGTAAAACACCCGAATCGCGTACCTCACACATTTTCGTCCCATTTGTCCCAAATACATTTGTGCGTCTTCTCCTGTTTCACCCGAACCCGGCACGAAGTAGCCGCGTGTTTCGCGCATTCGCGTCTCACTGTCCCAAGCGTGCAAAGTGTCATTCACACTTAGTTTTTCCCGCTTTCGACCCGAATATGCTTTTTTTCAAAAAAAAAAATTTAAGTTGCGGCTCTCGATGCTTTATCGATCCGAAGATCAAATTTCAATTTAGCGATTCTGAAGAAGGGCGAAACTTTCAAGGCGTCGGTTACATCGGTTTTCCAGGATATCCATTGACATCTTGAAAGATGAAAGCGTCACGGTGTGTCCCTCGTGGCAAAGACGTGGTTTGAGGCGTGGAAGAAAACTCAAGCGGCGGTTTCTCAAGACAGTGGGTCCTTCTCGAAGCTGGACACTGTCTCCTTCTCCTTTCTTTTCTCTTCTTCCCTTTCTTTTCGTATTCCTTGTAATTAGTTAAGGCATTGCGATTGGCGGTCCTTAACTATTCTTTGTTAAAAGAAACGATTTACGAGGAAACGTAGATTTGTAATCTATATAATGGCCTTTCCACGCCATTTTACGGAGGAGGAAGAACTTGGATATTTCTTTGAAAGTGTAAATAAATCTTAAAGAAATCAATACAAAAGGGCTTTCCATTCTTTTTCTATCCGATTCTTGTTGTCTCTGTGTTCTCCTTTAATATTGTGAAGATCATTTTGTTCCTAACTCGTTTAGTCTCTCGATTGCATCTTTGTTGGTTTTGCAAATACGGTGATCTTGTCTGACCAAGAAGGAACTTTGTGTCCTTGATTAACAAATCGAAGAAGGTTATTTATGGAACTTTGTGTCCTTAAATTTAATCTCATTCAACCAACGCAAATGATCTTGTCTTAAATCCTTCGAAGCTTCGCATACACGAAGAATTATTCTGCCATCTATAATTCCGAATGTTCTTTATTTTGCATATCTTCTAATTCCCTTTCTTGACCCTTGTGTAGCTGATAATCCTTGTAAAAGAACACTTTCGTAATATCCAAGTTCGACCATAAAATAATGTTCGTACGTTTGTTTCAGAATAAGGGAACCTCTCCCATTAAAGAGGAGGGACTTCTTGTCCCCTTTGTTGTTCTTCTAAAAAGTCCTATTTGAAAACCAACACGAGGTCAACCCAAATAAACAAATAACACACAACTTGAATCAAATAATAATTATTGAACCAAACCAAGTATAATGAACATCGATAACAAGGGTAAATCTAGTGCTTGAAGAAATTAAGTCAAATCAAGCCTTGATTGATCAAATCAATGCAATGACAAGAAATTATCTCTAATATCTTCTAAAGTCACTAACAACACCAATGATAAATAATCAAAGAGGAAAAATGATGATACATCCAAAACCTATACTAAAAATGACAAGGATAAAATGAATCTAAAGAATGATAATGCTTCAACTATCCCACACACTAATTCACCATTTGCTCAAGAATGGAAAATGATGAAGGATACAATTTTGGGCATGCAAAAATGTAAACAATTCAATTTTGATGAATTTTGTCCTTACCCTTTTGATAAGGACATCCTATGCATACCCTTCCCAAGATCCTTTGAGATGCCCAAATTCAAAAAATACAAGGGAAAAATGATCCACGAGAGCATATCAAATAATTTGTTTGGTATGTCGGAAGTGGATATAATGATATCTTTCTCTTACACCTCTTTCCTAAGATTTTAGGAGGGAAAGCTTTGGATTGGTTCTTACACCTCCCAAAGGGATCGATAACCAATTTCACGGACCTCTCAAATAATTTCATCAAACAATTTTCCTTTAACCTCGACTCATAAATAACAATGATGTACTTGTGTAATGTAAAATAATGAACCAATGAAATATTTGCACAATTCTTACAATGGTGGAGAGGAATTACAAGCTAATTCCCACGATTTATCTCGTGAGAAACAACTAGTCAATATATTTTTACCGTACATTAACAATGAGTTTTCCTTTCACATGCAGATGCATTGCCTCAATAGTTTTGAAGAGGTCATTGAAAAGGTAACACAAATATTAAATTCCCTCATTACAAAATGTTTAATCAAACCTCATTCTATGGATAACAATCATATCAATAATAAAACTCATCAAAAGAAATCCAAAACGTCAATCATAATTGCATTGTCATTAATGATGGTGTCATGGATAATCAAAATGTGTATAATGTACTCTTGAACAATAAACCAAAATGGACTAATTCAAAACAATCCATCATTATTCCACGTAAAGAGGCTCCCCCTTCTTGTGATAAAAAAGGAAACAATTTACAGTATTGGGAGAGACCCTTTCAAGTGTCTTATGGCAACTAGAAAGTTCCAATACGGTCACATACCATATCATGAAACCCTTTTTCGAAGGAAAACCTAAACTATTTTGGTATAAACCAAATATATATTGTGATTTTCATCACATTGATGGTCGTCAAACAAATAAATGCACACAACTTTGCAATTACATCCAAGACCTTATTGATAATGAGAGACATAGTGGTCAAAGACCCACCACCAAATAAAACACCCAATGATAATTTAAAGGTGTTTTCAAATCCATTCCCTAAACATGGTACAAATGGAAAAACTTCAAACAAGGTCAATCTTCAAATAACATTGATTTCAATTCCATCATTTCACTTGTTAAAAATATGCCTTACACTATGACACACAAAGTCAAAAATCAGTTTACACCCCTTGGAGAAAGTCTCTCTAGTGCCTTTCATCAATTAACAAATGATAAAATGATAAAATATCCAATCACAATACCCTTATATAAATGAGAACCTAAGCCCAAGTGGTATAACGAATCAAAATATTGTGAATACCACCACATCGAAGGCCACTCTACATATCATTATTCAAGTCTTTGTCATTATGTCCAAGACTTAATTGATGATGAAGTCATTTCTATAGAAATCAAAAATGAAGCTATCAAAATCGAAACACCTCAACTTCCAATGATGAGGTAAATGTTTTCCAAAACCTTTTAAATGATGAAACTTCGATGAGATAAAGAAGGCAAGGGTCAAATATCTATAAACCAAAACTAATCAATCTCTACTCGAATTTTCTTGGTTAGTTTAATCAGAAATTGAACGTGTTTCAAACAACTATATTCAAACGTCCAATGAGAACTTGAACTTGATTCAAGACTCCTTTCCAAACCATGATATAAATGAAGATTTAAAGAAGAAGGTAAATCATCAAGAACCATTGATCTTGATTCTATCCTTTCAATGATAGAATCCTATGCCCGATATCCACTGGTATTTATTTTGAGATAGGACAAAAACAAGTTTAGACACTAGCATCAACGTAACCTTCTATGTCCATAATACCTCAAATGGTCAATCTCAAATTTGATAATGTTTCACAAAGAAACATCGTATGTAGATTATTTTTGTGTTTTACAAGATATTATTAAATAGTCAACAAAGTTACCTACATGTCAAGACATCTATATGCAAGCACTCAATGAGGTGTGTGTACCTAGGACTATCCTCACATAACTATTTCAATATTTACATGAAAATATATCATCAAAAAAATTAATACACTACCTAAAATAAGTAACTTTGAATATTTTATCTTTATGACCTACAAGGTGCACAGGTGCATGTCTAAAGATCAATCCTTTGCGCCTCGCATCATTCCACTCATGGGGGAATATGAATTTCAATGTATTCTCTTCATCGATAGATTTACTCCCACTTCACATAGGTTTTTTGATATCATCAAAAACTTATCCAATCACTTCATTTACTTAGACCTTTTCCACCCAAGTCTTATACATCAAAACTCCTCAAATATTAGGATTCTCTCTGTTTATTTAGATCTCATCCACCTAATTTGTATACAATAGGACTCATTATATCTTAGGTATCGCTCCATTGAATTGGACCTCATCTCACCAAAGTCTCGTACATCAATACTCATGGAATATTTTGATTCACTCCATTGGCTTGGGCGTCCTCTCCCCAAGTCTCATACATCAAGACTCATTGAATATTTCAATTCACTTCATTGATTTGGATCTCATCCTCCCAAGTCTCATACATCAGGGACTCGTCAAATATTTTGATTCACTATGTTGACTTGGATCTAGTTTTCCCAAGTCTCATACATCATGACTCATCAAATCTTAGGATTCACTCCTTTGACTTAGATCCCATCTACCCAAGTCTTGTACATTAGGACTCATCAAAAAAATTATTCATCTCATTGACTTGGACCTCATCTACCCAAGTCTCATAATTTGTGACTTGTCAAATATTTTAATTCACTCAATTAACTTGGACCTTGTCCACCCAAGTCTCGTAAATCAAGACTCGCTGAACCTTTTGATTTAGTTCATTTCCTTGGATCTCGTCTACCCAAGTCTCGTACATCAAGACTCATCAAATATTTCAATTCACTCTATTGACTTAGATCTTATCCACCCAAGTCTCATAAATCAGGACTCATCGAATATTTTGATTCACTTTATTGACTTGGATCTCATCCACCCAAGTCTCATACATTAGGACTTGTCGAATCTTAGGATTCCCTCCTTTGACTTAGATCTCATCCAACCAAATATCTGATTAAGACAAAATGTGAATTTATAAGCCCGATCTAAATGTTATAGTAGTAGTAAATGAATAATAACTAAGTACGAAAATAGACCCAAATAAGTTAAGATAATAAGTATGAAACCCATGACTCAAGGTTTTGGTCTATTGGTGAGTTACAAGTAGTTTTTAATCATCAACCCAAGTTCCATTCCCATTGAGTCCATTGGACACTTTCAATAAGTATTCATGGAGACACCTTGAGGTAGGGGTTGAACTTCTCCATGTGAACCAAGCGCAACACAAAGGTGGGGTGTTCAATGTAGATCACTCTGCGGAAATTAAGGACCCAAGCCCACCTCCATGTCTTACTTAGAGAAAGTGCTCCTCTAAAACCACCACTCCAGTTCATAGCTCTGGTATAATAAAAGTGTTTACCATCCAAATTTTTGGGCTCAAGGTCTTCGTCTATTAGTGAGTTACAAGTAGTTTGTAATCATCAACCCAAGTTCCATTCCCATTGAGGCCATTGGACACTTTCAATAAGTAGCCATGTAGACACCTTGAGGTAGGGTTCGAACTTATCCATGTGAACCAAGTGAAAAGCAGTGGGGCACTCACGAATACGATCACTTGGTGGACATTAAGGACCCAATCCCACCTCCATGTCCCACTTAGAGAAAGTGCTCCTCCAAAACCACCACTCCAATTCATAGCTTTGGTATAATAAAAGTGTTTACCATCCAAATTTTTGGTGCACTCAAATTACATGCTTGTGTGCTTTCCCACCCATGTTCAAATCCACCTCGAGACATGATCTTCCTTGGAGGTAGTTCACCACTAGATATGGCATCTTTACTAGTGCCGACGCTATTAGTTATTCCTCTCGCATGTTGAAGCTGTTGGGTGCTCCTCTCACTTGATGTTGCTAGTGGTTGTTCCTCTAATTATTGATCTTTAGTGGTTGCTCCACTCATTATTGGCCTCGATGGCTACTCCTCTCGCTTGATGTTGGTTGTTTCTCCTCTCAATGTTGTCACTAGTAGTTTCTCCTCTCTCTGTCGTCACTAGTAGTTGTTCCACTCGTGGTGGTCAATGTCGCTTAGCCACTACATCTTCACTATGGCTTCATGATTGTTTTAATTGGGTACCTAATGGTGGTCCCCTTAATTTTAACCTAGGTTGTGGATACTCTAAAAAATCCTCAATTATACAAGGATGTGGGTCCTTTCAACACCCTCATTTACCCTAATTCCAAAAGTATGAAACCTTAAGTGCAAAGAGAGGGTAAGAAGCCTTATCGATTCGCAGAGATCTGGAAGATGCATAGAGCTAGAAAACTATAAAATATGAAGTAGTGAGCATCATCTGGAACTTAGAAAAATGTAGATTTGGAGAAACATGATGATGGGGCACTGGAGAGGGAGAGATGCACTGCAGTGCCTAGACTTGTTTTTGGGCACCTGGGTCTATGGAAATGCTTGGAAAGCCACTTTTGAGTGGTCCCAAGGTGTTTGTTGATGCTCACCTTTTGTCTCTATGAAGTCACACAATTATTTTTGGAGTCACTAGAAACTTGCAATGAATAATATACCTACAAAACCTCGAATAGACATCAAATCCTAAAAAAAGATGTAGAATGAGGGGTAGGACTGCCCTCAACTGTCACAATGGTGAAATTACAACTGAGTGTTGTACTACATCTCAGACCCAATGTATTTATGTGTGTGCATGGAATTGTGGCGTAGGTGGCTCTTGTGCATTTTGCACTTAATAGCAAGCAAGTAAGATAGATGTACGAAAATGTAATATATCTCAGGTGCATGGAATAGAATGAACTTCCCTCCTATGAAGTGTATGTAGAATAACCAATTCTTATGCCCCTTAGATGGCGTTATATGGATGAAATGGAGATCTTAGATGTTTTGTGGATGCAACCTTAGGTGGTGATAGCTAATGCTTAGTTCTTGGTCCCTTATTTTGATCACATGAATTTATATTCCTTTGCTTGAATTTTGTAATTAACCCCCAAAAGGCCAACTACCAAAAATATAAGATGCCCAAATGGATATAAATGAACCAAAAAGTGTGATTAAACTACAAAGGGGATAGGGGTGCCGGGGGATGAGGGGGCATGGCGCTGGCATCCTGGATGGGCACCGTGTCAGGATGATAAATGTTGAAGAATAAAAAGGAAGACTAAGAAAGTAAGGGTGTAATACCAAAAGTAGTAATGAAAGCAAAGAAAGGTGTCCAAAGACATGGGTTAATTAGTAGTTAACTTACTTAGGAATTATGTGAATAGTAGTATTTAACCAGGAGTAGATAATTTCCCAAATTGCAAGATTCAATGTCTACATTTTCCCCACTTTATGTTGGTGAGAAGAAATATTGGTAACATAAAGTAGATAGAGATGCGTACCTGATAACCATGTAGATTGATGATGAAAGTGTGTTGAGGGACTAGACAAAGCATGGAGTGATAAAAGTGTGAAGTGTGGATGTTAAGGAGGAGAGAGTGTAAAAATTGATGATGAAAATGAACCTTGGGTGGAAACGCATGTGTAGATGTCATGATGCACCTTTTGTCGATGTTGATGTTGTTGTTGGTGTTGTGAATGATGTTGATGATGTTGATTACCGCTTCCCATACAGACGGACCTGCAAAATAGAAAAACAAACAAGTAGTCAAATACACATAAATATGTGTGTAAAAAGTATGTAAAGAAGCATGTTAAAGTGTTGAAAATTTAAAAAATAAATATGTGCCCCTAATCAGTGTTGAGGAAAAGAGTATAGAAAGGATCCTGAAGATGTCGATGAAGGATGAATTTTTAGGACGGTCTCACGCCATGGTAGAAGTAATGTAGGGAGAAAGGTCTAGTGTCATTATCCAAACTTTGATTGCTTCTCGGAATCATTGAGCACGTTGAATTTTGGTTTTTTGGGTGATCCTACACCATGGTAGAAGTAGTGTAGGGAGAAAGTTCTAGTGTTATTCTCTAACCTTTGATTTCTTCCTAAAATATGGAACACCACTACATATGGTGTGTACAAATGCAAGTGTTGAGGATTTTCTGCCTTGTAAAATCTTACGTGTGGAGTTTTGTAGAGCCTGTGCTAAACTACCAATCATTTTGTAACTTCCCTAGTTTTAGGCATCTAGGAAAGGCATCATTGTGCTAAGGACCCAAGTGTGATTCTGATCCCTATCTTAAATTGACAATTTTGTTGTAGTGGTAATATTTTTGTTGTGTATAACATTATATAGGGTGACTAATTCACCAAAATGATGCCCCCTCATTTAGGGTGCATGTGACATCACTAAATGAGTATGCAACCCAAACGAGGACCAACAATTGTTCGAAATTGTGCTCTACAATGGGAAGGGAATGTTCTTGGTAAAAACAAGGCACGCACAAAAAAATTCTAGGAGACAAGTGTTAGTACAATCAAAGACAAAAATGCATTTATAAAACAAAATGTAAGCTAAACAAACAATGTGTATGCAAAAGAAGAGTGTAGACCATGAAAATCAGGTTACAAACATGGTACATCACTCACAATGTCATGCAAGATAATCAAGGTTTTAGTAGCATGCAAGTAGACAAGTGTGCACACAAGACAAAGGGGAAATCTCATAAACAAGATCATACAAATAAAAAGCAATGGAAAATAATGTAATAGACAACTATGGAAACAAGTAGCCATGCATGAAAATTTTTGCACATGAAGCACCCATTAGCATGTTAGAAAATATAGTAAGTATGTCAAAGAATGTATGATCCGATAAAGTAGTGTGGTATGAAATAAAATGAAACAATAACACCAAAAATTTACGAAATTGATGCCCATGTGATCCGTTGTGGGACTAGTGATAGGTATTATGAAAATCATCCATGTTGTGTGTATGGATCTATGGAATTTGGGATCATAACTAGAAAGTAAATTGAACATGCATGTGTGTATGATAAAAACAATGACATACAATATATCTATCTAGCATGTGTAAAAATATGTGCATGTCACAAGTAAATTTAAGCAAGAGTAAATGCAACCAAGCTATGTAGTAAGTTGTGGATGAGATGAAATAGAATGTAGTGTGAATGATAGGATTAGCCCTTGCCCCGAGTGGATGTATATGTATACAATGAGGTTCATTTATTTATGCCCCTCAACAATCAAGAATGAAGCTTAAACAATATTACATCATCGGGAAATGGTTTGAGTTATGTGTATTATAAATACATGATCATCAAAGTGTAAATTTTATAGCGTAAACACATGAGTGGGTGAATGATTTGATGAAAACATGTGAGCTTGATGAACTCCATTTGATATGTATACCCTCGAATCGAGTATGGACCATGGAATTAAAATGTGTCATAGGGTATTGTGTTTTTGATTGTGTGTTGTTTGTGTATGAGATAAGGATGTAGTTAATGTGTCGTTTGTGTAATAGTTTGTGAAGTTGTGGATTGTGTTACATGTTGAGACTATGGTGATAGAGCACGATTGTAAATATATGGAGTGTGTAATATGTCTTGTTGGGCATGTACTAAAAAGAGTGTGATGAAAGGATGTGGATTGTATAATAATGAAAATATGTGAAAATTATGTCAAGCGTAGGGTGTTGTGTGTAGTACAAGATGTAATGTGTCATGGGTATGTTGAGAGATTTGTTGAATGTACAAAGTGATGTGTTGATTATCCGTAAGAATAAAGTGATGATATGTTGGTTGTATTGTGTTGAATGTGTGAGATATGTGCATTTTTGGTTGATTGTTGATTAAATATATTGATGATAGATTCGTTGAGTATGTGATGTGTATTGTATAATGTGTTATATTTCTTGTGTGGGAGAGAGATGTGTTGTGTAAGTTACGAATGTGTAGTTTTTGTGTATTTGTAGGTATTATAATATGTTTGTGTTGATTACGTGCGAGCGAGATATGTCATGTGATGTAATATAGAAGAGTATATTAAGTGTGTTGTTTTTTATGTATAGTATGTAGTATGTAGTGTGTTATGTGTGAGGTTCATGTATATAGGATTCCCTCAATAATCAAGTGTGAACCAAATCACAAGAGTGTGTCATCATGTAATGACGACACTAAAGAGTGTCAATATGAGTGTGTTGTATGTGGAAGTCTAGATGAGAAAATAAGATGCTTGTTAATGTTATGGGGGAGATAAGTGTGATTCCCCCAGTATGTGGTGATGATTGTGTTCAAGTAATTTCATCTAAGAGGTTTTCATTATCATGATCAAAACTGAATGGTGAAGCATCTGAAACTTGATAAGTGATAGTTTCAAGTTTATCAAGTAAGGATCCATTGATGCGTAAGTTATACATGCCCACAGCGTATTCCTCATCAATGAAAGGAGGTAATGGGCATCCATGTGCATACCAATGAGTGATATTTCATGAATATCCTTGAAATGATTCATTACAAATGAAGATATGGCCAAATGGCATGGGGAGTTATATATCAGTATGATTAGGGTCTAATGTGCCCCTAATGTAATCAATCCAAGATCTCCCTAATGTAAGTGGGGAAGAGGGAGGGGCTCATGCAAGAAATATTGTGAGATGAAAGACACACATACCATACCATGGGTAGGTAGCAGATGATAGTGATAAATATGTGATATAGATAAGGATCATGAGGTGGAGGATAGAGATCCTCGAAAGCAGAGCCTTACTGAGTCAAGCCATCATGATCATATATAGTGTCATCACAAGTAGGATCAAATGAAATATGCTCCCAATAAGATTATTCATGAAAATGGTGCATTTAAATTTAGGACGTGCTAATGAAGATTGCTCACGTGAAGGTGTAGGTGAGGGATCGATGTTCATGGACTAGACAGGCCCCCGATAAAGGATCATAGAAGTAGTAGTAGCTGATGGAGGTGATGGAATAGACAAAATAGTAACTATCATGCAAATAGCACCTTTGAGTGGTGGTAAATGATCTGGAGTATCCATGGGTTTTGGTTTATTAGTAGTATCGAAGCACGAAGTATGGATTGTAGTATGGGGATCATGATCACAATATTTGAATGGGTCACGATCACTAGGAACTGTATATTCTATGCCCTCATGTATGAATTTAACATAGTGATGTATGGTAGAGGGAATCGCTTGCATGGCATGAAGCCATGTCCTACTAAGTAAATAATTATATGAAACCATAAATTCAATGACAAATAAAACAGTGTTAAGGGTTTTTGGCCCTACGGTGATAGGTAGAGTAATGTGACCTATGCATGGACGAATGGAACCATTATAGGCACAAAGAAAAAGACATGATGCACTAAATTGGTAGTAGAAAGACTAATCCTTTCAAGGAATGACATAGGACAAATATTGAGTTTAGATCCATTATCAATTAAAGTACACTTGATACCCACATTATAAATGTGAATCATGATATGAAAGGGTGGATCATTGTCAAAAATAGTAAGATCAACATGAGGATTAGACGGGAAAGAAATATGCTGAGAAAATGCATCGACAAAAGTTTGATATATGAAATTGGATGCATATTAGCAGGAATGCGAGTGGTAACAAGGAGGGTTTTGACCCTATCTCTTAATTCAGGATTGATAAGCAAGAATTCATTAATTGAGATACTCATGATGATAAGACCCTAGAAAGATGAGCAATAAATATTCTAGAAGCATGTAGATCGAGGTCAGATTCATCAAAATGATTAAGCCAAAATGTGAATTTATAAGCCTGATTTGAATGTTATAGTAGCAGTAAATGAATAATAACTAAGTAAAAAAATAGACCTAAACAAGTTAAGCCAGTAAGTATGAAACCTTAAGTGCAAAGAGAGAGTAAGAATCTTAGCTTATTCGCAGAGATATGGAATATGCACAGAGCTGGAAAACTAGAAAATATGAAGCACTAACCATCACATTGGAGCTCAAATAAATGTAGTTTTGGATAAATATGCTAGACCAGGGCACTGGAGAGCGACAGGGTGCCTATGGGTTCCCTAGACCTATTTTTGGGTGCCTAGGTATGCGGAAATTCTCATAAAACCACCTCTCGAGTCATCACAAGGTGTTCATTGATTCTCACATTTTATCGCTATGAAGTCTCACAATGATCGTTGAGTTCTTGGAAACCTAGAATGAAGAATGGATCTGAAAACCCTCAAATAGACATCAAATCCTAAAAAATAAAGATGCAAAATGAGGGGTTGGATTGTCCTCAGTTGTCACAATGGTGAACTTACGACTAAGTGTTGCACTACATATTAGACCCAATGTAGTTATGTGTGTGTGTAATCTTTCCCTAGGTGGCTCTTGTGTGTGTCGCACTTGAGAGTGAGCAAGTAAGCTAGATGTAAAGAAATGTAATAGATGCATACATGGAATAGAATGAACTTCCCTCCTATGAAGTGTATGCAGAATAACCAGCCCTTATGCCCCTTAGATGGTTTTAGATGGATGTAATGGAGCTCTTAGATGCCTAATGGATGCAACCTTAGGTGGTGATAGATAATGTTTAGTGATTGGTCCCTTATTATGATCACATAACTTTATTTTGCTTGAATTTCATAATTAACCCCAAAAAGGCCAACTAATAAAAAGATGAGATGCTCAAATGGCTATAAATGACCCAAAAGTGTGAGTAAAGTAGAAAGGGAATAGGGGTACCCGTGAGGGGACGAGGGCACTGGCGCGCCGACATCCTGCTGAGTCTTTGGTGTGCGAGATGACAAATGCTAAAGTATAAAAAGACATTGAGAAAGTAAGGGTGCAAGACCAAAATTAGTAACAAAAAAGAAAATAAAGATATGGGTTCATTAGTACTTTTCTTACTTAGGAATCACATGAATATTAGTATGCAATCGGGACTAGATAATTACCTAAAGGGTGTGATTTAGTGTCTACAGGTCTTGTACATCATGACTCATCAAATATTTTAATTCATTCTATTGACTTGGATCTCGTCATCCCAAGTCTCTTACATCGAGACTCGTCAAATCTTTAGATTCAATCTATTGACTTGGATCTTGTCCACTTTGAAGTCTCATACGTCAAGACTCATCAAATCTTTTGATTCACTCTGTTGACTTAGATCTTTCCCCGCCAAAGTCTCATACGTTAGGACTCATTGAATCTTTTGATTCACCCCATTGATTTGGATCCCATCTATCCAAGTCTTGTAAATAAGGACTCATCAAATTTTAGGAATATCCCAAATTTTTCCATTCACTTTGTTGACTTGGACCTCGTCCACTCACGCCTCGTAAATCGGGACCCACCAAATCATGGATACATTGCCACGTAGGAAACAAAAACACCCAAAGGGCAACTAGAAAGCATGAGAACTACAAAAGAAAAGAGAGCATTAGGCACAAGCCATCACTCCAGGAGGAGGGGTAGGATGGGGAGGGATGTACACTCCACTAGATGGCTCAACTAAAGGAGGATCCACTTGTTAGCCATCTTGGTCGGGCATCTGCATTTGTAAAGGAACAATAATCCCTCAACTAGGGGCGGAGAACCAACCAGAGTCGAACGCTAGGCGGAGAGAGGCCCACCGCAAAGAGCAAGCATCACCCTTCCCCCTGGAGGTAGGCTCCAACCCGCACTGAAGAGGATGGAGTTGAAGGGCATCCCCGAGGAGAGAGCGAGAATGGTGATGCGAGAACACCTCTATGATGCGGTCTGGTGGAGATAGCCGTCGAGGTGGAGATGGCTAAGGTGGTGGAGGCAGAGGGTCTAGAAGGACTGACTCATCATGCATGGCACACTCCCCTAGTGTGCAAGCAACTCCTGCAAATGAGCAAATTCAAGGGTAACCTTCTCCGCTTGATCCTGAATCTGTATGCGCACAATAGGTAAGATATTCACTTTGTCATTAGTGGAAAAAAAGCAATTGAATGATCATTATGAATATCATAATTCACGCTTTCCAAATATGAAATAAAATGCGGCTCTAAAAAATTGCCATAGAGTATCAATATAATGAGGCCAAGGGTTGAAATCCCCAAACAAAGCCAAATGCCAATGGAAGAATTCAGGGTGGAAGGGTTGAAATAAAGAATGAATCCAAGACCAGATGGCCTGGCATGGGGGAAAGTCCAAAATAAATGCTTAAAAGACTCGGGTTTGAATGAAAGGGCATTTAGGATTGGGGATGCCAATGTGACTTAATCTTTCACCAACGAGAAGGCCTTGATAAATAAGACACCACAGAAAATGATTAACTTTGGGCTCCAACAAAGAATCCTAAGCACGCGAAAGTCTATGGCCGGCCGAGTGTAATGAGCAGAATAGTACAAGCCCCAATAAGCGTTAATTTTGGCAATGACAGGTGAGAGAGGGCTCAGAAGCTAGTAAATGGTGCCAACATTATAGCGAAGAAAGGAAATCTTTTGAATCCATCTCTAATCCCACCACCAAGCATCCTAGGATTAAGCCCAAGTTTGAGGAGCATAATGTTAAACATCAATTTTTGAATTTTGCAGATAGATGGGAGGTCCAAATTGGCAAGATTAAATTTCATCTTGAGCTCAAGCCATGACATCCAGTCTCTGTGGGAGATCAAATCCAGAATGGTGTGAATTCCTTTGCGAGAGAGGTCGAGAGCTTTGATTCTCAAAGTTTCCTGCAAGGAAAGACTATCATCAATGATGATGGGAGACCACCATATGTTATGAAAATTAAACGAGATCCCAGTATGAAATCCATCACCAATCCAACACAACAGGGGTTTCACCAATTCAAAAGCTTTCCATATGCTTTTGGCCATGAAAGTGCTAGAAATCTTGACTGGGACCCTAGTGATAATCAAAGTGTGCAACCCGATATTGTTCCAACATTTTTTGTCATAGGGAGCACTAAAAGCAATACAATGTCAAAGCAAGATTTTCCAGGCTTGATTGCTCGAGAGACATCTCATGACCCATTTAGAACATAAAGCCACGCTTTTCCTATAAACATCAATAATTCCCATGCCACCTTGGTCGTGGGGAGACAACAGACATCCCAAGCCACCCAATGAAAGCCAGTTGAACCATAAATTTTACACCAAAGGTAGTCCCAAAGCAGCTTGGAAAGCTTGGCGAAGGAGGCATGAGAAGGGCACCAATAAGCAAAATACTACACATGAGTGGTAGTCGAATCTTGGTGCACACTTGGAATTTTCTTGCAAGAGAGAGGGGCTTAAAAACCACCAAGAAATTTTGTGTTCAACTTTGTCAATCACATATTGCCAAAGCGTGGCAGAGTCGCTGTATCAAAGGCAAAATGAATGCCCAAGAATTTAAATTGTTCACCTTTTTCCAATCGAATTCCGGGGTAATCCTTCAACCAGATCGACATCGGAAGCATCTTTGTCATAGCCCAATGTCTTAGCCATCTAAATGTTGGATCCTGAAGCAAGGCAAAGAGTATCCATGCAGTCAAACATAGTAGCCACATTCTGCTTAGACTCAACTAGAGTTAGGAAGGAATCATTGACGTCTTGTGATCCGATCCGAAGGAAAATCCCCTGAATGTGACCTTGATCAACATGATGAGCAATAAGATAGCCTAAGGTGTTAGCGACAAAAACGAAACAATGTTGGCGCAAGAGGGAACCCTTATTTGATAGAGTAGAAGAGTCTAATTGTATCCAACTTATGACCATTGATGGTTAGGTAAACAAACGCATTGGAAAACAGAGCACATATTGCCAAAGTGAAGAATTTGCCAAAACCTAAGGTTATGAGCATAACCAAAATGAAAGGCCACTCGATACAATCATAGGCCTTTTCAAAGTCAATTTTGAGAAACAATGACGTTGTAGAGAAAGTCGAGCCCATTCCATTCCCTCCCAAATAACTATAAGATTATCCAGAATGTATTGGCCTTTAACAAAACCCGTCTTCTCAGGGTGAACAAATTTAGGCAATAGATCAACAATACAAAGAGTCAGAGCCTTAGCAAGATTTTTTAGGAGACATTTAACAAGGTGATAGGCCTCCAACTAGTTATCTATTCTGGATCTCTAGCTTTATGAATGAATTTTATGTTGCCTTAATTGATGAAACTCCCAAGAGAATTGGATTGAGAGCTTCATTGTAAACATGAAGCAGATCGGGGCCAACAAAATGCCAAGTTGCTTTATAAAATTCACATAGAAAACCATCCAATTCTAGAGATTTATCATCGATCGAGCACAATAAGCGCAGAATGTAGAGCTCGTTCAAAGAAAGAGGGACATTACAATAGTCCCACTCCTTAGGAGAAATCTTGTGCAGACACACTTCGATACATTGTTGTAATGCGAAAGTCTGACTCAATCGTAGCCTCTTGAGCTTGGAAGACTAACCGATAATTCTCAACAAAGGCAGTGGAAATATTGAGAAATTATGTGAGCTGATGATGTAAATCATGGATAGCTTTGATTTGTTGATGAACATGTTTGGCTCGGAGGGATTTGAAGAAGTGTTTTGACGCTTTATCTCCCACCTTAAGCCAATGCAGTCTCGACCGAATTTGCACACCATGGGACGAATGAGATTCAATGAGCTTGAGCTTATGATAAATTTCAACAATCTGAATTTGAAGGGGAATGTCGAAAGGGTTGGCCTCAAGAAAAAGTGAAATCCTTCTGAATTCTTTATGCGAGTAAAGTCCGCACATTTACGAACTCATGCAACTTGCTTGTCAAACAGCAGAGGAAATGGGTGGTGCATTGAATCACCGCTTCCCACCACTCGTTCCAGCTGGCAGTGAAAAACAGACGTGGAACCATGTTCCAAACTTTAGCTATAAGAGGGACCACCCTCGAATGACTCAAAAAAAGACATTAAGAAGGAATTGATTTGAAGGGACTTTGAAAGGGGCCCCGTGCCAATTAATCTTAAATGAGATCGGATGATGATTTGACAAAAGCACATCTGACCACACCATGACAGAGAGGATCCTTGCGTGTCAAAATAAAAATATCATGTTGTGAAATAAGTACACAATCAAGCCTTTTAAAAACTCGATCATATCCTTCTCAAAGATTGGTCCAAGTATACCAAGCTTAGGCCTTAAATGCCCACACCGATTGACAACAAATCGGAAAGTCCCAAATAACTTTTAAAGAAAAACTAGATTGCATGCTCACCGACACACCAACGCATAGGGAGGGCACCGAATTTATCATCTAGATGCTCTATCATATTAAAGTCACCACACACCTAACCAATAAGCTAAAGGTAAGTTATCACCTAACCATTTCCATAAAGTCATTCTTTCAGAGCCATCATTAGGAGCATAAACATTAAGAATACCAAAAGAAATATCATTAATCGCCATAATCACCCACATGACCCGATTTGAAGGATCTTGGCCCGAGGAGGTGATTAAGGCCAAAAATTTCAGCGCTATGGAAATGCTTGCACCACCTTTGCCATCAATGTGTTGAGTATGAAAATGTGAAAAAGCTAGAGCAATACAAGTTAGCATATTCTAAAGCAAAAAACCAAAAATCTTAATTTCCTGTAAACAAATAATATCAAGGTTGTTTAAACGCTGGCAAGCTAAATGAACAAAGTATTTGCAAGAGGGCTCTATAAGACCCCGAACATTCCATGAGATGAAATTCATGAAAAATCAAACATATCAAACTCCCCATGCCTCGTTTGCAATACCATCCTCCGAGCCACGAATGGAAAATTGATAGCAAGCGGGATTTGGTCGAATTAGAAAATCTCAACTTGAATGGAGCGGTGTTTGGCCCCATTATCTCCTCGCATGTTATGAGACACCTCTTGGGGTGGACTGCGAGAGCATCGCAGAGGAAGAGAGATTGAAGCAAATTTCCCAAAGATTATCTAAACTTGAATGAAGAACCTGACTCTATGAACGTTTGGAAGGAATGGAAACCAACGAGCAGGGTGGATCTGAGCCCGACTCATCCTTAGACGAAGGGGGAAGGAGAGGGGGTAAACAAAACCATGGAGAGGGTTTCAAACCAAAGCCCTTCTTATTCCCTCTTTGCGGTCCAACCATTAAACAGGGATTAGCTTTGGGCTTCGACACCATGGGTGGCATCACCACTAGCTTAGAACAAATGAGCAAAGGACAGTCACGAGTGTGGTGGTCTAGGGCTTAAAAATGAAAATACGTGTTAGGGAGGTTAAAATATAACACCTTTTAAGAGATCCGCATGGACCAAAATTGAATATCTAAGTGGTCTCGCAGATTTTCACGAGGTCAAGTTCAACACATACTCTTGTTTGGGCCAACTTTGAAAAAATGCTCTTATTCATGGCATATCTCCTTGCCAATGGGTTTCACTATCTCTAGAAGGAAAGACTAGAGATGAACATGAAGACCCAGAAGTTTGATCCATACTGGGATTTTCAATGAAACCTGGCTGGTGGGGCTAAAGTCAAGAGTTCATTGAGAAAGAACTAATAGTGAATTTCCCAAATACCAACAAGCCACCTTAAGGAGGATGGCTTGTAGCATGAGAAGGCTCACAAAAGGAGAAGAGATAAAAACCTTTGGTGAGGTTATGGATACCTAAAACTAGGATATCATTGGACTCCCAATGGTTCTTTATCTAGTTCTGAAGGTAGGCTTTTGAGGGAATGTGGCCACAAAAAAGCAATAAGGCAATAATTACAATACCACTTGACCACATGGTATAAACATTCATCAGAAATAACATCATCTAGGAGGGTTCGGAATCCGTACCTTGTTGTAGACTTTCGGCACAAATTTCCGCGTGTGCTTAGGAGCCATTTTTACCACTAGTTGCAACATTCGTTGCAATGGAAGGAGAGCCATTTATAGGCAAATCACCACCTTAACGATGGGGAAATAGTCGGGTTTCACTATGGTATAACCGAAAGGAAAAACCTAGAAAGGATGAGATGGCATAGGGCATGTAGTGGTGTAACATAAGCAAAATCATAAACAAACCCTAGCAGAGCCAAAGTCGCTAGTCTAAAATAACAAGTTCTCAATTTCATAAAGGAGGTGCCAAGGCATTGTCCCTTTGTCAAAAAAAATGATTGAAGTGATGGAAGCCGACACAAAAACTAAACAATACAAACATTAAATGCAATGCATTACTTTACCCTTCCAAAAGTCACTTCTTTCATTTATTTTTCTTCAAACTATAAGGTTTAATGAAAACAAAATTGCCTTCATTTTAACGAAATATTTTTTCCTCGTAGTTCAAAGCAAAAAAATTATTGGTAAGGGAATATTCCTAAATAGAGGGTTGAGGAATATTCCAAAAGAATTTCATGCCTAACTTCATAAAAAGTAGGAAATATATATTTAAAGTAAATCCATTTTCTTAGGAGACTCAAGTGGGAAACAAGATGAGTTAATTGGCGCCGATAGGCCTTTCTACACTTAACTTTCTTTATATCTCGCTTTTAGATTTTCATCGTCCTCTTTTTATATATTTATTAATTATCACATAAAAACATCTCCTGCATTGATTTAATTTTTTATCATCAACAAATTAAATATAACATGTCTTTTTTTTAAACAATTGCATGATTATGAGTATTAGGGTCATGGGAGAATGTGATGCGCGGTGGTCCATACATAATGAAGTCTCTTCTTATCAATTACATGAAGCTAAAAACTTTGTTTTAACATGTCTCTTCATTTCATTTCTTTTAAATACCACGATAACCTCAAAATTCCTCTATAAGAGTCCCCGAATGAGAAGTTGGAAGTATTTATTTTCATATACTATTTTGGGCATATGGAATATTGAAAACAACCATGACATCTATCTTATCAGCACGTCCACCATAGACATCCCGCACGAGATGGCTTGAGGGTAATGCTAAACACTCTATTGTGTTTCTTGTATGTGCTTCTCTAATAAATTCTTTGGGCACCATTTTTCTTTTGATTAGATGGATGTCATTTGAATACAATCAACCCCCAAAGCCTCAACATTCTCATCAATTTTATTCACAACTTCGCTAGGGACCAGTTGTTGGTTCTAATTCTCATTCAAATAAGGATAATTCATTATATAGTGAAACACCATGCTAATAGAATGTGCAGCCCCTCGGATGCCCTTAAGTAGGGAATCATAAAAAGAAACGACATTCTGGAGGCCTATGGGATATCGATCTTTGGTCCCATACGCCTGTAGAATCCTAAACCCGTGAGCATGTTAGTCATGATCGGGGATCTATGGATGGGTAATTGTGGTGATCAAGGCTCGTAACACAAGAGGTGAGTTATATCCATGAAATCCTCAGGACCATGCTTCATGTCCACAACAACAAAAACTTAGCCCACATAATCCTTGATCTTGGTCATTGCATGAGAAAATATGAATTGAAAACATTGTGTAGCTTCTTGCCTTCTCGAAGGAAAATCTTTAGTAAATTTTTGCAAGCGTCCTTGAAGGGTTCTAAACCTGTTTTCTTACTTTGATTGATTATGCCATTTTCCAATCAATCGAGTTTTGTGACAACCCAAATGGAAATAGGGCATTAGTTAGACATGTTTAAAAAAAAAACCAAAATTTATCATGAGCTATGTTTATTCTTCGACATGTGTCTTCTTCCAGGTGAACACTTTTTAATGCTTTTGATTTGATTTAAACTTCACTTTAGTTCCCA
Source organism: Taxus wallichiana var. yunnanensis (assembly GCA_018340775.1). Classification (NCBI taxonomy): domain Eukaryota; kingdom Viridiplantae; phylum Streptophyta; class Pinopsida; order Cupressales; family Taxaceae; genus Taxus; species Taxus wallichiana. The sequence goes on along the minus strand of CM031235.1, from coordinate 361,975,855 downwards.
AGAATATATGCTTTCCACGATTAAATAACTTCTATGGTCTTCACACATAGATAAAAATTTAAATGCTAGAAAGAAATTATATTAAAATTTAGAAGATATATCCTACTCTTCAAATGCTTCATCATTTTTTTCCTCCAACCAAATATATTCATATGAGGGTATAATTTATGGAATTGATCTTGTGTAGGCAGAAGCAAAACAATATTGTGGTATGCATATCTTTGCAAGAACAATCAATAACGCTTGGAGAAGGTACAAATAACACTTAAAAATTATATTTCTTGTGTATATCAAGTATTCTATTTATATACTTTGACCTTACCAAAAGACAATGTTGGATTTTTTTATATTTTAATGAGATCTTCAAATCATACTACACAAAAGTTCTTGGTTTGTTTTAGGTATGATAAAGTTAGTACAATATCAAACCCAAAATAAGATACACGCATATGGATATGGAGATAATTTTTAAAAGGCTTAGTTAATGCATTTAAGTTCTCCTTTGGCTTTTCATTTGTTTTCTCCTCCTCAACCTGCATATCTATGGATATTTGCATATCTGCTTCTATAACTTCCTACACACCAAATATTAGGGGTTTAAATCAACTCCCACTCCTTTGAGTCGTCCTTTCACTAGTGCATTTTATGCTTCCCACTACTACAATTGTATTTCTCCAACCTAACTAGGTAAGATATGTTTCCTCCTAGTGTTTATGACTTTTAGACATTACATAATATCACATTTTTATTTTCTTTAATTTTTAATTTTAGTAAAGTGCAATGGTGGGACACGTTGTTTTTTTCTCACCAAATTCCCTAATGATTTTTGTAGACCTAATATGAACAATAAAACTTTGAATATTTTATCCACCCAATCATCTTCCTTTGCACTTATAATATTATTCCAATTTTCAATAGTTTAAACAAGAAGTAAAATAAAAATAAATAAATTTAGCCCCATTCATTCAAATAGAAATAACGAAATCATGCCTATCTCGCCTTTCACAAGCACCAATGGCCAATGGATACTTTTGCTAGTTTTATCTCGTCTAAATTTTTTTCTAGGAAAATAGCATGGCCAGTGTAGAAGAGAAAAGAGTTTTAGATGAAAATACCTTCAATCTTACAACTGATTTTCTAAGAGACAAAATACAATGGAAAGGTCAAATATACCAAGCACGAGAGGGTTGGAAAGATGAGGGAAGGGAACATGAGGCCTATCAAAGTTCACATGGAAAAAATAGAAGACAAACAACAAATTCTAAGCAAAAAGGGACTTTTGAAAGGTTCACACTTCTTTATAGAGGAGGATTTAACACCAATGCAAGTCGAAGAGAAAAGAAAAGAATTGATCAAAGTAAGAGCAACAAGAGATGAAGGTAAAAGAGCATGGATATATAATGGAAAAGTTGTCATTGCCAATTTCATGCCTCCAAACACATCAACAAAGCAAGGTAACAACAAAGGAAGACCACAAGAACATATAACTACAAGGAATGCAACAAGACAAGTGTGGGTTGAGAGGCAAAAAGGCTCCACTACGAGTCTTCAACAACAAAATAAATAGCAAACACAACTTCCCCCTCACCAAGAATGTTTAAATTGGTATGTTGGAATTGTAGAGGATATCCTTGGAGGAGGGGACCAGGATTAGGCCAGGTTGCAGAAGGAAGAGACGTGATATGCCTCACAGAAACTCATGAACATGATGGTTGCAAGACTCCTTCTTTTGATGGCTATACTGAAGTTCATGGTTTGGAACAATACAATGGGTAAGGGAAAAGGATAATGGTGTTAATAAGAGAAGTAGAGGGTAGAAAGATCCAGTTGGAAAAAGAAGACACAAATAAACAGTATATATGGTTCAAAATATCAGAAAATGGGAGACACATTAGAATTGCAGCTTGTTATTTTGCACCACAAGGCTAAAAATCTACAAAAAAATGGGTTAAATGGCAAGGATCCATATGCAACTCTAAAAACAATATCTTTGTGTATTCTCAACTCGAGAAGTTCTTCTTTTGGGTGATTTCAATGCTAGGACAACGAATGAACAATCTAACATTTTATGCAACAAACAATCCTATATGGCTCTCCGAAGAAGAAACTCATTCATGGAGTAGATGCTCAGATGATTACAAGGACACCAATCATTTTGGCAAAGAGCTAATCATTGTTTGCGGCATGTTTGATCTGATTATTTGCAATGGTTTGAGTAGATGGAAAAAGTATGGAAAATTTACATGCAAAACCTACAATGGTGCAAGTGTTGTTGACTATGTCATTTGTTCACAAAGCTTGATTGAAAAGATAACAAATGTTTTGGTCGATGAACCCATGCATGATTTGAAATCAGACCACAACTCAATTTGCATAGTGATATCTTGGGGATCACAAAATCAATATAAAAAAGGCATACTAGTCAACAATCTCCAACAAAGGGCAAAATTCTCATAACACAAGAAAATCGTGTCGTCTTCAAGGAAACTTTAGAATGTCTAATGCAGACAAAAAGAGTAGATTTACAGGACATCAAAAGTTATGAGCTGACAAAAATTATTCAAGAAGCACTTGGGAGTTGCAAGAGGTCCAAAAACAAGAGGAAAAAATCAAATGGTTTTCCAACAAATAAGTGGTTTGATGAGGAATGCAAAGCTGCAAGGAAAGCTCTTAAGGTTTCAGAGAAAGAGAAAACAAACATAAAGGTATACAGACAGATTATTAAGAGAAAGAAAGATGAGTTCATGAGAAATAGGAGAGAAGAACTCATATATCTGGGGAAAAATATGCCAAAGTTATTTTGGAGAGAACTTCAACAAAGAAAGAAGCAAACAATAAATAACATTACAATGACTCAATGGCTAGAATATGCAAAACAATTATATGAACAAGAACAAGAGGTTAAGGCTCCACCTCTAGTGCACACAACAACAAATTTATTCATGTTACAAGAGGTTAAAACATGTATCAAAAAGCTAGGTGTAGGTAAGGCCAAGGATTTAGATGAGTTACAAGTAGAGTACCTAAAATGGGGATCAGATATTCTTGCTCCTCACATTTTGAATATATTCAACAACATCATTCAATGTGGTTTCCCAAACGATTGGACTACTAGTATGGTGGTACCTCTTTTTAAGAGCGGAGATGTTGACAACCCAACCAATTACAGGACCATCATGATCAATCCCTTATTTGCAAAGTTAGTTGGTAGCATGGTTGAACATAAATTAGCAATTTGACAAAAGAAAACGAGAAGAGAACAACATGGCAAGTTGGTTTGAGACCTAAGCACTCCACTTTAGATCATGGTATTACTTTAAGACATATCATTGAAAAAGCATGGGAGGAAAAGAAATAAGTATTTTGTTGTTTTGTTGACTTCAGGAAAGCTTTTGACACGGTCCATAGGGATAAGTTATGGTGCAGAATGCAAGAGCTTGGTATCTTGGTGCAACTCGAGTAGTGGTTCATGACTCCATGAAAAGGTGCGTACTAAAATTAGAACTCAAACAAACATTTCAGAGAGCTTTAAGAGCGACATTGGTGTTAAGCAAGGCCGCCTTTATCACCTACACTCTTTGGTTTATATATAGACCGACTTGAAGAATTGTTAAATATGGAGGGTGACGATGGTAACCGGTTGGGTGAGTATGTTATAAGGCTTCTTTTATATGTTGACGACTTTATATTAATTGCTATGTTCGCTCAAAGATTACAAAAACATTTCCTCACACTTGATTTTTTTACAAAAAGTGGGTATGCAAGTTAATATCAGCAAGACCAAGATTATGATCTTTAACAATAGAAGGAAAAGAAATCAACAACAATTTTTCTTTGAGGGTAGTATTCTAGAAGAAGTAACCGACTACAAATACTTGGGGATTGACTTCAACAACAAACTTACTTGGGAGACTTGCAAAAAAAAGAGAATGATAGGAGGGTGGAAAGCCCTTTATGCTTTACAAAACAAATGTAGAGAAACAAAGTTATGGGATTGGAAAACTACTCAGACCCTTTTTGAATTGTTAGTTACTCTTGTTGTACTTTATGGGTGTGAAATATGAGCCACAAACATATGATCACAAGCAAGTTCAAGTTGAAAGTTTCTGTCCCTTATGAGATTCTTTTAGTTGAAACAGTGCGAGTTCCAATCGAAGTCATTGCTTTATGATTCAACTTCTAAGATACCTCAACAAAATTGAACATATGACAAGGGTGGCCCAACATAGTCTTCAAAGAGCCATTATGTAGGAGAAAAAGGTCATGGGTGAATCAAAACATCAAGTGGATGAAAAGATGGAATATTGAATGGAATGCATGGCCCAAAGACAATAAAGAAATAAAAGCATTTGTAATAGATAAGGTCCACAAAGCTATGTGGGATAAAAAAGGAAGAAAAAGAGATACTACCTCAAAGAATTTAACTACACTTGTGATCATCAACAAAAGGCCTACATAGGGGCCCTCATCCCTTGAAGAGTTAAGATTCTCATAGCTCAACTAAAGACTAACTCCCATCAGGAAAAATGAGAAGAGAGACTATGGGGCGGAGAATCAGAAAAACACTTTATTACAAAATGCAATGCTTATCGTTATAGGGTATGTTTAATGAGAAGTTGATAGCTGAAACGGGGGACTTCATCATCAAGATTAACAAAAGAAATTGGTTTTACTGAAAATCAATTGATTTTACTGAAAATAAATTAGTTTTAGTGTCTCATAGACTATTTTTGGCCTCGTGGATGTTAAAAAGTTTTCTTTTCTTTTCATTATATTAAATGGTTTAACGTAGCTAAAAGGCGGTGGATATTGAAACGTAGCAACTGAGAATTTGGGAAAAAGGCGGCCAGCAGTTAAAAAAGAGTAAAAAACATAGGAAAGGAGGGTGGACGCCCAGGGAGGTTTGGATATACACGGAAAAAGATATATGCTGCAGGTGTGCATATACGCAGTGGAGGAGGAAATGGTTTGAGTAGGGCAGCGTACATAAATGCTTTAGTGGAAATCTGGCCGAAGAGAGAATAAGAAAGTAAGGAAAGAGCAAAAGAAATAACGCTCAGTAGGAAGGTGGATACGGTTCACAACAGATTTCCAGGTGCCAATAATTTTTACTCCATTTTTATTTTCTCCTATCTCAATATTGATTCAAATCGATCAATGAATGGCTACTTCCCTTTCTGTAAAGAATAAGGCTTAAATTGTATTAGACAAGGGAGGGAATAAAAACCGTGCGAAAACCCTTTAAATAAAACTAAAACACTGTTGGGTTCATAGAAAAGTAGGAAAAATTGCAACTCTGAGGACTAGCCGAGATCACAATAATATTAGGAAGAAGGTTTAAGATTTATTTTACTTTCTCCTAATTAAATTTAAACTATATGTATCGTTTTCTTTTGACCCAGTAAATCTAGGGTAATCGTTTAAATATGGGAACCATTCTTAAGCAGGCTAAAGAGGGGGTCCCATGCTGGGGCTACTGCTCCTATTTGTATGGGAAATGTGGTCCCATGTTTAAAAATTTATTGTTGTTGCTAAAACCTAACAAAAATCCTAAAATTTCTCAGCAGGTATGTTATGTCCTCTTTTTCCAATCGAAGACCTTTGGCCCATTTTGTCAACCCGACGGCCAAAGGAAAAATATAAGGGTGACTTAAGTCACAATAAGTTATTACAAAGTGCTAAAAATATTTATAAAATTAATAAAGCACTTGTATTAATTTATTTGACTTAATAATAAATTTGTAATCTCTAGATAGGTGCATTGGGTCTAATATTATGTTGTATCCTTTCTAGGGAGAGTAGAAAAGAGACCCATGCTATTTTTGTGTCATCCCTAGGCAAAAATGCGACTTGGACAAAGGAGGGAGAATGGAGTTTAGAAAGGATAAAAATTATTACTCTTCCCAAGAAAAATGCGACCTAGTCTAAGGAGAATTTGGGGCACATGTCTAGAAGAAATCACCTTTTGTGATTGGTTGAGTTGGAGGTCCTTTTGGGGCATTTTTCCCTTTATAAGGGAGAGGTCGACTTGAAGAGGGACATCTTATAATCATTTTATCACTTCTGAATTTGATCTTAAGCCTGGTGCTTTTGTATAAAAATATTCTAAGGACGAAAACCCTTAGTATATTGCCTCTAGAGGACGAAAACCCTCTTAGAGATTAGGAGGAATTTCTACACAGGATTTTCCATAGAGCTTGCAAAGGATTTCTAGTCATTCCCAATAGTTGATGTTGAGTTTTGCAATAAAGAGTTGAAGAATAGTGTTGCAGCAGTGTTGTACTGACTTTCTCTAATGGAGCGACCCATCTTTGGCTGTCATGTTATGTTTTGAAGTCATTCCAAGGTCTGAACTTTGCTGCTATCTGTTGTATTAATTTTTATAGCTCAAGAGAAGGCACTTTCAATATTTTGGATGGATTTATATTATTGTTTCAGCCCCCTTTAATCTGCAGCATTCTGAGTTATTTTTCCAAGTCTATTTATGCCCATAAAATCTGATTTCATCCATTAATGGTTTGCTAAAATTATGAGATTGGTTTAATCTAGAAAATATGTTTATTGGCTACTGATTTCCAAGGATTTCTCCAACACCATTAGTCGCCATTGTTGGAAATCTTCTGCAGCAGCTATAATTAATTTGGCAGGGTCTCATAAATCAGTTTGGGTTCAGTTTTAGGCTTGATAAATTATTCCTATCACATTAAGGGTAGGAAGGCTAACATTGTATTGCCATTTGAGTAGATTCTATTCACAATCCTAGTTGCTTTTCCCATCTGGAGATCAGCTTTGCAGAAATCATTGTTGAGATATCTTTACTAATGTGTGCGTTGCGTGTTGGTTTTGCCTAGAAATCACTAAGAGTCAAATATTTCCACTTGGGGATATTTCAAGTTACATTTTAGGGAGAGGATTTCCAGCCCCATTAAACAGTTGGGGGCACAAAAAAACAGCTGCTTATAAATTTTAGGGAGCTTTTGTGACACTTGGCATTTCAATTTAAGCTTCCCTCTCAATTTTTCCTTCTAATAATTTATTCGGGATTCATGGGACCATACTTCTGCTAATGCTAAAGACTCCTATTTTGTCTCTGCAGAGAAAAATAAAAATTCATGGGACCCTATTAATGCTAAAATATCCTATTTTTTCTCTCCCTCACTTGCTCAAAAAAATTAGCTTTCCCTTTGCATGGGACTGCAGCCTAACTCATTACTTGTTATGATAAATAGGTCAAATTATGACCAATAGAGCAACACTTAGCTGGGATCTAGTAAAATTGAGGATAATTGGAATTATTAAATCAAGAATAGTGTATTATTATCCTTAGAGACAATATCAATATACCTACTCAACTTTTATAAACAAAAATAAAATTGTTAACCTAAACTTGGGGAAAACAATACTAGATCTAGATAATAGGACTTGAACAAAACATTGGCGAAGGAAGTTAAACTACTCATTTATGTGGATTCCATCTTAATGCAAAGCATGTTTATTAGCATGATAGCTAATTTATTAAGAATTGAAGGAATAAGATGAAGTGGGTTATATATATATATATAATAAATTAAAATAAATAATAAAATTATATATATATATATATATATATATATACACGTTTTCGAGCCTTAATTATCAAGTTAAGTCATTTTGAGAGGGTGCCTTGTACCCTTTCCCATTGATTATTGATGCCATCATTAGATATTCCCAAAGGTCTGAGACTCTTCGTCACATTGAAGGGAAGGTTGTTGTAATACCGAAATTTGCACATGCCTTATCTGCTTCCTCATGCATCTCCTTGTTCCAACTTGTACCTTGTAGCGAAGGTTGTGCTCGATGGAAGTTTCTACGTACACAAAATGATGTATTTGGCCTTTGCTCGAACTTGATGAAGCAAATATGCCTTGTATATGTGGACCATGACTAGAGACCACAATCATTCTTTGTATCTCCCCGTCTTTGTTGCCATTTCAGGTCTATGGCTGCTTGCACCCTTGCCCTCTCTAGTTTCTTCTCATCCAATAATGCAAGCTTTGCCCTCATCTCTTGTTGTGCCTCTTCCGCAACAAAGGGGACATGCCATGATGTTGTGGTGAACAATGCATACAAGATGGTACTTGAGGCAATTGATGCCTCCAAAATTGTCTTCTTGCAGAAATTGCAAGTCACACTCCCTTCGACCGCTCCATGTACAACATACTTTGAAGTGGCGGTACATGCATTAGTGGGAACATTTCCTTTTGCTAATGTTGAGCCTGATGTTGAACCTAATGCGGAGTTGAATGCCATTGTATACTAAGTTCTAACACCGTAGCACATTCAAATATAAACAAAACAACATTAAAAAATACACTCTAACATTTTTGTTGATTAATGATGATAAACTAACATAAGTCACAATTAAAATTAATCGAAAGGAACGGAATGCATGCAAGTTTGCAAATCATGTTTGGAAACTTAATTTTAACAATAGAAAAAAACTTTACATGCTTGAAAAGAAAGGGGAAAAACTAGCCTCCAAATGAAATTCTTTAAATATGTTCTTCAAATTCGCCATGAAATCCCTTCAAATTAGTCAAACGATGCTCAATAGCTGTGTGCTTACAAAGTGTGGAGGTGTGGGACTTTTAAAAGACAAATTTGCTAGTTTTTGGTGAGTATTGGTGGTGATTAATCGTGAGTTTTGGACAAAAACTTGTCTCAAGGGGGGTTTTTGGACAGTTTACTGCCGAGGTTAAAAAGTGGCGAGCACTCGCCGAGTATGCCAACTATGGCGGGAATGACTTCACTAATCTAAACAAAAAAATGTGGATAAGGACAAACATGCTATCCGATTTTCTGAATTGTGAACAATGAAAAACAAATGTTCACAATAGGATCAACAAAATGTGAATAGGAAAAACATTCTATTTACGGTAAGTGTGGCATTGGCCTCCTCTCTCATTTCAAAATCTGTTCTTTTGGTTGGCTGGGCCTCACCAAACATGTATGAAATATCTAGTGCGACTATGTTCTCGCTATATCTTTAGTGCGTGTTGGCCACCTTACTGAATCTCACGTTTGTAGCTGCTGCACTTGATCACTGCCACTTGATTACACACAACAAAACGGTTACCACTACAACTGGACATCATTCTTGGCTTTAACCTTTCTGCACAAATTTTGAATTGTTTGTAGTTGGAGTACGCCATCACCGCCATTGATGACTAACAACTCTTCAGGGTATGTGTTTTGCCACTATAACGGACTGCAATCTATGAGTTAGCAATGAACTCAAGATTGGATGTAGCCTCTTTCCTTTGTTTCCTCTAGCCTCCTACATGACTTAGCTCAATAGACTAGGTCAAACTGCATGTTTTTATGAACAAATACCCCCTCAAAATGGACACTCGTTCAGTTGGATGTTGTGTTCGCCTGATAACACGTCCCGTCCTTTATAGAAAAAGAATTGACTTTTGACTTCAATGACAAACATCTGTTCGAACACTTTTTTTGACACATCAAACTAGACTACTTCAAACCTTGACTTTAAATACTATTTACTGAATTACCACCGACCATAGCCTAAATAGGCCACATCACAAACCAGAAAACTATAGGCCTAAACCATCAAAAATTATAATTTTAGACTAGATTAAAAATTTAAAACATTAACAAAATTTATAAACTAAAAGTTTAAATTTTTCCATAACCCTAAAATTTAATAGAAGCAAATTTATTAAAAGGACACGAAAAACTTTGGCCACAATCTTATGGCTGCACTTTTGGAGTGCTTTCTGCATCATCACACTCTCTCTTTCATGGATTCAATTGCTTCTTAGTTCTCCTTATACACAATGTCTCTCTCTCTCTCTCTCTCTATTTCTTGGGAATATTATATTGCATCACTAATTAAATTTCCTTTCATAGTGCGTTTCCCTTATCTAGAAACATTATGCTGGGCATGCTGGTTTGCTGCGCTCTTTTCCACAGGTGTGTGCCGTTGGTCTGATATGAATCTTCACTGATGGCTTCGAGTTTTAATGAATAAGAAACCTAATGGAAACACCACAGGCACAAACAGATCTGCTACAAAACAAGCCGCACTTTTACACATGTACGATGCATCCTCATCATATTATGCCTTTCTAAGGCTGAACTATTACTTCACTCTTTGCCTGCCACATTCTTTTCTTTCCATTGTTCATGTAGCTGATCCTCACAATTTGTTTTCTTCCTCTCGCTCCTAGGGCTGCACTTTTCCTGATTTCTGTGCCACTTTTCTTCTTCATCACCGTCTTGCTTGTACTCATGTCTCTATTAAAGCATCCAAAATAATGCTGAAGCACTCCTCTTATTATGCACACCTTCAACAGTCCCATGTTCAACCTTGTATTCACGTTATATGGATCCTATTGATCATAGATCTCAATCTTTAGAACACAATTCCGTATGCATTGTGGTTCACCATGCTATTGCTACAATTCAAATCAAACTCTCACATCAGAATCACTCAGATATTAATTCTAATAACACAAAAAATAAACAAACAAAACTTAAACTACACACAAACTCAGCATGGGAGGATTTACATCAGACGGGGCAGTGAAGAAGCATTGGCTGCCCCTTCACGGATTAATACACCACATTAGCTCTCACAAAAATCTCCTGCTCTTATACCATATCAGAAATAGGAACTTGTACAATAATCTTCTCCTACTAAATAGGAGTATGTAGTAATCTGTCCCTATTCTTACTCACACTACTTAATCACAAAACGAGTTGTTACACCAACTTGTACACACACAATACATGACTAATATATTTTAGATTAAGACAACTATGTTGTACTAACTTGTAAAATAAGATATTTCTGACATCAATTCTTTAGAAACTTTTGGCCCCTTTTAATTGTTCTGTGAGATCACTGATCCAGGGCAGAGGGTATTGATTTTTCATGGCCATCTCGTTCAATGATTTTTGTAATATGCACAGGTTATCCACACATTTATTATTCTTTCTTGGGCACAACTAGCACTGGAGAACCACATGGGGGAAGTGTTAGGGCAATTCTAACCATCTTCAAGAAATTTTTTCAACTTGATTATCTGTTTTTGCACTATCAATAAATTTGGTGTGATATGCATGAAAATTAGGGAGCAAGGAACCTTGAACCAAATCAATGCTATGTTGAATGGCTCTAAGATGAGGCTATCTCTTAGGTTCTTCAAAAGTATCTAAATATGAATCGATACTAGCCTGAATATTTGAAGAAGGATAATTCCCTATGTTTTTGCTTGGCAGAAAGCATAGGGTGCTAATTACATGTCGATGCTCACTTGTTTCAGTGCTTGCTTCCCAGAGGGTAAAAGAGAACTAGGTGAAGAAGAGAGACGAGTTTGTAAACTTTACCATCCATCTGAATCTTTTAGGTGTTTTGCCTGCCATTATGAATGGCGTGTCGATCATTCTGGTAAGGACACCTACGGATTAACATAGAATAGTCAAGTGGAGCAACGTCTGATTGAACCGTGGTTTTAAAGGGTCCAATAGCAGAGATTGTTGCACATTGCCTTGCTACAAGCATCTGATTCCCAACATCTTTGACCGACCCAAGCGATGAAGTAAACGAGTCTTTGATTGCTCATCACTTGGGTCTTGCCATTGAATATCAATCTGCAAGTATGAACAATGCATTGTGGACAATCTAAAATCATGTCAAAATCATTTTCGTTACAGGATTGTCACGAAGTGCTAGGGCCTAGCATGGCGTGTAATAAGAACCTGTAAATCTGAAACTAGCATTTGAGATACTAGGGTTTTGGCTTGCAATTATTAATGGTAAGACAAATCAATTGATCCTTTACCTTGCAATTTTGGGAGAAGAGTGCTTCTTTTGGACTTGTTGAATAGTACATGGTTACCGAGTCCAGAATTCTGGATCTGTTTGGGAGGCAAAAAGTTCCAAAATCCTGGAACTCTTGAAAAACTTCAAAAATTTCAATGCAAAATATATACATATTATATATGAGCATAATTTATAAATATGAAAAATTTACAAATACAGAGAAAAATATTAATAACATAATATAAAATGTTAATATATTTAATATTAAATAATATATAAGGGTGTTGGGTAACTTATTGTTGCAAAAAAAATGAAATAAAAATAATGGAAAAAAACATGACAGACCTGGATCGAATTTTTATGGGCCGGCTAAAAAATCTGGATCTGGCTGGATATTGTGCAGGTCCGGCCGGATTTGGTAACCATGGAATCATATTTGATCATCAAGATAAGTTGTGGATCTGGAGTAGCTGGATTGTCTACTGCAATATCCAATTTATCTTGTTCAAATTGTTCACAGATCTCTGCATTCCTCAATGGAATGGCCAGGCTTCTTATGATGGTTTCAATACTTTTCTCCTTTACCAACACATGAAGATGGCTGGCTGGAATCCTTGGACGGTCCACTAGTGTTAGACAAAGTCTTTGCAGGTGGAAGGGTTCAAAGGAAAATCACTACTATTATTGTATGTGAAGCTATAATTCTTCGTCGCAAACTTTAGATCCCACTATTTTTTTCACCAGATATTTCTATTTTATGTGCTTGTTCCAAAGAATCCAATTAAAAAGTTACTATTTATTTGTTAAGACTAGGAAGCAAACCAGAAAGGATTTTCATCTTAAGTACCTCTGTTGGACCTACAATTTTTAGCTTGACCCGAAGTTTGATAAGTAATCTAGTATGTTATTAAATTGATATATTCAAAAGTTTCCCAAGAAAAATCAATCTTGCTAACAAATTATCGTGACACCCTATAGGGTAGTACTCTTTTTCATGTTAGTCATGCATTAATCTCATCAAGTGACCTGTTTGTCATCATTGTCTGTATTTGTTATATTAGGGCGAGTTATGAAGTATGCTCCAAGAGTGTGCAACTACAAGTAGAGCTTCTTGCCATTGAAGTCAATAAACTTCTTGAATTTCCCAATTTTTGTTTTATCTGAAAAGTGATGTAGTATTGGGTTTGCTCATGGTTGATTTTGCAGGCATTGCTTGGGATGCTTTCAACATTTCTTGGATGACCCTAGTTTGGCGTTTGGCTTGACTTGAGGGTTTTTTTAAGAGCTTTTAAAGCCATTTTAGATCAGATTTGGGTTCAAGAAAGAGGTTTCACCAGAAGTTTGGTGAGAATGTTCTTGTAGTACTTCAAGGAGCTGTCTGGGATGCTACAATGAGGGATGTAGGATAAGAGGCCAAACTCCATTGGGAAGCTACACTTGGTAAGTGGCTGTGGGGTGATTTGGTGAAGGACACCGGCTGATTTTGATCCTAGGGACAACACCCTAAATGAGAATCTAGATGTGTTGTATGCATATGAAGCAATTTTAAGAATATAGAAAATAATAGAACCCAAACAAAATGTTGTATTAAACTGTTCGTCCCGTACATTGCATACTCCCGAGGTAGATGTATGGCTGTTTATCTTTTATTATTTGTTTACTATCTTATGCTGCAGATATGTATACACAAATAAGAACCGTTATGGAATTTGAAATGATTGAGCTTCCACTTGTGACACTTCGCCTTCTGATGGTTGCGCTGAATGATGTCAAAAGTTGATGGTCAAAATCTGAACGGAGGCAACATACTATGCAGCTTGACTTGACCTTCGCGGTGGGGCTTGTAGGTGTTTGCGATTGCGAGGAAGACATCAGGGAAGACCGCATAAGGTTTGGCGTGCCCATGGATGATGTCATGACTGATCTGCATAGATTGTGTTGCGCCACTGTAGAAGTGTGTGCCAAATCTGGCAGAGATGGATAAATTATCTTGGAAGTACCTTGAACCTCTTCATGTAGTTCTGGAGTACTTCGGACCTTTGAAAAAGACCTGCAATTACTACAAGCTATGATCATAGGAGTATCATTGGAATTGCTGTTGGAGAATTCTTATGGATAATTAGTGCCAAGTAGCTCCTCAAATTTGAAGGTTGGTGAAGAGAGTAGATCTAGTGGAGAGTAAGAGTTAGAAACCCTCAAGAAGACTAGATCCAGGTTCTTGACTGCAAGAAGTCTAGTGGTGTTATACCTACTAAGGGTAAAAGATTGTAACCCTTGAGGTGATTAGATCTAGGGTCGCGATAGCTAGGCTCTGGTACAGAATGATAACACAATTGCCCTACTGGAAAGAGCACGAGAGTGCCACAACTATACATGTTGTAATTCATTGGTTGTTTATAAATAAAGAGTACAAATAATCTACAATGAAGCTATTAGCGAAAGGAAGCTTCTAATAGAAGAAAGGTACACATAGAGATGTGTGCTATAGATAAGAATATGCCACCACTTGTGAGACCATATCTCAATACTGAATACAATACATTGGCCTGTATGACTCTTTAGATTTTGCTATGTCTCATTCACAGACTGGTCTAGAGAGTCTAGAAATTAATAACTTAAGTCTTAAACTAAACACTCAACCAGAAGTACCATATTCGAGAGAAGTTTTACCATATTTGGGGCCCAGGAAGAGACCCGAGGGACAACACACTTGACAACACACTCAAATAGATTCAAGTGTGTTATGGAATGTGGAAAAGGTATGAGAATGATTGAAGGCTGGGTAAATTGGAGAGGTTATTTTCAAAGAGAAACATGAGAGCAATAAGATACCACAATAGAACTGTAAATACAAGATTGTATTATGCAAAGTTCAGTACACTGATCAAATAGGTTTGATGTATACCGCAAGGGCCTTCTATGCTTGATTCTACTTGTTACAAATAACAGGCCGAAAACATTATTATAAATGTCTGGAAGATGAGGAGACTGCTGTGGCATTACAAAAGTTCCTGAACAAGCACCCAATAAATAGCTTTCATAAGATCCACAGATGAAAATCCTCCGTAAATCAAAAGTATCAAAATTGAGAAAATAAACACAGACCTTTACAATTGCACGATCTCTGATTTAGGGAAGACCCAAAAACACGAGGAAGCTCCACGCAATGCATGTCTGTTTGTGCCGTGCTCCTCAGTCCTCCCCATCTATTTAACTGGCGAACCCATGCCTGCTTATGCAGTAGACCTTGGAAACCAACTACCTAGGCAATTGTGAGTACTTTATTTTATTTTCATTGTATTGACTTGCCCACCTTACTTATTGGTTATTCAATCTGCAGTTGGGGGACCATTAGCTTCTCCTTTGGTGCCATTGCACAGATCCCAAACCAAATCACCAAGCTTTATGAGACATTCCTCCTCATGCTCCATAGGGTGATCTCTATTGATGTGTAATTGTGGTTCAGGATCAGGGTTAAGAGTAGCACAAGAGGATGGATCGATCCTTCTTGACCGACATTTGAAAATGTGAGAAATTTCTCAAAGAAAGTGAAATCTCTGTAACCAACAATGTCTCAGTAGAATGGCATTTGTCAATTTTCTCTGTGGTAAACTTATAACTACCCAAGAGATCATTTTTATCTCAATGTGTTGCTCTTTAAGCACAGGGAATATTTTTTTCCTTTCAGTAGGCTGGCAAACGTCAGAGGGTAAGAACCGAGTTTCCTTTATTTCAACCTCCATGTCACTTGATGTCCCATCTTTTCAACCTTCGCAACCTTTTTCTATCCATCCTTCCAACAAGGCTCTATTCTCTTCACTGCATGTCTAAGTTGCTGAAACGTTTTGGATATGGGAGCGGGAGCGGGGTATCCGATACGCGGAAACGACAAATTTTTTTGACCCCGGATACGGCATAGGATATGGCAGTACAAAAACTATATAAAAATTAAAAAATATATAAATTTCAGCCTTTTAAATAGGAATTTAATTATTAACCACATATTATGCATATGAAAGACAAGATAAAAGACAAGTTATAAGCTAAATAAGTGAATAACCACAACAAACAAGCTAGGATACCAATAAAACTTAGAAACTTAAAAGCTTAAAAGTTAAATTAAAATTTAAAATACTTAAATCGAACACAATGTGAATGTCATGAATCTCATGATATATTAAATTCAATCATAGATCAATATTCAAAGTTCAAACTATCTTTCATTGTCAATATTCATCATATTCCTCTTCATCAAGAGGATCAAAACCAGCTACATCATCATCATTATGTGGTTCATTAGAACCACATGGGCTCGAACCACTTGCACTAGGGCCACTGCCAGTTGCACTCCCATGTGCATGTAGGTCTCGTGGTGCTAGTGCCACAGAACTCCCCTCATCATCATATGCTCCATGGTGGGAAATGGAAGCATCCAAGTCAACTATCTCTGGATCAATGTCCCAATGTCTTGTTGACCCTTCCTTGTACTCCGGCTCCTTGTGGGATAAAAGGCGCAAGTTGGAATGTATGTATACCAAATCTTCAGCCCTTTTAGCCCTCAACCTGTTGCGTTTCTGTGAGTGGATGAAACTATATGTACTCTAGTTGCGCTTAGAGGAAGATGAACTTGCAACCTATTAAGGCAACCCAAACTTCAAAGTCAATGCAAAGTTCAACTTCAAACTTAAACACTCAAACTTAAATTTTAAAAAACTAAAAGAAAAGAGAATAAAAAATTTAAAAGTTACTTGTGCCAAGACCTTGATTGCAAGAGGTTGCAAGTAAACCGATGAAGTACCATGGAGGTACCACCACATATGAGCATCCATCTTGTATTTGCTTCGAAGAGCGAGAAGGCTATGACCCGTTTCTGCTATGAAATTGCCAAACTCTACCATAACCTGGTCTTGGGCCTCAGGATCAGGGAAGAGCCTAGCCAATGCCGCCATATATCCCTCACTGACTTCCGCATCCCTGTATGGTGTTACCCTCCTTGGCAAGGAAGGATCTTTGTGCTATAAAATCTAGGAGTCAATGCAAAAGCTAGTAGATGTAATGGGGTGGTCATTTTGTTCCACCGCTCAATGAGGATTGACTTCACTTGTTTGAAAAATATTTCCTCGGGATCTTGTTCTTTTGCATTTATGACGGCTTTTATCTTCTCAATCATTGAGTCGATGCCGTCATATATCTCTCCTAGACATGGCTGATCCGTGTCAGTAAACCGGATCATGCTCATAATGGGCTCCGTAAAACTCAACAGATAATTCACTCTATCCCACCAAGGGTCCTCTAAGATCAGGGTCTTCACTTTTTGAGCCCGTTGAGTGTTTGATTGCCTCCATATAGACCAAAGATTGGATGTTACCATCCTCATGAGTGCCTCTCGCACCTTCACTAGTCGTCTCAAGACGATTGTGTGTGATGCAAACCGAGTCTCAACAACCTAATAAGAATGAGGAACAAAAATTAAAAATAAAATTGAAAGCTAAAAGAATACTAAAAAACTTATATTTAAATTTTAAATTAAAAAGAAAGAAAGAAAGCTTTTCCTTACCTTCAGTAGCTCCAATTGCGAGAATGATCTAAAAATGCCCTGTGACATGTGGTGGTTGGTGACAAACATTTGGATCTCTTCAGCTTCTTCATACACTTGTTGGATCCACTCTATTTTGTTTGCCATTTTCTTTAGCATTAAATTCAATGAATGCACGGCACATGGTGTCCAAAAAATATGCCCATACCGTGCCTCAACTAGCATCCCCGCAACTTTGCAATTTTTGGCGTTGTCCGTTATGACTTGGACAACATTTTCAGGCCCCACTGCCTCAATGGACTCAAAGAGAATGTTGGCTATAAATTGGGCATCCTTCACTTGCCCTTCACAATCAACCGCTTTAAAAACATTGCCCCCTTAGGGCATACTGCAATCACATTGATTAAAGGGTTGTTTCTTGCATCTTTCCATCCATCAGAAACAATGGACACACCTGTTTTGGTCCATGAGTCCCTAATTGGTCAGTAAGTAGGTTTCCACATATTTTTTTGTTTATCCAAAAGGGTGGTGCGGATCTTCTCATATCCTGGTGATTTATACCCTTTTGGTGCCTCATTGATGGCTTTCACCATCTCATGCTAATAAGGTGATCTCACAACATTAAAAGAAAGCCCATTAACATATACACACCTTGCAATGTGTTCATCTGCAATTGCCTTGGTCTCATTTTGAAAGGCCTTTTCCAATGGCCCTTTTGTCTTGCTTTTCTTTCGTGCAAGGGAAACATCCTCATCCGTGGAGATAGGAGCCACAAATGGATGTGGCATGGCCATAATTGGGGATCCACTAGGTGATGGAGCAACTGGAGGCCTCGCTGAACGAGATGAACCTCCTTTTTTAGCCAATGGATGACCCGCTCTCATAGCCACATTTGTCTCTCGCATCTTCTTCCTATTTTTTTATATATGCCAAAACTTTTGCTTTTGGCACCCCAACATTATTCTTCCCCTTGCATACTCTTATGCCATTACCCGTTATGGCACACAAGTGGCTTTTCACCCTACTGTAAGAGCCTTTGAATAGTCCATCACAATCATTGCATTTCCATTCAAAACAACCACCACCGGATGTTGTTGAACTATTGTTACGTGCCTCCATAACGGTGAATTTGGGTCAAAGTCCTTGGCCAAAGATTGCCTAGAAGAAGCAGAACTTGTTGTTGCCATTGTAGAAATACCTACAAGGTTCCAAAAAAAAAAAGCAAAGAAAACAATGGCATGCAATTGCATTGTGATTGAACAATGAAAATTAAAAAGTTAAATAGAAAGAGCAAAAAAAAGATGAACATAAGCAAAAAAATCAAAATGTAATGTGTGCAAGATTAAATAACAAAAAAAAAAAAACAAGGTTAGAAATTAAAAAAAACTTACCTTCACTTTGTAAACCACAAATCCTTCACAAATCTTCCTCCTTTACAGCTCCTCACACTCCTACAAGCTTAGCAATAGCTCCTCAAACCCTAGACAAGCACAATGCAATTTTGGAGAGCCAAAGGTAAGTTTCTTTGCTTTATGTTTTGTTTTTGTGTTGTTCTTTTGTTTTATTGTTTAGAGTTAGCTTTTAGGGTTTAGATTAGAAAAATATTTTATTTTTTAAAGGAGTGGTGCTTTTAAAACATTGAAATCATTAAAAAAATGAAAAAATGCATTTTTTTATGTGGGAGCGGGCAGGGAGCGTGCCGTGCCCGGCCGCTTTCCGCAGCCCCGCCGCCGCTCCTGCCTGCTCCCGTCGCGCTCCCGCTCCCGCACCCACGGCTTTTTCTAGCGGCTACCTAGCTGCATGTAGCAAGACTTCTTGTGGAGGTATTTTTCAGCAGCATGGTCATTAGACCATTTTGACTTTCTCCTTCATTATCCATGGCATGATGGACTTTGACTTTCTATAATCTATTTCAATGGTATACAAAAGGTCCCACAAAAACCCTTTTATGAAGACATTTATTAATTCAATTTTTGCCTATTCAAACTGTAACTTTTGTATTGTTTGTATCGTATTCAAATACTTGTACTTGGAAGCCCAAAATTTTGACTTCGATTTGGGACTTGGTAATGTCTTTGCAACTTTATCGCTACTTAAAAAAATAAAAAATATATAAATTCATAAAATAAATTTAATAACATTGAAACACTGTTAAATGGCACGAGAAGTAAATGTAGAGAAAGAATACGTATATTACCCATTAACGTTTGACCAAAAAAGAGCATAATGCTTAGTTTTGCTGTGTTTTTGGGGAGTTTTACTGATTTTTGCCATGTTAAAACTCATGAGTATTGGAAAGATACTCAGCTCGGGAGTTCTGTGCTGAGTTCTCATTTCACAGGCGAGTGGTGAGGACTCACGAGTACTCGCTGAGTTTTAAAAATATCGTTTGTATTCTGCAAACATTTTCCTTTATCTCAACTTGGCTCCATTGTTAAAAACATATAAATTTGAATGCAGACTTACAAAGCTTCACTCTTAGTTTGTGCATAGGGTGTTATAAGATCTGAGAAACCCCAGTATCTCATGTGTACTTAGTATATTCTCTTGCTTGTGTGCTGATGGTTACCTATGATGCTAAGCTCAGATTGCAGGTAGCGTTGTCTCATACATGTTTTAGAGCATTATCAACATGCACTGCTATTGATGCTGTTCTTTAATTGTTATCAGAGCTTGTAATCATTTCACAGATTAATTTTCAAATTAAAATGAAGACATACAGTTAATTGGAAAAGGAACTATGTTGAATTCAACGGGCCAGTGTTGTTTGATGATTTGACAAATTCTGTCTTTAGCTATTTAATAATAATAATACCTGCTTTCATGGAAGATGATCATGTACATTGTATTAAATTGCATTGTTGTTTTCTATTTAAGATATGATATAACATTTTTTCCTCCATGCAATATGGTTGTTGATAATTGTCATTGTTTTTGCAGCTAGCTGAAAAACAACCACCTTTGACGCTCATAGTCTACCTAAATCCTCCAACATGGTAAGGTGTATTTTTGGTGTTTCACATCCTTTGCAATGCAAACAAAGTAAAGAATAGATACTGGTTAAATGGATTATATTCCAGTACAAGATATAACCCTGAATGGGCAGAATTATATCGTTCATGTGAATGGAAGGAAGAAAACTAAAAGAAAACAACTGCATTTTGTTTAAAGTTTAAACTCCAACAAAGGGAGACGGGAAAAAAATTGCATTTTGGCTGCTATATATGTTTGCTTCTTGACATTTCTCTTTGTTACTATATAATAAATATATTAATTTGGTTTCATAGTTGGCAGGTACCGGGTATGGGTATAAAACCTAGTATGGTTTCAGGGGTGTGCTCACATGTGTATATATATGCATATACATGTATATATTATGTACATATATATACATGTGTGCTGCCAGAAATTTGCAGCATTTACTTACTCCAAAACCTTGCAAAACTATCCCAAATTTCTGCAATTTAAAAAAATGCATGCACTCTCTTCTACTCAATCACTGCTGAAAATATGAAATGTTTAGGGTTTGATTTCCACTTTAGATAGTTTTTGGAGGCTGTGGGTTGTGTACATGATGTTCCCAGGGCTTGGACAGCCAGAAGTTAATTATATTTATCATTTTTAAGGGTGCCTGCATGTCCCCAAGGAAATCTCTCTTAAAATTTAGGGACGTTAGGAGACATTTGGGGCATCTCATAGACATATTTAAACTGTGTCCCCTCTTCAAAACTTGGCTTGGCCCAGGGGTCCAGAAACGTACCTCTTGGTGACAGTCATAGTTACCTAAGAGTCTCGGGGATGGGGGACAGGTACGGAGTTTGTGAGACAGCAAAAATTTCCCTAATTTTAGGGACAGCTATTAAAATAATATATAAAAGTTAATATTAGATTATTTAAACTTTTTTAATGAAGTTTAGGATTTAATGTATTTTAGGTACTTTCAAGATTATAATTTAATGTTCTTGGTAAAAGTAACAACTTTTTAAAAGTAAAAACATAAGAAAACTTTTGAAAATTTTAAAAAGGGACGTCCTCAAGTCCCCAAACGTCGGGACATCACCAAAATCTAGGGATGCATCCCCACATAACACTGGTTATAGTGCTTTCAATTCTTGTCTATTTAATTTGCTGCATTGTAGTGGGATAAAATAACATACTAACACAAAGAAATTTATTGCACCGTTAGTAGTCATGTTTGGGACCTCTTCTTATATGTTTTTTTGTCTCTCTCTAACTATGCTGACTTGTGTAACCTACAATGGCAGCAGGTGGTGGTGGTGTGTAATATTATGAGATGTCAATAAAAATAGATGGCGTTAAATTTGGCATCCATGTAATTTTTCTTTTTGCTTGGAGAAGGTGATTGAAAAATTACGATATCTTTGGCATATAGCGGAGTTTGGAGCCCCTTTTGAGTCCAACATAATGGTGCAGCCAGATTGAGGCCATCTGTCGCTAGTCAAGGAAAATGTGTGTATAGGGTGATGAAGAT
This sequence comes from Taxus wallichiana var. yunnanensis, assembly GCA_018340775.1. Lineage (NCBI taxonomy): Eukaryota > Viridiplantae > Streptophyta > Pinopsida > Cupressales > Taxaceae > Taxus > Taxus wallichiana. Next base: position 361,954,000 of record CM031235.1, on the reverse strand, counting down.
GGTAATCAATTTGGAACTCTTCAATGTGCGAAGCTATGTGACATTTCCAAGATAGACACCTCGAGATTGATACTTCTTGGCTTCTTTCTTTACTAGTAACTAAAGATCATATTCCCTACAGAACTGCAATGCTAGTAATCTATGGGTTACGGACTTAAATTGTACTTCTCATTGGTCTCATTTTTATGTTGAATTGGCAGTCAAACAACATGATGATTGTGGCTACATAATGTTTGATTTGCATGTTTTTTCCATTATTTTCCATTTTTGTGTATTAGGTGATGGAGGCTTATTAGATTTGTGTAAACTTTGGTCCATGATGGGGGACATATTATAAATGCTTATTATTCTAAAATTATCTTTATTTTAGAATTTACACCGATTTGTTAGCTCTCACCTGAATTGCTGGAGTTGTGTGCTCCCCCTAGGTCTGTGTATCTAAATATTTTGTATCCGGCCCAGGATTGTGAGTGTTCACACTAATTCTTGAGTTAAGCTTAATTTTGGAGTTTGTTTATGTTGTTGGGATAAACATTATTTCATGCACGTACAATTTGGATCACATGAATATAGTGAAATCCCCTATTTTGAGGGGTTCACAACAATCCATTAGTTGTTGTGTAACCACCTCTCAGACTTATTTAATAGGCACTCCCACTTGTATTTTCATATGGAGAATCCAACATTTATGAATATGCAGAGTGAGACATTTTGATCCTATTATTGTGTACAATATTTTCCTGTGTTGTGCAATGTTTTGATGTGCATAAGTTTTCATGGTTGTGGTTTTGATTATGCTACTAGAGTGATTCTGATGTGAGAGTATGTAATACTCCGATATGGTATCATAACCTACCCAACAACCATTACTCAACCAGATCTAGAAGAAGCTTGAGTTGTAGGCATTCATTATGTTTGCAGAATTTATATTGCATTGAAGTTGCAGAGATTTTATGAATTTATTTTTTGCTTGTTTGTAGAGCTTGTGCAGACAGCAAAAATTTGAAAAAAAAATCCTGTTATACTGAGGAGGTACAACTTTTGAGAAATTTTTTCCAAAGGAAAAATTGCAGTGCGTGAAGGGACATCACAATTTTGGTGAAGCTTTGCATTTGAAGAGCTTGTTATTGCAGACGAGCTGCATCCTTCCCCCACAAGGGGAGCTGTTTGGCACCTTGGCGAGTTGACATTTGGAGGTGAGCTCTTTGCATTCATATTCAACATAGCTTTGTCTTCTTTGGGTGCTACAATGTCCTCAAGTCCCGAATCGACTCTAGCGGATGCCCCACTACGTCTCAGACTTGTGGTCTCTTAGCATCTAGGACTGGTGAGTTGGTTGAAGCATAAATGAGCTGTTTGATACGAGCCCTCAATAAGATTGGCGAGCTCGAATAGCTTGGCCCAAATTAGACACCCTCCTGACTCGTTTTGATTGTAGAGCTCTCGAGCTACAATTCCTTGTATATCTCTGCTTCCTTGCCGTACTCGCCCTTGTTTTGTTTGGGCTCACCTACATACTTTGCTCGCGAGTAGACCTCGCTATTACATCACACTCACTTGACAACCTTGCCATCTTCAATTGCAGCTTGAACCTCCCTGCTCGGCTCTCCACATGAGCTGCGTATGTCTTGGCACCAACTCAACTTGTTTCAGCTTCCCTTTGGCCTTACATTGGTCTCTCGCGCGGATCAGACTCACCTTGACTGCAACCCACTTACCATCCGCAATCTTTTCGGCGCCGATCTCCAACCTCAAGAGCTCGGTGGTTTGTTGCAAGTCCTTCCTCGATGACAGCTTTATCTAATCCATGGCAGCCAAACACATTTGCTCAAAGCCAAACAGAGAGCTCACAAACCCCTAAAGGAAAGAGCTTTTTAATGTTTTAAAAAAGTGATTTGCAAATTTTACAAGTTAAAAGCACTTTTGTCCAAATGTATTATTGAAGCACTTGATAATGTGTTTGGTGGAATGCGTTTTTAAAGGCTTTAAAGTGAGGGAAGTCAAGGGTCGATTACCCTTGACCATTATATTTTGCTTGAAAGTTTTTAAAAACAAAGAGCAAATTATTTTAGGGGAATTAAGAAAAAAGAAACTGGATTTTTTTAGGGGGAAAGGAAGACGTATTTTTATTGTAGGAGAAATTTGTAAAAGGGCTTATTGTAAAGGGGAGCAATTTTTTATGGGGGCAATTATTTTGAGAGCAATATTGTAAAAAAAAGGGCAAAATTATTTGTAACAAGATGGATATTTTCTTGCGAACAATGATTTTTTTGGCCATTCCAAAGGCCACGCAAATTCAAATTTACATTTGGCGTTGGAGGTGCTGCCCCTTAATTCCACCTGTTGATGAGGCTATAGAATACATCATCTATATATAAAAATGACATCTTGTTTCTCTTCCATAATTAAGTTTATAAGTGGATTTAGATGTAGTTTTAGAGCTTATAACTTGTTTAAAGGTAGAATTTAGGATAATGCTTGGATTAGTCTTTGGAAGTCATTTTGCTCCAACATGTTGTTATGTTCTAACCTTTCTTGAGAAGTATGTGTTGAAATGTTGCAATACAGACTAAGGACGAAGTGTTAAGGCATGGATCAAATCAATAAGGTCAAATTCAGATCATTAAATAACACTATGGGTTGGCTCTGGACTATTCTGACTTTACAATTCTTCATACAAGGCAATTGTGAAGCAACTTCAGGCTATTGTAGGCTTCGACTTTCTATGGGAAGTCAGCTCCAGACCATTTCAGCTGACTCCCCAACACAACACAATGGCTCCAGAATGACTATGAGTATAAGAAGCAACTCCGAAATATGCAGAATGATACGAAGCAGTTCCAGAATAAGTGAGACACCTTGGAGATTGCTACAATCTTGTTTTGAAGGATTATGATATTACACAACTCTTTGAGCTACATGCAACCTTTGCCAATTAGTAGATTGTCCTATTTTGAAGAGCCATATTAGTTAGAGGCAACAGGTGGAGAAGGGATAATCATGGTCATACAGTTAACACTTGTCTAATACTTCATGCTGTCAAACTCTTCTTTCTTGCAACCTTCTTGACTCGGCAAGATGAGCTATTATTCTGTTACAAACGCACAGTGAAAGTAGGCATGTTGGCCCTAATTTGAAGGGAAACAATTAGAGTTGGTTGCATTCTAATAGCACTACATGGAATAGTAAAGGCACAAGAGTAGTAGATGAGCACACCATTGTCTTCATGGCTGATTAGGTGGCAGGAAAGATTCAACAAGGAAGATGGTGGTTGCAAGAATTTAGCGGGAGTGATAGGCACCTTGAAGCATTCCAAGAAGAAACACAACACTCTTCACTCTTTTGCAGAAGAAAAATATTCAGTCAAGGGACAGTGTTTGAAGATTTCTTAGAAAGAAGGTGAGGGAAGAAAATAAACCAAAAATGCTGGTTCAAAAAAATAACAATATCTCCCTCATTTCTCAACGAAAATCAGAATTTCAAAATGTTTTGGAAACCTTGGAATGAGAGGAACCAAACCATGAAGGTGTTTGAATATATTTTGAAAAACGAATGCGTAGTTGCAGGCAGAAAATCAGTGACATGAATATGGCAAGTTGGAAGGTGGCAGGATGCAATGTAACATTCTTTGGCTGAGTTGTTGCAAACATGTGCAATAAGAATAGGAATATTGACTTAGCTTAAAAGGAAGAAGTTAGAAGTATTTAAGTAGGAGTCTTTTAATGAGAAGTCTTTCTATGCTGGTCTTTTGACATGTGGGAGATGTAGTTGAGTTTTGTTTTGATTTTCAGTTAGAGAATAAATGTCTCCCCAAGAATAGCTCCACATTCTTGGTGGATTGACTGAGTAGAATAGGGGAAAGTATTCTATAAATATTATTGTAAACACTCATGTTTAGCGGCGGGAGAAAGTTCCTTTTATCCATCTTTGAATAAAATATAACAAATTTTTGAGCATCTTGGTAGCGCTTGTGTAATTTGTTCACCTTATTCCAAAAGGGGAGTAAGGGCCCGCTCACCTAGAGTAAGAAGGTTCATGTTTTGTAGCTATTTTATTGAGTTTATTTCCAACATTACTCTGTTTGTAACTGTTATTTTAGAATTCCATTTCCAGAGTATTATTAAGTTAGATTTCTTGCAAGAGAGTTAAGATTTAGTTTGTTTCATGCATTTGTTGTCAATTTCTTTAGCAAAGGACTGTCATGCAAATTCTTCCTCCCCTCTTGCATACAATCATTGGACACTGCCTGAATTTGACATTCGTTAAGTTAAATGATGAGAACTACTACGACCCTCGTTACTGTATCACGATAGGAACGTGCCTTGGGCACTACCCTCGACCGTGCAAGGGATATTGCCCCTCGACCCTATTCATCTGTACATTTTAGGAGGACCTATTCCAATTTATGGAAGAGAACAACAAAAAAGGTAAAATTCTCTTCTTTGCACCCTCATTCACGACGAGGATGACCTCATACACTCCTTGTAGTAGAAACTTGCTAGTTTTGAGCATCCCCGTCATAATGTGGACCTACAAAATGCTGCTTCTAGTCCACTTGCAGCTATTGCTCTTGCACTCGCTGACCTTGATTTGTTAGTCTTTGAGCTTGCTCCCGCTCTTAATGCTCTATAATAGTTTCTACCATTGTGTCTATTGCTTTTTTGTTGTTGCACCTTTTGCTTCGCGTTTGTGCCTATTGCAGTTGTACATTTTGTGTATCCCACTTCGCTCTTGCTTATCTTCCCGGCTCTTTTGAGAAGCATACTGCTGCTTTTGGTTCTTTGATGCTACATTGCATGAGATATCTTTGTAGAGGTATTGACCGACATTCACAAGGTATTGCTTTTACTATCCAAATTTGATCATTGGAACTCTTGCCACGATATTGGATTTGATGCGGTAGTTCATCGAGATCACTTGATAACAAAGATCCAATTTTTGTTCGCTTCACTCTTTGCGAGGATCTTGATCAATACATGAATTCTATTGCACTTACACTTAGGCACGAAAACCCTGAGATTTCAGTTGTCAGACATGATCAACTTGACACATTTAGATGTTTCCTCGCATGCTCTAGTTGTGCACTTTGCACCAAATCATATGCATGCATCCTCAACCATCCGTGTTCATTTGGGATAGATCTCCAATCGCTTGTGGTAAAGAACGGAAGCGTTCATCAAGAAGGCACTATAGGCATGGTTTCTCCACCATTCAACTTTTTGATCCGCTCATCGCTCCTTCCGAATTGTAACCCTCCTTGTTTTTGAGCTATTTTATTTGGCGATTATAGAAAACTCTCTTGTTTCATATGGTGTTCTTAGAGATTGATAACATTCTAGAGTTTCTATGCGTCACTTGGTGATGTTATTTTGTATGGGACCATTTTGTAGTCGCAGTGAGTCTATAGATCCATGGAGTTTTTCATGCGGTTGTGCTCCATTTTTAGCATTTTTCTCTCCTTTAGTTGCATGACTTTCCTTGAGAGGTATATTTCATTTGTATTTTCAACACTTTTTTGGCATGTTGATAGTCTCTTTTATAGTGGAGCTAGTTCGGTAAAGCCCATTGTTAGCTTGTTAGTGTTTGAATAGTTGGTTTTTTCCACTCGTTCAAATTTGTAGTGTCACTCCACCCATTCAACAAGTATGGGGGTGTGTAGATCTTGCTTTTGGGTCTCATGTCCTCGCCTTGGCAATTGTTCTTGATTTGTGACACACCGTATTTTGGTAGTAGATCAAAATAAGTTTGGCAATTATTTGCACTATTGACACCACTTATGACAATCTCATTAAGTTAATATTTGAGCTTGCCATCCTTTTGAAGTGTAGCCATTTTGTTATGTTACAATGTCAGTTCTTTGAGTTTTGTGATCGAGCAATGGATCCAGACCACAATGCAAACCAAACATCTTCTTTAGCAGAGTGTGTGAGTTTTGAGCCGTGCTTCTTGGCACATCTTGCAGCAAAATATTGCTCTCCACTTTGTTATTTTTAGTGGTTTTTCGGTACCTTGCGGTGACACTTTTTCATCCTCGGTAGCTCTTTTCTAGTTATTTGCAAATGGGTACTGATGAGTCCTAGTTGTTAGGACCCATATTTGGATCTGTGTCCCAACTTTTCTTATCTCTCACTCCCATTTTGTGCTTAAGGGAGGGTGTTGGAGTTGTGTTCACCCTAGGCCTGTGTATCTAGATATTTTGTATCCGGCCTAGGATTGCGAGTGTTCACACTAACTCTTGAGTTAAGCTTAATTTTGGGAGTTTGTTTACATTGTTGGGATAAACATTGTTTCGTGCACGTACAATTTGGAATGCACAAGTATTAGTGAAATCTCCTATTTTGAGAGGTTCACAACAATCTATTAGCCGTGTAGTCACCTCTCAAGTTTATTTAATAGGCGATTTCACTTGTATCTTCATTTGGAGAATCCAACATTTGTAAATATGCAGAGTGAGGCATTTGTGCAATATTTTCCTGTAATTAGTACTTGACAAATACTTTGGCAAACCAAAAAAATTGACCTTGCAAATATTCGACAACTTAAAAAATACCTAAATTTCCTTGACATTTTTTTGCAAAATATTGTAATAAATGTATCAAATGTGTTTGTAAAATGTTGGGGAAGTGTTTTCTATTAGATTTGAATACAAATAGAGTACAAAATCACATCATCATGCAAATACAACCAACTGATAAGTGTTATGAATTTATGATGATTGTCATTAAAAATCATCATCATAAATTGCATGTCTATACAATTTACAAATTACAATAATTTACAATTTTCTCTTCCTGCTCTCTACTAAAAACTTGTGGAGAGCGTCTAGTGATCAGTACTCGTCCCCCACACAAGGTTGTGACTGTGGCTCTACCCTAGTATTAGGTGGCAATGACTTCTTTGCCGCATGTTCGACATCATCTACAAAGACATTGTCCAATCCAATCTCTCTTGCTTCTACTTCACCCTCCATAGCTTCCCTCTCAAAAGGTGTAATCTTGTCCTTTGTAAACATGTGGATCTCCTCTTCTTGCATAATTTAGTCATTTTATGGATCAATCTTGTCCAAATCAACAGGTTAACCTTTCTTGTGCATGCGGCGGAAGATTGTATTGCATAAAAACTAGGTCATTGAGGTGTTGTTGAGTCAACTTGTGCTTCTTCATGTGAATGGTCTCAAACAAACTCCAGTTGCGCTCACATCCAGAAGCACTACAAGGTTGAGATAAAATTTGGAGGGCTAACTTTTGAAGATTTGGGGCATCTCCATCCCATTATTCCCACCAAGAACCTACAAACAAGATATTCACAAGCTTTTAAGTAATTAATAATAGTAAATTTGTAACTTGTATAATATAAGTAAATTACCTAGTGTCCGGGTGGATCTCCCCAGATAACTAGCGTCGAAGAAAAGAGCCTACCCCTACTATGTTTGTAATTCAGTAACTTTAAAGTAATGAGGTCTCTCACCTCAACCTCTGGTGTCATCCTCTCAATGCATATTAAGAAGCCCTCCATAACCTTCCCGTTAACATCCTGTGAAGATATCGAGAGAAGAAAAACTTGGGATTGATGTAGTACCTGTTGCATGAATGGAGCTGATTGTTCTATCTCCTATCAATTAGCTCCCAAAAGGGACCGAATCTAGCTATATCCCCCTATAATAAGTTAGGATGTCCTCTTTGGCCCTATCCATGGCCTCATAAATGTATCCCATCGTGTTTTGCTCCCCATTTGCAAGTGCAAAACCTCTCTCAATGGTTCGACACTTACAAACAAATTAAACTTGAAAGTTACAAACTTGAAAATAAATTAAAATGAAGTTTGAAGTTACCTCAATTATCTCTCCAACGCCTTCGCAAAGACATCAAAAATTGTCTTTGTGGTCCTCTCTCCATTGACTTTTTTTGAATATGGCAAATCTAGCCATGCTCGAATCACAAACATTTGCTTGAATAGTGTTAACAAACTACAAATATTTTGCAAACAGGAGGAAGTTGGTTGTAAATGTTGTGACACCCGCCTTGCACAAGCTCTTTCCCTTTGGTGTGTTCTCTCATCACGCCGAGAATACAAGGGTGATTATATATGCATTTTATTATATTTCTTATTTTTTTCTCACCCAACCAATTTTGCCCATGTTCTCAAAAGAAGTTCAAGGCCAACCAATTTTTGATCCCATGTTCTCATTTTTGGTGACAAAAGAATTCTCTATGTTCCTTTAAGGCAATGGGCCTAATTTTTTTGCATTTTTACTAAAAACCATCTCACTATTTGATGTCTTAAAAAATTGAGTGATGGATGCCTCTTCTTCTTTTGAAGTAGTCTTTGATCTGCCACATATCTTTCTGCATTTTTGGTGACAACTTGCACAACATTCTCTATGCCCACCGCAACTGTAACAAAATGAGGATTTTTTTTACTCCCCCAACACACAAAGGGAAGGTTGTAATAAAGAAATTTGCAACACCTTATCTACCTCTTTGTGCATCTCCTTATTATTACAAGAGCTGAAAAATGAGGATTTTTTTAACACAAACATTTAATCAAATTCGCATTTTAATCAAATTCATTAATCAATTCTCTTTTTTGATCTATCCATAACATCCATGTAAGCCATGTGCGGCTGAGAAGGGTGTATCCAGATCTCCACGATCTCCCTTCGTCACTACTTCGAGTGACAATGCTTACTAGCATTTCGGCTCAACCTTTTAAAGGTCATGGGAACTATGTGAAAGTCCTTGGGTCTACCACGAAGCTAGTTTCCCGACTTCGTATTCCGGTATCCGACCATTGTCTACCTCATGTTCAGTATTTCAACTTCCCATGATCAAGTTACAGACAATTTTTTTATTTAATTTAATTGGAGGACTAGGTGATCAGACAATGCACAACCATCAATGCATTACTTTGGCCAAAGTTATCCGCCATGCAGGTTACGGCTAAACTCAAGACAACACACTAGTCTTATGAGTTTTAAGTCTTCCGCCACCTCACAACTATCCCTTTCACAATTATCTAGATCTTTATATTTTTTTTATTTATTTCCAATTAAACCTATCTTGCAAGAGTTTATATTGAGATAGATGCCAAAGGCCAACTAGGATCTTTATGAGATAAGTACATTCGTTATGTTGAAATGTAACTATATCAACATTTCGCGTGTACTTATCCCTTAATATGCCTAATGGATCTTTTCATCTATTTACCATCCCATTTAGTCTCTTTTTCCTGATGTTTGATTCTTTAACCTTAAATTACCTTTTACAACGATACTCTTCCATTCTCTATACAACAGGATTTACAATCTTATCATATTAATACCAAGTTTACTGAAAGGCCAAATTAAATATATATTAAAACATGTATATTTAATTATTCCTTCGATTAGCTACGCCACTAAATAACTTATTTAATTTAGAAATTAAAGACAATTGATTGTTACAATAATTGCCCAATTATCGGCTTCATACATTGATAACTATCAAATAAATGTATTCAACAATTTGTGAAAAGTAAGATTTCACAACTCAAGTATTCATCATTTACTCATATTGAGATATTATTACACACAAAGTAATCATCTCTTTATTAAAATCATATATTACATATGCCGTTAAGGCGAAATATATAACCGGTATAATAATTCTCACATAGTGAGGTTTGAATATTTACAATGGGTCCAAGATCCCAATAATTCAGCCAAAAATTCAAGGATATCATCCTTTCACCAATTGAAATCCAAGTATCTCATTTAGATCCATGCTACGATAAAACTTCACAAGACATGAGTTTCCACACATCCGAATGTAACGGCTAATGGTCCTGCAAGACTGGAGTAGTGGTATGATGTCAGTTCAAAATGAACTGGCATGAATATTAACTCCATTTTCTGATGCAATTAATTAATAAAATATGAAAGGATATACATGTTGTTTTATCAACAAGCACATGGTAATACAACTGAAAATGTATTACTACCTAGTTTCTATAAAGATACAACTATGGATGCACACAAATAGAACAACCAATTTCTATTTCAGCGATCATGTTTCCCTCTAATCACAAAGGTCAATACATCCGTATTCCAACTTCAATCAATAAGCATTTGACATTTAAAATTTCTACATAACTTCGTAAAAACAATATGATTAAGAAGAGTATTTTTTTCAGTCAATGAGCAGCTCTACAAATTAGCACAAATATCACCATATTTACATCACTTTAACATGTTCTATCTGGTAAACAAACATCCCAACCAACAATATAGCAGCACCATGGTTACATCATTTAAACATACTCTTTTTAGTAAAAGAACAACTAATAATTTCTTTCATAAGATATCATTATTTTAAACCCAATCATGCCTCCAATTACTCCTTGGTGCATCTTGGTCAAGCTGTCCTGGCTTTCATGCCCTTACCAAGACAAGCAATTTCTTTTTCACAGTCTTACAAGAATCCAAGTCATATTGCCAGGCTGGAAGTTACAGGCTAAATGCCATTTTTTTTTAATTATTCACACATAACAAGACACCCTCATTTATACATGAACCGATTTAGTGGTCCATAATAATAAAATTTCTGGAAAATGTAGCCCCATGCAAGAGCTTTGACACCCACAAATTATCATTCAAAAGATCTCAATAAATTAAAAATCAGACCTGCATATAACAACCAAGAAGAAAAATACAAAACCCCAACCGGTTGCATACCCATATTGATTGGGTTACCCAAATCGATTCCTTTATGCAAATCGATTTATATACCCAAATCGATTTGTTTACAGAAAACACACAACCAAATTTCGGTTTAACAAAATGAAAACCCACAAGCACAAATCGATTTTAAACACACAAATTCACAAAACGTTTTCCTTCTTCCTGTATACAGAAAAACCCAACTCTTTTCCTTTTGGGTATAATTTATTATAATGCAGAGAAGGAATTTTTAACCTTTCTTTTACTTTATTTTTGCTAATCAAAACCCAAAACCCCATCTATATTTTTTCTGGGTTAGGTTAAATCCACACAAAGAAAACTAAAAAGAATACAGAATCCATCAATTTCCTTTTCATACTTCATTTCCAAACAATTAAATCAAAAGCTGTCCACAATTTCCTTGATTGCCATTAAAAACAAAATGTGTATTTCCTCATTTTTTACAAATAATGCAGCAGAGAAAGGAGAAGATATTCATGCCTAAAGTAAACCCAGAATCGACAACCTTCTACTCTTCCCGCTCCAACAAGTTGAATCCTTCTTTCCTCCAAAACTCACGCAGGTATTCTAGAAGGGGAGAATGAAAATAGACGAAGGAAAAATAACAAAAAAATATAATGAAAGAACTATAGTTGGGCAACATATTGAAGAATTTTCGGGCTTCCCAATGCTGGTACGTGTTTTAGTGCATGCCGCACACTTGTGCCATGTGAAGGTGTTTCACTTTATGAAACCCATAAATTTCAATAACTAAATAAAACTTTTGGCTTACATGCCAAATCCCTCTAATATATATATACTAATTAATATTTCATACATTTTTTTACTTTAGTTGTTACCCAACTTAATGGTTAAGTTAAAATTAACCTTCATAATACAAGTCCACATATTTCCAACAATATATTACCATAAAAATTAGTTGAATTTCCAGGTTTATATAAAACATTCCAATATGAAAATCACCAAGTCCGTAAATAATAATTCGAATATTCTCATAAAGTTGGCTTGATATAGCATTGTCAAATTAAACAAAGACAATTATCATCGCGGTCATGCAAAAGTCGAACAAAACAAAAGACGACCAAACCGATTAAAATAAAGTAACCGGAATACAAATAACCGAAAGATTCACTATCATTTATGAACCGTTTTACCTATGATTAAGGCCTAATCATGTTTTAGGAAGGATCATCAAGGTGGGTGCGGGGTTATTCGTTCCGCAGTGTCATGCCCCGCAACAAAAGTTGTGGGTCATGATACGACGAACCAAATGAATTTTACACCCAATGATGATCTCGTCTAATCCTGTTTAGACTTAACCGTAGTTAATTTAACTTACAAGAAATTTTGGGATGTTACACTTATTTCAGCTTGTACCTTGCAGGTGAAGGTTGTGCCCCATGTATGTTTGTAGGTACAAAAAAATTGTGCTTGGCCTTTGCTCAAGCTCGACAAAGCAAACGTGCCTCGTAATCATGGACCACGATAAGAGGCCACAATAACTACCACATCTCTGTTTTTGTTGTCATCTCATCCAACAATGTAAGCTCTACCCTCAACTCTTGTTGTGCCTATTCCTTAACATTAGGACATGGCATGATGTTGCATGAAAAGTGCATGTAACATGATACTTGAGGCGATTGATGCCTCCAGAAACCTCCTTCGGGTAGAAATTGCAAATCATAGCCCTGTTGACCACTCCACATATACCATACTTCCAAGTGACAATACGAGAATTAATATGAGTGCTTCTTGTTGTTGATGTTGAGCTTGACGCGGAGTTGAACGCCATCGTATGCTGAGTTCTAATTTGCAGCATGTTCAAATACAATTTTTTATAGAAATAACTTTAAAAATTGTAAATTTGTAATAGTCAACCTTAACCTTAAATACGAGTAAACCGCATGTAATTGTAATTGTAAACAAATTGGTGTCCCAAGATTTTATCTTGAAATCTGAGACTACCCTATCCGAAAAAAATTCGTACTTTTAAAAGAATGGGTTGTTTTTATTGCCAGAAAGTTCTTGTATTGTGTCAAGATATTCCCAAAGAGCCATATTAGCCATTTTCGCCAAATACCCAGATGCCCAAAATTGTTATATTCTGTCATCGGGATTTGCCTATGGGAAATTTGTATTTAATTATTTTGAGTCCCGTTTGAGGCAATTTGTGTTCGGTTTAACTCTGTTGTGATCGTACATATCATTATTCCCATATACCAGTAGGGTTTTAACCAAGAATGCATTCTGGACTTTATTTGTGACTTTTGGCAACGTTGTGTTTTTGTGTTTTCCCGTTTCGTTTTCTGTGAAATTTCTCTGGATCAATTCCTTTGCCGGTTTGGCCTGATTCTTGGCCTGGAGTAGCTGGAGATCATATACGCACGTTATGCCAAGGAAGTTGCCATCGGAGGTCTGGTTCTTTGGGAAAAGACGAAGTCGTGCACCAAAAAGCCTCTTCTCGCTCGTTGCTTTTTGCAAAAAGAGGGTTTGAAGTGGATCATGGGATTTTTAGAAGCAGCAGGTAGGTGGGAATTTTGTACTTGCCTAGCAGGGTACTTTTTCCCATGGAAGCAACGCCACTTAAGTCACAATGGGAAAATTAGAGGTAGCAGGCAGCGGGAATTTCTTACCTGCCTTTCAGGGTAAAAATTCCCATTGTGGAATAAAAGAAAAATCACTTAAGTTAATCATAGGATTTTATTGCTTGCTTTGCAGGGTAAATAATCCCATTATGAAAGTCAAAATGACTAAGTGAATCATGGGATTTTCAGGGCTGCCTTGCAGGGTAAATAATCCCATTGTCATGTGATTTTTAAAAATAGAATTCTTTATGCCAAAAAGTGCGACCCCTTTGGGGAAGGAAAGGCAGCCTTTAAATTAATTAATTTAATTAATTATTCACCCAATTTTGGCGCCCAGGCTTGTGGAAAAGTCAACAGAGGGTAAAGGACAAAAGGTGGTTGAAAATAGACTGTTCTAAAATTAAATAAATAATATTTATTTAATGCAGCCCCTTTATGTCAAAAAGTGCGCCCCTTTTGGGAGAGAAATAATACTTTTTAAAGTATTAAATGATTAAATTAATTCCTATTTTCAGTGGCTAAGGTCAAAGCATACTGTGAGGCTTGAGTTAACTGGAAGCAGAAGTCTAAAATTAAATAAATTTAATTTATTTAATGGCAGCCATAAGTATGCACAAAATAGGCGCTCCATTTGAAGAGCGAAGCTTATTAATTAATTGCCGATAATAGGAAAAACATTAATTAATTATAGAATTATAAGGATTATATAAGCAGGGGTTGCCATAAGGATGAATTAATTAATTCAAAGGCAGAGAAGTGCAGCCCAGAGGAAAAGTGCGCCCCATGTGAAGAGGATTTTTGTTCAGAAGGTGTAATTAATGCTAAAAGCTTTGGAATTGGCGCACAGGTTGAAAGAGGTTGATTTGTGTTTGGATAATTGTTTGTATAAGTGATACAGGTGCTCAGGTGAAGTTGGTAAAATTCATGTTTGCTTTGCATGCAAATAAAACATCAAATTTGGGGCAACAGACTTGAATTATGCAAATTTTTATGATTAAAATCCACTGTTCATGTTCCGGTTGCCATCTTTGTCCAATTAATCACGAGAATTCATTACAAAAAGTGCTTTTATAAGAGAAAGGGAGCTTAAATCAATGTCCAATACATTGAATATATCCTCCGAATCTGAGGAATTATCTAGATCTGCACCGGTTGTGAAGAATTTGGCTGAATAAAGAGGAAAAGAATTGCTCAGACAAAGATCGTTCCAGCCATGGCAAAGCAGGATGAAAGAGAAAGTTCAGCGGAATCATGCGTAGCTTCTAGATTTGTCTTTGAAGTCGGTAGAGGCCCGCATCCGAGCTCATAATTGCAAAAGCTTCCGCACAAAGGTTTCATCCTCTTGTTTCGATGCACCCGTGTAAAAGTCAAGCGTGAAAAATTTCTCTCATGATCTTGTGCATGTGCTCCCAATCTTTTAGTTGAAGCCTTCATTGAAGTTGCATTCACCCGAGTGCTTTCCAATTTTAAATGCTCATATGCAATTAGAGATAAAAATGATGAGTTATTTATGGCGTATAATCGCACCGATGCATGTACAAGAGAAGAACTGCAAAGCTTCAAGGATAAAAGAGAAGACAAGGTGAAGGCAAAGTTCCACCCGCTTCAGACGCATCCGCAGATCCAAATTGCTTCCAATTCCAAATTGTTTCTAGATCTAACTTGTTTCCAGATCCACCGCTCCCCAGTCCAGGTTGGTGAGAATCAAAGGCAAAAGAATTAGTCAGATGCTGAGACATGAAAAGGACAAGACTCGCAACTTTCCTCTTCCTTCTTCTTTCCTCTCGACAAAGTAATTGAGCGATCAATTAAATTATACAACTTAAGTGATTGGTTTAAAAACCATTACTTGAAGAAGTCAACTACTTGGAGATAGGTGGCAGACGTGCAAAATAGAATGTTCTATTTTCAGTTCAAAATCATGCATGTCATGCAAAGAGAAATTCTAGGAGGGAGATTGCCAGTTGTTTTCATTCCCACTTCCACATGTGCCAGTTCAACTAAAAGCTTCCGACTTGTAATTGCCCCTTTACATTCTATAAGTAGAGGAAGAACCTTCGGGTTAATGATCAGAATTTGTAAGCAGCATTCTTGTGTTCCAGACTTTGTGCTGAAACTTCTGATAGCCACTTGAAGCAAAGGAATATAAAGGAGCAGGTTTCCGGAGAACTTTGTGTCACGGTGCATTGTGTTTTTAGTTTTTATCTTAGATCTTTTAATAAACTTTGTGTTATTTTAGATCTAGATCTAGAGCTGCCTTTGCTTATAATTCTGTGTTTATATCTATTGGTTTCTTCTATGTGCATGCAATCAACTCTGTTATCTATTGATTGGGATGCACATCTTTTCCATTTCTTCTGTGTTTATATAATTCCCTTCTTCTATAAATATTTCCTTTCTAAAACAAACAAGCTATTTCTTTGCCGAATCTGACAACTATGGTTCATGAGTGAAACAGTTAAAATAAAACCCCATATAGATACTAGCATATTTTAATTGACAAATCGACACGGAGCCTCACCGGTAAATGAGGGAGATTTATCTCATGACTGCCTAGGTTTTATGCTATGTAGAAAATCTAGCCAACACAAATAATAATAAATACAAAAATTAAAAAATAGACTTTTAAAAAATACATTCCGTCACAATTAAAATTAGTAGGAATTGCATGGAATGCATGCAAATTTGCAAATCATGTCTAAAAATCTAATTTTAACAAGATATAAAGAATTTACATGCTTGAAAAGAAAAAAGAGAACTAATCCCCGAATAAAATTCTTCAAATCCGCTTTTCAAATTACTATAAAATCCCTTCAATTCACTCAAAGGATGCTCAATAGCTGTGTGATTACAAGTTGTGGGGTGTGGGGCTTATAAAAGAGAGAAAACAAGGTGTGGGGGTGTGGGGTTGTTTGGACTATGTTCTGTGCATTTTCCGATGGCGGGTTTGGGTTCTAGACTCATGCAAAGTATTGGTGAGTACTTACCAAAACTCGCCTCACGTGAAGTTGATAGTTATCTTGGTGAATACTCACCAATAAAAATTCCCGTGAGTACTCACCGTGTTTGTACACTATGGCTATAACAACCTAAGTAGTCAATTCGGCTCACCCCGCCACCCCACCCATCTTGGTATTGATCGGGTAAGTACCTAAATTGGGCACAAATATGATTTGGCCCCGGATTTACCTCAGTCCTCGGGTATACTTGGATCTTTTTGCTGAAGGATCCGGGTGAACTTGGACCATCATGGGGCGTACCTACAAGTTTTTGCCTATTTTTATTTATTTTATTTTTAATGCCATGAGATTTGGCATTCAATTAACATTATCAATTTATCAATAGTGTTTTTGTGGTTATTTTGTTTATTCTATGCATACTATGTGGTTAATTCCTATTCATTTGGTTAGAATATTCATATTTTATTTTTTAATATATTGTTTCGACTAGCCTTCAAGCTGTACCTAGGGAAATTAGTTTTTGCCATACCGGTGAACCTGATTCACCTTACTTGAACCTGTACTCAAAATGAATAGTAACATAGTTAACCATTGTGGGCCCTTATCTTTGATCTGTGCTAGTTGTTAGTCGTATGAAGTAAGACAGTTTGGCCTAGCCTAGCCTTAAACACGACATACAACGAACAACAATTGTGAGAGTCAGAAGCTCCATATAAAAATGCAGCTCTTTGGGTCTCTTTATTAAAACTTCCATAAATGATTCACGTCTTTCACCAGCATAAATATATCCTACCAACATGAAAAATTAGTACATCTTGTATACTTAAAAATATTTCCAGGATTCTAAAGCAAAAATTTTCGTGTTATTGTACTCTGAAAGTTCCTAATGCTGATGCAAATTGTGATTGATTAATCCAAAATTTCCCAGGCTTGAGTAACAAAGCTCATACAGATTTTCCCTTTTTGTGTCTGACAAATTTGATCTTAAATACATACAGTTTTCATTTCAACAGTCAATAAAAATTAGAAAACAAGACAAAATTCATACAATTGTGTTTTATATTGAAGAATAAATTAGGTTACCTCTCCAATTGGATGTCACAGTTTATTGCATGATACTAAGAGAAACTGAAATATTATTTATGTCTTTCATGTGTCTTTCATGTGTAATAAGTTCCAACAGGAATTATGATTACCTAAGATTATATGTTTATATTTTGATCTGGTAGCTGAGGCTAGAGAATTTTGCTTGTGGATTTTAGTCAGGTCGAAAGGAAACCGTGCTGGATTTAGCGAAGTTTATTGACAAAGGAGTTCAAGTGAAGCTCACTGGTGGCAGGCAGGGTATGCAATCTTTTCTATTTCTCAGAAGTTGTGCTTATGGAATGAAACGTGGGGAAAATAACTCTAGAACTGTGATAATTTGGATTACAATTTACAATTGCATACTGCATTGTCAAAATTTTATTTGCATACGGTAGTTACTCATGAAGATTCTTGTTTATGGATGCAATCACTTGCTTTTAACTTTATTACAGTAATTTCAGCCATTGCATTCATTAGAATAAAAATAGATTTTGTTATTGTAGTATTTTTGAGTTACCAGAAGTGGAAATGGAAACATAAACGGATATGGATACAAAAATGAGGATATGATGAATCTTGATGACCCAAAGATACAATAGGGCATGGTTATATAATATTAATAAATTAATAATACATATACATATTAAAAAATAAAATGTAAAAGTAAAACATCTTTTCTACAAAAGGGTAAAAAGAGACAGCGAAACATGATAAAATTGATCATTACTTTATTATCCAAAATTCACCCCCGTGGTAATTTTGATAACATGCATCAGAATATTCAAGTCCCGAGCAAGTAGATCGATTCAGGGCCCAAAATCATGTTTTGGGGCCCCTGCTCCCATTCTAACTCTCCCATCCAAGAAGGAATCCCAACAGGTCGAGAAAATGGAAGAAATGCAGAAAACCAAGCTTGGGGCAGAAAAAATGATGAAAATTGGCTAAGTCCTAGTCCAGGCGGTCCTTGGGATAGTTGGGACGTCGGGCGCGAATCGGCCGAAAAGCCTCCAGGCGGTGCACAGCAGAGATTGGAACAGCCGGGACATCTGGGCCGTGAGGACGCGAACCGCCCGGATCGACCGGCGCAGGGAACTTTCGTCCGGGACAATTGGGACAAAGGGACGCGTGGGGACAAAGGGACGCGTGGGACGCGGAAAGCCGGAAGAGCCGAGAGCCAATGAAAGCGTGCCACGTGTCTTCGCCTCAAAGAGGGACAGGGAAGCCCGAATCGGGCGGTTCGGAGGAATTTGTCCTAGATGGTTTGGGACATCCGGGCCAAAAATACGCGAGGGACGCGGGAGCCGAAAGAGCCGCCGACGAATCAGAACGTGCCATGTGTCTTTGTGGATTGGAGCGGTGGAGGAAAGGGTGAGATTTTTACTTAATGTTTTGCCGAGTTTCCAAAGGTGAAGTTTGGAGTGTTGGCCCGAGCCAATAAAAAGAGGACGCGTGTCCAATGGAGCAGGGAAGTGCGGAGCTCGGGGGAACTTTGAAGTTTTTTGCAAAAGTTCTTCGGCCAAAAACTAAAAAAGCAAAGGTCTTCCCCGTGCCCCTGTCAACCAATCAATGCATGCCACGTGTCCCAGGTGGCGGGGCGCGGGGGGAAAATGAAAAATTTTCCAAAATGCAAAAAGGTCAAAATTTAAATTTTTTTGCCTGACATCCCTTTTTTGGGCCGTTTTGCCCTAAAACTTCAGACCCCCATATCTTTTGATCCAGAGCTCGGATTTGCACGTTCTTCATATCATTGGAAAGCTTATGAAATTCTCTACAGGATTTCATGGTCAATTTTGAATTTTGGTTTAGTTTCAAGAGAGAAAATTCAAAACGGCTCTGGTACGTGTTCATGGCCAGAAGTGACATTTCAGCGACCAAATTTAATATAGAATGGGTTGCACTCTCCTCCCATTTGGTCAAAATGACAGGGTATGGGTTTGTAAGGTCCTCCATGCTTGATTTAATGCATTTGCGATCAAGGAGGAATGGGCTCCCACGTTTTGTACGTTTTCTCTCTCATGGGCTCGACCCATGCAATGTAAAAGCCGATTTAGCTCATTATTACGGGGTTCATCTTTTCAGCTCGGCCCTCCCTTCTTTTCTTCTCTAGGGTTGAAAATGGAGTTCGAACCTCCTCCCTTGCTCTGTAATGGTGTTTTTGCCTTTTACTATTGAAATGATGTTTTGTGCAAACTTTTGGAGCAACAAAAAACGTGTTTTGTGATGCATCTGTCCATCCTTGCTTGTTCTTTTGCTTGTTCTCTTCTTGCCTCTCTTCATTACAGGTACTTGTGCACGTTTGAATGTTCATTGCAGGTTTGGAGCTGTGTTCATGGAGTTTTGGGACATTTTCTGTGTGAAATCTATCCTTGGGTTTGTGATGCATCTGTCCATCCTTCCCATTGCTCACCTCTCCTTGTCCCATGGCAGTTTTGATAGATGTTCAACATTCTCCTTCTCTGGTGTATCACCGTTTTAGTGTAGGCTTTTACTTGTTTTTCCCTTTTCTCTCTCTCTGTCTCCTCGACATGGTTAGATTAGGTTTAGATTAGCTTGCCCTGCACCGGAATAACTTGTGGTAGGTAGTTTAGGAGCAGGAACCACCTTCTCTGGAGATTCCTTTCTCATTCTTATGAGTCCCACACTCAAAGAAAGGATTCAATGTTATGCAATCACACTGGATGCTAGAGTGATCAACCTAGAAATCGATCAACGTCCGTGGGTGCGGTGATTTTACCCTAACAATTACCTCGGAAGTTTTAAAACATATAATGCCCAGTTCAAAATGCATATTAATTTACATATGCATCAAAGGAGTTCAAGAATAGCTCACAAGTGGTAGGTAGGGTATTTAATCCATGCTATTTTTGTAAATTTCTACTTATGGCAAAGAAATGTGGGGACTATATGCTAAGAATTGTCATTATTTGGATTACAATTTACAATTTTATGCTACTTTTTCAAAATTTTGTTTGCATATGGTATCACTACAGTAATATTAGTCATTGCCCTTTCACTAGAATAATATATATTTTGTAATTATAGCAAATTTTAAGTCATCATAAATGAAAAGGGTAAAAAAATGGATACGAAAATGAGGATATGTCAAATCTCGAGAGCCTAGAGATTTGATACAGCTTGGTTATGTCTGTATATGTACTGTATATATTATATAATATAATTATTGTACTTGTATTAAAAATTAAATAAAAAGTATGCTTTTTGCAAAAGAAACATTGAAATGTGATAGTATTGATAAGTTCACAGTACGCACAGCTATTTAAATAGTTCAAGACATATATTTAGCTGTTCAAAATACATATTAATGTATATAATTATTGAATGGATTTGTAACGCACTTGCATAAACAGAAGGCTCCAGTATACAAAACATGATAGTTGGTGGCACTTGCATGTCCAAAAATAAAGGATTTCACCTTGCAAATTCAAAAATGTGAAAATGTCACATACACTTAGATTGATATCAAATTAGAATTGGTACATAGTGGGTTAAATATTTTATGTATATCAAAATGAGTAGCTTCCCGCTCAAGCTACCTACAAAACAACATTGATTAGATGTAGTGAACCTACCTACCATCGACTTCTGAAATTGAGGATCTCTACCACATCATGATCTTTTTTTGTATTAGAACTAACACCTTGCATAACATATGGGATTAAGTACAAAATAGCTCACGTACATAGATATCATTCAAATGCTGTATTTTGAGATGCAACATACCCTCCCTACCTTGGGAAGCTTTGTCCCCGAAACTTGAGAATTAAATGGAAGCTCTTCCATGCATCTTTTTATTTTGTTGTTGCATCTTCCTTTGCTTAAATTGATCATTTGTACTAGAGAGAATGCATTGAAGATTTGAGAACAATCTTCTTTGATGAATTGCATGGAGCCATTGACTGTGCTTTGCTGAAGAATCTCGATTGTGTCATAGGGTCCAAATAGAGCTTAACCAAGCACCTGGTGGTTAAGAGTCCTCAACATATGACCTAGAAATGCAATGGGAAAGATTCAAGCTCAAATGTCTCTTCTACCTTGGGAAGCTTTGTCCCCAAAGCTTGAGAACTAAATGGAAGCTCTTCTATGCATCCTTTTATTTTGTTGCTGCTTGTTCCTTTGGTTAGAGATGATCATTTGTACTAGCTAGAATGCATTGAAGATTTGAGAACAATCTTCTTTGATGAATTGCACTAAGCCATTGATTGTGCTTTGCTGTCGAATCTCGATTGTGTCATAGGGTCCAAATAGAGCTCAATCAAGACACTGCTGGTAAGATTACTTAACATATGATCTAGAATATGCAATGGGAAAGATTCAAGCTCAAATGCCTCTTTAACCAATTCCTCCTGAGATGAAAAAAGTTTTCATGACTTGAAACTCATCCTCAGCCCATACTATTACTTGTTTCTCTTTTTATGAAGATTCTTATTCCACACCACTTGCAGTGGTTTATGATCTTCATAGGGGTTCTCATTCCATACTACTTGTGGTTCATTCTCATAACTGTGGGGAACTTCATTCCATACAATCTCTGAAGCTTTGTGTCCAAGATGATGAAGTGAGGAGGCTTGAGATAAGTCCAACAACACTTTTCCATTAGTTTTTACTTTTCTTCTTTAATTCTTTTCTCTATCTTTTAAAAGGCTTTTACTTCCTCTTCCCTTGCCACATATTGAGATCAAGACCCAATCATGGACATGTTTGAGATCTGATCCTTTTGTTTTGACAAGATAACGTTTGATGATTGAAGAATCTGAATAGGTGGTATCCAGTCTAATGTAAATCTGAAACTCCATTGTTGGGCAAAGTTAGATCTAAAGTTCTTCAAAAGGAAACATGCAGCATTTGATTTCCTACCTTGAAGAATTATAAACTTTTAATTAGTTGAAATTCAACAACAAATCAAGCTTTAGTGGCATAAAAAAGTGCTTGAAATTGAAAAACATACCTCCCTGAAAATTTTCAGCCCAACCAAGAAAAGTTCAGTTGGGGGCTTAAAGTGAAAAGTCTCCTGAAAATCCGTAGAGTCTGAATCAGGATTTGGTGCAAAAGAAATTATTTTGTCTAGAGGACGACCTCTATTCATTAGTTAAATTTTAGGACAATTTGAGAAAGTTTTTCCCAGCTCAATTCCCAAGATTGCCAACAATCACCATATAGAAATAGAATCTGAAGATTCTACAGAAGAACAGAATGAAGCTTTCAATATCCTTTTATTCTACACAAGATTCACCATAGTAAGCACAACTACTCGACAATAAGATCTGTAATGCCCACATTTTACAAATCAAAATCATAGCTGAAACTAGTATTTTTTTAAAACACTTGGGAACACTTATTACACAACAATGTTTGAGTCGCTTACACATTCACAAACATACTCATACAACAGACCAACTGTTCAACTGTTGTTTGGAACAGGAGAGAAAGGGAAAGACATTACTCTAAACCATAGTTACCTCGAGACGGCGGGACGGGGGACGGGATGGCAAAAATTTCTAAATTTTGGGGACGGCGGGGATGGCTAATTAAAAAATATATAAATAATTAAAATATAAAGATATAGTGACTAAATTATATAAATAAGCTGAAATAAAACCATTTGAGATTTAAATAAGGTGAAACTTGAACTCGTAAACATCAAATACATTCCTTAATACTCATGATTCTTTCGAAGTTTGCAAGAAGTTGCTTGGTCTAAAAAGGTGCAAAAATTGATTTTATGAAAATAAGAAAAATATTACCATCAATGCATAGAGCTCAAGAAAATATGCACTTTTAGAGAAAACGACACCAAACGGAGCCACGAACGAAAGTTATGGCACATGCAAGTTTCTGTTTGCTACATCTTCCTCGACCCTTTCCAAAAATGGCAAAAGTTTTCTGTCCTTGTGATTTTTTTCACCAAAAAGGAAAAAATGCCAAAAAGAAAATAAATTCGTGGGGACGTGGGGCGTCCCCACGCCCCCCACGCTTCGCCCCGGACGTTTTGAGACGCCCCCAGGCGCTTCTAGAAAAAAAAAAGGAAACGTGGGGAAACATTTCCCCGCCCCGCATCCCAGGGCGTCGGGGCGTCCCGACGTGTCAAAACAGGGGGAAGCGTCCCAGCGTAACTATGCTCTAAACGTACAAACAACACATATGACCAAGCCTTTCAATAAGGCTTGCAAAAGAGAGAGACCATCATATGTACTACCCCTTTTCCTTCCACAAAGGAATCAAGGCTAGCCTTTGGTTCCTTCAAAATAAACACACAAACAACATATCTTTTTCCCTCCAATTAAACCACTCTTTTTCACTCCACTAAGAATAGCCACATATTCCCTTGGCACTTATGAACTATAGCAGAATCGACAAATTCCACTTTCATTTTACTTGGATGGATGTCCATAACCAACAAATTTCTTCTTCCACACTCCACCGCCCTTCCCGCCATGCGTCCTTCCACCAACCTCCATAAATTCCTCCACCCACCACTTTCTTCTTCTTTCTTCTATTTCATTTTCTTTCATTTCATTTTATTTTATTTGTCATTTCATTGCTATATCTTTATGTATAAATATATAATTCATTTATTTTGCTATAATTTTGAGATCTTAATTTGTGGTTTATTCTATATCTGATTTATTACAAGAGCTAGATATGCCTCTTTACCACATTCGGGGTTTGCCTCTTCGACCCAAAACTCACACTACTAAATTAAAATCCCATACATGCAGCATTTGTATTAAATTACACGATCAATCTGTTCCTTGAAATTTTACAAGAGGTTTCCGAGGTTCTTCGAAAGGCACTTTAAATTTTCGACTAATCAAAGAACCTGCTCCAATAGAGGTTAAGCTCGCTCAACATCGTCATGTCATCCCAACGGGACACAAACTCGGATCAATTTAATCATGACACGGGTCCACACTAACTCAGTTAAAATGGCACGGGCGCGACAAGATCAATGGCAGTCTCTGTACACCCAAAATTTAGGATAGTATTAAAATGTGGCATTTTGAAGACAAAACAAAGAAGCCAAAACTGAGTCAAACACCACTTGAAGCATACCCGTAACCTTACCAAGCACAACTACATCATAGTAAGGTCAATGTGGGTATATGTACACCCGGAATTTAGGATATTATTCAAATGTTGCATTTTAGCTATAAGTCACAAGGTTCGTGTTCATGTTTGGCAATGACTCAATTCAAACAAATTTGTCGGCTGATAAAATTTGGTTAAAAAAATTGCGATTGACTTCGAATGATATAAATATGTATTTTTAATATTTTCATTTTCAAAATAAAAGATAAATGCACAAGAATTTCAAAATAGATAAATATGACTTAAAAAAACTAAATATCAATAATTAATTTTTTTGAATTAGAGTAAAATAAAAATAAAAATCCTAAAAAGTAAACATGAATAATAAATAATACATTAATAATAAACTACTGAAAATAAATATTTTACTAACCAAACAAATAATACATTATTGACTAAATAACCAGTAAACAGTAAAATTAAAGTTAAAGCCTGTCCTAAATTGTAACTGTTAGATTTAATTTAAAAACCTGAGCAAAATATCATACTAACAAATCCTATATGGTAATTATAACTAGCAGTTGCCCCTCATGGTGCAAGTCTACGCCGAGAGGTATACTGTTGTAGATGGTTATAAATTCAGTGGTAATGAGTTGTTACGGTGGTGGGGGCTAGCTGGTCGATGAATGCGTGTTTTTTTCCTTTTAAAACATGGGATTCCCTTGAATTGAGGAATGTGTATTAGCTGGGATAAAGTACTTGCATTGTAATAAGTGTATTGGTGTCCAGGGAAATAAGAAATGTGTAAGAATAGATTGTTTTTGTGGAGGGTTCTGTGGATGACAGTACTCGGGGGTGTTTGTATGTCTCTATCCTGGTAAGCCTTGGTTTGTGATTGTTTAATATGTATGGGACTAATAATAATGTGTACAGGAATAGTTATATAATGAAATGTTTGGCGTAGTTGTAAATATAATTGTATCTATTTCATATGCACTTGTAGCATGTTCACAATCAGGGGGAGAAGGGTAAGTTAGCTCTGTAACTATTAGGGTAGAGTTGTGTAGAAGGAAGTAGTAAAGTTAAAACATTGTGGTAATATGCCTATACAAAAATTGATGCGTACAAATGGCTGGTGAATTTAAAGCCATAATTTATTGTTTCATAACTTGGGGAAATGGTTGAACATTTTGTATAAAAATTATTAATAGCCTCTTTGATGTAGTTATTCCATATATTACAATTGGCTTGAGACGTGAGAATATATTGGTTTTGATTATACAACTTTGGAACTTTATTTTTACAAGTTAGCTGAGCTAAAAATAAGGTGGCCAGTAAGTTGTAATATAAATTGAAGATAGATAATATAACTTTATACTATAATGTAAGAGGGAGATGGACTTTAAGAGTGTTTTAGTAGGGGTTTCCTTAAAATTTCTATGTAAGAGATAAGACAACTTTAAAGCCATAATCAGGAAGTGGAGGCAATATTACTTCTATTGGTAATGAAGGGAGAAAAGGACTTGTCTTGCAAGATTGTAGTGGACATTTTCAGGTATATATGTAAGATACATTTAATTGCCGTGCAGATGGGTATCATCTGCATTTTACAATTTGAAAGACTCTCATTTTAATATTATGAATTCAACTTTTAAGCTTGTGTAAAGATTGCGAGGTTACATTTTTGGGAAATACATGTGTGAAAAGCCTAGTAGATGGCTTCTTAAATTGGTTTACAAAGCTACTTAAGAAATTACATTTTATGGTATACTAAAATTTGAATGCAATCAAGTGGGTTGTATTGCAAGGGTGTGGAAGATGGTGTAAAGAGGTTTTTATTGATACTGGGGTGTCATACATGTCATATGTCATATACGCTTACACAATATAGGAAGGCGTTGAAAGTTTAGCGGTGCTTGTTGCTACTTTCCAATGTTTGTGTATAGAACTGCTCGTAGAACTTTTTTCGGAGGACTTTTTGAGTGAAATCAACTACAATGGTTGCTCTCTTCAACATATGTCTTGCATGTTTCGTTTTCTTTTGAGCTAGCTGTAGAGTTTGAATATCATTTTCTTCAATTTTTCCTTACTTTGGTATTGTGTATCCATAAAATCATCTATCAACATATGCAAGAAAGTTACATCATTTTCGATGCGTGTAGCTATCTCATAGAAATTGTTGCTCCATCCTTGGCATGTAGGTTATTTCACCATTTTCAGTTTACCTGAGCAGGCGCAGAGAAGTTTGTGTACGTGATTTTTTTTTCTTGTTTCATCATGACAAGCAAAATAAGGAAAAACTTCAATGGAATTGCAGAGTTCGTATATCTATATGTTTTTTTGGTAATTACAAAGTACAAGGTAAATGTACATAACAAAAAGTAGTAGAGTAAATTAGATTACAAGATGTAGCACAGGCGGGCCTTGCAACTGGAGCATTACTTTTGCTTGTTTTCGGGCTTGTGCATGTTTGTCATCTTGCATCCGCATGTATTGGGTGAAAGAAAAAGATGGGAAGATTCAAAGATGCAGAGAGAATAAAATCGTGATAGAGCCATAAAAGTTAAGTGTCGTTGTTCCGTGTGGCCAATGTCAATTGTTGCTTTATCTAGTGTCAAGCCTGCGATTTATGGATTGTTAATGCCCAAGCCATCTTTAAGGGTACCTATCGGCAATTGCCTTTTGTTATTGGGGGATCGGTATAAATGTTTGATGAGCACTATCCCACTTGGGGCCTATATATTTCTCGAAATTGACAACTACATAGAATGGAGAAGAGGGAGGACCATAACCACAATTGTACATTATGGAAATGACTCAGCCACGAGCTTTGTTAACCAAGCCGACATGAATTCATCAATTAGCAACTAACATAACTTCTTCACCTTCACAATAAGTAGTGTACTCTCAAGTTGCATGTTGGTAGTGTGGTCTGATTTGCTTAGGTGATTATGTTTTGATTTGCTCAGTGCAATTGGTAGGTTCAACAACTTGATTTTGTGTTTGTTATGAAGGGTTGCTAAAGCTTTAACAACATACAAATGTGCAGAATTGGCAAAGGGTTCTTGTTCTGCAAGGGAGATGAAGGAAACCATTTTGGACATTAGGAGGTTTCAGTCTTCTTTTGTAGCTACCGCATTCCCGACATTGAGTAGGTGGTTTCTGAAAATGATTTGTGCATTCTCAGTGCCTTGGTGCCGGAAGTTTGTGCTTAAAGTTATAATTATTATAAACTGAAGCCAAAGCATATGGCTTAAAGAATCAGTAACATTCAAGGGAATATCTTTAATTGGAGGCAATTGAGCAAGGTCTCCAACCAGTATGATAGACCGCCCTCCGAATTATTTGGCTTTACAAGTAGGGAATGCTTCTTGTAGTCGAGTATTTATGTGTTAGCAGCTTCGGTCCTATGAAGCTCATTTCATCAATTAGAACATATTCAATGTGTTGCATTTTCTCTTGGAAAGTAGTAAGTGCTTGCCCTCTGAGAGGTGTTACTTCTGTTATAGGAATCTGAAGGGGTGAGTGGAAGAGCAGTCAGGAGGCATGTGGATATGAGAGTGCATGTGGTTCATGTTTGATTCTGCTTATTAAGTAGGATAATTTTGTTCCTACCGTGCCTTGGATTACCATTTGTAGTGGATGTATGTTGTTGCTTGCTAATGTGTGTTGTGTAATTAATCAACCTAAACAAACCATCACTAAGCTTCCTCCAATGTTACACATTCGATTTCTTGCAAAGCAAAAAAAAAAAACATAATAATTTACACTCCACAACTTGCCAGATGGCTATGAAATGAAATAGAGTAGCGAGTGGGGTGGGCGCTGATCAATGAGGCAAAACACATAATTTTGTCTTTGCTTTATGCCAACCTCTATTAACCTACAACATGAATACAATGATAAAATGTAACGGAGGGAGGAAAACATGGTGGTCATGGAATTTTGTGGACATTTGCCCCAACTTAAAACTCTCGATCAAGTCCAAATATTCCCAATCAACACTCCTTGTTACCTATATGGGTATAAATCTTGAAACCAAGCATCACATGTTTTACAAAGAAGGCTGGTGTAACTCATTTTCCTATGTTTTTGTTTGGTTTGCAGGTATGGTAAGTAATAAAATCCAAAATACACATAGGCTTGCCTCTCGCTGCGCTGCTCTAATCTGCTTTGCTTGCAACATTTCTGTTTCCATTTTCATTTTCATCACAAAATTACGCTTCTGGTTTAAATATCTCCTCCTTAGACTTCTATTTCTATGTTTCCCTCTGTCTTGAATGCGTTGTCTATTTTATCATTACATTCAGGATGTGGATAAATAGAAGCTTCCATAGAGCAAAAATTAAATTACCATGTCTTGCCTCAATCGTTGTGGAGCCAATCCATGCCCAACAACTGGCTGGTGGCAACCTAGAGAATGATGGTGGGAAAAGAATGAGGTTAAGCAGCTCTAGCTAGGTCAAAGCTGCACTATGTTGGGTAAGTAGGCCAGGCGGTGGTACAGTGACAGGCAACTTGAAGCTGCAGGGCATCGTCGTTGGGGATGTGTCCCATTGTAGACACGCCTTTGGCGTAAATTTTAACAATACCATAGTAACAAAAATTTAACTTTTGCAAAGTAAATTTATGTGTAGGCTCCAACACTTCGTCCCACAATGGTTCCTCAACAACACTTCCTCCATGGTGCTTCCTCATTCCCAGATATGTTACCAAGCTCCTCATGTGACATGCAATCTACATAGGGTTTTGATGGCAGCATTAAAGATGCACACAAACAAAGTTTTGATGATGACAACAACTTAAACAAATGGTAAATCCAAAAGGTTTTGACATTGATTGCAAAGCATTGTTGACTAAACACGCCCCCACCACTTGGGACGTGTACCATGTACGGGTACATCTACGGATACGGGTACACGTACTGTACTTGAGACGCGTATGGAGAAGTATCCCGTATGTGGGAACCTTTGTTAACGCCTCCCCGTGTCCCCACACACACACACACACACACACACACACACACACACACACACACACAAACACGCACACACGCACACACGCACACACACAGGATTGTTTGCATTTTTCTCATTCTACAATGTACTCTTCCCACAATATGTGAGATATCAAATATCAATAGAATTACTCATCTTTTGTCGACATTTGATTTCCTTACTTCAAAAGTATAGTTATTTTTAAATTTTATCGCATTCTCAATCCAAATAAATTAATAATGTACTATAGTATTTTTCTAGTTATTTCATATATATATATATATATATCATTGCCGTCTCCCACTTTTCTAAAAATGTCGTACCAATACCCGTACCCATCTCCACGCACTGCACTGCCGCAACCGCCTCTCCTGGTAACTATGTTGCAAAGCTAAAATGGCAAACTCCTTTCCAATTAGAGTTTTTTCGCAGCTCAACATGTGTAGACCATGGCCCCAGCCAATCAAAGGCGACCCAAAATTTCAAGTTTTTAGGGTTTTAAGAAAAATAGTTTAAATTAAAAGTCCATATGAACCCCCCATGTTTTTTAACGATTTTCTTGCCTTCTAATTAAGATTGCTGATATTAAATTTTTTTCACTTGAATTCGGCAAGGTTTTCTAACATTTTAGTAGTACATATTATAGTCGCATTGCAGTTCTACATCATTGGAGTCCTCAAGCTCTCTAGGAACTCTAGAGCTAGATCTACCTTTTTTAGAAGTGCCAATGAGACATCCACTCAATCACACCACACTTCACTTTCTCGACCTTCTCAAACATCACTGTAAGAGCTGCCAAGAAAACATCCAAGTTGGATAGCTCGAGTCAACGCTCCAATGCACGCATGGGCCTTGCTTATAATTGTTGGTCATGTGTCAATGGGCAGAAGTTGGATAGTACAAAGTACAAACAACAACATCTGTTTTCTTTTTTCCCAATTGGTTGCTATCAAGCACATGTTTTAAATAGTATGTAGTCTAGTTCCTCTCAACTTATGAGGAAGTCGATTGTGGAAGGATAATTTGTTATAATTTAGAAATTTTTCAAACATAAATTAGAAAATTGAAGAAAAGTATCCTCTTGCTAGAAAAAGTAACATCCCGCTAAAAATGTGGGGAAGGATGCGAGAAGAGGAGGGTTGTGTGTCAATTCTTTGTCTAGGACGTTTCCTAAGCTGTTTTTGTCAGACCCGAAATGTTACGGATGGTGAATCTATTGACTCCATTCGTTTTTGAATTTGCATGCCAATTATTGGCATTTCCAAGGCGTTTCA
This sequence comes from Taxus wallichiana var. yunnanensis, assembly GCA_018340775.1. Taxonomy (NCBI): domain Eukaryota; kingdom Viridiplantae; phylum Streptophyta; class Pinopsida; order Cupressales; family Taxaceae; genus Taxus; species Taxus wallichiana. The sequence continues at coordinate 361,923,334 of CM031235.1, read as the reverse complement.
GAGGCGTTTCTATTTGTGGGATGTTTCATAAACATTAGAAATGTGAATCACCAAACCCCTTAGGCATTCCTGGTAACTTGGCCAGGATGCATGTATGTCCCCAACCTGGGACAACCATCCATAGGTCATCCCAAACATTTCATGTATGCAAGGGGACACTTCCTATCTCTCTCCTCTTCTAAGCATTAGGAACATGGGAAGAGTGTCTACACCCTTGCAACTCATACTTGTATATGACACCGAGAAATCTTGTGGAGGTGCATGAAAATATAAAAGGCTCTCCAAAATAAGTCAAGGTTTGAGCTTTATGTCTTTGAATGGTGCAAAATCTAGATGAATAGAGGAAGAGATGGGCTAAGGCGACTTTTAGGGAGAAAAGCAGTATACAAATTGAGCTTCTTAGATAGAATCATAGAAGTAATGGGAATAAGCTCAAAAGACTCTGGACTATAAGCTCTTGTCATAGGCAAATGTCTTGCTTTAAAAGGTGTCCGCAGGAACCATCTTTGTTTAACTAGGGAAGCAAGAGTTTTAGGGTCATTCAAGATGTTAATCAACGTCTGTGTCAACCTTATTAGTCTTAGGAATGAGAACCCTTTCAGGCAACCTCGTTTAAGGAAATATGTTCTTGGTTCTCTTATAGTATTATCTGTTGCAAAGTGATTCCAATGAGGTAAATTCTTGCTAGCCTCTTCTATTTGATCATGGGTCTGCAATAATCTTCACCTTTACTCGTGTGTTTCCATTCTTTTCTATTGATTGCCATGTGCAGTGAGCTTAAAGCTCGAGTCATTTCATTCACGACTCTTCTCTTGTCCTTTGCCCTATTACTTTTGTGGTTTCTGTTATTCCTTCCAGGGGACTCCTTACTGCTTCCACTGATATTGCTGTTTTGGAATTTAATCTACTTCCCTTATGAATCTACTTCCCTTGTGAACGAAAGAATGAGGGTATTTTTAGTGTCTGCTTGCAAGGCCAAGAATTTAGCTTTCATATCATTGACATGGACAAACTCTGCCAACTGCCAAGGAACACTAAATTTGCTGTGAAGCACCAATACATCCGTAACCCTTGCATACCCTGCCTGGTATGTACTAGGTACAGATATGGTGCGGTACGGTATTGGTACGTCCCGGAGGTACATGAAAGTATTCGGGGCATACCTTGTCAAAAGCAGTGCTGTTGCTCATAAAAAAGTTCTTAATTTTTTTTTGGTTGACTCAGTCAACCTAAACACTAAAAACACATAAATGAATTAAAAATCAACTCTAAACTCCTCTAAAAAGCTATAAAAGACACTCAACCATTGGCAAAACACAAAAACAATTCCACACGCAACACAGGAGGAAACCGCCTTCTTTACTGGCTCCATACACCGCTTCCAAGCACCCATCAAGGTCAGCCTCATCCGAGGTACAGACCTGTGCAGAGGACCAAGGAAGAAGGGCCCAACAGGTCTTTAGCCAAGACAAGCATTTTCCAAACAAAATCATGATTCCACCCCAAGCCAAAAATGGAGGTGAACAAACGGCTCCACAAACTAAGAATCACATGAGAGAATGGCAAAGACAAAGCTGGAAAATGCGAGGATCTCATCACATTAGTAAGACACAGGTTTCATCCTCAACTTGATGGTAGGTTTGCTTATCAACTTGAACCCTTCCAACTGCAGCCCAGTAAAGGCCATTTTTTACCTTTGGATGGATGCTGGAAAATCATGGCCATCTCATTGCTCAATATCATCATCCAGTTCTTGCCTTTCTATTGGGGCTAACTACACATACGCAGTATAATGTTGAACTAAACACACACAGGATTACAAAATGTTTTAATTTCAAACATGAATATCAGAGCTGTGCCTAAACCCTTATATGAATATTTGTATTCTTATTGCCACATGATTAATGAAAATGTTAAATTATAAGTATATTGAATGTTTTGAACCTTATACTGAGTAAAATGAGAATATATATATATATATTTTTTGTACTGACGTACCCAAGATGTACCATACCCAAGGATTTTGAAAATCGACATACCCACGTACTTGTACCCGTATCCGTATCCTGGCAACATAGTAAATTTCCTGTTAGAAGAGACAGTCTTCTGCTTAAGAATCTGTAGTAGGAGCTAACAACAGTAAATGGGAGCTGCTGCTATAATTAAAGCTAATGGAAGACAAATGCATACAGTTTCTGATGTTAAACTGATGAGTTATTAGGGATGACCTAACTTATAGATCAAGCCTAGAAATTTGAAAAGTAATCTGAGACTGAAATCTGAGTTTGGTAAAAGATTTCGGCTATTTGAACAGCAAAGGACAGCACCAAATTTTTCAAAAACCCCAAAACAGCTATTTTCTATCATGATAGCAGTATTTCTGAAACATACACGAGGCTTGGGATTTTTTTGTGCGCCATTTTCATGTATAAGAGACTCCAGGAGAAGTATGGGCACTACATTTAACCAAAGACTGTTCTTCACATACTGCCTGGACAACTTCATTTATCAAACGAATCTTTTGTTAATTTACCTTTACTTCCTATTGCCTTTTGCATGTGGGTTAAATAAGCTCCCATGATAAACTTTCTTGATTTTCTGTTATCCTTTTTCCCTAACATCCTTAGTGTTCTTTATTCTTAAGAGATTTTAATGTCTCCTAATGTGAATTAGGATTTTCCACTTCAATTCCTTCTCAGCTGAAAATGGTACATGATCTTCAGACATTGTTTCATTTGAATGGCAAGGAGTTCATAAAAATCTATTGCCTGTAAATCTGAGTGTATTGAATTGTCTTCTTAAAGTTAGTCCCCAATGTCAATTGTGTTTTTTTAGTTTTTCGCTAAGTTGCCAATACGTTTGGGATATGGGTATGGGTACAGTGTACGTAGTATCCAATACGACAATTTTTTTTTGGCTTCATATACAGCTTTGGATACGGCCGTACAAAAAATAAATTTTCCAGCCTAAATAAGCTAACCACATTTTATGCATACGAAAGACAAAATAAGCTAAATAACCACAAAAAACAACTCACAATTTGTTGAGGGCTTAAATTAAGCACATGTCATGATATATTAAATTTAATTTATTACAGTAATGATCAAACTAGTATTCAATAATCATCATATTCCTCTTCATTGAGAGCATCAACATCAACATCATGCCATGGTTCATTAGAACCACATGGACTCAAAGCACTCCCACTAGGGCCACTACCACTAGCACCATCTTGTGCATGTAGGTCTTGTGGTGTTAAAAAAGCCTCCAATCCCTCGTCATCTAATGACAGGTGGGAAATGAAAGCATCCAAGTCAACTCTCTTTGGGTCAATATCTCAATGCTTTGTTGGCCCTTGTACTTTGCTTGCTGCTGGATAGAAGGTGCAAGTTGGATTGTATGTACACCAAACCTTCGGCCTTTTTAGCCCTTAACTTGTTGCACTTTTGTGTGTGGATGAAGACATGTACTCCAATTGTGCTTAGAGGAAGATGAACTTGCAACCTATCAAGGCAAATTCAATGCAAAATTAAAATTAATAAAATTAAACACTCAAACAAATTAATGAAAATTAAACACTCAAACTTAAATTTAAAAAGTTTAGACAAAAAAGAAAAAGAATCAAAAAAATAAAAACTTGCTGTGCCAAGACCTTGATTGCAAGAGGTGCATGTACAAAGATGATTGACCATGGAGGCACCGCCACATATGAGCATCCATCTTGTATTTGGACTTAAGAGTGCGAAGGCTATGACTGTCTTTGCTATGAAATTTCCAAACTCTCTAATAATCATGTCCTCAGCCTTAGGATCAAGGAAGAGCCTAGACAATGCCAACATATATCCCACATTGACTTTCACATCCTTGTATGGTGCCCCCTCCTTGGAAAAGAAAGGATCTTCGTGTTATAGAATCTAGGAGTCAATGCAAAGGCAAGGGGATGCAAAAGGGTGGTTATTTTGTTTCACTGCTTAATGAAGTATGAATGTACTTCTTTGAAAAATATCTTCTCAAGATCTTGCTCTTTGGCATTTATGATGGTCTTTATCATCTTAATCATTGAGTCGATCCTATAATATATCTCTCCCAAACATGACTGATCCATGTTAGTAAAGCAAATCATACTCATAATGGGCTTGGTAAAACTCAACAAGTATTCTACTCAATCCCACTAGGTGTCATCTAAGATCAATGCCTTCACTTTTTGGGCTCATTCAGTGTTTGATTGTTTCTATACAACCCTTAGGTTAGAAGTTACCATCCTACTAAGTGCCTTTCGCACCTTCACAAGTCGTCTCAAGATGATCATATGCGATGCGAATTGAGTTTCAACAACCTAATAAGAAATGAGAAACAATTAAAAAACTTTTGATAACTTTTGAGTACTATATTTTAAAAATAAAAAACTGGCATTTTAAATTAAAAAGATAGTTTCCTTACCTTCAAAAGAGATCCAAATGCGAGAAGGATCTAAAGATGCCTTGTGATTGGTGATGGTTGGTCACAAACATTTGGATCTCTTCACCCTTGGCATACACTTGCTTAATCCACTCAATTTTATTGGCCGACTTTTTCTGCATTAATTACATGAATCAACAACACATGGTGTCTAAAACATATACCCATACATCGCCTCAACTAACATCCCAATGGATTTGCGATTCTTGGCGTTGTCCATTAGGACTTGGACAACATTTTGAGGCCCCACCACCTTAATGGCTTCAAAGAGGATGTTGACAAAGAATTGGGCATCCTTCATATGCCCCTCACAATCAACTGCTTTAAAAAACATTGACCCTTTAAGGCATACTGCAACCACATTGATCAAAAGGCGGTTTCTCGCATCTTTCCATCAATTAAAAATGATGGATACTCTGCTTTGGTCCATGAAGTTTCTATATCGCTGCAATGAGGTTTCCACATATTTTTTTTTCCTTCACTAATAGGGTGGTGCGAAGCTTTTCATAAATTGACCCATTGTACCCTTTTAGAGCCTCATTGATTACTTTCACCATCTCTTGCCAATATGGTGATATGACAACATTGAATGAAAAACCATTTGCATACACACATCTTGCAATGTGCTCATCCACGATATGTTTCTCTCATTTTTAAAGGACCTTTCTAGTGGTCCTTTTGTGAAAGAGGTGAATCCTCATCTTGCATTGAGGTAGGCGTCATAAATGGTTGTGCAAGGTCACAACTAGGGAGATTGTACTAGATGGGGCAATAGGTGGCCTCCCGATCGAGATAAGTTCCATTTCTTGACAATGGATAACCCATTTTCAAGGCAAATGCTGCTTCTACATATACTTGTTCCTTGATATACTCGAAAACTTTGTCTTTGTTGGCACCCCTACATTGTTTTTCCCTTGCAAATTCTAATGCCATGACCCAATATTGCACACAAGTGGGCTTTCACCCGACTATATGAGCCTTTGAATACACCTTTGCAATCATGGCATCTCCAAACAAAACACCCACCACTGGAAGTTGCTCTAGTATTGTGACATGCCTCCATAACGGTGAATTCAGATCAAATTCTTTGAATAGGGATTGCCCAGAGGAGGTGGAATTAGCTGCCATTGTAGTAGTAGTTTTAGTTGTGCCTACAAGTTTAAAAACCAACACCATAAGCAAAGAAAACAATGGTTAAACCCTAGGCCCTAGGGCATAACATGTATGTATTATAAAAAATTTAATAAATGGAAAAACAATTTAAAATTTTAAAATGAAAACAATAAAATCAAAAGAAGCATTAAGCATGTGAAAGATTGAAAACAAGAAAATAAAATAAAACTTGAAAGTTAAAATCTTACCTTTAATGAATAATCCACAAATCCTCCTTTCAAGCTCCTCAATCACCTTGGTAGTGAATGGGCACTCGTACTAGCTTAGGAAAATGATTGCAATGCTTGTTGATGAAGTATCAAACCTAAATGAGCAAAATGAGAGGTACGTTGATTTGCTTTTATGTTTTGTTTTTGTGTTTTGCTTTTGTTTTATACATTCTATTTCATTTTTAGGGTTTCATATTGTGTTCTTTTTAAACTATGTAAAAGTTGAAGTAAAAAGTGTTTTTGTCCTGAAACGTACCCATATTGGTACCTAGGCCCTTGTAGGTATCACACCGGCATCTTAGGTTTTTCGTGTAATTATTTTATGTGATGCGATTTTCTTGTATGCATGCAATTTTTCTTTTTTTGTAATTTTCAAGTTCATAACTTCAAATATTGTTTTGTTGGCACGATTCTCAAGTATATGTAGTTTTTCAATATTACCTTCCAAAATTAAGGATAAAGAATAAAGGGTGTATGTATATATATATCTTCTGTTAGGGTCAAGTGCTTTATCATCTAAATATGAAGGTGGCAGCTTCTAAATTGTGATTCTGATTTTAAATGGCCACACTAGGATTTGAAATGTTTTTCTTAGCATATATCCAAATGTCCACTCAAACTGTTGTGAGCAAAATCTTTGGCCAATAAATTTTTCTGATTAATTGGGGGTTTGATGCTATTCCGATTCTTTTAAAAAATATGATAATTGTTATCAAATTTTTTATTGTTTTGTTGTTTTTCCTATTTTTCTGTATTAATTAATCTATCCATCTGGGATAAATAACTTCAAATATTATTTTGTTTCCATGATTCTTAAGTATATGCAGTTTTTCAATATTTTACCTTGAATAATAGTTGAGCCCTGTGTTTGTAAACATTATTGCACAACGATAAAGAACATGGTGTATATATCTTCTATTGAAGCTAAGTGCTTTATCGTCCATATATTTGAAGGTGTCAGCTTCTAAATTGTGATCCTGATTTTAAATGGCCACACTAGGATTTGAAATATTTTTCAAGCATATCTTTTTCCCACTTATCCTAATTTCCACTCTTACTGGTGTGAGCAAAATTTGTGGTTAATACACTTTTTCTGATTAACCCCAATACTCTTAATAATTGTATATTTTGTTCTTTTCCCCCATTCTTCTGTATTAATTTATTTATCTTTCTGGGATCCTTGGTTAATAATTGTCATTTTGGATTTTGCTAACATTGTGTTTTACTGTTGTGTACCCATTATTAGCTGTATGGATGTTTCCATGTTCTTCATTCATATTAAGTGTGATGACCGTAAAATGGGCATCGCCAAAGAATGTTAGTGTTGAGTGCTACTGCTTATATATTTATATATATTTTTCTACTAACAGGTGCACAGAACTTCCTTTGTAGTTGCACGTTTGTTCACGTTTTTGTAGATGTCAATTTTCAAATGCAAGAACTCTGCTTGCTTTAAATCATATTCTATTTGTTTAGCTAACAATAAGGAAATTTAATATGAGGCATGAATGCAAACTGGAACAAGATACAGGGTTATCTCATCAATGCGATAATATCTCTTAAATAGATTTGTTGTAAATTCGGGCTATATAGCTGATGGAGCTTGTTTTATCTCAATTTCAGTGACGGGGACCTTGAAGGGCTATGATCAACTGCTAAATCTTGTGCTTGATGAAGCGATTGAATTTCTTAGAGGTAGTCTCTTGCAAAACTTTATTAAAATATGAGAAAAATGCTTTTTGTGGATTTCTGTTTAGATTGCCACGATTACTGCAGGGAATTTTGTTGTGCAGCACTTTTTCTTCTAATCTTGATTTTATTTGATATTCTGGTAGCTGTAACAAGTTAATTGTCATCCCTACTGTATTAGAGTGTGGCAAATAGTACCCTAGTGACTTTACTGATTTTACCATATCACCAGGGGCACACAATTACCAATTTAGTGCTTGGGTGTCTCTCATCTCAATAGGCAAGCATCACCATCACAGCTAAAATTTGTTTTACCTTTATTTTGCATACGATACACATATTATATATCAGGCTTGTGGATACATATTATTGTCTCTACATACAACCATACATCATAATGCTGGGTATTGGAATCTGTTTTAGGGTTCTCCATATTTTTTAAAATGCCATGATTAACCACTAGTTTGGTGAAAATTTATGTGGTGAGCAGGAGCATTTCTTCCAATGCCTTTGTCTGCACACTTTTCGCTAACTGCAACGCATACAATGTAAAACATTTTTCAATGGTCAAGTCATATGGTTTGTGAAACACATATTATGTCTATTCTTGTTTGTGGTCATAATTTAAAACTACAGTAAAGGTTATCTCATAGTAAAGAAAAACAAAACAATCTAAAACTTTAATACTGTGGTACCTGACATCTGGTTCGAGCACTTGGCAATATGATATTTGGCACTTATTTTGACATTAATTCCATTTATACACAAATGATCAATCAAGGCACCCTCCTGCTCTTTCCCATGTCATCAGTCCACTAGACCTTAGCTATTTGCAGTTTAGATTTTTAGGAATCACTGCACTTTCTACAGAAACATATACAGACTTGTCTCAAAATTGATTCCTTGAACATCCTGGACAGGCTCTTGGATCCATGAAAGATTCGGCCATGATCATGTTCCACCTGCTATGAAACTATCCCTTGCATTTCCAATGGTTATATTTTCAAATGCACAACCTAACTTAGTCAGCTTAGGTAGTACTTTTGGGTTGGTTGAGTGGGAAGTCATTCCAATAGTCACATATAAAAACACATCTACCCTAAGCTGTTAGGGGCATCCAAGGATTCTCTATTTCATCCACTCTAAGAAGTACAAAAGCCAAATCTTTGAAACATATATTCCTTAGAGCATTAACACAACAAACTACCAGAATTCTGAATACATTTATATTGCTGCCCTAGATCAACCATGAGCCAAAACTTAAACATCAAGTGTGTGTTGCCAAGTGCGAGGGCTGGATCAAGGGCTCCATCTTATATTGTTTTATTCTCTATCATACACATCTCATCATAGGGTTGGGAGAACTAAATGTGGCCTGATCCCTCTTCGGAGTAGTGGTATGTAGCGCACTGCTCATCCCATTAGCTGGGGTGTGGTTGGTGGTTCAACCCAATCGTTACTAACTTTTTTTTAGGGTTATAACAAGGAGAAGTTATATCTTAGTACATGACATCGATTGCATAGAAACAAACCTAGAAATGATACCCCGAGAGGCAGGTGAACCTGAGCCCAAAATCCAAATCCAGCTCACAACATGAGGAAAAATTTGTAGCCCTACGGAAAGGGTTGGCCATGGACCTGTCCAAATTTCCACGAACTTATTTTACTGTTTTTTTGATCTTGATATGTCATAGACAACTTGATGACACCTTAATCTTTTTTCAGCACATCCTGAGCACTCTGTCACATCATCTGACCATGGTGGAACGCTTGTCTTTCTAAACCCCAATCTCTAATTGCGCTTTCATTATCTAAGGCAATTCTGTTGGCATATTCAAGATTAGCATAATTTAGGATTCTTTGGATCATTTATTCTAGTTTTGAATTATCATTATTGCGTAGTATGTTAAACTACGAACAAAAGCGTAATGTTGCATTACATTTTTGGTAAACCTTTTTATCTAGCGAACCACGCCAACCAAGTGTTTCAGTCTCCACCTTATGGTTTCAGATTTTCAGCCTATTCTCTCTAGTTTGGCATCTGCTAGGGTTTTATCAAAACCCTCCCTTACTTGGGTATTTCTTACCATACAAAATGGACGACATGCTTGCTGCCTCTCCCATAGATTTGTTAAGAATGAAATGACGCCTCAAGTTTGAGAACTTGTTAGGGCAAACCCTACTATGTTCACCAAATCACAAATTGAATATTTGCTTTGGCAAATTAACGATTTATGATATTGACAATCTCACAAGCCCTTGGCTCCTTCACCTCCCCCACGACAACAAGGACACGTTCGGCAAAGCCTATTCATATGGTATTGTTGGCACTCCTTGAACATGATTGGATAACACTATCCCCACCTACCAAGATTGACTTAACTAGAACCCAACATCAAAAGTTTGATAGTAAATCATGCCGTGAGTAGCATAGATGCACTGAGAATGTAACCAATAGGTGCTTAAAGTTAGGAAATTGGACTGATGGCCTTGTTGATGATGACGTTATTGCTGTGATGGAATTAAAAACATCAATAAATAAGACGGTTGCTCAGCTTGACAACATTGTTACTTATGAGCATGATGAGGTGAACAACCTCATTCATGTTGTAATCCCCCGGATCGTATTTTATCAAATCTCAACTCATAGAGCTCTCATTTATGAGGAGTCTTCGTTATGGTTGACGGAATTTCTAATGAATCATTCATTGTTTCCGACCACACTGATATTCATTTACAACATGAAGTTGTTTTAGAGGAACTTTGGTCCTTTGCAATCATTTCTCTTACACCCACGACTAAGTCTTGGCATTTCGAATGAGTCATCGGTCCCTTATGACCATGTTTAACACCTAGTTAAGATTCATGAAACACCAACGAACCTTTCATCTTTTAAGACCTAATGAATTTGCATATTATACAAAGAAACAAAATTTTTGATCGACCTTTGGTCATTTATGATAATCCCCACCCACATGCAAATCCGGACATTGTGGTTGATGACGAGACTTATAAGTAGGCATGTGCTCTACAACTTATTCCGAGCACGAGGCACACTATCAAGACATATATTGCCCAATCCCAATGGATGATAACCTTCTTAGACAATGATTAAACCCAATCGAGGAAATATGATTACTTTTGCAAGTAGAACATCACGCACTAGCCACATGGTTCTTAACTCTACCTATTGCTAATATACTTCGCATGGGCTATAGATATGGGGGAAGAGCTATTCAATCAACTTTGCGTAAGTGTTTAAAGTACATGCCCAAGAACAAAGGGGTTAACATCCCAAATGTTCCATATGTGTATCTCATTCGATCTATTACAACACCTATCATTACTTTGGCTTAGCCCGGCCATACAATCGCACACTAAGGTGCAACTTTCGCAAACCATTCAATGTTAGCCTTGACAAATAATGGATCTTAATACTATATAGATTCCACAACACCCACAGATACATATTCATCTCAATCGAGCTTCAACTCTTCTAGATTTCACCCCGTGTTACATAGTTGTGCGCGATACGTCACTAAAAAACAACCTTGCGAGTGTGACCTATAGGAGATACTAGTTCACTCTCTTGATACATAACGGAAGCCACAATTTACTATAACTACCTATGACCCACAATTTGCACACACATTCTCTTGCACCGACAATTCCAACCTTGTGAGTGTGACCTATACGAGATACTAGTTCACTCTCTTGATACATAACGAGGCCACAATTTACTATAACTATCTCTGTGACCCACAATTACTATAACTATCTCATGACCCACACACACATTCTCTTGCACCAACGATTTTAGTTACTACTCGCACAAGATTAATTCTCAAATTTTGATTGTGATTCGCTACCTCGCCTACTCCAAACCCATGACATGATGTACTTATATTGATCTAGGACCTCTACATAAGCACCCACATGATGACGTACCCATATAGCTCTTTGCTTTTCTAATATACAAACCTTGAACATAGCTCCCGTTATCACCGAATCACAACACCCTTTGATCTTGCTCAAGTGTGTGCGCTTGAGCTCACGGTGTGACAGGTAACATGGGTACTATCTCCAAGTTGTGGGCCTTGTTACTTGAGATAGACCTCCAGAGAAAGTTGGTTCTTGCTCCTAAACTACCTGCCACAATCTACTCTAATGCAGACAAAACTATCTTATCCTAATCTAACTTTCCAAGGGACCAGGAGAGAGAGTGCATGAAAACAAAGCCTACACTAAAGCGGTGATACACCAGAAAAGGAGGGAATGAGAATAGCTTTCCAATGTGTGAAAAATGGAAGCAAAATACATACTAGAGAGGGTGATAACAGTTCTCCACAATCTAACAATTGCATTCACAACAATATTTCATACACACACAATGATAATGAATCCTTGTAAGAGCATAAAATAGACACAATATATTTACAATAAGATTGAAAAGGCAAGAAGAATGCAAACAAACACAACAAGGGAAGATACATCCACAAACTTGCATTTATTGCTTCATGATATGCACAATTCAATCTATTACAAAGTAAAGGCCTGGATCACCATGCAAGGAGTCCACTACAAGGGCTTCACAAAAAAACAAAATGACAGAGTTTTGCTATTTAAAACTATCTTCCTTGCTTTACAATGAGCCCAACACTCTAATTTATAGAATTTGGAAGAGAGAGGATTGAAATCCCGAAATCTGCCTTTCAACCACTTGCAAGAGGTAATAAATGAAGTGAAATGATGGTATGTTTCTTGCAAAAGGCTCCCCATACTGTCCCATGACTTGCAGCAGTGAAAAATGTCTGCCCATGCTTCATTAAATGCATCTCCAACCACTAATAAAATCATTGTTCAGAACCTGACATGTTTTCCTTAAAATCATCATCAAAACTTCATCAATTTATGTATTTCTTGATTGCTTTGTGCGTGGTAATTCAAGTCATGATTCCAACGAGACCAATTTTGCAAAAATCCGTTGAGAATTGCAAAAGTTATGGTCTTCTGAGTGTGAGCAGCCATTTGAGTTTGTCGAGATTTCTTGCATTTCACGGGATTGATTGTTTAATTTTTTGGAGATGGAGATGTTTCTTTTCTTTTCACCCACCTACCCTCATTAAAAATAAGAAATCCAGTTTTTGTGGCGTAGATGTTGTGCCCTTTCCGAAAAGTCAAATTTTGTGAAAATTGGAGTTCTGAGTCAAAAGTTATGACTGTTTGAAGTTCGGGGTTGGCGCCATTCTTTTCCTTTGGGTTGCGGGTATCAAGGGTTTTCAGGAACTCATGTCCCTGCGGTACTTGGACCGTGTGGGCCTCCTTTCTTTGGCCGCCCGATTCGGGCTTGTCTGTCCCCCGCGCGTCTGCCGCTTGGCCCGGCCGAGTGGGTTGTTGACTCGACATATCTACATTGTTTTGAGAGCGGCGATTTCGGGTACTTTTGTCCCAGCCTGTCCCCGCTGACCGCACGTGACAAAATCTTCCGCCTTTGCTACATTTCGCTTAATTCTGCGTTATTTCGCTTTTCGGGCCCGATCGTCACGCGTGTTCCTGTGCCAACTTTTTTCGGGCCAACTTTTTTCGGCTTTTGCCGCATTTCACCGGCTCCGCTGATCGGCAATTTCGGTGATGCGGGAATTGGTGGCCCGATTAAACTCCATGCGGCGCCCGGGACGCTGGCCGACTTTAAGCCGCACTTATACATGATACTGCTTCCTTTCGCAAATCGACCAACTAGGTACGACCCGATTTGCACTAGAATAGGCTCTTGATTTCATTTTTTCAAATTTTTGCAAATTTTCACTAACTCCTTGAATTTTTTTTTTTGGATAGGTAAGAGAAAAGCCAAGGGATCCCTCAAAACTTGATTTTGGGCCTCGAATCATTTTTGCTTGCTCAAGCTTGAAGAAATTGTGCAAGTTATCAAAATTACCCTGGGGGTGAATTTTGGATTACAACTCCTTTGTCACATACTTATTTCTCCTACTATGATCTTTACTTAAATCATCACTACTCATTCTTTTCGACACCTAATCTCGAAATGACACCTACGCATACCTTGAGGATGCAATACATTTTAGGGGTTTGATATGATTGTTGTGGGAACCATTTTTGAAATTCTAATCAAATTTTGTAGACCGTGCTCTTGGGGCCTGTTCTTAATGTACAATGCCCTTTTCAATTTCCTTATTCATGAACTTTCATGGATGCTCTATCTGTTAGCATGTGCAAAGAGAACAAAGAGAAGAAAAATACGAGAAGACAAACCGCACCGCATCGAATGACCCATGCAGATCCAATTTATTATAGGTGGTTACAGTTCGGTTGAACAGTTACCAATCAATAACAAATACATAACCGCATTACATTCTATATAATGCTCTATATTTTAACACCCCCTCTTAATGACTAAACCGGAAACAAGACCAAGTTTGTCTCGAAATTTTACAAATGTCCTAAAGCCCATATGTTTAGTCATTAGATCTACAGATTGTGCCATAGGTTGTACTTCAAAATCAATAGTCCATGATTGTGTTGCGGTTGTTGAATGGAGAAGAACCACAAAACAAAAATTTGGTCGCATGAACAAAGAATATGGCAAGTGAACCACTGGGTCTTTGTTATGTGATTCATTGACCAGTGATGAATCATCAATGGTTGAGAGTGTCAACCCCATCTCCAGAGTGTTGGAATCAGAACCTCGGAGAGGTGGATTGAAAAATTTGTTCCAAGCTTGTGTAGCTTGTTGGAGTCTATACAAAGACTCAGTTATCCTGCAATCGAAGTCACCTCGATCATGTCCTTGCAACACCATGTAGTGCTCATCCAACTTTCTCAATAAGAGAAATGTGACCATCTGTGCAGTAGGAGTTAGAGCCAACTCCGCAATAGTAGGAGAAATAACCATCTCCATCTCAAGCAAGTGGTCTCCGTCTCAAGGCGAGTGGTAGAAGTGAGAACCAATTCCTCCGTCTCAAAAGAAGTGAGAACCAATTCCTCCGTCTCGGTGAGAAGTGGTAGAAGTGAGAACCAACTCCTCCGTCTCATCTATTTGCTCATTTATCCCGCTCTGTTGGGAAAGATGGTTCACAACACAATGAGCAAACTGTTCATGCTCTATTGTCTTTTGAGCAAGTACCTCACGAGTGAATGGCTTGGCATGCCATCTCACCATGCATCGTTATTGTATCTGGAATATTGGAGTCTCCATCCACAACAAATTGTTCTTCGTAATGAGGAAATCCATCCTCCCAAGGCATGGCCACCTCCATCGTACATCCGGTATGGTGGAGCTGTCCTCCCACACGTGCACTCATGTTGATCGAGCATCATGGATCAACATTCATGTTGATAAAAAGCGATAGTGACCACCTTCCTCAATACCAAGGGCAATTATCCTGCCTCTCTGTTTCACATCAGAGACAACACACTTTTTCCCATAGAAATCCACAAAAATATTGGGATTTTCAGTTAATTGTCGAATAGATAGAAGATTCTTTTGTAAAGAAGGTACATATCTAACATTCCGTACCAATAGTTTATGAGCATTATTCAATACAATGCATATATCTCCTATCCCTTCTACTGCAAGTGATTCTCCATCAGCTAGTACTATTGATTCAAAAGATATTTGCATAGTAAATGAAACATACTAGTCCCTGCGACATGAAAAGTGTGCGGACGCACTAGAGTCAATGATCCAACAACTAGTACCACTGTCATGCGAGCATGATGTCGTAAGACAATAAAGAGCATGCCCGTCATCCGAATCCCATTCTTCTGCAATTGCTGCCACATGTTCCTCATCATATGGCTTTTTTTTCTGTTGCGAAAGATCATACTTCCGCTTCCGATAATCTTTCTTAAGGTGCCCAACCTTGTGAGAGTAATAACATGTGACCTGATATCGAGTGGAAGACTCACTAGAATGACGTCTCCACTTTCCTTTGACTGTGTGACAAGAGCACTCTCTGATTGGTCACAATTAGATTCTACTTGAATTTGTCTCCGCTCCTTTTGCAACAGGTAGGAACTTACCTTGTCAAACGTGAGTGTTTGACTTTCAACCATTAAATGGAGTGCCTCCACAAATGACTCATACGAAGAAGGTAAGCTGTTTAGAACCAGAGCCACCATATCATCGTCGTCCACCTTTTTGTTGATGGAAGATAACTGGTCTTGGAGGTATTCCATCCGAAGTAGGTGCTCAGACAGTGAACCATTTTCTTGTAACTTTACGGAAAAGAGCATATTCTTCAGGTATAAAACCCGACTCTTTTCTGACGTCTGATATTTATCCCTCAGACTAGCCCACAATGTGCTTGCCACAGTGGCATTCCGCACTTCCGGTATCATATCATCCGACACCGATAACTTGAGAAGCAATAACGCTTCCTTATGATGTTTGTCATAATCCTCAAAGTTTGTCGTTGGTCAAGTTTCACTACCCGTGATTATTTTATCACAATCACAAAATTTTCGCAAGCGTTAAAATTTTATGGCTCCATACATTGAAATTAGTGCCCGTTAATTTGTGTCTCCGACAAAGTCAAGTGTGAAATATTTGCCATTTTATTATTCCAAAGTAACAAAAATAATAAAATAATATTTTGCCCACACTAATAAAATGATATATTATTTATTCCAACAAATATTACTTATTCCAGCAAGTAATATTAAATTAATTACTCACATGTAAAGCACCTTTGAACTGCCCTTGAACTATATTTGCATTAATAAATATTATTAAGCATGGATGAATTAGGGCCGAGTCTTTAACGTCCACAAATCTGCCGTGTGTCTTTGAGAGCAGTAGCCACGCTTCTTTCTCCCCACGACTTTTAGAAAAACCTCATGATTTCCTTGTTTTGTGACTACGACCTGGTAGCACATACACGAGCCCACGTTTTCCTCCTTTCTTCACACGATGGTGCCCACAGGTTCTCTTTTTCTTCACCATGTTTCTCCTTCACACTGGATGTTTGCTTTGCCTTATAACGCCACATTTTCTTTGCACGCCTCGCCTCCAAAGCTGGTCATGTTTTTCTGCCCTGCATACACGAACCACAATTTCGACAGCAAACTACGACTTCACATAGACATGAACCACAACTCTACGCCCTCGAACTGCCCACGTTTGACGTTCTACATGACTTTATGCCCTCGTACGACGTCTTCTAGGCCTCGAATGGTTGTTTGACCATCTCATGCTGTGCGAATGGAGGAATTTCTTCCTTCTTTGCCTTAGCGACTGGTAGCCTACCACTTGCAAATACAGTCTTTTCTTCCCTTGCTTCTCTCCTCGTGTCTGGTATTTTTCTCCAAATACCTTCACGTTTTACCAAGTTCGTGCCTTGTTAGGGCTTGATCGAATTTTCAGTTCGTGCCTCTTGGAGGCTTCCTCGAACTGTAACCCCTGACGCCTTACGATACCAATGTTAGCATATGCAAAGAGAACAAAGAGAAGAAAATACAGAAAGGCAAACCATTGCAAGCATCGAATCGACCTGTAGATCCAATTTATTATGAGGTGGTTACAGAGGCTAACATAGGTCTAGCTTACCAACCGAATAAAAAATACATAACCGCATTACATTCTATATAATGCTCTATATTTTAACACTATCTTCATTTCCTTCCTATTTTTTTTGGTTCAAAACCATTCCCACTAGTATTAACTTGTACTTGTTAGTAGATCCATCTTCTTTAAATTTTATTCTATATACAAACTTGAAAACTATAACATTATTGTCCTCAGCGAATTAGAATCTAGTAGTTTACATGTTCAAATGCTACACTTTTAAAAATCGGAACCGGACTTGGAATGGTCGAGGTTCGGACCGGATTGGAATCGAACCGGACGGTTCAAATTTTATGAACCGGTTTACTAAAAACACATAAAAATTTACATTTTTAATAAAAACGATATATTTGAAGGATTAGAAACCATGATTCCAACAATTACTAGGTATAAAATATGCGAAATTTGCTCATGTATATACTATATAACATGTAAGAAAGGTGTTTATAGCAAAAGGACACAACTCCAAGTAAGAAATGTATTAAAAGCGCTTAATTAAAAATTGAATTTTTATACTGTCACCGTATGCATGCATCTTTACGACTTGGTTGGTTCAGTTGGAACCCAAAAATGATGTGATCGACCGGTTTTGTACCAAACCATCCGGTTCATTACAAAACCAACGATTTGATACCAAATTGGTCGAACGGTCCGGTTTTTAACCGTTCATGCTTAATGAATCTGTTGAACCAACCGGTTCCAGCCACATGGCAACTCACTTGGTTTTTAAAATACTAGTTTAGGTATGCATTATAATTTTGTATTCTTCTTGAATTTTCTCCGTATTTCAAGTTATACGACTCCCCATATATATGTTTTGTTTCTTCCCTTTCGCTTTTCCATAGATTTGTGTTCTTTAGTTTGTCTTCTATGTAGCCGAAACGGCACCCCCAGGGCCGTCGGAGCGGTACGAGAGCGGGAGCGGCAGGGGCCTCACGGAAGCGGATCTATGGAAAAACCGCCCGCTCCTCGCCGCTTTCCGTAGGCCCCTCGCCGCTCTTTGCTCGCTCCCAAGCCGCTCCTGCCGCCTTAAAAAAGACGTTTTTTTTTTTAATTTGTTTTTAATTTTTTTCATGTTTTAAAAGCCCAATAACATAAAAAAATTAAATATTCTTCTAATTTACACCCTAAAAGCTAACTCTAAGCAATAAAACAAAAGAACAACACAAAAACAAAACATAAAGCAAATAAACTTACCTTTGGCTCTCCAAAATTGCATTGTGCTTGTCTAGGGTTTGAGGAGCTATTGCTAAGCTTGTAGGAGTGTGAGGAGTTGTAAAGGAGGAAGATTTGTGGTTTACTAAGTGAAGGTAAGTTTTTTTAATTTCTAACCTTTTTTTTTTTTTTGTTATTTAATATTTCACACATTACATTTTGTTTGCTTATGTTCATCATTTTTTTGCTTATGTTCATCATTTTTTTGCTCTTTCTATTTTTTTTTTTAATTTTCATTGTTCAATGCATGCCATTGTTTTCTTTGCTTATTTTTTTTTGAACCTTGTAGGTACTTCTACAATGGCAACAAGTTCTGCTTCTTCTGGGCAATCTTTGGCCAGGGATTTTGACCCAAATTCACCATTATGGAGGCATGTAACAATACTTCAACAAATTGCAGGTGGTGGTTGTTTTGAATGGAAATGCAATGATTGTGATGGAGTATTCAAAGGCTCTTACAATAGGGTGAAAAGCCACTTGTGTGCCATAATGGGTAATGGTATAAGAGTATGCAAGGGGAGGAATAATGTTGGGGTGCCAAAAACAAAAGTTTTGGCATATATCAAAGAGCAAGAAGATGCAGAGGCAAATGTGGCTATGAGAGTGGGTCATCCATTGGCCAAAAGAGGAGGTTCATCTCGTTCAACGAGGCCTCTTGTTGCCCCATCACCTAGTGGATCCCCAATTGTGGCCATGCCACATCCATTTGTGGCTCCTACCTCCACGGATGAGGATGCTTCCCTTGCACGAAAGAAAAGTAAGACAAGAGGGCCATTGGAAAAGGCCTTTTAGAATGAGAGCAAGGAAATTGCAGATGAACACATTGCAAGGTGTGTATATGCTAATGGGCTTTCTTTTAATGTTGTGAGATCACCTTATTGGCATGAGATGGTGAAAGCCATCAATGAGGCACCAAAAGGGTATAAATCACCAGGATATGAGAAGACCGCACCACCCTTTTAGATAAATGGAAAAAAATATGCGGAAACCTCCTTACTGAACCAATTAGGGACTCATGGACCAAAACAGGTGTGTCCATCGTTTGATGGATGGAAAGAGGCAAGAAATTGCCCTTTAATCAATTGATTGCGGTATGCCCTAAGGGGGCAATACTTTTTGAAAACGGTTGATTGTGAGGGGCAAGTGAAGATGCCCAATTCATAGCCAACATTCTCTCGAGTCCATTGAGGTAGTGGGGCTTGAAAATGTTGTCCAAGTCATAACAGACAACGCCAAAATTGCAAAGTCATGGGGGATGTTAGTTGAGGCACGGTATGGGCATATTTTTTGGACACCATGTGCCGTGCATTCATTGAATTTAATGCTAAAGAAGATGACAAACAAAATAGAGTGGATCCAAAAGTGTATGAAGAAGTCAAGAGATTCAAATGTTTTTCACCAACCACCACATGTCACAGGGCATTTTTAGATCATTCTCGCAGTTGGAGCTACTGAAGGTAAGGAAAACTTTTTTCTTTTTTCTTTTTAATTTAAAATTTAAATATAAGTTTTTTAGTATTCTTTTAGTTTTCAATTTTATTTTCAATTTTTGTTTCTCATTCTTATTAGGTCGCTGAGACTCGGTTTGCATCGCAAGCAATCGTCTTGAGACGACTTGTGAAGGTGCGAGAGGCACTCATGAGGATGGTTACCTCCAATCTTTGGTCTATATGGAGGCAATCAAACATTCAACGGCTCAAAAAGTGAAGAACATGATCTTAGAGGACCCTTGGTGGGATAGAGTGGAATATCTGTTGAGTTTTACGGAGCCCATTATGAGCATGATCCGGTTTACTGACACGGATCAGCCATGTCTAGGAGAGATATATGACGGCATCGACTCAATGATTGAGAAGATAAAAGTCGTCATAAATGCAAAAGAACAAGATCCCGAGGAAATATTTTTCAAACAAGTGAAGTCAATCCTCATTGAGCGGTGGAACAAAATGACCACCCCATTACATCTACTGGCTTTTGCATTGACTCCTAGATTTTATAGCTCAAAGATCCCTTCCTTGCCAGGGAGGGTAGCACCATACAAGATGCGGAAGTCAGTGAGGGATATATGGCGGCATTGGCTAGGCTCTTCCCTGATCTTGAGGCCCAAGACCAGGTTATGGTAGAGTTTGGCAATTTCATAACAGAAACAGGTCATAGCCTTTTCGCTCTTCGGAGCAAATACAAGATGGATGCTCATATGTGGTGGTACCTCCATGGTCATACATTGGTTTACTTGCAGGCTCTTGCAATCAAGGTTTTGGCACAAGTAAGTTTTTAATTTTCTTATTTTCTTTCATTTTTTTGTTATAACTTTTAGTTTTTAAAAATTTAAGTTTGAGTGTTTAAGTTTGAAGTTGAACTTTGCATTGACTTTGAAGTTTGGGTTGCCTTAATAGGTTGCAAGTTCATCTTCCTCTGAGCGCAACTGGAGTACATATAGTTTCATCCACTCACAGAAGCGCAACAGGTTGGGGGCTAAAAGGGCTGAAGATTTGGTATACATACATTCCAACTTGCGCCTTTTATCCCACAAGCAGCCGGAGTACAAGGAAGGGTCAACAAGACATTGGGACATTGATCCAAAGATAGTTGACTTGGATGCTTCCATTTCCCACCATGGAGCATATGATGATGAGGGAGTTCTGTGGCACCACGAGACCTACATGCACAAGGGGGTGCAACTAGCAGTGGCCCTAGTGCAAGTGGTTCGAGCCCATGTGGTTCTAATGAACCACGTAATGATGATGATGTAGTTGATCTTGATCCTCTTGATGAAGAGGAATATGATGAATATTGACAATGAAAGATAGTTTGAACTTTGAATATTGATCTATGATTGAATTTAATATATCATGAGATTCATGACATTCACATTGTGTTCGATTTAAGTATTTTAATTTAACTTTTAAGCTTTTAAGTTTCTAAGTTTTATTGGTATCCTAGCTTGTTTGTTGTGGTTATTCACTTATTTAGCTTATAACTTGTCTTTCATATGCATAATATGTGGTTAATAATTAAATTCCTATTTAGAAGGCTGAAATTTATATATTTTTAATTTTATATAATTTTTGTACTACTGTATCCTATGCCATATCCGGGGTCAATTTTTTTTTTTGCCGTTTCCATGTATCGGATATTCCGTACCTGCTCTTGTATCCAAAACGTTTCGGCTACTTAGTTTGTCTTTTTGTTTCTCTGAATGTTATGGGCATAGCCCCTAGCTGATTGTGTATCATCCTTTTGATCAATAAGGCTTTAGAGAATCGAAGGCCCTGAACTATCATGTTGAATCTTTGATCTTTTCAAGAATTTGCTGTCCTGCAGTTATAACTGCTTTTATATAATTTCGACAATTAAGAGATGTTCTTTCCCTGAAATGAGCTCTGTTACATTGTCTTTGTGTAGATGTTTGAAATAAGTTTAACCTTGTTTAGTGTTTGGAAGTTGTAGAATATTCTGAACAATGATACTGGGGCTAATCAAATTATTGAAGCTGAGTTGGTTCTCTTGGCCCATGTCTACGCTGCTTGATCTTGTTGGAGCTTTGAACCATATGCCAGTGTACATGTTAACTAGAATGCCTTTTCGCTTACCCAAGCTAAGAAATGAATGGTCATGTGGTTGTGTGAGCTCATGTTTTTGAGTAGGGATCTTTGTCTCTGATTGACTTGGTCTTTGTAAGCAAAGTATGGCTTCTTCTGAGCTTTGTATTTTTTTAAGTGTCTCCTCAGAGGAGCAAATTCAACAGGAGTCATCTCTAGCTGCAAGCATTGAATTACCAGGAAAAACAGTTCATTAAATTTGAGTTGCTCCATGATTTGGTGCAGAAATGTTGTGGACGGTGAAATATGTAATGTCCCCTTCTCAAAATTAACCCGTAAAAGTACCCTTAGTCTAATTATGCTGAAAGGCGTTTACACAAGTACAAAGCCCCCTCCCCATCTGACAACATCTGACGGTGCATATTGCTTGCATCAACGACCATCTGAACGGTGGGAAATTACTGGCAGCGACAGAGATTACTAACAGGCCAAACAAATCAACAAAGCCCTGTATCCTGATCTTTGCAGTCATTGCAGGAGCCGTGGCCTTCCTTTTGTTCTTTTCAACAGTATTATGATTAATTTACTGGAGATGCAAGAAGAAATCTCGAGTGTTGGCCCCAGAAGCCGTGGATAACAGAGGGATTTCAAATGAAGGAGTCATTCAGGTAACAGGACAATGCCAAGAAAACTTGTTAGGGACTGGCAGCTCCGGCTCTGTGTTAACAAGGTTTGAACCGGTACCTACAATCAACTTTTTCAACCAGAGTAGCTCATCACCGACAAAGAGGATGCAACAAACAACTTCACCAGGGCCCTCTACACCTGTAAGTAGTTCTACTCCAAAACTCACAACTACATTTTATTTTGTGTGTGTTTCACGCTGTAGGAGGTGGTACCGGTACAGGCCTTAGATCTCTGCTCCTGGAGAGGCTCTCTGTGGATTATGGGAAGAAATCCAAGTTAGGTTTCACCGTTTACCCTTGACCACAAGTCTCCACATCTGTGGTGGAACCCTACAACAGTGTGCTCTCAACTCACTCACTGTTAGAGCACACTGATGTTTCTGTTCTGCTAGATAATGATGCCATTTATGACATCTGTCGTCGTTCCCTTGACATAGATTTCCCTACTAATTACAATAACCTTAACATGCTTACTTACCAGGTCAGTAATTATTTACATCTTTTGCATTATTTGCATGCCAATGTGACTCTGTTTTTTCATAAATTTACTCTGCTGTAAATAGCATTTTGTGTAGATCCCGATTTCAGAGTTCTTATTTGTCTTTGGCGGTGTTTTGGGTTTATGGTATTTTATGGTATTACAATAGGTTATATCTTCTTTAACAACATCTTTGCATTTTGATGGTGCTCTAAATGTGGATGTGACAGAGTTCCAGACTAATCTTGTTCCTTACCCTCAAATCCATTTCATGCTTTCATCTTATGCCCCTGTGGTCTCTGCAGAGAAGGCTTATCATGAGAAAATTTCCATTGCGGAGATTACAAACAACACCTTCGAGCCCTCTTCCATGATGGTGAAATGTGACCCCCACCACAACAAGTACATGACCTTCTGCCAAATGTACAGGGGAGGTGTTTTCCCCAATGATGTAAATGTTGTTTGTAAAACTGCGCCAATATCAAAGTTAAATCATGAAATCTCCTAGCCAAGAGCGTAATTACCCGTGCATGTGGACACCCACAAGCCTGTTTTGGAGTTTCTGAAAAAGCAAATCGTTTGACAGGTTTATGCAAAGTCAAGCCCGGGAGATTTTTGCCGTCCATAGAAGGACGCAAAGATGGCAGAGCAGGAAGATAAGATGATAAAGGACAGGAAATCGTGCCCTTCCCTGTCACTACCCACTGTGGGATCTTCATTCAATTTGGCTGCCAAAATGTTGATGCCCAAAGGAGAAAAAAATTGACGGTGAATAATGGAATATGTTTCACATGATGAGGTACATGTTTATGTTCATGGTCTGGCTTTTTTGTCGATTTTGAGGAAGCTTTTGTACCATTTTTTCTCCCCAATTCCCTTTCCCTCCACTGGATTTTTGGAAAGTATTGTTCCCATAGCTGTAGGGTTTCCCATTTCAAAGGAAGAAATGACCTCCAATTTGGGTCGCCCCTCTCTTAGAGCTATAGGCAGAGCTGCATAACCTTACTTTTTAGATACATATAAGTCTATGAAAGAATAAAACAGGAAATATAATACTATGTGTCTTTAACACCTTATTTCAGTCTAGAGGGCCTTGATGCCCTGCAACTTTTTCCTATTCTTTTTAAATGTAAAATACTACAATTATTCATTTTATGTTCTCTTAACATGAAGAAATTAATATTTGTAAATTGTTTTTTAGGGCAGTATAAATTCAAGTGGGTCATACCAGCCACATTTATTTCTATATTCTTCTTTCTTTTCCATGTGCTTCGTGGAATTTATTTTTCCTTTCTCATTCTTATTCTCCTTCACTTATTAATAATGATATCTATAACAAAGAATGCTCAAGGAGTTCCTTGACAAAGCCAGCTTCGATCAGTTTCATTTTGGCTTCATAATTCAATAGATTTGGGGAGTGAGGTTCATAAATATTTGAATTCGTGTCTTTTCTTCTGATTTTGTCTCTGCTTTACCCTCTCTGTGTCCAAAAGGATTGATTAGTCTGTGTTCTAAAATTCTGTTTATTATTCAACTAAAATGGCCCTTATCTTTTGGTTAATCTGGTTTGGTTCAACATTCTGTATTTGTCATGAAAGCATTTATATTCTAGTTAAATGTTTTTGCTGGCACATGAACAAAATCGTGGTGAATGACAAGGAATGAATATATTTTATATAACTCTTTTTAGATATATTGCTGTGAGTTTAAGGGTGATAACATAGGTGTGAAATTAAGGTTACAATTTTTAATGGTATAAAACCCTGTATTCCTGCTTTGCTCGTTTTGTGGACAAAAGAAAGTGATAAAATACAGATCATTGGGGTAAAACAGTTTAATATATATGGCACTTTTCGTGAATAAGTGTTATTAAAGTTAAAATATTAGAATGTAAACTAGTAAAGGACGATTTTAGAGTGGTATATATTGGAATTGAGGTAGTATAGTATGTATATATAGGTATATAAAGGAAATTTTGTGTTTATGTTGAGATTTCTATAATGGAAGCAAGAGGTAAATACCTAGGTCGACATTGAAGGGCATACCACCATACATTGATCACAGTATCATCATTTGTCACAACGTTGATTTGAGGTCTGGGGAATTGGCCATTGATGAGGATTCACAACCAAAAATAAAGAAATCTGAGCAGCACCCACATTCTACTTCTCAAAAAATATACAACACAGAACACAGAATACCAAACTGTCAGGTGAAGCACTACCAATTTCTTCTTCTTTAAAGGATTGAAGACTTAGAGAAAACGGAAGAATTTGTAACAAGAGACTATAATACTAGTTGAGACCATTCTATGTGTCTAGGAAGACCAAGATGAAGATAACATCAAGGCAATCTAAGATAATTAAAAATGTTAAGAAACAATATTTAAATCAAGCATACACAAATCTTTATCCAATCGAATTCCCTTTGCAATTTATTTTTTGAATCAGTTTGATTCTTTTCCTTTTGGCTGGACTTTTGAAATGCCTGCCTTCACTGCAAAGTGCAAACAACATGGTTTTTGGGTACAAGATGGAATTATACTATGAATTGAGTGCAGCCCTGTTATCACCAGATTTAAGACAGGGATTGTCAAGATTAGATATGTGATATTGAACACTCTATTTCATTGCAAGTGAATTCAACTCTGCTTCAACATTTGTCAGTTTGAGACACCACACACGTTTTTTAAACAACGAACTGAGTTGTTTATTGTGGGCAGAATTTAGAGAATTTCTGGGTGAAAATTCCTCCTCTATATTTGATAAAATTCTACTTGCTAAGCTTGTTTTGAAAGATGCATTGCTCCATAACAGTCTCAGGGATTTTATTCCAACAAGGGACATACTTCTCCGTGGATGAAAGTGGAAAACCTACAAACAAAATATCATAAACCATAATGTAGACTTGATTTTTAAATCTAAAAGTGAAATCTTTAATGCAAACGCAGGGAATCTTCAATAGAAATCCTGATATCTTCTTATACATCATATTAATTTTGTTATTATAAATTATATACAGGAAATGGTAACTAACTATTATAACTACCTTTTATTAATTACATTTAACTATTTTTTAAAAAGTACATATATTTATTAACTATTTTATATGTTTACAATCATTACATTTTGACGACTTTCATCGGATAAATTGCACCCAAAAAGTGACTTT
The DNA here is from genome assembly GCA_018340775.1 of Taxus wallichiana var. yunnanensis. NCBI lineage: Eukaryota > Viridiplantae > Streptophyta > Pinopsida > Cupressales > Taxaceae > Taxus > Taxus wallichiana. Next base: position 361,897,130 of record CM031235.1, on the reverse strand, counting down.
CACCTAATAAATTACAACCTGAAAATGGTCGTAGCACATATGTGACAAATAAACATTTGTTAAAAAAATTCTCGGGAAAAAACAATCTCATCAAGCAACTCCTATCAGAGTATGGTAAAAAATTCTGCAAACGTAAAATAAAGATCATGTAGCTGCCAGTTCCATTTGAAATTTGAAGAGACCACAGTCCCAAACAGTATTGTATTCTCCCTTTCTTCCCTTAGGGCCCATTCTCAATGAGAAACATTGCCCCAAAGCTTCCATATAGCCACAGAAGAAGCACCCGAGTGCAGAAGGGCTCAAATCTAGGACTTCTCATGAGGATATCAAGTACTGCCCCATTGGAATTTCGGTACTAAGCTGGGAAGGATTGCCAGATATGTGGATGATTTGAGAAGTACAAATTTAAGCTCTTGGGGCTGTCCCTTGATGATGTTGAGTCACATACAACATGGATATCAGATATATAAGTATTTTCCCTTGGAAACAAGGTGAGGTACCCTATACTGGCTGACCCTAATAGAGAAATCATGGTGTGGTTGAACATGTTGGACTCAGATGAGATTGGAAAGCCATTGGCATCCAAATTCCTATATATTGTTGTCCCTGACAAGAAGGTATGCACCCCGAAATGATCCCAATGTTTAATTTTTTTGGAAAAATCCTAGAAAATCCTCAATTCTTTAATAATTTAATACAGAACTAAAACATAATTTATTTATTTGAAATCACAATTTTTTTGTAATCATGTAACAAAATGTAAATTTCATAGAACAGATTCTAAACAAATGGTTGAATGGATATTTGTATAAATCTTGTTTAATCTATCTCTGCAGTAATTATCCCAGAAATCCCGCTTTAAGGACTTAAATTTTTAAGAATAATGGAATTTACATTAAAAAATTGTACAACAAAATATTTTTCACAAACCTCGTTTTTAAGTTTTTGTGAGTTTAAGAATTATATCTTAATCGACTTTAAGATATTTTATTTTACTTCCGTTAAAAAACAATTGAAATGAATTCAAACAATCTATTAAATTATAATAAAGTCTAAGTGTGGTATCAATTATCAGCCCCCACTGTGGTCGCTTGGGGGATCTTGCTAAGATTCAAAGGGCTATTTGCATGATTTCAAACTCTACTAGTGTTGCTGAGGTGTTCTCTAGCATTGATCACAAGTTTGATCTCATGTATGCCAAGCGTGCTTTCGTCCACTGGTATGTGCATGAGGGTATGGAAGAAAGAGAATTTTCTGAGGCTCGTGAGGATCTGGCTGCTCTGGAGAAGGACTATGAAGAGGTTGGAGTGGAGCCTGCTGAGGGTGATGAAGATGACAGCGAGGAGTAATGATTTTTCTACTGTTATTACTATTGGAAAATTCTGATTCAGTGAGTTGGGCTTTTGAATAGAGGAACCAATACTTATCGGTTTTATGATGTAGTTTCCTTTTAAGAGATTGCTTTTTATTGTGTTATGAATTTCATTGGAAATGTTCATATCAATTGGTATTTAGCTGAGTATTTCTCTTGAATTCAATGGTTATATGGTTTTCTTAGTTATGTCCTTTATATGATGAGGTCCAAGGTGTCTTTTCCAATATGAAAGATAATGGCCTGTATATTATAAATGATTTCAAATAAGCTTTTTTTTTTACTTTTCATTTTCAAAAAGATAAAAAGAAATGAAAATTGAGGAAAGTTTAACAAATGGGGAGTAAACAAAAAGGAATAGATAATTTGACAAATGGTGAACTCCAGCAATCTTTGAGTTGGGACTAATGAATAGTGAGCAATGCCAACTATATACTACACCAAGTGACATTGACATTTCACAAGGTATGGAGAATATATTTCGAAAGAAAGTTAGACCAAGTAGTCGGGAATGAAGACTAATGTAAAAAAGGTGACACCAAGTCACTTTTTGATATTGGCTTTCAAGAGTTTGAACCAAGTAACATTGATATTTCACAAGCTTTAGAGAACATACTTGTCCCAAAGCACTAATGAAGACTATGCAATGTCAAACTCTAGAGAATATATTTTTAAAGCGAGACCAAGTAGTCTCGATGAAATAAAGTGATATCAAGTCATTTTTGACATTGACTTTCAAGAGTTGAACCAAGTAACATTGACATTTCACAATCTTTAGAGAACATACTTGTCCCAAAGCACTAATGAAGACTATGCAATGTCAAAAAGTATATCCCACATCAAGTTACATTTCATTGGCTTTGTTATGAAATGTAGTTGTGCATTATTATGTTAGGAATTAGTTGGAAATGGGACCAAGCACAAAGGATTGATGCCTAAAATGCTCCATAACAATTTGGGCCTTAGATAGTAACAACTAGTGTGGATTTTTACGCTGAAAGGTGTGTCCGAGTTGGAGTAGGGGTTAGTTTGTCTAACATCGAAGGAGATTGGGATGGCTATGATGGATTTTGGGCAAACATTGACAATACAACGCAATACATGTTGTCCACATATTTTTCATTAAATACATTTGAATTAACCACATATGACTATCAGAAACCCATGAAGCTCAATCAACAGAACAAGCACGGTAACTTTGATCTCTCTGTCTATTTTCTCAAGGGTTGCAGGTCATAAGATATTTTTGAGGTAAGAAATTATATTGGTCTTGTGGTGACTAAAACTTCATAGAGCTGTGACAGAGGCTTGTTTGCTATTGCAGTTCTAGATATTAGTGACACCATTATTGTGGAGAACGCTGCCGTAGTAAGTGGTATGCATACGAGGCCACAACCTTTTCAATTCAATACAAATGTTATAATTATAATTTTAATATATTTACAAAAAAACTATAATAGATTGTCATTTGTTTGTAATACCATTCCTTAAGACATAGCAAGCACAAACAAGCAAAAAAATTATAATTGTGAGCTTATTGGGAACAATTATCAACCTTGGCATGTCATCCAAGTGCCTACAATAACCAACTTGTGTTCCTACAAGGAATTTGTAGATATAAATGGGTTGGAAAAGACATTTGTACTTCTGAACGATTAGGAGCTTCTATTCCAACTCCATCCTACCAAAATCCCTTTCAATCAATCATACTCCACACCATGTTCTCTTTCTTTTTCATCATAACAAAAAACTAACTTTTGATACTATTTTTTGTCACTTCATGCACATAAACTAGTTATCGCTGCTAAAATTGATAATTCAAGGTATTGGAGGCACAAGTAGTAGTTAGATCTCATAACTACTATTAGGTCAGTACTCTTATCTGTAGAGTCTTTAAATAAGTCACCTTTCTTATTTCTTGTACCAACTTGAGTGGTTGCCTTCAACATTTCTTCATCTACCATACATGCTTGTTTGCGCATACCAATTTAGGAAATCAAACTTCTTGAATGGAAGGCACTATCATCTTTTCAAGATTCTCTCAAACATGTTGAGTATATTCTCATCGAGGTGACAAGATTCATTAGCTCCAAGGTGCTTACTAAGGTCAATTGTCGCTTGTGCGAAGCTTTTCCACACTTAAAAACATCCGTTTTTGGTAATAGATCCATCATTCTCATTAGTGAACTTAGCCAATTTCTTCATCTCAAGAACACTCTATTGTCTAAATAAAAAATTGTTTGTTTTCATTTTTCTCCAAATCTATTTGCTAAAAATGAGCTTCGGACCACCATAACGTCAACATGTCAACATATTGGCTAATGATAGCCTGGACATGCTAGGTCACTGGTTTCTCCAGCTTCACCTTATTTCTTCCCCCAACTTCATTCATCATATGGTAGATTCCCCATACATCCCTTTCGGTGTGTCCATCACACAACCTTCATGCGATTGCTAGTTGTTATTTCCCATAGGCTTAAGGGGTGTTGCAAGGGAAATATTTTATTTTAATAAAGTGACTTAAGTTGCCAAAAGTAACTTTATATTATAAAAACAACTTATGTCTTATTATTAAAATAAAAGTAACTTGTCAATAAAGCAAAGTCAAATGCCAAATTAGACATGGGATGTCCCACTTGGGGACCTTTTCTCGAAAAGTGTGCCATGAAAAGTCATAAAAGGGGGTTGATGGGGGTCTTTTGGGCATCTTTTTGCCATCATCTGTTTTTATATTGAGGTTTTGAGCTACTGCTCCAACTTCTACATTTGAGGATGAAAACCCTCCATTGCAATCAGATTTGAGGACAAAAACCCTCCAATCTTCAAGGGTAACTCCATCCAAGAGTTGCATTTGTGCATCCAGACAAAGATTTCCAGTTTCAGATCAAATTCATCAGCTAGGGCACATTGCAGGTCATATTTTCAGAGTTTACAGCTAGGGCATCATCTTAGGTTGGAACAACGCATTTGGGAAGAGTTTTATCATCATTTGGAGCCATCCTAAGGGCTGACGTCACCCTCATAGGGGCCGACGTCACCATTGGTGACTGCTGCAGCATGTGATACAACCGAGAATAGGTTGTGGGGCTTGCAAATAGCCAAATTCTGCCCAAAACACCATCTTTAGTAAGTTGGACCAGCAATTTTTCATTATTTTCCTATTTATGGTCAATTGTACCTTTATTAATTTCCAGCCTGAAAATAAAATATAAAATACTCTGTATTTGATGTATATTTGATCTTTGCACTTTAGTTTTTATATTCTAAAGGTTTATCAGTGTTTTCCAACTATTGTGGTTTTTTTTTTTTTTTGAAGGCCTGCTGTAATAAATCGAAGGAAATCAGATTGCTGTTTTATTTATTGATTAGGGTTTATTGCAAAATCCAGATTTCTTTTATTTTCTCCCTAAGGGGATATTTCAAAATAAAACACTGGTAAACATAATTTTGTCTACTCACTTTTTCTTTGGGTTAATGGAAAATGACAGAACAAAGTAGCTGTTAGTTTCTTTACTGCTTTTTGAATTCAAATTTTCCTGCCTAGGCTGTATTTTCTGATTCTTCTCTAGCTTTTCTCCTGGTAATAACATCTTCCTTCAAATCCTTAAAGGATGCCACAGAGTTGATCTTTATGATTACACTTATGGATATTCTGTTAGTTGATTTAGTATTTCACATTAGTTGACATGGTATTTTATGCTTTCAGACTCTTTCTATTTAGCCATCGGTGCAGCGAACATCAATTTGATTTTGTTTGTGATTCAAGAGAGGGAAAGGCGATGTTTATGCTTTTTATAACTTAAGTCCTTCATTATACTGCAGATCAAGATGATCCTCTCAAGACTACTGATCAGACAAGGCCCCTTGGTCTAATTGTAAGTTATTTCTTTGCTTTTCCAACAAAATAGTAATTAAAACTAGATTAAGGTACAGCTAAATTTTCCCCATCATCCCCTCTAACCTGGCTTTAGTAATTCATGCTATTTACTTTAGACGTTTCTTCCATTTGGTCAGAGTTAATGTTGTCAGATTCTATAGTGTTGTTTCGTGTTGTAGAATGGTGTCTGTTACCAAGGCAAGTATGGAACATTCTGCTATCATTTCCTTCTGCTGTTTATGAAATCCCTAATGCACTTTTACTTTCCAGCTGCAATACTTGCCTGCATTATTATCCTAACAGTGTTATGGTTTCACAGGTTTGTAGAGGGACTGCTGTTATGCTGGTTGCACCCACAGATGGAACTGATGAGATTGCAAATCCATTTGTTCAGACTGATGCTGCTTAATTGTATTGTGATGAATGGAAAAGTGTCTTGTAAAGTATATGTGGGAAAGTGCATTGCTTTTCTTTGCTCTTTTATACAAGGCAAGGCAATTTTGGTTTAAAAATGATATCCAATGGTAAATTTAAAAACCATATTGTAGGCAAACCATTGCATCAGATTGAAAAGTGTATATATTGAAAAGCTGTTTCCCAGCAAAGTTGTTCGACTGTGAATGGAAAACAGAGTGCAACTTTAATTTCTTACTAAAGACAGGACTCACAAAGATTAAAGAACATTAACAACTATAGTTTACCTTCAGTATTGTTTCGTACAATTTGTCCAATGAATTATACCATGTTGTGAAGAAAAATAGAAGTACAAATCGAGGGGGCAAAATGATGTACAAAATCTATTTTCTAACAGCATACTGAACCGGTGATTACAAGGCGTTGTACTCTGTAAGGGTTGTAATGTAAGAATACTTTGGTGACCTATTTTAGTTATTAACAACTATCAATTACTTTTCATGTTCTGCCTAATTTTGTCATTATTGGAATGCTCGTGTGATCTAATTTAGTCATTAGTAATTACCAAATACTTGTTATATTGTGCCAATTTTTAGTCATTAATAGTTACCAATTATTTTTTATAACCCTTTTAAGAGTTGGCAAATGGAAGGCCAATTATTTCTGAGATTTTAATCTTGTTTAACGATTGGTGGAATAGTTTTCTTCATAAGATTTAACTGCCTTTTCATTAGTTTGTTAGGTGTAAAAATTAATATTTGTTAGTTTTCTTAATAAGATTTTACTACTTTTTCATTAGTTGTTTGTTAGGGTTTACAAACATGACTCGAATTATAGACTCGAATTATAGATGTTGGATTACATGTTAAATTTTTGAAGGTGGGCGAGTTTTGCAATTATTTATCAAAATAATTATAAAGCAAATATGAGAGGCTATAATCCTTTGCAATTATTTATCAAAATAAGTTTAAAGCAAATATGGGAGGCTATAATCCTTTGCAATTATTTATCAAAATAAGTATAAAGCAAATATGGGAGGCTATAATCCTTTGCAATGATTTATCAACGTAGATATTAAACAAAAATATTACAAGGTCTGATCTTACATAACTCTAATTTATCGCACCCAAATGATGCAAATTGATGCAAGGGTTAAGGAAGATCTTGCTGTTAACTAGGCTTGTATCCTTCTTGACTTGATTTATCTTGTCTACAACCTTTTGAAAAGGACATTTGACAAAATCAGGAATGCTTATTTTTCAAGAACATTCTTCATATGCATTTGAGGTTGTTTCAAATCACCATAATGACTTATACCTGTAACCAACTTGAAAATTGCAAACAAATGACAAAACTAGGTTTCTTGGTCTAGAAACTAAGTCAACAAACCGAGTTTCTTGAATAATTTCTGTTAAAGGTCTCCAAAAGATTTGAAACCACTTTCAACACTTCAAGGACTTCTTAATACACATACCTCAAAAATTTCCAACTCATTTGCCTCATTTGTTTGAGAGATATGCATGTGTTTTTGTCTTTCCAAATAAGGTTTTAGGTTTGCCATCAAGACTGCAGGTCTGAGTTTTGACCATAACATGAGCTATATGAATCATATAACCTTGAAATTACCTTTTACAGGTCATAAACATCCTATTCAACATGCCTACAAAGTTTCATTTTATTTGAATCATTTATCTCGAAGTTATGTACTTTTTTAGTCTTCTTAAAGCATTCTAAAACCCTGGACTCCAGGCTTGCTGATTGTATTTCGGCAATGCCTCTCTTGATACTCTTCCAAAAGGCTTAAACTTTTGCACAAACTTCTGTTTTAACTCCCTCAAGATGCTCCTAAAGTTTCATTAAGTTTGAACGGTAGAAACTCCAAATATCACCATTATAGTATTCAAATTTTAGACTAGGTCTTGACAGGACAACAAGCTCCCAGTTTTACTTTATTTTTGTTTCCTTGACTCAAAAATCTTCCCAAAGCCTCATACATCTTCTGAAAATGCCGTACAACATTCTTTAACATCTGCCGTCCTCCTTTCTAGCCCAAAACTTTCTTAATTCCTTCATTACCAATTATAACTATCATAAACAAGGTTTATCCACATTTTTCTGATTTTGTCAGCATAACTTCACCCTTTCATGTTTCTTACACCTCTCTTCCACCCCGATGGCTCTTACAACACCATGCAAATGATTCATTCATGCAAGATCATATGCTTCAGATAAAGTACAATACAAATAACACAAAAAAACAAGTTTCATTACAATTTCAGAACTTTTACAAACTTGCATTCACACTTCTCCCTAACATATAGCTTGAAACAATAACCTAAGTTTCTGCTCATGCTCAACAGGGCATTCATTCACAGAGGAGATATAGAAAGAGATTTGCACATAAAACATCATTTTTTCTCAACTCTTACTTTGAAAACACAGAAAAATAGACTTTACAAGCTTTGAATGCTTACTAGTACTTCTTTTCTTGGTTTTGAACCCCTACACTTCCTTTTTCTTTGCTTATCCTCACTTCTTCTATTCTCCTCTCCTTCTACCATTTGAATGTCTTCCTTATTTGCTTCTTATTAGGTGGTTACAACCAACTTTAACTCATTAACATATGATGAACCAATTGAAATGGTTATAAAACATTGAGTTATATCACATTAGACCTCTTATAGCCTTTAGCAAGGTCTCATGACTCTTTTTCTAACATTTAGACACCTAAACCCAACCTAGGAAATTAAAAAATTCAAATCGCCCATTTTGGAGGGAAGATCCAAAATGTTTATTTTACATACAATGAAAGATAAGAATGGGTTGGAACCCATATTAAACATCCTAAAATGACCCCATAAGACTAATTAAAGACAATATTTGCAAAGAAAACCAAAAATGCTCTTTTGACTCCCGAGCTCACCCTCAAATGGTTGTCTTCTTCCTTTTCTTTCAATTTCTACCAATTTCTTCTTTTCTTCACCTTGCCTCTCTTTCTAGATCTTTTATGCCCGACTTCAGGTTCAATGGCTTCCTCTTGTCTTTGTATTGTTTTATGAGCTTCCAATTTTCTTCTTTGGACTTCATGTTTCTTATCTCCTTCTCCATTCTTCTCTTCCTCTCCACTCCCACTTCTTAGCTGCATTATCTTATCATGTTGATACTTCGCTTCATCTTTCCGTAGCTCTCTCTTGGCTAATTCATTCTTATTAGCATCCTTGTTGGCTTCTCTTTCTTCCTTTAAGAGCTCCATTAGCTTCATTTCAACTTGTTTGAGATCTTCTTCACCTCCCAAGAGATCTGATATCTCTCGGTCCCTGCATGCTTTGTTGCCAAATCATTTTGTCCTCAACTATTTATTCATTGTCTTCATCATTTCTTCTTCCACCATTGTTTTGTTCCTTGTCTTTTTCTTCACTTGCCTCTTCGTCTTCTAGGTCCTTAGTCAAAATAACTTCTTGTCTTAGCTGCCGATCCTTTATATTGAGGATGCTTGAATCTCTTTCATTATTGATTTTCTCCCTTTGTCTCAGTTCTACAAGAAATCCATTAGGTGCTTCATATCTTCTCTCAATGAGCCTGCACAAGGGCCCAAATGATTCTCTATTCAAGGCACTTTCTAATGCCATCATCTCACCAATTTGCAAACCTGCATACACACATTCAAAAGCAATATTAGAATGAAAAGTTTGAGGCCAAATAGCCCCTTGATATGCTCCTTGAAACAACTCTTCTCCTTTTTCTTCTTGCTGGACTTCTTCTCTTATGCTCTCATTTTCTTCTTCTCTCAATATCTCTCTTCGGATAACAAATACCGGTTCCCATATCCTCTTTTCACTAGTAGCTCTATAGGCCACTTTACCTTATTTCTCATCCTTCAACCATATACTTAGTTCTCTTCCTCTCTCCTTAGCTCCTCTACCATCTTCTTCAACTCAACAATCACTTCTTCCATAACCAACTCTCTTTTCTTTGTATCACTCTTCATCTTCTTACGCCACTCCATCTCAAGTAAGCCCTTCATCACTATTGTATTCTCTTTCCTCATTTTCGAGCAAGTTTGTTTTACCTCTTGTGTCTCACCCTAGGTTCTTCCTCTTACTTGGTATATTGACACTTCCGCGTCTCTTTTCACCTTGGAAATGCTTCTTGAGCTCTTACTTACTCCTCTTTTCACTATCTTAAGCCTCCATGGCTACAAGGCTTCTCATGCCACCAAATTCTTTGACTCTTCTTAACTTTCACTCTATCTTCTTTCTCTCTCCAAGGAACTTCTTTCACAATATTTCTCTACCACAATTTGTTTCTTTTCATTCATCTACAAGGAGCTCACCAACTCGATACCAAAAATGATGCAAGGGTCAAGCAAAATCTTGTTCTTCATTAGGCATGTATCCTTCTTGACTTGATTTATCTTGTCTACAATCCTTTTGAAAAGGACATTTGACTAAATCAGGGATCTTTATTCTTTAAGAACCTTCTTCTTATGCATTTGAGGTTGCTTCAACTCACTATATTGACTTATACCTTTAACCAATTTGAAAATTGTAAACAAATGACAAAACCGGGTTTCTTGGTCTAGAAACTAAGTCAGCAAACTGAGTTTCTTGAATAACTTCTGCTAAATGTCTCCAAAATATTTGAAATCAATTTCAACACTTCAAGGACATCCTAATACACCTGCTCACAAAATTTCAACTCATTTGCTTCATTCGTTTGGGAGATATGCACATTTTTGTCTTTCTAAATAAGGTTTTAGGTTTGTCTTTATGACTCCAGGTCTGAGTTTTGACCATAACTTGAGCTGAAAGAATCATACAACCTTGAAATCACCTTTGCAGGTCATAAACATCCTATTCAACATGCCTACAAAGTTTCATCTCATTTGAATCATTTATCTCAAAGTTATGCACTTTTTAGTCTTCCTAAACCCTTCTAAAACCCTCACCTACAGGCCTGCTGACTGTATTTGGGGAATATCTCTCTCTATAGATCTACAAAAGGCCTAATTTTTTTCAAAAACTTATGTTTTAACTCTCTCAAGATGCTCCTAAAGTTTCATTAAGTTTGGACAATGGAAACTGTAAATATCACCTTTTTAGTATTCAAACTTTAGACTAGGTCTTGGTAGGACAACGAACTCTCTGTTTTACTTAATTTTGTTTCCTTGACTCAAAAATATTCCCAAAGCCTCATACACCTTCTGAACATTCCTCAAACCATTCTCTAACATCTCCAGCCATTCTTTCTAGCCCAAAACCTTCTTAATCCTGCCATTACCAGTCAAGACTCAAAACTATTATAAACAAGGCCTATCCACAATTTTCTGATTTTGTTAGCATAACTTCACACTTTCATATTTCTTATACCTCTCTTCCACCCTGATGGCTCTTGTAACACCCTGCAAATGATTCTTTCATGCAAGATCATATGCTTCCATACAAAGTACAATACAAATAACATAGAAACAACATGTTACCATCATCACAATTTCTGAGTTTTCACAAACTTGCATTCACACTTCTCTCTAACATATAGCTTGAAACAATAACCTAAGATTATACTCATGCTCAACATGACATTCATTCACCACAGGAGGTATAGAAGGATATTTGCACATAAAACATCAATTTATTCTCAGCTCTTACATTGAAAACACAGAAAAACAGAGTTTACAAGCTTTGAATTCCTATGCTAGTACTTCTTTTCTTGGATTTGAACCTCTACACTTCATTTTATTTGCTTCTCCTTCCATATCCTTTACCTTATAATCTCTCTTCAAATTCCTCTCCTTCTACCATTCAAATATGTCTTCCTTATTTTCTCCTAATTAGGTGGCTACAACCAACTTTACACCCTAACCGAGTAATAACTCATTAGCATATGATGAACCATTTGGAAGGGTTATAAAACACCAAGTTATATCACATGAGGCATCTTATAGCATTTAATAAGGTTGCATGACTCCTTTTATAACATTTAGACACCTAAACCCAACCTAGGAAATTAAAAATTCAAATTGTCCATTTTGGAGGGAAGATCCAAAATGAACGTTTTGCATACATTGAAAGGTAAGAATGGGTTGAAACCCATACTAAACATCCTAAAATGACCCCCTAAGACTAATTAAAAACAAAATTTGCAAATAAAACCAAAAATGCTCTTTTGACTCGTGATGCTCCCGAATCACAAGTTAATGTGAATAAATTTTATGTAATTTTATTAAGTAAGGCTACCTTAAGCTCATTAGTAACTTGTAACCTCCACCTTAGCCTAATAACACAAGTACAATGTTTTTTTAGTTTTTCATAAGGCTAATGTGTTCTTTGGTTGTTGATGAAGAGAAAATCCTTTGCGTGTGATAGATTTCAATGGATTGGTTTGTAGGGTCCATCTAATTGCGTCTTTTGTAATTTTGATTATGCAAATGTGGATCATCTCCTTTTTTATTGCTCTTCATTGTGGCAAGTGTGGATGTGGTTTTTCAAAAGATAAAGGAAGCTTGCTTAAGGTCATGACTAGTTGGGAGGAACATGAAAAAGAGCAACACGATAGTAATGGTCAATGTTGCCTAAATCTCTTGGAGCTTATGGAAGATGAGAAATGCCGAATTTTGTAAGAGATAAATATATACAAGATTTATTTTTTATGGAAATTGGATACTCTTTTCCAAGAGGTGTTCAAAGCTAAAACCTCCTTTCATAAGAAGAAGATTGTTGAGGAAGAAAGACATCATTAATGAATATGATTTGTTTGAGAAAAGATTTGAAATGTTCTAGTCATAATGATTTGCTAAGACACAAGCCCTTGAGCTATTTGGAGGGTCTCAAAGTGATATCTCCTTCAAACTAAACTTTGATGGATCTTCAAAGGGAAATCTGGGCATTTTGGGCTTCGAGGATTAAATATGAATATTAATAGGAAGATAATTGTTTAATTTGATGCAAAGAACATTAGGGCTACTAATACTATGGTAGAAGCCCTAGCTCCGATCCTTGGTCTCAAGTTAGCCATTGATATGGATATTCTAAGCTTAAAATTGAAATGTGATTTCCTACTAATTATTAATGCAATCGACAAAAGGAAAGTGGAAAAGGGAAAATTTATAGTATTTTTGCTCTTTTTAAAATTTTGTTATAGAGAAATAAATATACTAGTTGACTTCTTGGATAATATTGGGGTGACTAATTGAAATGGTGAGAATGAATTGATCATTCCCAATGCAGATTCCTAGGTAGATTTAAAAATCTTATTTCATATGATAAAATCAATCATGAGGAAGGTATTTGATTTCAATCTCATGACAATGATGATAAGGGTTCTTATTAAGATTTTTTTATTAAAGAAGAGGGATTCATCATTATTATGATGCATTTATGGGGTGGCCGTGTTGATGGAGTCAATTTTCATTTCCAATTATCTCTTTGTTCATATTGCTTCTCTTCTTTGCAATTAATGGTGAAACCAGGGAAGAGGCTTTCTAAGGTGGAAAAAGGCAAGAGTTTAAGAAGGATCAGAGCGGAAAATTAGGAAAAGGGTGATGGACATGCATTCCACCGATGAACTAGACTTTGTTGAACTTATGTGTTATGAGATTTTATTGTTAGAAGCACAATGGATGAGGGTGGGGGTGAATCAATCCTTACAAAATTAAATCATATTTCAGATTGCTTATTCAAAACACAAAACCACTTAACCATCCATTAATGTGTGCACACTATCAAATATCATATATGCAATGAACCATGAACAAGAGAATCAACACAAGACACAAGATATAAGTGAGAAACCCTCAAGGGGAAGAAAACCCATTGAAACAAAATCTTTATATTGATATGTTTCAAATTTAGTGAGGCACCAACCCCACAAGGAGCACCAACCCCTAGTTTAGTAGAGCTACAACCCTACAAGGAGCACCAACCCCTAGTTTTGTGAAGCACCAACTCCACAAGGAGGCTACAACCCCCCAAGATGATCAAGCACCCACTCAACCACCTTATGATGAATATATATGATTTTGTTGCTTGCCACAACTGATTTGAGATCACAAATTCAACTCAAATCCTTCAAACCCTTGTTCAAACCCTAGGTCTTTAATCTCTCACAAACTAACACTTTCTTCACTTCTCAAAGCATCAAACCCTTGCACGCGCGCGCACACACACACACACACACACACACTTGCTGTCATTCTTCAACTTGTCACACATTTGATTAGCTTTTAAATCATTCTCACACACCTGAAAATCAATCACACCTAGGTCACACTTCTTGCACACACACAACTAGCTCACAAAAGCACCCAAAACTATGCTTTTATAAGCTCTTCTTCATTCAAATTCAAAAATGTTGGTTTCCCTCATTTTTATCGACCTCATTATCTTAAAAAATCCCATAAAATTTATCACAACAGTCACAAGTGACCCAAGTAGGTCAGCCTAGCCAAAACCTTCATTCATGCACCAAAAATCCTCAAAACCCCATCATTGGAATGAGAAAAATCCACTTACACGAAAACCAAAGATTAGTCAAGCTCCCTAATTCATCATACATGAGTAAAATAACATTTAAACATCATCCATGGTCACAATTAACTTGAACCAATCAAATTATTTCATTTAATGGGCCTACTGGATCATTACCTTCTCAAAACAATTGTTTCCAACAACTTGAATCTACCTTTGGGCCTCAAGACCCCTCAAGATGAACTAAAATATGGAATGTGACCACTCAATGTAAATCCAAGAACATGTAGAACACTTATAAGAAAGTTATAGATCATGAAACAATCACATGTTCAAACCACATAAAATTTTTCCTTTGCACAAATCAATCGCCTATAAAGAATTTTTACAAATGCAACTAGTTAACACCCCTTCTGACACATTAAAGAACTAAAAATGGATTAAATGAATTCCAAATTCATCCCTATTCACTTTATAGGTGATATAAAACATCACCCAATCAATTTCATGCACTAACCAACTCATTCTTTCAAAGAAAAACATTTTGTCCTAAAAAGTAAGAAACCTTCTTGCTCACAAACTGACATGGAAACCTCATCAAATCAACTCATCATGAAAACAAAATTATACCATTGGAAATATCTCTGAATTAAATTTCCATAACATATTGGAACTCCTTCCAACTCCAAGTGGAAGGCCTTTAACCAAACCGATCTCTCAGAAATTTCTGAAATTGCCCTAAAACTGCCCTTTGACTAGTCAACATAAATGAAGCATACTTGACCATTTAAATACATCACCATGACCTAAAAAATCATGGAAATCAAAAAAAAATCACATACTTCACATAATGGTCATTTAGTTTGCAAATCCTTTGGACAACCTTGTCCCAAACTGAACTTCTTCATAAACTGACTTGTTTGAGTGGGGTCCATTCATCACCATAAGCTCTACCATACCTTTTTGAAAACCTGGAGGAGTCCTCTACATGTTAAAATAATAATCCATGCACTATCAATAACTTATAGCCACTTAGGAATAAAATATCTCAAACCACTTTCAAGCTAGGGTTTCAAACACATAAAGAGTTGTTTACCTTCTTAACATTCGTTCATAAAAACCTAACGATGAAATGACCTCATTATTTTTGTGAAACCTTATATAATAAATTTATAAACATCCATGAAAACCATAAGGTCCCATACAAAGTACACAATTCAGGGTGAGCATTATAATGTGCAATTCGAGCTGAAATGACCTTGTTCTTGACCTTGTTTCACCAAAACTAACATAACATGCAAAATAATCATCATGTAAACTTGAAATTTTTCCCACAAAACCATGAAACACCCTACATACATCTCCAATCATTATAATTTCATAAAAACTTTCAATATTTCCATCCATTGAGACTTTCATAGTTAGCCCTTAGGGTTTTGCATTGTAAAGGCTAGGGTTAACTAAAACAACCTCATAACACATCATGAAAACACTCCAAATGGTCCTAACATACTTGGTACATCATGAATAAAATACCTACATGCATCCATGATCTCATATATCTCCACAAATGAACCTCATGCATTCTAACAACCAAACTCAGTCTAGATGAGCACACGAAATATAGTTAACAACCTATATCTACACCCTGAAACTCATGTGAGTTCCCAAGAACTCCCAAAACATTCTATCCATAATGCCAAAATGCTTCTCAAGTCACCAAGAAGCTCATACCAAAGCATTGATTGTCACCTAGGATAGCTTGATCACCTGAATGGGCTTGCAAGAACAAGCCATCCTCACTGAATCAACTGATATCAGCATGAATACCTCTGAATCATCATGTCATCATCATTATCAGCATGCTCGACCATAATTCATCATAAAAATTTTCATTAATGAGGTTTTGCATCAATGACAACACCTTTACGTAGCTTCAGGCTCATAACACCTTTACACATGCATATACAAACTTCTTGAAGTTCGGACCCATCAAAAGATGATGTAAACCAAATATCCTACTTGTAGATGCATAATCTTAACCTATGAGTTCATTGTGACCTGATTCTTACTATCCCTAATCAACATTTGACAAGAGACAACTATGTGGATGTACCGAATCATCTTTTCCAACTCAAAAACCCTAATGACATATTCACCACCACATACCCATGTTCATTAAGTCTTCATCTTCATCAAGATTGAATTTTTTTTTCAAACATACCTGTAGCATTCATCACATATCCATCATCACAATCATGGAGTATATCATACTTGACATTACTATGATTTCCACATTTGAATGAGATGAAACAAGTGGACCAGGACCCTTCTTACCTTGAACACAATCTCAATCTTGTTATACTTAAGCACAAACATTTGAAAGCGGTGAACTCACCATATTTTGACCTACAAAGCTAGTGACAAAAATTGAAGCTCAAATATAGCTTTGATGCTCTAAGGGTACATAAAGACAAACCTCCACATGTTTTTAAAATATCCAACATATTGAACACATTCCTAGGTTTCACAATCTTGTTCATGCCTTACAATCAATGAGAATCATTGCAACCTCACTAAACCAAATTTTCACCATTAATTTACATTCTCAACCTCCACATGTTTTGAAAATATCCAACATATTGAACACATTCCTAGGTTTCACAATCTTGTTCATGCCTTACAATCACTGAGAATCATTACAACCTCACTAAACCAACTTTTCACCATCAATTTGCATTCTCACTGCCTACTAGCCCTTATACATAGGTTTTTCATGCCCAACTTTTAACATTCATACTTTCATAATGAAGTCTTACCTAATGCGTATACCCATTTGGCCATATAATTATCTCCATGAACCTTGGGGATTGTGATCAAAGAAAGCATGTCCCATTTTTAGTTTCTTCTTTTGGCAATTAGGTCTTCTTAGCACCTTCTCTATAAAAACACACTCTACCAAGGTCTAAAACCTCCTAAATCTCAAAATACGTCTTATCAAGATACTTTGTACACAATTTTGACTTTGACATCCACCATTTTCTCCTCTAACAACTGATTTTCCTTCATACTTCTCCTTATACACTTTGTTAGAGCCCAGGTCAGGAAGATAAGCTTCAAAATGCATAATTTTTTTCTTTCATGAGCTCTAACTTTTGTCATCATTAGAAAGCATGAACATCAATTTCTATCCTAGATCCACCTTAGCTTGCATTAGGAACCTTCAAGGACACTTGCACAAGGAACCTTCAAGGACACTTACACAGACCCTGCTTGTCATGATGGTCTGATCAAGTCATCATACTTGATGACACATCACATATTCAAACTCTCTTTGAGATGCACCTACACTTCTTGATATTCTTGACACAGGGGCAATGACACACAATCCAATGGACAAGTCTAGACCACTCATGATGACCAAAAGAAGACTTCTTAAAGTGAATATATCCTCTAAGACCCTTGATTCCCTTCAACATACATTTGAGGCACATTCATAGCTTCACACATATACTAGACTCTTAAACACACATGTATCATGCATTTACAACTTTTGACTATCCCATGATACAAAATTTGTCTCGAATAAACAACTTGAGACAACCCGGACCATAGACTCATCTAACAACTATGACCAATGACTCGGATAGAATCATACCTTTTACTTGAATAACACGACATAACAAACCTCTTATAAAGCATTATTATGACTCTTACACACACTAAGTCATCCGAGACATAAAACTTTGAAATGACAATGCAAACTCGACTTTAAGAGCACATACATACACACCAATGGACCAAAATACCGAGATCTTGACTTTCACAACATAATTAGCCACATTGGACCATAAGAGCATGCAAAATAACTTGAAGAGACATACCTTGAAAACATGGAGGAGACACATATTGACCTAGACAAGTTCCCCTCACTCCAAAGCTTCATTTGAACCAATACACCTCTAAAAATCCTAGTAGAGGCATATGGATACCAAGAATACATAAAGGAAGGTATTGAAGAGGTACCAAGCCCTCTTAGACACATGAAAAAACTCCATCTTATTCTTGCTTCTATTCTGAGCTCTAAATTATGCCTTTCCTTCCATGAAATCCATCATTTGATGGGATTCCATGATCCCTCTTAGGATCCCAAATCATTCCTTGACTGTTGTCATGCATCCTAGAACTTTGAAAGTTTCTCTCATGTACTCTAGGACCTTGATCCCTTTAATTCTGTATTGAGAGGCCATATTAGCAAGAACTTACCATATGACCAACCTCATTACAACTATAACACACCACTTTATTCTTCCTCTTGAAACCATCAACATGATTAGATGAATCATTCAAGAAAGACCGAGCAATATGGCCTACCTCATTGCACTTGTAGCATACCACATTCTTAGCTTGCTCACTCCTATTGTCTCTCCATGAATGAGTATCTCTAGAGGATATTGTACATTCTTTATCCCTATGACCAAATGCATTACATGTATAACAATAAATATTGGAATATATTTCATACCTTGAGGCATTAGGTTGCCTAATTGGCTTGGTCTTCTCATTGTCCTTGGTGTAGGTCTCCTTATTTCCTTCCTTGGTGCTTGATTCAACTGCTTATTTTCTTGAAACCAGGTCTACTTGCTTCACTTATTTGTTCTTGACTTCAGATTTGAAGCCTAAACCAGATCTACCATTTTCCACTTTTTGATTGCTCAAGAGATCACCAAGAGCCTTGGAGCTTTCTTCAAATTTCTGATATGTTTTTACCTTTACTTCCTGAAGTTGATAGCTCATTCTTGAGTAGTGTAACTTCTCCCTCCTTAGATTGCAAGCTAAGAGTCATAGTGCTCATTTGCAACTCTAGCTTTCGTACAGTTTCATCAAGCTTTTTAGTAATAGCCCAATGCTTCCCTTCTACTTTTTGAATCCTTTCTTCATATTCCTTGAGTTGAGAATTTTTTTTCTATTTTATTTTTTAGAATGCTTCAATTCTGATTGAACACAAACTAATTCAGTCATAATATCATCATCTTCTCCTTCAACACATTTGCAAGAATTCACCAAAAACTTATCCAACAAAGAAGATTCACCACTGGTGGATCTCATTGATTCTTTTTCATGAATAGAACCTCATCACCTACATCTTTGTGATCAGATTTAAACTCAGAATCAGATCCATCATCTTCACCACTCACTTTAGAGGAATAGGTATCTTCCTTAGTATAAAAATCTTCTTACCCTTCTTCTTATAATCAAACTTCTTGAACTCTTTCTTCTCTTTACCATACTTCTGATTTTTATTCTCATGATTACTTTCATGATCATCATTCCCTCTCTTATCATGTCTATGAGGACACTTAACAAAAAAATGACCTACTTTACCACAAACAAAGCATTTGAAAGGAAGTTTACCCTTGTACTTACTAGTTCCAACAATCATCCTTCTAGCAACCATGGAAAATAGTTCTTTATCATCTAGCTCATGTGTATCATCATCAAATTTGACCTTCTTATCCTTTTCCATCTTCTCCAATTTTAAAGCTATCTCTTTCTTGGCTGCTTTGGAGTCAATCACTCTCATCTCATAAGCAATCAAAGTACCATAATTCATCCATATTTAATGTAGTAAAATCCTTTGCCTCTTTTGCAGTAGACACTTTAGAATAAAACTTAGGAGTTAGGGATCTCAAAACCTTTTGAACAACAACTTCTTCTTTCACATCTTCTCCTAATTCTTTCATGCTATTGACCACCTTATCAACTCTAAGAAGATATGCAACAATAAATTCATTATCATTCATCTTAAGGCTCTCAAACTGATTTCTAAAGGTTTGAAGCTTAGAATTTTTTACCTTTGAGTCACCTTCATACAGAACTTGAAGTTTCTCCCATGCTTCTTTTGCTGACTTGCAATGCATTACTTTTCCTAACTCATATTCTCTAAGACCATGTATGATAGCATTAAAATCCTTATAATTTTTTTCATATGCATCCTTGTTTGCTTTACTAGTAGGAGGAGTGGCAGGAGGAGTATATCCATCTTCCACAATTTTCCAAACATCAAACCCTTGAGACATAATATGAGTCTTCATCCTCAGAATCCAAAAAGCATATTTTTTTCCATCAAACAATGGTACCTTTCTAGTGGAGGAACCACTCTCCATTTTTGTGCTTAAAGGATCTCGTTTCAAGGGATAAAACTTCTCCAAAAGGACTAGATATGAAACCAATTATTGGAAGCACAATGGATTGAGAGCGCGGGGTGAATTAGTCCATAAAAATTAAATCAGATTGATATTTCTTATTTAAAACATAAAAATCACTTAACCATCCATTAATGCGTGCACACTATCAAACATCATATATGTAATGAATCATGAACAAGAAAATCAACACAAGATGCAAGATATAAGTGGGAAACCCTAAAGGGAAGAAAAACCACTAAAACACAATATTTATATTGATATGTTTCAAATTTAGTGAGGCACTAACCCCACAAGGAGCACCAACCCCTAGTTTAATAGATCTACAACCCTACAAGGAGCACCAAACCCTAGTTTTTGTAGCACCAACTCCACAAGGAGGCTACAACACCCCAAGATGATCAATCACCAACTCCACAAGGAGGATACAATACCCCAAAATGATCGATCACCAACTAAACCATATTATGATGTCACTGCTGCTAAAAACTGATTTGAGATCAAAATTTAGCTCACACTCCTTTAAACCCTTGTTCAAACCCTATGTTTTCAATCTCTCACAAACTAGCACTTTCTTCACTTCTCAAGGTATCAAAACCTTGCACTCATACTTTATGTCATTGTTCAACCTATCACAAACTTGATCAGCTCTTAAAGCATGCTCACACATCTACAAATCAATCAAACATAGGTCACACTTCTTGCACACACACAACTGGCTCACAAAAGCACCCAAATCTATGCTTTTATAAGCTCTCCTTCATTCAAATTAAAAAATGATAGTTTCCCTAATTTTTATTGACCTACTTATCTTAAAAATATCCCATAAAATTTATCACAACAGTCACAAGTGACCCAAGTAGGTTGGCCTAGCAAAAAAACCTTCATTCATGCACCAAAGTTCCTCAAAACCCCATCATTGGAATGAGAAAAATCCACTTACATTAAAACTCGTGATTAGCTAAGCTCATTTATTCATCATACATGATTAATTTAAACATCATACATGGTATCAATTAACTTGAACCAATAAAATTATTTCATTTAATGGGCCCACTGGCTCATTACCTTTTAAAAACAATCTGCTTCCAACAACCCGAATCTACCTTTGTGCCTCAAGACCCCTCAAGATGAACTAAAATATATTATGTGACCACTCAATGGAAATACCAAAACATGTAGAACACTTATAAGCAAGTTATAGCTCATGAAAAAATCATATGTTCAAACCACATCAAATTTTTCCTTCACCAAATCAAGTTGCCTAAAAAGTAGTTTTACAAATGCAACTGGTTAACAGATTTCCCGACACATTAAAATCCTAAAAATGGATTAAATTTTTGAAAAATTAATCTCTATTCACTTTATAGGTGATATAAAGCATCACCCAATTCATTTCATGCATTAAAAACTCATTCTTTCGTAAAAGTAGTTTTATCATGAAAAGCAAGAAACCTTCTTACTCACAAATTGACCTAGAAAAATCATCAAATAAAATCATCATTAATACAAAATTATAACATTGGAAATATCTCTGAATAACCTTTCCATAACATATTGTAACTATTTCTAGCACTAAGTGGAAGGCCTTCAACCAAACTAATCTCTGCAAACTACCCGAAAGCCCTAAAATTGCCCTTTGACCGGTGAACATAAATTAAGAGAACTTGACCACTTAAATAAATTACCATGAAATAAAAAAATCATGGAAAAAATAAAAACTCACACAATTCACATACTGGTCATTTAGTTTGCAACTTCTTTGACAACCTTGTGCCAAAATGTACTTCTTCGAAATCCGACCTATTTGAGTGGGGTGCACTCATCACAATAAGCTATACCATACCTTTATAAAAATATGGAGGATTCCTCTAAATTTTATAATCATCATCCATTTTCTATCAAGAAATTATCTCCACTTAAGAATAAAATATCTCAAACCACTTTCAAGCTAGGGTTTCAAACACATAAAGAGTTATTTACCTTCTTAACGTTCGTTCATTAAAACATGACTATGAAATAACCTCATTATTTTTGTGAAAACTTATATAATAAATTTATAAACATCCCTAAAATCCACAATGTCCCATTCAAATCACACAATTCAGGGTGACCATCAGAAGGTACAATTCGAGCTGAAATGACCTTGTTCTTGACCTGTTTCACCAAAACTGACATAACATGCAAAATAATCATCATGGAAACCTAAAAATTTTCCCACAACACCATGACACACCATAAATACATCTCAAATCATCATAATATTATAAAAACTCTCAATGTTTCCAGCCACTGAGACTTGCATAGCTAGCCCTTAGGGTTTTGTACTTATAAAGGCTAGGATCAACTGAAACAACCTCATAACACATCCTAAAAACACTCCAAAAGTCCTAACATACCTAGTACATCATTAATAAAATTCCTACATGCATCCATGAGCTCATATCACTCCATAACTCAACCTCATGAATTCTAATAGCCATACACTGGTCCAGGATGAGCACTTGAAACATGGTCACCAACCTATATCTACACTTGAAACTCATGCGAGTTCCCAAGCACTCCAAAAAAATTCTATCCATCATGTGAACATGCTTCTCAAGTCACGCAGAATCTCATACCACCATGAACTGTCACCTAAGCTAGCTAGATCACCTAATTGGGCTTGCAAGAACAAGCCATCCTCACTGAATCAATTAATATCACCATGAATACCTCTCGAATCATCATGTCATCAACATTATCAGAATTCTACGACCCTAATTTATCATCCAATTTATCATTAATGATGTTTTTCATAAATGACAACACCTAAATAACAACATGCCAACATTTATAATGTCTTAGGAAAAAATATTGGTGTTAAGGGTAGAGCTCGGAATGTTGAAGCATTGAAGGTAGAGGTTATGGACAAGGTGACCCAACTATTCATTTTGATAGTGGTTCAAAATAGGATGAAGAAGAAAAAAGAATTCTCCCTTGAATGTTATGGTTAGTGAATTTTTCTCAAGAATTTATGTTCTTAACAAATAGATGGATTGTTTTTAAGAACACAAAAATTCTCCCTTGAATGTTATGGTTTGTGAATTTTTCTCAAGCTTTTATGTTCTTAACAAATAGATGGATTACTTTTTAAGAAAAAAAAATTCTCCCTTGAATGTTATGGTTTGTGAATTTTGCTCAAGCTTTTATGTTCTTAGAAATACATGGGTCATTCAAAAAAATAAATGTTGGAATGGGGGTTCTTTGAAAAATTCAATTTTTGTTCTTGCTATAAATTTAGAAGATAACCCTTCACGTGAGTTAAACCGAATGTTGCTTTGTTAGGGTGAGTTTTTTCATTGGGATTAAATTTGGGATGGACAAGCCAATTTTAGATGATCCTTATTAGGTGGATACATGGGATGAAATTATAGCCTTCCCATATGATACTTCCTTGACCAATATTTGCAAAGGAAAAATCCTAGTTTCTTGATGGAGACAATTTCCGTAATTGATATTGAAAATATTGCCATTTTAAGGATTTAGAGCTAAAATGACCAGTCTTCAACAAGCTAGTCTTAAAGGGAATGTGAATATCTCAAGCTAGTTCCCATTTATAAATTCCTTTCATCGCTCACAATTTCAACCCAAACAACAATTCTTCATTTAGATTAGTTGACCTTATCGAGATGTTTCCCTCCTTAATGCCTACATGGATTATGGCTAAACATGTTTTGCCTTCCATTTCCTAGTTAGAAAGGCTACCGCATGGTGTGTGGAGAAAGGTGGTGCTTTGCAAATCAACACCATTTTCAATTTTTTTTCCTTTTGCTACTTCATGTTTTATTTATATTTTAATTTTTTTATGTTCATTATTATGCTTGCAATTATGGTTAACTTGGAGAAACTTTTTCCTTGTTGGTTGATTTGGTATATGTACTATGGGTTGAATTGATCGTTGTAATTTATTAGTTGAATCTATTTTAATTTTTTTCAATATATTTGATTGTTATAATTTATCACATACCAGATTTCTCTTGGGGTGAGGGACCATTTTACCTCATTTAATATATCATTTAAAAAAGTAATTATAAATTCAAGGATACTTAAATTTGAGGCTACATGGGGTGCAAAATAATAGTAATGAGGACACTAGTAAGAATGTGATGTAGGTCCAAATATCCCCAATGTAATAATAAGACAATTTGTCTAAGGTTTTTGTGTAATACTTATGAGGTATATATGAGCATGAATCAATTTTTACAAATATTAAGAATAAGGTAGTTCATAAAAATCAAATTGTCCATTTTGTATAGACATCATGTTTCACTTGCCAATGATTTCTCTCCTGAGGCTATTAGTCCATTAATCATCTTGAGTACATGCCTTAA
Organism: Taxus wallichiana var. yunnanensis; assembly: GCA_018340775.1. Lineage (NCBI taxonomy): Eukaryota > Viridiplantae > Streptophyta > Pinopsida > Cupressales > Taxaceae > Taxus > Taxus wallichiana. The sequence goes on along the minus strand of CM031235.1, from coordinate 361,872,423 downwards.
GGGGTTCCTTGAGAAAGGGTTGGGGTTGGTTCGTATAACCTCGTAAGATATTGTAGTGGAAATTTCCCTAGTGAGCCTCGGTCTTCCTACCGCAACCTTACAACCACTTGATATCCTTAGTACTATTGTATTATATCACCTTCAAAGCACATTTCTATAACACCTTTCGATCACCTGCATAATTGCTTCATATTTATTTTCTCCCCACCCTCCCACACCTTATATGAATTATTTGCAACAAATGTCATCAACCATGGTCGATGTCATCTGTAAGACATCCATTTCCAATTGAAAATATCAACCATGGTTGGTTGTGTAAAAGAAGTTTAGTTGTGGATTTAGGTTATTATACCCTATTTATAGGCGTAATTATTATCATTTCTCATAAATATCATCAAATAATCCACATTTCTTGCACTTATAAATATTCTCTTAAACGCTGAGAGGTTTTAAGATCTAGCGGATCTTATAGTTGTTCATAATTGACCATTAGGTTACTAGGAACAACAATATTAAGAGTTGAACTAAAAAGATCTAGCTTAGTCTTTGGAGTCCCTAACTTTGTGATCCACCCAAAAAATATCTCACAAAGTGCTACAAACCAAAAAGAGGGATTAATGCACCAACAATATCCATGCAAAATTAAGTGTCTCTAACCCTTAACCCTTTTCTTTATGTTATTTTGATTGATTATTCTAATACATCATGTATTAGACTAATTGTAGCACATATTTATCTAATAATTTATTTCTTTTTTTATACCACAAGTTTACTACCTAATGAAATTACAATATTTAGTTTAAGATTAAATTTTTCTTACTACCTTAGCTCTTTCTTAAAACACTTAGGATGCTTGTAAGACCCCATCCCCATATATTAGTGATAGGATTTGGAACCATAAACCTTCAATATAGGTGTAGATTACTCTATTCTAGATCCATAAATATCACACCCCTTGGTTATATTTTTGCTTATGTTTTGGCTCTAGTATGGTCCTCTACTTATATCCTAGTTTATATTGAGAGAGAGAAAGAGGATAATCATATCGACCATCTTATCTCACATACATTTTAGTGAAACTAACATGAATCTTACTCCACCCTTGATTAAGTCTTATTCATGTTATTTTATTCTATCTAAATTCTTAGCCTCACTAATATTTCAAGTATTTCATGCTTGCAAAATTAATTTTCTTCCCCCCTTTAGATCCCTAAAGGTTAGATTTATCTTTCTACCAAAAAAATATCTTTATAACACTCAAACAAAAACCTTTGATCAAGCCTCCTTAAAAATTCAACCTTTATATATAGATTTTGATATGACCACTTCTAACTCAAAGAAGACCATGCCTAACACTTCTTATAAGGCCAATAGTATATCTCAACCTAACCATCCTACTTCATACCTAAAGAAGCAAATAAAGAGTGTGAACACATTGATTATTTTAATTATATACACACAATGCAACAAATCATTCAAAATTTCCCTCAACATGCTGGGAAATCTACAAAATTTTTCTAACAATGAATGAGTGAGCTCCTCAACACTTATAATATCGGTACATACATCTTTGAAATCATTTGGGAAAGCTAAAGTATGATTTTCCCTATCTTCTCTTCCTCAAACACTTCATATTATTCAACCATGACATGTGCTAACCTTAACAGTGTACCTCCTCAACTCAACCACATCAATCAAATCATATTCAATGGTGTGCACCATATCAATTATCCCTCCCAGCCCCCTTATCAAAATTTATGGGAACCTAATCCCACAACCAATCATTTATAAAAAGGTGCTTCAAAAATTACAAAATGCACCTTTAACACCTTATATTGTTTCTATGGAAATTGGGGAAATACCTTATATTTTCACTATGGAAATTGGGGAATAACCCCAACCCATGACTGATCAAATGATCCCACTCTACACCTTAAGGATTTGAGGAACATCTATAAGAAAAAGATCAAAATAAATACTTATGTCATTACCAAGCTATTGAGGAATAACCTTATGGGTGTTGCTTGATTGGTCCCACCACTTAAACCTAACTCAATTGTCAAATTAGAAGGCTTGGTTAGCACCATAGTTCAAGAATTCAGTATCATGACTTACCTTAAAGCAACATGAGTAACTTTTTCAATTAAAAATAATATGAAAATAGATGGCTCAAATAATCACCAAACTTTGGAAATACTTGGCCAAAAATAAACATAACATGACTAATGATAATATCTTTTGGTTAACCTCATTGCTTTACAACTTCATCTTCAATGCAAAGTTAAGTCCTCACCATAAAACACGAAGGAAGTCCTTGAACATGTCAAAACATAAGAATACCTCAAGAGGGAATTTGAGACATCTTAAAAAAACCTAAGAAGAAAAATATTATGGTACTAATGTGACCCCAACATTGTAGTTCCATTGATGATGGATTCAAAAATTCACAATCATGGCCTTTCTTCCCATATAACCATTCACAATATTGAGACTTCTAAGAGTGCACCACCTTTCCAATCTATGTAAGGCCACTTTCCTCCACCTTCCCATTAAGGGGACATACATTAACCTCTTACCAAAGAAGAATGAAGATGATGTCTACGTAGACCTTAATAGAGGTTGATGGACCCTTCTTGACATGTCCCCCAATTGTACAATGCAAACACATTTTATTGGTTCCATTCCAATTGGGTTAATTTTGAAAAATATGGTCGATTTATTAGAGGGCTTTCCTATACTTTCCTCTTTGGTCACAAATTTGATCGATAAGAAACCATGTCGCAAGAAATATATGATGAGACCATTACAATAAAGACATTGTTAAAATACATGACTGATATAAAACCATTTATAAATCCTTTTTCCACTTTAGAATCTATACCAATCATTTACCTAAACATCCTAAAGTTGATAAACACAATCCTTTTATGAATGGAAATCAAAATTCTACTCCTTCACCAATTTCATTGAAACCAATTGCAATCCTAATATTACCATCAAACGAAATGTGGTTCACCTATAAGAAATGAAATGTGTAATTATATGTATTGATTCCTCATAATCCTAATACTTATAAGATCATTCATGCCTATCCTACATGTAATAATTCCTTAGAAACCCCTTCAAAATGTCCAAAATTGAACCTCCCATAAAAATAATGTCACTAAAAACTAAAATATCAATGACGATGTTATTATCTATGAGTTATGTCAAATCCAATACCATCAAATAGACTATTTTAGAATGGACAATGACATTGTGTGATCCACCTCAACCCACTAGTATGGAAAATAGCCTAGAAAAATAAAAAACAAAATCCCAACGTAACATGATTTATTATTCACTTTTGAGATTATTTAGAGTAAAAATCCCCGTGTTCATAATAAGATCAAACAATCTAGCTTGGAAGAATGGGATTCAATCAAGGAAGTATTAAATTTTTTGAGAAATTTTACCTTTCTTGAACTCATGAGAACATCTAAACCTTGTGCTTTTTTGATGATGATACTATTTGACATGAATATTAGTTAACCTACGGTTTTATGGCTAAAGGATCCTTATACAATTCAGATGAAATAATTCTACAACAATGAAAAGAGCCATATTTTTAAACCAAAACCATATATCAAACCTTATTACTTCATTTATGAAAATAATATATGGTCCCAAATGAAATCTTGTTTCATGTTGATGGCCATCCTCTTTGATGAGTCGTTTTATTTCCTTTTTAAACACCTCATCTACTATATTCTGTTTAGCCAATTGTACCCTTGAACTTGTATTTCCCGGTGATACTGCTGAAAATTTCCATTATAACTTGAACTCATGGCATAAATATTAGTTAATATAATTATTACTAAGGTTTACTTTATTTTGTGGATTATGAGTATGCATTTATTATTTTGATTGCAATATGATGTTAAATAATGCTTTGTATAAATGCCACCTTGTTTGCAAAGAAGTTGTTATATGCAACAACTAACATGCAGCCAAAGGAACTCATTCACAAAAAGAGGTCATCCACAACAACTAATATGTATCCAAAGGGACCCATCCATAGCAAGGATTCTCGTAGCCAAAAGAGGTCACACACATACATGAAGCCGTGATTATGAGGAGCTTGCACAATGTGGACACTACACCTAAGCTCACACGTGTTGATAGAAGAAGAAGTTATGAGAACAAGAAGAAGACTCAACACCATCACCTGATTATGTGTTGTAACTCAAAAAAAGAACTAATTGATTTAATTCATAATTTAATAACTAGTTGATTGACTGATCGGTTAGTTAAGTTATGTGATTATATGAGAACATCTTCTGAATAATTCTGTTGCATGCATGTAAGTTTCCGGATTATTTGGTTAAGATATTTTACTTGATCCAACTGGGACTCCTAGTAGGCCTCTATCTCTTCACATCTTTGCTATAATGAATGAAATAAAAAGGAAAGATTAATGTTGTAGAAGGATATAGATATAAAGAGGAGATATACATAGATAGATCCATAGATAGAGAGTTTGTTGTACTTTCCACTTGTAATCTTCATGCCGATGAAATAGTAATCTAAGTTCTAGTAAATTGTTGTAGAAACATGCCTTAGGAGGGATTAACACCCAAGGTAGGGCCCACTTGCGGTTTGCTAACGCTATTGTTTTGATTCATTACATGATTAGATTAACAATAGTTTATTCCTTCATCTATGTTATGCTTTTATATGCTTTTCCATTAGCCATAATATTTGCTTTCGATTATGTTGGTCGTAGAAAAGAACCTCAAGAAGAGCAACGTCGTGGGACAAGAAGTCCCTCCTCTTTCTTGGGAGAGGTTCCCTTATTCGAAACGAACCTATTTACACATGTACAAAGCATGGTTTCACTATGGAACTTGGATATCATGAAAGTGTCTCCTAAATAGATCATCAATTACAAAGTACGAGAGGAATCAATATGTGGAAATGAGCAAAAAGGCACCATTCGAATTATAGATGACAAAATAATTCCTTATGCGTGCAAGAATACAACGAATTGGAATAAGATCATTTGTACCCGCATTAATAAGATGAAATTTGAAAAGACACACAGTTCTATAAATAACATCTACAAGAATACAAAGCTTCTCAGCATAATGCAGACAAATGATCTAACAATATTTAATGGATAGCTTGCGAATAAAAAGAATCAGATGGACAAAGAATGAAAATCCTTCTGTATTGATTGCTTTACGATTTCTTTACACTTTCAAAAATAAGCCAAGTTCCTCTCCTCAAAATGGCGAGGAGAGGCCACTATATAGTTTACAAAATAGTTAAATTTGGGTAACTACTTCTTTTAACTAATGTTTAGTTAAAGGGCTGCTAATCAATACCCCAACTAATTACAATAAATCCGAGATGAAGAAAGGAAGAAAGGAGAAGAATCAGGAGAAGAAGACAGGTGTTCATGATTGAGAGGGGCCCACTGATTTTAGGATCCGCTGTCTGAATCTTTTCAATGCCTCTGCTATGTCTCTACCTCGTGGGACCAATGTGTTGGCAGTGGACTGGGTCCAAAATCCAAGGCACTTCTCCATCTCTTTGTCAAATTTGACGTGTGTATGATGATCTTTATTTGCTTCTTCAATAGCAGATTGGAGAGAGCAGATCTCCTTCATCTTTTCCTTGGAAATGGAATCCTCCTTGAACAAATTATCTTTGACAAAAGCTCTGAATTGAGCTTTGATTTCTTGCAAGGAGAGGGGTACACTAGAGGTCTCATCATGGAGGTGGAAATGTATATCTTTGAAAGCGATACCACCAAAGTCTTGAAGGCCTCACCCTTCTGCCAGCTATTTTTCAGTTCTCCCAAAGCTTCTTCTAGCACCTTGATTTTCCATTCCACGCTGTATACCCATGATTTTGACAAGTTGTCTTTTGCGTCGTTGAAGACTTTGCTTGCCATTAAAATATTCTCATCAGTCTATCCCATGAGGTGAAGGTCTACTATACAGCTGCTCCAGAGTTTGAGCTCTTTATCTATATTTCCAATAGTGGAGGAGAGCTTCTGTTGCAGATTATTCACCTTCTCATTGAGTTTGAAGGCTTCACCAATGAAATTCAACCCTGTAATAAGCATGTCATCCACCATGGCCTCCATAGCCATTCCATAGATAGAATACGTGTGTATATCTTTGATACTCAGACTTCATCTTGGCTGAGAATCACAGGTGGTGGAAGAGTAGTCAGTGGGGTAGGATCTAAAACTTTATCCTTGGATAGCAGTGACTTGATGAAACCTGTAAGAACCTGGGCCTACTCCTCCAATTGTTCTATGGTTTGTTTCCCTTTCTCCACTCTCCCAATGACCCTAGTGATTGTTTCCTGAAGATTGTGGATCTCACCTTCAGGGGTAGACTCTCCCATGGGAATCCTTGAGAGCTCAAGGTCAGATGCTTGCAAATCATGCTCTGGCTTGTCTACTTTGGGCTTGGCTATCTCCAGGAATTGCTGGCCCTGAGCATCAGATACTATTCTGGAGGTAGTCCTGGCCTTCTTGGTGGGAGTAGGAGGAGTAGTGCCTAATAGGGCCACCACAACATCAAAATTGGGTCCTGAGATTCGGGAGGAAGATTTTCTTTTCCTACTATTGACGAGAGGCTACACCCATGCAAAAGAGGAGGAAGAAGCAGGTGGGGCAAGAGGACCAAGAGACAGAGAACTCATGGCACCCAGGGTGTGCACTGCTTTGTTGCTTCTAGTTGAGATATGAGTGGGGCACTCGGGACTTCTGGTGTGGAGGAGTCGATGGTGCTTGGGAGTTCAGTGCTTTGAACCTCCTTTTCTTTATCTCGTAGGAGCTTCTGGAGCACTTGTAGAAACTGGCACTTCACTCTCCTTGCTTTCACTGAGAACAATAATGTTCTCTGGTCCTGAAGGAAATTCTGAATGCTTCCTTAGGGGATCTTCCTCCACAGGTTCCTTCTTAACTTCTTTGACTTTCTTCTGATACACTTGGGTGGATGAGGAAGGAGTGGAAGATGTAGGACCTTTAGTTGATGAGGCAGGAGGGGTCTGTACAGGTACTCCTGAATCAGGTGACAATGCCTCCTTTCTTGGTGTTGAGGTGTCTTTGGAGGAGGACTCACCTGAGTGCCTTCTGAGTTCACAAACTCTCCTGTCAAACCAGATTTTGGTTCTTACCAAGACGGGAGCTAGGATTTCTGCCAGATCATCCTTCTCCTTTTTGAACCAATCCAAATCCTCCAAGGGAGTGTGTTTGACCACGTTGTCATATTCATATGAGTACAGGTCAGAATTATCATCCTGGAGTCCTTCAGGAACTTGGTACAGGTTAAGCTCTTGAATTAATTGAAGAGAAAACCTACCATAATGTCTCCTCCTTGCCTCAAAATCATCAGCACAGTCAGCCCAATAGTCCTCTGTGTCTACCCTATGATGATAATTGATTTTGATGTTCTGCTCAATAAATTTCTTTAAGTCAAAACAAGTTCTTGGCCTGAAGAAATGGACAGTGATGGGAGCCAGGGCTCTTTCTATGTTTTGAGCATCTAGAGCTGTCTTGCAGGTGTAGTTTCCCAAAGTGATGGGGAAGTGTAAACCAGTAATTTTCTTATCCCTGCAGGTTCTGTGCAACTTGTCCAGCTGCCTGCATATCTCTATCAAGGCCATTTTATCATTGCAGAACATAGGAAGCTTGAGAGGAGTGCTCTCATAGCCTGCAAGCCTTATATAGGAGAATTTTCTAAACTGGATGAAGTAGGCACCGTAGTGCGATATTAGGTTCATAGCTTCATCAGAAAATCTCCTCGCCGTGTCGCTCTCCAGAAGCCTGACAATGTACATGGTGAAAGCATCATTCACCCTCCTGAAGTTGTGATTGCTAGTGTCCAAGGTGAATTGAGGGCAGTAGGCATATACAGGGTCACCCTTATGAGCATCAATGTATGTGAATCCAAACCATTGCCTCGATGCTGCTAGAGTATACATCAAGTATGAAGTCATGTAAAATTTCTTTGTTTGTTGTACATTGGACAGTTGCTCTGCTAGGTTCATACTGATGATCTCTGCCCAGTTGATATTCTGAGTTCCTTCGCACACCATATTGATAAGTGGGCACATCCAGAAATGGAACTCATTGGTAGAGGGTAAGCCCATGACCCGAGCTAGTAGGATTATAAAATATGACAGCTCCTCATTGAAATCGGCATGGAACAGAACCTTGGATAGACGGGACGCCCCCTTTTTAGGGTTTTTAAGCCAGGACTTCGCCACCCGCGCCTTGTATTTCTCACTGTCCTGATCGAAGAGGGCCTGTGCCTGGTTTTGAGAGATTACTATAGAATTGTCCATCTCAGGAATCCTTAGGGCAGTGCCAATGGCGGCAACGTCAAGCTTGGTAATGAGTTCCCCATGCACGTTCGTTAGCTCACTCGAGTCAGGATTGAAATGAGCACCGCAGGAGAGTACTGTATCTGCGCATTGTACTGAGATTGGGAAACCACTAGTGAATGCCAAGCCACTATCATGAATCATTTGTGCCATAGGAGAAGGGTTCGAGTCTATCATTCTTGCCCAGAAATCCCCAAAGTCAAGGTGGCAAACTTCACTGTCCCCGATATCGGGAACGACAGACTGAGCGGGTGAGATTCGCTCCCGACCACCGGAATTTAATCTTCATGTTGATAGTAATTTGAAAAGCAAGGTTGCAGTCTGGACTTAGGATGAAATTACAGGGGGAATGGATACGCGCATAGAAATTTTGATCGCAAGGGTATGAGCAATAGATAGCAAGAAAGCAGTGTGCAAAAATGCATAGGGGCAGTTCATTATATAGCCGTTTGGGAGAGAGAAAGACAATAAATGCGCATTAAATACACATCTACCAACTTGAAAAGCAAGATATTTGGGAAGAGCGGGAAAAATTAGCTCGGATGGCCTTTGGTTCATTTGGGACATGTGGGATGTGAAAGTGCAATTCGGCCGATACGGGCGACGCAAGAAAAGGATGCACAAATGCTTCCGGAAATGAGGGACAAAAGTACGCGGAGTACACGATTCGTGAATCGGGTGAAAAGTGAACATTGAGCCTGGGCGAACTTGTGTTACTTGGGACAAAAAGTTCCGACGGGCATGAAAGAAGTGGACTTTGGGTAAATCGGCCGATTAGCGAACAGGAGCCCGAATGAACTTGGGACATCTGGGACAAAAATGTCCTAGCAGACCCGCAAATCACACAAAATGACCCAAAAATGTAGATTCTTCCCAATTTTTTGACTTTTCACATTACCAGGACAACAGAAAAGGTGTTTAACTTCAAAATTTTCAATTTTGAACTTCTCAAAAGTAGGGAAATTTTGAGTAGACAACAAGTTATAAACTAGTTCATTTCCAACATTGTTATTTCCTAATTGTAGTGACATCAATTTACCTTTATACCTCCCAAACATCTGTAATTGTGCATACAACACTAGAAATATTAAAATTTTATGTCCCTAGGTTTGATAATTAAATGATTGTAGATTGATGAACAACATATTAATTGTTGCAAGTTAATTTGCACCACCATTTTTGGCGTTGTTTCTGGGATACTACCAAGTTATAAGGTTTTGAGAGGTTTTTCATTTCTTAGAGTAGTTTAGGTTTTAGGAAATTTAGTTCCAAACCAACCCCCCACTAATTTTTGTTGATGAGTTGAGTTAGTTGATGCATGCACCATCCAAGGGATTCCCATGGTATATTTTTACCTAATCCACAAGTAGCACATATATCTTCATATACCTCTGAGGATTATGAAGAAGATGTCCTTGGTTTACTATTTGAAGATCATCCTCTAAGTGACAGTTCTGAAGCTACTCCTGAGTAGCCAGAGATGACAAAAGAAGTAGATCAAAATGTTCAAAATGGGGCAACCACTTTTGAGTTCCCCATTATTGACAATAATGTAGCTGCAACTATGAATAATATTTCTCCCTCACTTTGCCCAATTTTCATGGATCAATGATAGAGGACCTAGACACCTTTTTGTTTGAGTTTGATGTTCTATGCAGGAGTTATGATTATACTACTGATGCACATAAATTGAAGCTATTTCTGCTACACTCAAGGATGCAACCTTGAGATGGTTCATGGGATTGAGAATAAATGCTATAACTACATGGGCACAAATGAAGGAGAAATTCCTCAATAAGTACCAAGATTATTATAGACCAAGCAATAGAGGAGGTGATGAAATCTACAGAATGACACAAAAAGAGGATGAACCATTGGAAGACTATTTGGAAAGGTTCTGCTCGCATTCGAAGTCAAGGCACACTGGACTACCACCGGATATCTCAAATAACTCTTTTTGAAGGGAATCGCTAAGGATATCATGGATGCTCTGGATCTCATAGGAGCAGGGAAATTTCAAAAGCTAATTTTGTAGAAATCTGTGAAGCCTACAAAAATTACTCAAGAGCTACTATGAAGAGGGTAAGAAGTGTAAGATCAAGAGGTGGATCAGCTACCAAAACAATTGGGGACATATCCAAGTCAAAGATTGTCAACATGTTTAAAAACATGAAGTAGGATATTTTCAATGACATGGCTAATCAATTAGATGATCTACATGCAAAAAGAAAAATGAAGATGCAAAAGCAACACTCATAGAGTACTACCATGCATGTAGAAGGAAGAAATTTGACTGTAGATGCAAAGAATTGGCCAACATTTCTCAAGAAAGGGAGGCTTCACCTGAGTTCAAGATGTTGGAGACAAAGGATGGGAAAGTTTTCTATGTTGCTCAAAGGAAACCGTGGCCACCGAGGCAAGGAGGTATGACACAAGACCCTATGCATTCATTTCAAAATTGGTCTAATAATCCATATATGCAGCCCCCACCTTGGGCTAACCCTCAAGGTTGGGCCCATATCCTAACAAATATCAATAATAGTGGCAACCTTAATTCTAAGAGTAATTACAACAATAATGGAAACAACCTCCTCAATCATGACAACCTTAGAGAGGAGAGAAACAAGTGGAATAACCCACCTCCTAATTACCAAAAATCTTATCAACAACCTCCTTATCTGTAGTAGTAAGCTCTAATGCCAAACCCCCAAGTAGGATCTCAACCAAAAGCTACCTAACTACCAGCTCAACCAATACCTAACCCTAAAAAAAGCTTCTCAGCTAGCCTATTCCACTAAACCAACTCAATACCCTACATATTTTATTGATGTCAACAATATCCATCTCCGCTCAGGAAGAAAACTTCCTCCACCAGTTGGACCCATCATTACTGAAATTGCAGAGGAACCGATTCTTCGTGCATACTAATCAGAACAAAGCTAGAATACACTACATGCTGATCCACAACAACCTTGAGAAAAATTCTAGTAAGAGTAAAACACAGGTAATGAGCCACCATTTCCTAAAAGGTTAAAAGAAAAAAAGACTAACCTCAAATCAAAATCTGATTTTGATTTTGTCAACCAATTGAAAGACATTTGTGTCAAAATTCCATTGATTCAAGCTATTAAGGATGTTCCTATAATAAATTGGTTAAAGACCTATGCATAAAGAAACCAAGAAGGAAGAGGAAATATCTAACTACTATACAGGTCATTGGACAACTAGTTGATATTATGCTTGGGAACTCAATTTTTCCCAAATACATAGATCCAAACAGTCCTTTGGTAAATGTCACAATCAATGACACAATGATCAAGAACACTCGATTGACTTGGGGGAAACAATAAATGTAATGAAAAACAAATTATGGATGACTTGAAGTTAGAGGGACTAATACCAACAACCACAATCTTGCAGCTTGCAGACAGATCAACAGTTAAGCCTGAAGGAGTCCTTTGGAGGATGTAGTAGTAGTGGTAGACTCTTGGGAGTACCTTGCTGATTTTATTGTTCTTCAACCAAAAGCAATCTTGGGAGGATATCATATCATCCTAGGAAGACCATGGTTGGAAACTCACACACATTCATAGGATGTAGATCTAGTAATATGATTATCTCTAATGGAATTGGTACCAAGAAGCTCATGCTTTACCCTCCTACACAACCATTCAATGAAGAAGACCAAACCATTTGGGTTGAAGATCTAGAAGAAGATCAAAGCTCATTTCAACAACTCATGATGTTGGATAATTCATACACAATTGAAGGACAAGAAGAGGATGTTGTTCTTTCTAATGTCTTGTAAAATAATTATGGGAGGAATGAAGAAGTAGATGGTAAATTACGGTGTATAAGCTATCCTGAGAATCAAATCCTATTGCAGAAAAAGTACTATGAATGTTCTAGGTAAGAATTGCATCCTCCACTAACTTCTTCCACATGATTGTATATTGAATTCTGTAAGTAGCAAGTGTATGCTCCATGACTGATCTCTCTAAGAAAGTGAAAATTACTCTGGGAAATCCACTTAATGTGAACAAAATACTGAGCATGCAACAAGAGTAGTTGTTAATTAATCTTCTGCAGAAACACAAGACAACATTTACATGGGACTATCGAGACATACATGGATATACCCTAAGCTCTGTACACATAAGATATACATTAAAGACAACTGTAAGCCAATAAGACAACCAAAAAGAAGAATGAACCCAACAATGAGGGATATAGTGAAAGAAGAATTAAAAAAATATTGGATGTTGGATTCATAATTCCAATTTCGAAAGTCAATACGTGTCACTCCTTGTCATAAGTACCTAAGAAAAATGAAAAATGGAGGATTTGTGTGGACTTTAGAGAGCTGAATGGAACAAAAATAATGATCATTTTCCACTTCCTTTCATTGATCAGGTACTTAACACTCTTGCTGGAAAAAAATATTTTTATTTTCTGGATGGCTATAGTGGCTATAACCAAATTTAGATTGCACCTGAGGACCAGGACAAGACCACATTCACATGCCCATGGGGAACATTTTCATATTTTGTTCTTCCTTTTGGTTTGTGCAATGCACCTACTACATTTCAACGAGTAGTTTTGAGCATTTTTTTAGATCTAACCAATGATTGCATGGAGGTATATATGGATGATTTTATAGTACATGGCAAAGTACTTTTGATGAAGCAATGAAAATGAAATAATAGTCCCAGGAACCCACCTTCGGTTATTATCAAGATGCAATAATTAAAAATAATTCCTAAATTGCATATGAAGAGATCACCTAGCATCGAAAGGCACCCAGTTGATCTCAACTCAGTGGAGAGTTCAGGGTCGAGTTGATAAAGAACCCGGTGTCAAATTGATAATCATCTCAAAAATCATCTCAGTGGAGACTCTCAGTTGTAAGAGCTCAACAAGGTCTTGTTAATGCAAAATATAGCTCGTTGAAAATTGACGAATGAAGGGAACTCTATAAGGATCTCGGTAGAGATCGATGCATGCGGAAGTGAAGGCCAAGTTAGGGAGAGTCAAAGTTTGAGCTATCAATAAAGTCTCAATGAATTGGAAAGGTTCAAGCCACAGGTGGAAGCGAAGGCAGAGATAAGGAGTTCGACTCATCTTCGTGACTCGTTCATTTTGGAGATCATGTGGTGAGCTTCTTTTAGGACACATTCTGCAGAGCTAGGGTGATTCAAACGCAAGCCAAGGCATCAAGAGTGCCATAAAATGAATGGAGATCATTGCGTAAACAGAGATACGTGATGGAGCCCTATCAATGGGACTCATCGAGCATGATGGATAATTCAAGGCAACTCGTTTCGTGTGGATGCATTAAAGATGGTTTCTAGGATACAATTCCAGGGCTCATTGATTAATGCAAAACTGGGAGGCCTACTCGAGATAATTTTTCAATGGTAAGCTCGCAGAGACAGCAAGAATGCCGGGCCAGGGTATTAGTGAATACAGTATATATATTTTCGCTGGCGTTGTTCAGACCTTCCTCGGCCGAGCATTTGGTGCATAGGCAGAAGCATGTTGCAGTAAAGTAAGAAGTTCTTTTGAGCACTTCCAACAAGCGAGGTCATCGCCAAATATGTTTTTATATTCACATCGAATGCATCTTCAAATTCGGGATTTTCCTTCAAGATATTTTTATGAAAATCGATTAAGTGACAGTGAGAGTGTTACCGGGAGACCTGATGAAATTTATTACAAATATTCTCTATTGAGACCTTACTTGGTTTAGCGATGTAACTCATGGAAGCGGATCTCATAGAGGTGGAAGCTGTTTCATATCGAGAATATTCATGGAGCATAATTTTCTTTGCAATTATATGAGCATCTTCAACGAGTCACTAAGTTGGCAAGCACAAAGGATTACTGTTGAAATTATCACACTTACAAGCTACAGGCTGAAATGTTTGCACTAAGAAAATGTTATCCTCAAATGCTGAGCGAAAAGGTGGAAGTCGGTGGCCATCTGTCCAAAATGAAATATGGCCAAATGATAACAAAACCCCCCACTCTAATCCCAGACGTGGGAAATAAGGCGAGCAATGCCAAGTGGGTTTTTGTGGATGGAAAGCCATGGTCGAAACTTCCCTGAATGGAGAAATTGAGTCAAATGGAGAAATCGGGTCAAATTGCTTGCGCTTAAGGCCGGGGCCCATGGATTGATGTGGCCAAGCCGTTATTCGGAGATTCAAGCAACCAGTGCCAATGGGAAATATTAAGATGGCATTCCAAGTTGTTCACTCCGTGCGGGGGAGATTCGGAGCAGCACCTGCCAGTGGAAACTTTGCAATGACAAGCCGTCGTGAGGTTTCCGCGTAGAGAAGAATTCAAGTTTATTTCCGGAATACCAGGTGAGTCATCAAGTGGGTCAAAACATGTTGGAGTGGTAAACGAGAACGTGCTCATGAAGATAGATGGATTATCGGTTAAGCCATCTGGTGCATGTGTAAGGACTCAACAAGTAAAGCTCAGTCAAGGACCGAGTAAATAGGCAAATTGGTTGGGGAAGATCAATGTAACGAAGACCCGTTCAATGTGGAGGTGAATAATGAGCAGTCGAAAGGTTCAGAACTCAGTCATATTACCACTTCTGAGGATGCTTACAGTGGTTCATTGTCATTTCCCACGCTGCAATGCAATGCCAGTGCCAATGCCATCCACTTTCAATCTCAATCTCACAGCGTTATGTACAGAAGGTTGTTTGAAGGAGGCTCTACACATTCTGCGTACCACACACAACACCCCTATAAATTCATATAGATATCTTAAACTATTGCAGACCTGCATTTCCAGGAATACGCTTTCACAAGGTAAACAAATCCACTTTGTCTCGTCAAATCATCAGAGAATTTGCATTTTCCACACGCACAACTATTCAAAATAATCTCATCAATCTGAAGCATGGCGGAAAGAATAGGAGGTGGACGGAGTTGCTCATTGACAAGAATCTCAAGGTGAGTCGGTAAATGTAACAATGATGATGATGATCAGCTGTCGAATGGAGCGAAACAACCCATCATTGGAGAAGTGTTGCGAGAGGAATTTAAGTGAGCGAACCATCGATGTATGGAAGGTGAAACTCGTAGCAAAAATATTTGCTCGAGTTTGAGCTTAAATACATGTGCCGACAAAGTGATGAGTTGTTGAAACCACGATGAGATCTCATCCGGTTGAAAATATTTAACCAGGGCGGGAGGCATGTTACAGCACAGTAGAAGTCTTTTGAACGCTTCCAGCAAGCACTACAGGAAACAAACATTCACTGCCGTGTATGATAGATTGGAGTCATGCCATTCAAGGCTTCATAAAATTTGCTCGAACCAGGAGATGAAGGTTTGAAACGGTGCAGAATGAAATGATTCATATTGCTCAGCATGTTTTCTCCTAGAAACGAATTGAATGTGAAGGTCAACTCTGAAATACCTGGTCGGCCGTTTTGCATCTTGCATCCTTGTTACTCGTAAATGGTCTCTTTGAGAAACTCTGAGGGCAGAAGCAATATTTATACCCTTCCATTATGTACGTCCAATCAGACAATAAAAGTATTCTTTTACCAGATTCAGAGAAACTGTGTTTTTTCAATGGACGATTATACTGTAGTTTCAAGCTAATCTTATCGAGCTTTATTTCTATTAGCTTTGATCCACGACTAAGGGGGAATTCATATGGTTGTTACTGTACATTTTTCAAGGTCCTCTTGGCTGCCCCAGTTGTTCAATGTATTTCTTGAAGGGCTTATTTTATGTGTTGCAGATTGTAACATAAAGGATCTTTTTAGTTTATGAAAAATGAGTATATTGTGTAGCTCACAGCTACCTATGCCATACTAAGATCCCAATAGTGGCATAATTGTTGATTGGAGCCGAGATTGCCGAGTGCACTGCCAAAATACCGAAGGGCTCTTTGGCCAAAAATCAGTCTCAAGGGTGTCTATCGACATGTTATGGGCATAAGCCTAGGTCATCATCATGGCAGCATTAGGTCTTTATTGTTAATGGCATTTTCTCATCGTTTGGAAGGTACAATTGTGCTTATTATGGCAAAGCTAAAACATTCTTACTACAAGTGTTATATGATGAGGAAGAATCCTGAGCATTGTGGTAAAACCATTCTTTTTAGAGATTTGGGTTAAGCTCGGTATTCAAGTGAGTTTGAGCCCGGAAAGGTAAGATCGTTTCTTTGGATGAAGAGCTAGGTGACTTCGCGAGGAGCTCATGTGATGTTTCATGAAGTTTGAACGTGGAATGCATAAATGGCTTCGTTAACGAGCAAAAATGATAAGAATCAAGTTTGATAGCCCACCATTCGGAGGACTCAATGCAAAAGAGCCCGATTGCCAAGGCGAGGAAAGAGTTGGTGTGGGGTTCAAAAATCGATTGCAACAACAGAGTTAGAGGATTGAAGCTCACCGAGTTGAGATTTGTGCAGACTCTATCCACATGGACCCCCCTCCTCTTCAAGTCAAACGGGTCAACGGGGGGTCCCGACATTATGTTAATTAAATTAATATTTTTATTTAAATATTTTAATAATAATATTTATTATTATTATTTAAATATTTTATTTAAATATTCTTTTAATTAATTGAGAAGACTAGGTCATCAGGCAATTAATGACCCATGATGGAACCTTCTCAGGTGGTTCAACTAACTGCAATAAATACATCATGGGCCTTCATTTTAGGAATGTAATTATGACCATTTCCTCTTCTTTCTCACATATTTTTCTATAAATGTAAGTTGGAAGCTCATTTCAAAGGGTTCCAACAGTTCAGACAAGTTGGACAGTTAGATATCTCAGGCGAGTGTATACTTTTCAAGGGTCCTCTCTCTTCTGCAAGTTGTTCTTGTGTGTTGAGAGAACTTTCAAGCCTCCTCTTCAAGACTGTAATGGCAACTATTGCCTCTTCTGAATGTATGATGCATTGTGCATGTTATTGAAGCAATAAAAGTGTGTGTTTTGTGACTAATCTCGGTCCTTTCATCCTTTTATGCTTCTTTGTGCCTTTCTCATACTTGCAGGTACACTGTGCAAGTTTAAGTTTCTATTACAAGTTCTTGGAGTTATGTGCTTATCGAGTGGTGAAGTATTGCATGCAGTTGAGTTGTGGTGTCTATTCACCCTTCTTGAGTTCATCCTTCTTCACTGGGAAACTGGTATATTTCTCGGTCTGATAAAGTTTAACAAAGGGAACGCGTGTCTCTTAGTTTGTGGTATCATGTACCCTCTCTAAGTTGCAGTAGGTGAAGTTGACCTGTGGTGCACACACCCTCTTCAAATTAACCCTTCCTGAATCTGAAGACACCCTTTATTCGGTGCATCACCATCCCTAGTATAGTTTCATTTCTGTAAATCTCTTTCCCTAAACCCCATGAAAATGTTAGCGTAGGACTAGATAATCATTTTTGTTACACTAGGAGTAGTACAACACTTAGTTTAGGAAGAGGAAGCCGGCCTTCTCCGGAGGTTCACCTCGAGCCCAAGTCCCACAGCTTGAGAGGTGATCCCATGTGTCCCAATCACACCGAATGTCCTATTCACATCCTGGCCATTCGGAGGGTGCAGTGATTTGGCGACAACAGTTTTTGGCACGCCCGGTGGGACAATCATTCAAAATCTTAAGCCAGTTAGAGTTCCATCTTTTAGAGGTGTCATCATTCAAAATCTTAAGCCATCGTGTGACCACACACAAATTTTGGCACCACCGTGGGACATCACAGAAGTTAGAGTTCCATCTTTCAGAGGTGTCTCATTATCAAACAGGAAATCTTAAGCCACCGTGCGACCACACACAACAGTTTTTGGCACGGTGGGACAGAGTTGGTACTTCTCTTCTCACTTACACAAGTCAAAGTACCTGGCGACTCTATATCTCTGGATTCCAAATCTCAGTGCAGTAACTTATGCGAAGAATTGAGAAGAGAGCTTCTTGAAAGAAAAATATCAGCATATCGAACTTTCCTTGTCTCCTCCAAAGAGAAGCAGAAGAGGCATTTCCACATCCCCAGTTGCAGATTTACCTAGTAGGGGTCATTCAACTCCTCCTTACGGAAGATTTCCTCCACCCAGGAACAATCAACCTTTCGTTGCTATGGCGAGGAACCAAGTTTTTCCCCCTTTCAATGCAAGCAGTCCTCTCATGTTGGCTCAACGTGACCCGATACCTGTTGCGGCACTCAAAAGTTTACCCTTCTACACGGGGGAAACTCACGTTACTCCAGTGGAGCATATCTTTGATGTAGCCAGCATCATGCGTACATAATATCACCGAAGACAACGTTGCAGTTAGACTTCTTGCTACCTCTTTCAAGGGAAAAGCGCTTCAATGGTTTCGCGGGTTAGGTGTTGGCACTATAACCACTTGGGACGAGTTGGGAGAAAAGCTATGTAAACAATTTGAAGACAAAAGTGATCACCTATCACTTTTGGAACAACTTACTACCATAAAGAGAGCTTCCCAAGAATACATGAGTGATTTCAACTTCCGATTCCATAGGACTTGGAATAGGATTCCGGTGCTCGTAAAGCCTTCTGCACATAATGCATTCTTGTACTATTTGCGAGCCTTGAATAGCGATGTAGCAGTTATGATCCAGTCCATGGGAGGGACTACACTTCCTGATGCTTACGAAGTTGCCATAAGTGCAGAGAATTCTTTGATTCAGGCTGGAAAGATAGCTCCACGACCACCAATGCCCTTTTCTCCAGATCTTACGAATCATCAGCCTATCATTGCTCCTATTCCAGTAGACTCCAAGCAACCATCTCAATCTTCCTCTGCCTCTTCAAATGACCTATTTGAAGTCAAGTCACTACTGCAAAATTTTGGAAATGAGCTCGTTGCACTCAAAAGGCAACAATTTCAATACAATCGTCCATATCAGCCACAAAATCAGCAGTATCAGGCTAACCATCCTCCTTTTCAAGGAAACAATCAGCCTCGAAATCAAACTACAAGTCAAGTTGCAAATGTCAGGCCCTTGAACTTTCAGAACCCTCTTGCAGCTAGCTCATCTAGAGCTATAGTACCTGTTCAAAATAATCTAGTTCAAGACTACGAATGGTGTTATCCTTGCTCTCAACCTCACAATCAAAATCTTTGTCCCAATGGGTTCTTAGCCAGGCCCTTATGGTTCAAAGTGTATCTGCCCCTTGAGTTAACAAACAATTCATCTACGCAAAAGCGGCGAGATCAACCGCGAGGCACTGAAGAATCACTTTGCTAAAGCGGCAAGAAGAAGATTTTTGGATTGAATATAGATTCTTCATCGGTGGCGTGCAAACACTCGTTCCAAAAAGAGAGCAATGGAGCCTCGACCTCTCGAAGCTGATCTAGCATCCACTTCTCAACACAGGTTTCAAATGGCAGTTGACAAAAATGCGGGAAAGAAATCACCAGAAACACCGGCTAGCCACACCGCAGGGAAAGATGGTTCTCCAGGCATCACGGTACCCAACAAAAATTTTCCAAAGGAGGACCCCAATGCCCAAAAAAGTGTCATCAAAGTTGGAGCAATTCCCTTCAGCATAGTAGAACAAATGAAGAAAACCAATCTGAGCGTTACCATGTGGGACGCACTCTCGATCCCTTCCCAAAAGAAACACATTGCGAGAAGCTCACGAGCAGTTTTAGTACAACCAGCGGATCACCAAGCCATGGAGTGACAAATGCTACAAATTTGTGTCAACCGGAAGGGAAAATCATTCCTACGGAAAACAAACCACCACCATTCTACATTTCCCTAATCATTGGCGACCACTTGGTACATAATTGCATGATCGATTCTGGTGCCAGTAGCTCTGTCATGCCTAAACAAATTGCAGATGTACTAGGCATACAATATGCGCCGGTTCTGAGAGGGTTGTTCAATTGGATGGCACAATTGTTAAGATTGTTGGGGGTATCAAAGGACTTGACTTACCATTCATGCATGCCCAAGTTTGTCATTCACCCAAGACATATCGGTCATCGATCTCCCTCCTCTCTTTGCCATCTACCTATCACGGGATTTCACTGCCAAGATGGGCGGTTACCTATCAGCCGATTGGTCGCATATGATTCTCAGGACTCGATACGGAACCAAAGTAACTATAAGGGCGAGAACCAATCTGCCATAATCATGTAGAACCCTACCTTTGCTAGTCCCATAAATGGAAATTACACCATCGGCGATCCCGAAGAGGAAGATGCCGATCATGAACCAACCACCCTTGTTGAAGAAGTCCCTGATACTTTGCTAGATGAAGTATGTAGAGATCATCAATACGATCCCTACGCTGATGTATTGGCGAGAAGAAGAAGGCTGGTTTCTTTGGTCTTGGAAGAAACAGAGTTAGGTACTTCTTGTATCCATGAAGAAGATATGATCATACCACAACTTGTCAAAACACCAAGTGATTCTAAAGGACTGTGGCAATTGTTCTTCGATGGCTCAAGAAGTAAGAATGGATCCGGTCTTTGGTGTTATGTTAATTTCTCGAGAGGAGATAAGTACTTCTCATCTTTCCGGTTGCAGTTTAGTTGACCAACAATGTTGCTTGAATACGAGGCTCTTGTGCAAGAGAATTCAGCTAGCCCAAAGGAAGGGAATCAAGGCCCTAACTATTTTTGGAGATAGTGAGTTAGTTGTTCATCAAGTTTGGCACGTAGTGCATCCAAAAATGATCTTTTAAGATCATATAAGAATCGAGTCAGGGACCTGATTGAAGATTTTGAAGCTTTTGGAATCCATGCAATCCCTAGAAATCAAAATCAAGATGCAGATAGGCTTGCTACAATTGGTTCACAATACAACATACCAGTTGATATCATGAAAGAAGGGCAGAAATTTGTTAAAATGGTGGTTCGACCAGCAGTCCCCGATAATGTGAATAGTTGGCAAGTGTTTGATAGTGACAACAAAATTGTCCTCTTCCTACAAGAAGAGGCGGAGTTTGCTTCAAAAATCAAGATAAGTTGCGGGAGTCATATGGTGAGCAAATTATCAATTGAAAAGCAACAAGTTACCAAAAGTTTAGTCACTTTGGAATCCATTTTCAATTCGGATGACCAAGCCACAAGACAAAGCCTAACATGGTGGTGAGAGAAGAATATTTTGAGGAAGTTGAAGTATCAAATGAAAAATTTCTTAAGATCGGAAAAGTGTGTACTTATGAGAGAGAAAGAAGCTTTCATCAAACTTTGTCAAGAGTATCATGACATCTTTGCATGGAGCTATAAAGATCTGCGTGGTTTTGATCCAGGTCTAGCACAACATACCATCGAACTGGATCCTAATGCTAAGCCAGTTCGTCAAAAACAGAGACCAATTAATCCCAAAATTGAGCCACTAATGAGAAAGGAGCTAACCAAGCTCATCGAGGCCTGTATAATTTTTCCCATCAAGCATTCCTCATGGGTAGCCAATTTGGTGCCCGTGAGGAAGAAGAACGGAGAGATCCGGTTATGCGTAGATTTCAGGGATTTGAATCGTGCATCATTAAAAGACCATTATCCTCTTCCATCGATGGAGCAGATCCTTCAAACGGTGGCAGGAGCTCAAATATTTTCTTTGCTTGATGGATATTCGAGTTACAATCAAATCCTAGTCCAAGAATCGACCAATTCAAAGCGGCTTTCACTACGAGTGGGGCACGTATGCCTACTGATAAAATGCCATTCGGATTGTCCAATGCTGGGGCTACTTTCCAAAGAGCCATGGACATGGCATTTAAGGGACTAATCAACGATATTATTTTGGTTTACCTTGATGATATAATTGTATACTCTAAGCATGCAAAAGATCACATCACGCATCTAAGGAAAGTTTTCCGAAGGTGTAGGGAATTTGGGGTTTCACTTAACCCCAAGAAATGTATTTTCACAGTGCACGAGGAAAATTGTTGGGGCATGTTGTTTCAGCGGAAGGATTATCAATCGATCCAGCCAGGATTCATTCGATTATGTCCTTATCTCTCCCAAGTCACAGGAAGGGCCTCCAGAGTTTTTTGGGAACCATAAATTTCATGCGGAGATTCATCCCTCAATTCGCGACATTGGCTAAACCACTGACAACCATGCTAAAGAAAAACATGCCATTCTCATGGACAAAGGAAGGACGAGAAAGCTTTGAAGCCATCAAAACAGCCATTTCTCAAGCTCCCACGCTTGTGAACCCCAGGTTTGACAAAGATTTTATCCTTTATGCTTTTGCAAGTCAAGAGAGCATTTCAGGGATCCTCACCCAACAAAACAACAACTTGATGGAGTAACCAATCACTTTCTTCAGTCAATCCCTCAAAGACTACGAGTTCAAATACTCATTCATTGAAAAGCAAGTCTTTGCGGTTATTCGAAACTTTGAAGAAATTCAAGCACATGTTGTCCAACAACAAGATTCATCTGATGGTGTCTCATCCAGGTGTCGAGGAGTTTTTTTTTGAACAAAGAAATGAATGAAAAGCGTCTTTGGATGGATCACAAAGGTAATGGAGTATGACGTGCACATCAAAGTCACTAAACTTGTCAGAGGTAAGGGTTTATGTCAGCAACTTGCAACAGACATGGAATCAAAAAGTAATGAGGACGTGACACTCCTAAATACTGATGAGGATGTTGATCAAGCTGATTGGTTATCCAAAATGAAGAATTTCATCTTCTCGGGAGCATACCCGTAAACATGGATAAAAACCAAAGGTGAACTTTCCGTCTTCAATCTATCCCATATGTTTTGGTAGATAGCGTTCTCTTTCGAAAATATTTGAACGGCATCCTCCTTCGGTGCATAGGACCGAACAGTTAGTAAGATACTAGAAGAATTTCATAATGGCCTATCTGGAGGACATTATTCCACACTGAAACAACTACTACCAAGATCATGCGAGCTGGCTACTATTTGGCGGATTTATTCAAGGATGCCCATCTTTGGGTAAGGAAATGCAAAGAATGTGCCTTTTTCACGAGTAAGCGAGAAGGTGGCAGCTCTTCCATTGCATCCAATTCAAGTGGATCAACCCTTTGTTGATGGGGGTTGGACTTCATCGAAATGATTAATCCTCCATCTAGTAGCGGACATAAGTGGGTCCTTACCGCAGAGACTATTTTACTCGATGGACGAGAGGTGGTAGCATTAAAGAGAGAGCAATGAAAAGGCGATTCTAGATTTTTGGAAGGTATAATGACGAGGTTCGGTGTTCCATTTACGGTCATTTCGAGACAATGCGTTGGCTTTTCTTGGTATGAAATTGAGTGAATGGGCTGTTAAAATGGGGTATACCTCAAAACTTCATCCAATTACTATCCTCGAGGAAACAGATTGGTGAGTCTAGCAACAAAAACCTCATAAGGATTATTAAGCGCCTGATGGAGACTAACAGAGGACTTGGCATACACACGGCTTAAGACCGCCTTATGGGCAGATCGAATCACACCTAAAAGGGCCATCGGAAATTCTCCTTTCGTTCTTGTATATGGAAGAGAGGCAAAACTCCCGCTCTCATTGGAGTTACCTTCTTTGGAGTTAGCTCATCAACTTGAAGTTATAGAGAGTGATCCTCTGACGGTAAGGTTTGCTGAACTCATGGAGTTAGAGGAAGTACGAGACAAGGCTATGAAAACTTTGGAGCAGCATCAGGCTCAAGTTAAGAAATCTTTTGACAAGAAGGCGTCGCGGACATTTTCAAGAGGGAGATTTAGTTCTCAAATGGGATGAAGACAGGGCCAAACCAGGCAAGCATGCCAAGTTTGACGCTCTTTGGAGTGGGCCATACATCATCACAAGTTGCAAAGAGGAAAATTCATTTCATCTATCTAGGCTCAATGGAGAAGAACTGCCCATTCATGTGAATGGGATACATCTCAAAGCTTGTTTTTGAGAAGCGTTCCACCCCCTGTCTGATTAAATTAGGTGTTTTCCTCCAAGTGCTTATGCACATTGTTGCGTGTTGTTGTTTTGCTTTCCTTGTTGTTGTGTTTTGTGTTTTCTGCACATTGTTTCATCATTGGAAGGTGTCAAGGAGAAGAAAGGTTCAAGGTTTCCATAACAGTTCAAAATCTACTTCATTCAATTTTTTGCAATGTTCCATGGATGTCAAGCATTCAATGATTGATATACTTCATGCTTAGCATTCGAGGAGGTCGAGGATATCGGAAATGCTCAAGGATATTCGGGATGTGTCGAAAGAAAATCATACTACTTTGGGATTCCAACATAGACTCCATGCCCAATGGATGACTTAAGGCTACTGGAATCATGCTTAGCAGGCAATCATCCCCGAGAGGTCGCCAAAAATGTTATCCAATTTTGCACACCTGGCAAGATTGGACAAGGGGGTCCTGTCATGTTCAAAATGAAATAATAGTCCCAGGAACCCACCTTCGGTTATTATCAAGATGCAATAATTAAAAATAATTCCTAAATTGCATATGAAGAGATCACCTAGCATCGAAAGGCACCCAGTTGATCTCAACTCAGTGGAGAGTTCAGGGTCGAGTTGATAAAGAACCCGGTGTCAAATTGATAATCATCTCAAAAATCATCTCAGTGGAGACTCTCAGTTGTAAGAGCTCAACAAGGTCTTGTTAATGCAAAATATAGCTCGTTGAAAATTGACGAATGAAGGGAACTCTATAAGGATCTCGGTAGAGATCGATGCATGCGGAAGTGAAGGCCAAGTCAGGGAGAGTCAAAGTTTGAGCTATCAATAAAGTCTCAATGAATTGGAAAGGTTCAAGCCACAGGCGGAAGCGAAGGCAGAGATAAGGAGTTCGACTCATCTTCGTGACTCGTTCATTTTGGAGATCATGTGGTGAGCTTCTTTTAGGACACATTACTGCGAGCTAGGGTGATTCAAACGCAAGCCAAGGCATCAAGAGTGCCATAAAATGAATGGAGATCGTTGCGTAAACAAAGATACGTGATGGAGCCCTATCAATGGACTCATCGAGCATGATGGATAATTGAGCAACTCGTTTCATGTGGATGCATTAAAGATGGTTTCTAGGATACAATTCCGGGCTCATTGATTAATGCAAAACTGGGAGGCCTACTCGAGATAATTTTTCAATGGTAAGCTCATAGAGACAGCAAGAATGCCGGGCCAGGGTATTAGTGAATACAATATATATATTTTCGTTGGCGTTGTTCAGACCTTCCTCGGCCAGAGCATTTGGTGCACAGCGGATTGACATGTTGCGGTATATAGTAAAGTTCTTTTGAGCACTTCCAACATGCGAGTCATCCAACTATGTTTTTTTGTATTCATTTCATCGAATGCATCCTCAAATTCGGGATTTTCCTTCAAGATATTTTTATGAAAATCGATTAAGTGACAGTGAGAGTGTTACCGGGAGACCTGATGAAATTTATTACAAATATTCTCTATTGAGACCTTACTTGGTTTTGCGATGTAACTCATGGAAGCGGATCTCATAGAGGTGGAACTGTTTTCATATCGAGAATATTCATGGAGCATAATTTGCTTTGCAATTATATGAGCATCTTGAACAAGTCACTAAGTTGGCAAGCACAAAGGTTTACATGTGATTATCACACCTTACTTCTGAAGCTACGGCTGAAATGTTTGCACCAAGAAAATGATATGTCCTCATCCGAATCGAGAAGGTGAAGTCGGTGGCCATCAAAATGAAATATGGCCAAATGATAACAAAACCCCGCACTCCAATCCCAGGCGTGGGAAATAAGGAGAGCAATGCCAAGTGGGTTTTCGTGGATGGAAAGCCATGGTCAAATTGCCTGAATGGAGAAATCGGGTCAAATTGCCAAGTTTGCGTGGCGGCAACTCAAATTTGAGCCGATCCGGGCCCGTGGATTGATGTGGCCAAGCCGTTATGTGAGATTCAGTGACCGATTGCAACAATGGGGAAATATTAAGATGGCATTCCAGTCCATGTTGTTCACTCAGCGCGGGGAGATTCAGCAGCACCGCCAGTGGAAACTTTGCAATGATCAAGCCAAAGAAGCCGTCGTGAGGTTTCCGCTCTAGAGAAAGAATTCAAGTTTATTTCGAATACCGGTGAGTCATCAAGTGGGTCAAAACACGTTGGAGTGGTAAACGCGAATGCTCATGAAGATAGATGGATTATCGGTGAAGCCATCGGTGCATGTGTAAGGACTCAACAAGTAAAGCTCAGTCAAGGACCGAGTAAATAGGCAAATTGGTTGGGGAAGATCAATGTAACGAAGACCCGTTCAATGTGGAGGTGAATAATGAGCAGTCGAAAAGGTTCGAACTCGAGTCATATTACCACTTACGAGGATGCTTACGGTGGTTCATTGTTATAGTGGTACAACTAAATTGACATTTCCCACGCTGCAATGCAATGCCAGTGCCAATACCATCCACTTTCAATCTCAATCTCACAGCGATATGTACAGAAGGTTGTTTGAAGGAGGCTCTACACATTCTGCGTACCACACACAACACCCCTGTAAATCCATATAGATATCTTACACTATTGCAGAAATGCATTTCCAGAATACGCTTTCACAAGGTAAACAAATCCTTTGGCTATCATCATGAGAAATTTGCATTTTCCACACACACAACTATTCAAAATAATCTCATCAATCACGAAGCATGAGTCGGAAGAATAGGAGGTGGACCGAGTTGCTCATTGACAAGAATCTCAAGGCGTCATTAATGATCAAACTGGATTGGAGCAAAACAACCCATCAATGGTGTTGCAGAGGAATTTAAGTGAGCGAACCATCGATGTATGGAAGGTGAAACTCTAGCAAAAAGATTTTCTCTTTGAGCTTAAATACATGTGCAACATGATGAGTTGTTGAAACCACGGTGAGATCTCATCCGCCGCATATTTAACTAGGCGGGAGGCATGTTACGGCCACGGTAGAAGTCTTTTGAACGCTTCCAGCCAAGCACTACGAGAAACAAACATTCAACTTGCCGTGTATGATAGATTGGAGTCACGCCATTCAAGGCTTCATAAAATTTGCTCGAACCGGAGATGAAGGTTTGAAAGCGTGCGAAATGAAACGATTCATATTGCTCGGCATGTTTTCTCCTAAAACGAATTGAATGTGAAGGTCAACTCACGAAATACACAGTGGCCGTTTTGCATACATCCTTGTTACTCGTAAATGGTCTCTTTGAGAAACTCAGAGGGATAGCAAATTTTATACCCTTCCATTATGTACGTCCAATCGAGATAAAAGTATTCTTTTTTACGATTCGAGAAACTATGTTTTTTTGATGGACGATTATCTTTGTAGTAGTTTCAAGCTAATCTTATCGAGCTTTATTTCTATTAGCTTTGATCCACACTAAGGGGAATTCATATGGTTGTTACTTGTACATTTTTTCAAGGTCCTCTTGGCTGCCCCAGTTGTTCAATGTATTTCTTGAAGGGCTTATTTTATGTGTTGCAGATTGTAACATAAAGGATCTTTTTAGTTTCTGAAAAATGGGTATATTGTGTAGCTCACAGCTACCTATGCCATACTAAGATCCCAATAGTGGCATAATTGTTGATTGGAGCCGAGATTGCCGAGTGCACTGCCAAAATACCGAAGGGCTCTTTGGCCAAAAAAATCAGTCTCAAGGGTGTCTATCGACATGTTATGGGCATAAGCCTAGGTCATCATCATGGCAGCATTAGGTCTTTATTGTTAATGGCATTTTCTCATCGTTTGGAGGGTACAATTGTGCTTATTATGGCAAAGCTAAAACATTCTTACTACAAGTGTTATATGATGAGGAAGAATCCTGAGCATTGTGGTAAAACCATTCTTTTTAGAGATTTCGGGTTAAGCTCGGTATTCAAGTGAGTTTGAGCCCAGGAAAGGTAAGATCGTTTGCTGGATGAAGAGCTAGGTGACTTCGCAGGGAGCTCGTGGTGATGTTTCATGAAGTTTGAACGTGGAATGCATAAATGGCTTCGAGTTAACAGAGCAAAACGATAAGAATCAAGTTTGATAGCCCACCATTCGAAGGACTCAATGCAAAAGAGCCCGATTGCCAAGACGAGGAAAGAGTTAGTGCGGGGTCAAAAATCGAGTGCAACACCGAGTTAGAGGATTCGAAGCTCACCGAGTTGAGATTGTGCAGACTCTATCCACATGGACCCCCCTCCTCTTCAAGTCAAACGGGTCAACGGGGGTCCCAACATTATGTTAATTAAATTAATATTTTTATTTAAATATTTTAATAATAATATTTATTATTATTATTTAAATATTTTATTTAAATATTCTTTTAATTAATTGAGAAGACTAGGTCATCAGGCAATTAATGACCCATGATGGAACCTTCTCAGGTGGTTCAACTAACTATAATAAATACATCATGGGCCTTCATTTTAGGAATGTAATTATGACCATTTCCTCTTCTTTCTCACATATTTTTCTATAAATGTAAGTTGGAAGCTCATTTCAAAGGGTTCCAATAGTTCAGACAAGTTGGACAGTTAGATATCTCAGGCGAGTGTATACTTTTCAAGGGTCCTCTCTCTTCTGCAAGTTGTTCTTGTGTGTTGAGAGAACTTTCAAGCCTCCTCTTCAAGACTATAATGGCAACTATTGCCTCTTCTGAATGTATGATGCATTGTGCATGTTATTGAAGCAATAAAAGTGTGTGTTTTGTGACTAATCTCGGTCCTTTCATCCTTTTATGCTTCTTTGTGCCTTTCTCATACTTGCAGGTACACTGTGCAAGTTTAAGTTTCTATTACAGGTTCTTGGAGTTCTGTGCTTATCGAGTGGTGAAGTATTGCATGCAGTTGAGTTGTGGTGTCTGTTCACCCTTCTTGAGTTCATCCTTCTTCATTGGGAAACTGGTATATTTCTCGGTCTGATAAAGTTTAACAAAGGGAACGCGTGTCTCTTAGTTTGTGGTATCCTGTACCCTCTCTAAGTTGCAGTAGGTGAAGTTGACCTGTGGTGCGCACACCCTCTTCAAATTAACCCTTCCTGAATCTGAAGACACCCTTTATTCGGTGCATCACCATCCCTAGTATAGTTTCATTTCTGTAAATCTCTTTCCCTAAAACCCCATGAAATGTTAGCGTAGGAGTAGATAATCTTTTTTTGTTACACTAGGAGTAGTACAACACTTAGTTTAGGAAGAGGAAGCTGGCCTTCTCCGGAGGTTCACCTCGAGCCCAAGTCCCACAGCTTGAGAGGTGATCCCATGTGTCCCAATCACACCGAACGTCCTATTCACATCTTGGCCATTCGAAGGGTGCAAAGTGATTTGGTGAATACCGATGCCTTAGATCATGCCATTGGTGTTGTTTTAGGACATAATGATAGAATTCTAAACTACACAATCTACTATGTCAGTAAGAACCTGTAGCATGCTGAATTGAACTATACCAGATCCACGAGAGAAAGAGTTCTTAGCGATTGTTTATAATATTAATAAGTTCAAGCACTACATCATAGGTTATCCAATATTCATTCATATTGATCATGCAACAATTAAATATTTGATCAACAAACCAGTTGTAAGCAACATAATAATAAGATGGTTACTACTCTTGTAAGAGTTTAATGTCACCATTATGGATAAGCCCGACAAAGAAAATGTTGTAGTTGACTTTATTTCAAGAATGGAGAATAATAACTAAGAGCAAGTAGTGGACGACTCTTTCCCAGATGAGCACATATTTTCCATTTCCACTAGAACACCTTAGTATGATGACATAGCCCATTATTTATTCTAGGTAAGACACCTCCACACTAGTTATATTATGAAAAGAAATACATTGTTGAGAAAAGTGTGAATTTTTCTTGGATAGCTGGTTTTATATTTCACACGGGGTAGGATAATGTTATGAGAAGATGCATAGATGATGAGGAAATATATGATGTCCTCAAAGCCTGCCATAGTGAACCATGTGGAGGACACTTTGCTGCAAAAAGAACAACACAAAAGTGTTGACAACAGTATTACTGGCCTACACTACATAAGGATGCAACATTATATACAAGAAGGTGTGATAAATGCCAAAGAATGGGTAAGCCTACCAAGTCAGATGAGATGCCATTGCAGCCTCAGTTAGTATTGCAAGCATTTGACAAATGGGGTTTGGACTTCATTGGTCCAATAGATCCTAAATCTCAGTAGAAAGAGTACATTTTGGTGTGCACAAATTACCTCACTAAATGGACATAAGTGAAAGCATTTCCAAATTAGAAGAGTGAGAAAGTTTCTAAATTCTTATATGACCACATTTTCACAAGGTATGGAGTACCAAGAGAAATTGTTACAGATCAAGGTACACACTTCACTGTTGAAGTTATTTATGATCTAGCTAAGGAATATGAAATCAGACATAGGAAGTATACACCTTATCACCCCAATCTAATGGTCAAGTTAAGGTAACAAATAGGGAAATAAAAGCCATCTTGACAAAAAATATTGCACTCCACAGGAGAGATTGGGCAGATAGAATTCCAAAGGCAGTATGGGCATTCAACATAACTTTGAAGACAACAACATGTTTCAAACCATTTGAAATTTTGTATGGTAAAACTACTATTCTACCTATTTAATTTGAGCATAAGACACTGAGGACTTCACTTGAACTAGCCATAGATTTTTCTGGAAATCAAAGGTAGAGGATTATCCAACTCAATGACTGGATGAAATGAGGAGACAAGCTATGCATAACATAGAAATAGTTTAGAAGAAAAGGATCAAATGACATGAAAGATTCATCAAAACAAGGAAATTTTACGAAGGTGAATGGGCTCTCTTATTTGACTCCAAGTATAAAGACCACATGGGAAAAATTAGGACAAGGTGGCTAGGTCCATATGAGATTGAGAAAATCTTTCCCAACAGAGTTGTAAAACTCACCACCATAGATCCTATACAATTCAAACTACTAGTGAATGGTCATAGGTTAATATTGTACAAAAAGCCAACTGATAGGAATACCTTCATGCAACAGTTCAGAGGAGGTCAAAACATGATGGAGATGAGAACATTAGAGTTAAGGTTAGAAGTTTAACTTGTTGGTTCATCTTTTGAAGTTCTGTAGAATGAGATGTTTAGTGGCCTTGGTATATTTAGCTTACTAAATACTTTAAGGGTAAATAAAAGTGATGTGATCAGCCCTCTTGGTGATCAACACCACTCAACTAACATGTTTTGTTTTTTAGAATTTTTGTTTTGTAAGATTTTGTGTATTTGTTGCAAGAAGTGCATGGTCTCTGATAGAAGGAGATGGTGCAAAGAATAAATGTCCACTTGCAACAACATGCAGAAAAGATTTGTTTTGTTTTCTTGTTGGAATAACTTATGATTGCATGGAGAAAATAAGGAACAAATTACATGTGTGAATAGTGATGAAGATGACTGCACCAAAAAAATTTAATATTCCCTCTCTGGGAATTAATTGATTTCATTAAGGATCCTTCAACATAACGCTGCATACACTTGCAAAGACCGAAAACAATATCTCGCAAAGATCATAACACATCAACATGTAACATTATGATAAATTCTACATGTAGCAAAAGGTGTAAATTATAACAAGGCACATGTCATCATCATCCAACACATATCTCGAGATAAGTGCACTCATTTCACTTTAATAAAGTATCGATATAATGATTATATTTAATTAATGTTTATGCCATATCATAAATGTATTTTAAAAGCAATTATCACCATCACCTTTAAACCCTATGAGTTTTCACTCCACGTCACCCCACTCCGTCACACCATGTCACCTCACATGTTTGCAACATTCAAATGAATTTAATTCATTTCCTTTTACACCGCATGTGAGTCACCACATAATTAAAAAACACAAGTACTCTAAAAAGTTTACACTCACTCAAATTATTGCATCATTGCTACAAATTGTGAGAGTTTTTCCTCTCGAGCTAAAGGAGTTTGTAGAATTCAAGATGGGAGGAGATCTGATTTTCCATGAGCCTACAGACCATACACAACTCGCAACTAACCACATATATTGTAATATTTTTAAGATAATGGATGGATGGGATATATCAATAAGTTCTAGGGTTTCCACAAACCTATAGTAAAGGAATTTGTGGCTACATGCGCAAGGACGGAGAGGCTTCGTAAAATGTTTAACAAGAAAAGTGGATGGAAATATTTTATCTGAGTCACAAGACTTCCTACGAAGGTGAAATTTTCCCTAAGAAGGAAAACTCGAATGTAGAACGAAAATAATTTAGTGATGCAGATGATAATTTTGTGATTGATAGACAAGGTACATTTCACACTTCTCTGAAACTATTTTGGGCTGATGATGCTAATTACATTAATAGTTTATCTATGAGGGTAGATACTCTAGATTGAATACTATCCATTTCAAGTTGCTCAATAATTTGAAGAATGGTAGACATGTTAATATTCCAAATTTCTTAAATGAAAGTTTGAAAAGAATGAGTAGAGAGTCACGAAGGGGAGGTCAACTTTGTCTCACCATTGTCTTATCACTTTGATTGTAAAACATACAATGGAAAGATATTTTCAAGGGCCAATTAAAAAAGGAAGAAAATAAAAAGAAGCTTAGGTAGTTCCTCCACACCTTCCCCGAACCCATAACTTCCACCTCTAAGCCTATAGGAACCCATGTTTATGAGAAACCACCATATCTAGAGGAAAAACCCTCGACCCATTTCTCCTAAAAGGATTATTATTGCAGAAACCCTCCTTGGAATATCTACACCTGAATCATCTTCATCTAAGGGCAAAATAAAGTCTTCCAACACAACCCCTAATATGCCTAAACGATCACATAGGCTGCATACCAAAAATACCAAAACCTCAAAGCATAGAAAACCTATCAAAATCACACTTGACAGTGATGTAGAAGATGTTGAAATGGACATTGAAAAGGGTGGTGCTGAAGTTACATGTGATAAAAAAGACTTGGAGGACACCATGAAGGATATGAAGAAGAATAAGGAGGAAAATGTAGAAAGAAACTTGTTCAAGAAAGCCTGTGAACAAATTGAAGTTCCATGAGAAGCATGAAGGAGAAGGAATTTCCTAGGAAATTGAAGATACAAACCATGTAGAGAAGATAAAGGAATTCCATGAAAATGCCGTTCCTAAACCACAGACTACCGGAATGGAAAATATAGTTCTGAACTTGAAATGAAAATTGTGGAATATTTTCCGTATAATATTGAAGAGAATATAGAAAATATTATTCATGAACTTGAAATGGAAATCTAAACTCGAGCATATTGCAAAGGTACAAGGGAATTGTCCTACGCTTATTGATGATATAGTTCGGACCATATTAGATCCTGCTTCCCCATTATTGCTACAAGCTAGCACTCTGACCCACAGTTATTATCAAATAAGTTTTAAAAGAACCTCCAAAACCAACTTGTCGATACATGACCACTAAGACAACCTTGTTAGATTACTGGGTACAACAATTTGAAAACTATGACAATAGATTGAAAGGAAAGCGGGAGAGAGAAAAGGAAGAATTAATCTTCCAACATCAACATGACCTTTTAGAAAAGGATAAGCGATCAAGACCAAGGACCAAGAGATTGAGAGACTCAAAAAGAGGTAGGAAGATACAATACATATATCTAATGACATAATCAAATGTAGACCACCTTCGAACGTTTATTCCATCTTCTTGAAGGAAAAAATGGTAGAATTGAAGCTCACCCGTATTAACTCGGACATTGGTTTGATATAAGTGGATCCGGAGTTTCTTCAGAATTTACCTACAAATACCTCATGAGATTTAATTGCTATTATGTGAATTATATATGCACAATTATGCCTTAGAATATGACAGGGACTAGATCCCGATACTTTACATAGGAGATGTTCCAATTAAGGCCCTGTGTTCTTACTTTAATAATGAGTTGTACAGAGAGAAACAAATGGTTGAGTACATGCACTTATGTAAAGTGCAACCATTAATGATAAGTGGTGAAGCTCCAAATACAAAGGCCATAATTGAGGAGTATGGAGAATACATGGCAAATAGAGACATTAGACAAAGAGTATATTAGATGAGGAAAGATGCTCATAAAGAACCTAGGAACCATATCAAATTAAACTCACATTAAATATCATATGCCTATAGGATGCATTGGCGAGAGATGTCCCCTGAATTGCAGAGGAAAGAGGTGCATTCTTATCATAACATTATTCCCACTTTCAAGAGGATCAATGCATATATTGAAATTTGTAATGGATGTGGTAAATCTTGGTTTCTAATTGGCTATTATCCACCAATCTTCCACTATCCTATACCACATTGGTCTGGTGATATTCAGTTGAATGATGACATACATGAAAAGATCATGGAAAGGTACAAAAAGAATGCGGGTACTTCTTTGAAACCGGAGGAACATCTACATGAATGTATTTCAGTGTGCCTGTGCAACATTATTCAAGCGTAACCTAAGATCAGAGAGGAACCTAAGGAATATTAAATGATGACATTCAATAAGTTAAGTCTAGGGGTGTGATGAGTCATTTTATTTCCTTTTGAAACACCTCATATGTTGTATTTTGTTTATCCACTTGTACCCTTGAACTTGTATCTCCCGCATGTAGTGTGATGTAGATGAACCAACCTTGTGCCTTGTGATGGAGCTAGATGGATGCAACCTTAGGTGATGATAGTAGTGCTTAGTTCTTGGTCCCTCATTATGGTCTCATAACTTTATATTTATATAGTTCTCTTGTTCTAATTTCGTAATTAACCCCAAAAATTCTGACCACTAAAAATATGGAAAGCTCAAATGGCTAGAAAGTGTCCAAAAGAAGGAGGTAAAGTGGGAAAGGATTAGGGCATTCGAGAAGGGGACTAGGGTACCTGGACCACGTCAAGATTAGCTTGAAAACCCCAATTAGGGGTAGAATTATGTGGGATGAAAAAAATAGACTAGGAAAGTATGTGTTGAAGGTCGATAAGATTATGATAGAAAGAAAAGTAACAAGGCCAAAGGACATGTGTTAATTATTACTTTCTTCACTCAAAAAACCATATGAATAGTTTTTGCCATTGTGGGTTAGTGTTTTCATTGATGAAAACCTTCATTGATGGAAAATGGTGTCATGGTGATGTTATGAGTATCCCTATGATGTTATTCAACTATCATGCATGTTAATAAAGTAGTTTGTTGAGTTCAAGACGTGTCCTAGTGCATGGTATAGTGGGCCGAGTCATAGTATGAGGTATCCCAAGCTGGTTGAAGTGTGTCATGAGGTAAAATTTTTTCTATATGATGTTTCATGAATGTTCATGGGTCTACATTGTGTCGGCATGGTCATGCTCATGGTTAAGTCAGTCATTCCGGCTTGTTTCTAGCCCTGGAACATGCAGAATGGTAAGGAGGTGTGAGATTTAGGCCTAATAATTCATGGTGAATCATGGTAACCATTTTTATAGTATTTATGAGGTGTATGATGAGTTTTAGGTTAGTCATCAAATATTTAGTGCTTCTATATGGTCCTTGGGAAGTTAGAAGTGAGAAACATGCAATTTGACAGAGGTAAGTCGCTATGGCTGAAGTGTTTTAGGAATATATGAGATATGTGGTGATTATGGAAAGGTATAATAGGTGTTCATGGTGCTTCATGCCAATTTTTAGGTCATTATGAAGAAGGAATTGCAATATATACAAGTTTTGGCAAAACTAGGTAAGTTGTAGTGTGATTTTCAAGCAAAGATGGACCTTCGATGCTCGCTTTGAATTGTGTTATTTACATGGGGAATTAAGATATTAGGAATATATTATATGGTAAGTTATTAATATTTCAAAAAAATAATGAGGTGTTTTATTGTCACGTTTTTATGAACGATCGTTAAGAAGCTAAGTTGGTTTGAAACCCTACCCAAATCCTAGCTAGGCGGTTTGCAAAAAAAGTGCATGTAGCAGCAAGTTTTTGACTAGTTTATCAAAAGTGATGATTGAATGTTGTAGAGGACTCTTATAGATTTCCATAAATGTATGATAAAGCTTGTGGTCATATGTGGAACCCACCTAAAAATGGCAGTTTCTAAAGAGTTTCAGTTTAAGGAAAAGTTCTCCAAAGAAGGTAATGACTAAATTGGCACAGTGTGATGTATGTGAGTTTTTAGTGATTTAAATGGAGTTTTTAGGACATATTCATGTAGGTTCATGTTTTTGAGGTCCAAATAGGTTGATTGGTCAAAGGGCGGTTTTGGGTCTCAAATAACATGGTCCATAAAAAGTGAGCATAACTTGAGATACGAGTGAAGTTTGAAGGTGATTAAAGTTATGTTGGAAATATGATCTAGATATTTTTATATTTATATGAGGTTTTACTCATGATGAGGTTATTTTATAGTGCTTTTAGGGCATTCTTTGGACATGAATATTTTGGCGATTTAAGACAACATATGTTCCAGTACAGTTTTGATGTTATTTGAAGTATGAGATGGATTGGGTGATGCTTCCTATCACCTGTAAAGTGAATAATGATGTATTTGGAATCCAATTAATCCATTTGGATGTCTTTAATACATGTATAAATTATTTTATGAGCTAACCTTTGAAACATATTTTTGGTAGGTTGATCTGGTGAAGGTAAATGTTGTTTTGGTTTTAGGTGAAGGATGTTTCATGACTTATAACTTGTTTAGAAGTGTTATAAAAGTCATTAAATTATTTTTAATAGTCACATGGCATGTTTTTTTGAGTATAAATGATTTAGTGATCGAATGAAGTTTCCAGGGTGCTAAAGGGTGCATGAAACAATTGTTTTGAGAATTGTAAAGGGAACTTGGCCCAATAAATGAAATAATTTGATTGCTTGAAATAAATTGTAACCATGGTTTATGTTTAAATTATATATTAATCACGTTTTATTAATATTGGGTTATGAATTATCATGGTTTTGTAATGAGGATAAATTTGGCATCCCAATGCATGTGTTTTGGTGATTTTTGGTGCATAGAAAGTGTGTATTTGCTTGGCCAACCCATATGGGTCACTTGTAGCTGTTGTGGAGAAATTATGGGATGTTTTTAATGATGAATTTTTTAAACCAAAGGTGTATGACTGACCTCATTTGGGTAAAGAAGAAGAAAAGGCTATAAAAGTGATGTTTTAGCTCATTTTGAGAGCTAGTCTTGCATGGGGAGTAGTGCGACCTAGAGAAGAGTTGATTACAGGTATGAGGGAAGATTTTGAGAGATGATATGATGAATGAAAGGTTGAGATATAATTTATATAATGAAAGCAAGAGGTTAGAATCAAGACAAGTTGAGAAGGAAGAAGATAGAGCAAGATTGAAGACCTAGGGTTTGACCTAGGATTTGTGAGTTGAATTAGTGATCTCCATTAGTTGTGGTAGAAGAATTATAAGAGATCGGACATCTTCAGATGTTTTAATTGGTTCTTGTTCATACCAGGGTCTTGTAGCCTCCTTGTGGAGTGGGTACTTCACTAAATTAGGGGTTGGTTCTCTACTAAACTAGGGGTTAGTGCTCCTTGTGGGGTTGATGCCTCACCGAATTAAGGGTTTTTGCTCCTTGTGAAGTTAGTGATTCAATAAAAACATTGTGTGTAATATCAGCAAATTTTTAGTGGGTTTTATTTCCCTTGATGGTTTCTATTGGTCGTCAAACTTGCACCCGCATCTCGATCTGGAAGGATCGAGGCGTTTGAGACAATAATGGAACCATCTCCAAGTTATGGGACCTTGGGAACTTGAGATGGATCTCTGGAGAATGCCGTTCCTCTACCTACCTCTAATGCTACTACTACTCCTAATGCTAAAATAAAATCCTAGACTAAACATGCTAAGGGACTAGGGATAGAAGGATGTGTAGAAAGGGAAATCCTAAGCTAAGGAAGGTGATAGTGTTAAGGAAAGGGTCGATCTCTCTCCATGAGAAGTGAAGGAAACAAAGAGGGTGTGGGAGAAGAGGGTGGATGGTGTGCGCCATAGATCAACATGCGGGCTTGGCCTTCTAGCAGCGTGTAACACATGAACACGGGGACTACAAGTACAAGAGTACACACATCATGCTAGAAAACATAAACAGAGAGGTGAGATGCAATGAAAATGAGAAAGGGAAGACAAGAGTTCCACAAAACATGATTTTATTGCTTAAGGGACACACAATCATTTACATTCATGACAGGAGGTGAGAATAAATTACAGAGACCATGCTAAGGTCTGAAACCCATGGGAAGTTGGCAACCATTTTGGCATGGTGCCATTACAACAGAGAGGATCCTACTTTACAAAGTAGAACTCTGCTATTTATAGGAGAAGGAGAGAAGAGAAGGAGAAAGAGAGGGAAACTCAAATTCAAATCTTCAACCACCAATAACCAGTTATAAATGCCTACAAATCCACCTGTAATGCTATCAGATGTGCTTCCCCATGTCTGTTTGGCGTGTAGAAGAAGGAAGAAGGCAAGATCTGATTGAAATCTAGTGGTTGAGGTTGATTAGATGTGTGCATTAATGATAAAAATACGTTTCCCTATTTTCCACCTACCAAATCCCCTAGATTTGAATTTGAATAGTCCAATGTGTAGCTTGTGTTAGCAACTCTCTTACAAGTCCAAGCGTGCACCGATTGGAGCATTGTAGCAAAAGATACAGAGTGTTAGAAGATGTCAAAGTTGTTTGTGCACATAAGACACATGACGCACACAGATTGGCTGAAGAAACCAACCGACTATTCATCCGATTTATCAATTACATACATGTCATTCATTGGTTGGTTGTCAAGATTTAGCACCCTATTGGTGTGCTTTTATAGGTTACATTTTACACACTCAAGTTTGACATATGATGTGGCATAGTGAGTGGCATGGAAGAAGGCACAAGGTGCAGAAGCAAGAGGTAGGTACGCGAAAGGGAAATAGAGGCAAGGTGCACATAGAAGTGTGTGCATAGGAGGAATAAGAAAATATTTGTAGGGGAAAAGTATGGGGAAGTGGCGCGAGCATTCAATTTGAAGTAGGGCATATGATGGAAGAAAGAAAAGAAGTATGTGAGGGAGCTTAGTGTATGTAAGTGCGTAAGAGGAATGCCAGGGACTTAGCCATTTTGGTAGATAGTTTGTAGAGGTGCGCAAAAGAAGTACGTGATGGGATAGGAAAGAAATCGGGCATGTAGGAGAAGGCACAAGAGAAAATGGAAAAGGAGATAGAAAAATGCAAAGGGAGAAGTAGGAAGGCATGCGAAGGGTATGCGGAGAGGAACTATGCAACTATGACAAAGGTATCAAAAGAACAATCTTGAATGCATGTAACCTGAAATGTGAAACATCAAAGTCAAAATGAAAATATAAGTTATCCAGATAACTATGAGATTTATTTGGATAACAATTTCACACATATACTTGGTGTTCTTGTATACTCTCTTACTCTTGATCTTGTGAATGATTGTTAATATGCTTGAGTAAAAACACATATGGTTTATGGTTGAATTAATGTTTGAATGAATACTAGTGAATAATGTATGGAAAATGAAATTAAAGTTTTGTAGGATTGATTCACCCCCTTTCAGGTCCATTGTGTTTCCAACAATTGGAATCAGAGCGAGTCCTTGAGAAGCAAGTTTCATCACTTGAAGGAGATCCTACTGAAGAGTAGGTATGGTAGATTGTTTGGATCATGTTGAAAAGAACCCATTAGTCAGGTTAACAACATGTTTTAAACCCTTAGGGTTTGATATTTGGCAATATGTTCTTTGTGTTTGCACTTCATTTTCTAGTTTAACTCATGAGGTGACTGATTAAGGTGTTAAAGTAGACTTATAAAGTGATTTTGAAGTAGGTTGTCCTAATGGTGAGGATGAAGAAGACGATGAAGAGCTAGATATTGTTGATGAAGATAACCTAGAAGATGATTCTAATAATTTTGGCCCTAAAGAGGATGATGGAGATGTTTATGACTTAGAGATAGAGTTAAAGAGTGTTTTAGGTCCTTTAATGGAAGAAGTGGTATGTCATGAAACCCTAATCATGGTAATGAGCTATAAAGAGATCTTGGAAAACCATGTGGAAGAGTTATTCATCCATGAGAATCATATCAACTGTTAGAGGCAAGAATAAGGGTACTTGTAGGTCTTGAAATCAAGAATAAGTTGACATATTAAAGAGAGAAGTCTGGTGGATAATTCATCATCAATGAAGAAGGAAAGGAGATGCTTTCGGTCAAGGTATAAGTTCTTGTTTTA
This sequence comes from Taxus wallichiana var. yunnanensis, assembly GCA_018340775.1. NCBI lineage: Eukaryota > Viridiplantae > Streptophyta > Pinopsida > Cupressales > Taxaceae > Taxus > Taxus wallichiana. The sequence goes on along the minus strand of CM031235.1, from coordinate 361,831,867 downwards.
TGAGTATATCTTCTTGTTTGTTCCTTGTAATCATAGAACTGAAGATAAGTGGAAAAATTGAAAAGAAGGTCAAAACATTAAGGAGTTGTATGCATGAAAATGTTGCTATAGTCATAAGAAGGATGATTTATATTGTTCACATGAGTTTTTACCTCAAGGTCTATATGAAGATATGGAGGCTTACTATGCTTTGCTGGATCAAGATGTTGGAGACTAGGAAACTTGTGCATCATGAAATGCAAGGAGATTTAGAATATTGACTATATTCTCAAAGGAATAGGCCACCGATTTGCTGGTTTATCAATAAGGTCAGTAATTTTGAGTCTAGCTCCATGTCATAAATTTTTGTACAACACAAGTGTTCTTGGTATATGTCCCTAGTTGTTGCTCTTGTTTTTATCATGTCATAAGGTTTATGTATATATGTGTTACCTCGTAGAGTATGGTAAGGTTTATTAAAGCCTCGGTGTCTAGTTCATTGCATGTATAGTCTAATATGAATGTGCTGATATTTGTGTTGTGCCATGGTATGAAGTATGACATCATTCAAATATAAATATTCTATGTCTTGTCTCTGTATTATCATAAGTCAGTTTTTTCAGGTATAAAAGTGTGATTGTGTTCATATCTCAAGTACCAAGAATTACACCCTATGTCAAAGAAGGTGGTGATAAGGTGTTTTAGAACTTGTTCTAGAAGTTTTTATCATCTTTAAGATAAATTATTTCATCATATGGCTCTAGCTTTGGTTTGTAGGGTTATTCTTTGTAACTGTTTAGGATGCTCTGCTCCTAATTATTGGTGCTATATTTTAAGGTTTTGAATAAGTGTTATGTGGATGTATGATGAACTAGAACCGAGTATGTGTGTTGATTAAAGGTGTTTTTTTATAAATTCCAAAGTGACTATATCATAGGACAAGTGGTATGAGTTCACCATGCATCAAGGTCTTCAAAAGTATGTTTTTGGTTTATTCTGAGTCATATGCTTGTCAACAAGTAAAGGGATCCAAGTTTTGGTCCAAAATTGTGGTGTAAATCATTATTTCTAAAGTTTTTGTATGTCTCCAAAATGTGTCTCAATCTGTCAAGTAGAGAAAAGAGTTCAAATGGAGTTTTTATTCAAAGGTTAAAAAGGAAGGCCATGTCAAGTCATTAAGGGATTGTTTCAAAAAGTCAAGATGTTTTGGTCATCTAAGGTGTATGATGATGTCTCAAGATATTCTACAATCATAATAAGAGATTCTCACATTAGCATAGTGCTTATCAATTCTTTAGCAAGTTAATGTCATGTGTGACTCTCCTTCAATGCTCAAGAAGTGTGTGTTCTTATATGAGACTATGGAGAGATGAATCTTGATAAATATATGGCGAGAGAGATTCAAATGTGAAGGTACAAATGCAAGGTTACTAATCCATGTACAAGTTTATATGCTCAGAAAATCAAATCCTACAGGTATGAGAAAGTGTGGCAAGTACTTAGTTTCTCTATGATTGAGTCTCATGTGAGAGGAAAAGGTTTGAATCCAAATTTCTGAGCCCTCCATATATTCAAGGTAACATCAACATGTGCAACTGTAAACATTGTAGAAGTGTCTAAACAAAGAAAATTTTAGTGGAATCCATGTATGAGTATCCAAAATGAGGTCAAGTGGGTACAATTTAAGAAGATATTGATGTACTAAAATTCTAAGGACATGGTCTAAAGGTTGAAGAACCAAAGGTATGTTGAATACATTTAAGTGTGGGATTTTCTAGTCTCATTCATGTTGATTGCAAAAATTGTCTTCAAATGTCTTTCAAGGAGTCCTATAGGTTTGTAAAGGATTGTAAAATCACTAGTGGAGGGTTTCAGGAAAATGTTTATGATCTAGGCTAATAATATCTTAGTGTGATCATTATCTTGAGAAAGTGTAATAAGTCTTACAAGTACTTAGTGAGGTGTACAAGAGTTTCTTTGATAGTTTGAAGGTGAGACAATGGATTTCAAGAGTTTAGTTGCATGTTGACCTACAGGTGGTATGGTGGATCACTTACTGCGAGCATGTAGAGTGCACAAATTCAGGGATCTACAAAGTATCTATGGGAAGATCATGATGATCTCAAAGGACGTAAGATGTTACAAGGTTGGTGAACTTGAAATCCCACTATACATGTAGCTCAAGTATACATCCAAATTCTGAAGGATATTGTGTAAATAAACAAGGCATGTGCAAAGCCTAGATATGTCTTCAACATCTATAAAGAGGTATGTAAGTCTCTGTGAACTATCAAAAATATGTCTTGAGAGAATCAGTAGGTCTATAGCTTCAAATTTTTTTCTACGATAGAGGTCTATTTGGACCTTGAAAAGACAAACTGAGTTTCCTAAGACAAAGTTATCTATTATCTACAATGGATGTGACAAGATTTATCATAACAAAAGAATTAATTTAAAGCATTGAAAAATGGTCATAGTATGTCATGAGTTAGTTTTATATACACTATATTGTTAGTAATATACATGGTTCTATGTTTATAAAGGCACTTGTATGACCTTGAAAAGGGTGCAAAGATATATGATATGATAATGCAAGTTGAAGAAAAGTAATCACATTGATTGATGTGTGAAATACCATCAAAGAAAGGGAAAAATGTTGTTCTACAGTGTCAGTAGGTGTCCTCTAAAGGCAAGGGAAGTTGATAATAATCCCAAATCAAGGTTGATAGGGGTTGAATGGATCAAGTAAATCTAGGTGACATTGGTATTTGGTATGTACTAGAAGATTCATCACACCTCGGTACATCAAGTCTCTTCTTTGTTAATTCAAATCTCAAAAATTGTCTCGAGTTAGTGGATGAACTGTGTGTATGTGTTTTAAGATGCTCGAGGTCTTGTGTAAAATATGATCAATTCATATGAATGAAGGGTGATGTGATCTAACATCTTGTGGAGGAGCTTTGTTGAAGGTACAGGGTATGTAGGCTTGTCTAGAGTAGTTCAAGGTATGTGTCAGCCATATTGAAATACATGGAGAAGAGCATTGAAGTAATCCTTAGATTGGTACCATGAAGAAAGATGGCGAGTTCTGTGTGATCTGAATTAGGTATGTTTTGATCATAAGAATTCTAAGTTTTGAGATGTTTATCAACATTCATTCCTTCTCTCGAGTTAATTAAAAAGTGTTAAAATCATGCACATGGTATTCCCTAGTCTCAAGGATTTCAAATCAGCTGAGGTCTTTTAGGTTGCTCAAAATTGTCAAAGAGTCTTAACAAGATAAGTACATTCCAGGTTCAAGGTGGATGTAGCAAAGTAAAGGTCGGTGAGATTGGACGACTAATCCAAGAAGATGGTCCAAGATAATATGTCGAGAATTAGTATTGTTCTGGATGGGTGGCTTTCAATGTTCTATATCAAAGTTTTATTTCTTAGTAATGTACATGTTTGATAAGTCTTCTAAGATAGGGGAATGCATTTGGATCTCTAAGAAACCACTATGTGTAAAAATTAAAGCTATATTTCAGTCAATACCCTTAGTTATAGAGTACAAGGTTCCTTGAAGTAGCTTATATACCTAAAATGAAGATTATTATTTCAGATCTAACATGTAGAAGGAAGATTTGGAGTCTTGTGTTGTCAATTATCATGTCTAGCAGTTAGTGTATCCTTTTTCATAGATGGAAAAGGGGGAGAGAATATCAAAAACATAGATTTGAGATCATATAGGTGTATTTGTCATTTGGTTGCCATCAATGTTTCTAAATAATGCTTACCATTAATGAAAAGGGGGAGATTTTTGGCCATTTTGGGTTGATGTTTCCATTGATGTCAACCCTCATTGATGGAAAATGGTGTCATGGTGATGTATGAGTCTCCCTATGATGTTATTTAGTTGTCATGCATGTTAATCAAGTGGTTTGTTGAGTTCAATAGTGTCCTAGTGCATGGTATAGTGGGTTGAGTTATAGTATGAGGTCTCCCAAGCTAGCTGGAGTGTGCATGAGGTAAAAATGGTCCATATGATGTGTCATGAGTGTTCATGGGTCTGCATTTTGTCAGCATGGTCTGTTCATGGTTAAGTCAGGTCATTCCATGATTGTTTCTAGCCCTGGATCACGCAGAATGGTAATTAGGTGTGATATTTGGGCCTAATAGGTCATGGTGAAGCATGTAAATAGTGTTGTGATAGTGTAAATGAGGTGTATGTTGAGTTTTGGGTTAGTATTCAAAGATACAATGGTTCTATAGGTACTAAGTGAAGATAGAAGTGGGAAACAAACAATTTAGAATAGGTAAGTCAATGTGGCTGGAGAGTTTTAGGAATATATGTGATATGTGGTGACTATGAACATGTATATTATGTGGTCATGGTGCTTCATGCCAATTTTTAGGTCATTCCGAAGAAGGAATTACAAGATATGCATGTTTTGGCAAAATTGGGTAAGTTGTAGTGTGATTTTCAAGCAAAGTTGGACCTTCGATGCTCATTGTGAACTTTGTTCTTTACATGGGGACCCAAGATCTTAGGAATAGATTATATTTTTAGTTATTAAGTTTTCAAAAAAAAATGAGGTGGTTTTATCACCACATTTTTATGAATGATCATTAAGAAGCTAAGTTGGTTTGAAACCCTAACCAAACCCTATCTAGGAGTAGTTTACATAAAAGTGCATGTAGCAGCCTAGTTTTGATTGGTTTATCAAACTTTATGATTTTATATTGAAGAGGACTCTTATAGGTTTCTAGAAATGTATGATAGAGCTTGTGGTCATATGTGGGCCCCACCTAAAATGGCAGTTTCTGAAGAGTTTCAGTTTAAGGAAAAGTTATCCAAAGAAGGTAATGGATAAATTAGCATTGTGTGATGTATGTGAGTTTTTATGATGTCCATGGATTTTTCAGGACATGTTCATGCAGGTTCATGGTTTTTGAGGTCCAAACAGGTTGATTGGTCAAAGGGTAGTTTTGGGGTCTCAAATAATAGGGGCCAACAAAATGAGCATAACTTGAGCTATATGTGAAGTTTGAAGGTGATTAAAGTTGTTTTAGAAATATGATTCAGATATATTTCTAGTTATATGAGGTTATTTGGATGAATCATTTCTATGGCATTCTTTGGACATGAAAATTTTTAGCGCTTCAAGTCAACATGTGTTCTCGTGCAAGTTTTATGTTATTTGAAGCATGAGATGGATTGGGTGATGCTTCCTATCACCTGTAAAGTGAAGTAGGATGAATTTTGCATCTAATTAATCCATTTGGAGGTATTTAATGCATGTATAAATGATTTTATGAGCTAACCTTTGGAAACATATTTTTGGTAGGTTGATCTGGTGAAGGCAAATGTTGTTGTGGTTTTAAGTGAAGGATGTTTCATGAATTATAAATTATTTATAAGTGTTCAAAAATTCCTTCCATTTATTTTGAATCTTCAAATGGCATGTTTTTTTGAGTATAAGTGATTTGGTGATCATATGAAGTTTATAGGGTGCTAAAGGGTGCATAAAACAATTGTTTTGAGAATTGTAAAGGGAACCAAGCCTAGTAAATGAAATAATTTGAATGTTTAAAATAAATTGCAACCATAGTTTATGTTTAAATGATATATTAATCATGTTTTATTAATATGGGGTCATGAATAATCATGGTTTTGGAATGAAGAGAATTTTGGCATCCCTATGCATGTGTTTTGGTGATTTTTGGTGGATGGAAAGTATGTTTATGTTAGGCGGAACCATATGGGTCACGTGTAGCTGTTGTGGAAAAATTATGGGATTTTTTAGTGATTAATGTTTCTAACCAAAGGTTTATGAATGACCTCCTTTGGGTAAAAAAGAATAAAAGTCTATAAAAGTGTTGTTTTAGCTCATTTTGAGAGCTAGTCTTGCATGGGGAGCAGCGAAGTGTGGCCTAGAGAAGAGTTGATTACAAGTATCGGGAATATTTTGAGAGCTGATATGATGAATCATATGTTGAGGTATGATTTAGAGCATGAAAGAAATAGGTTATAAGCAAGACAATGTGAGAAGAAAGAAGATAGAGCAAGATTGAAGACCTAGGGTTTGACCTAGGGTTTGTGAGCTAAATTAGTGATCTCCATCAGTTGTGGCAAAAAAATTATTAGATATCAAACATCTTCAGGTGGCTGAGTTGGTGCTTGGTCATCCTAGGGGGTTTTAGCCTCCTTGTGGAGTGGGTGCTTCACTAAATTAGGGGTTGGTGCTCCTTGTAGAGTTGGTGCTTTACTAAACTAGGGGTTGGTGCTCCTTGTGGGGTTGGTGCCTCACTAAATTAGGGGTTGGTGCTCCTTGTGAAGTTGGTGCTTCACTAAATTTATTTTTTGTGTGTAATATAAAAAAATTTAGTGGGTTTTCTTCCCCTTGAGGGTTTCCCACATATATTTGGTGTTCTTGTGTACTCTCTTGCTCTTGATCTTGTGAATGGTTGTTAATATGCTTAAGTAAACACACATATGGTTTATGGTTGAATAAATGGTTGAATTAATGCTAATGAATAATGGATGGAAAATGAAATGAAATTTTTGTAGGATTGATTCACCCCCTCTCATTCCATTGTGCTTCCAACAAATAATAGTATGAGGCTGGAAATAAATAATGCCTAAAGTACGTGATTTTGTGTCTACACCTTTAAACATCCAATTGTTCCAAGTTTGCAGATTGAATAGGATTTCCCAAACAATTTTTCACACTAGATGATTGCATAATAGACTATACATTATATAAAGTAACTTTGTACTCAACTTAATTTAATATTTTACTCCACTATTCACCACTAATACAATTATTCAATGTGTAACCCATAAAATGTAGACATAACTAAATCAAATAGTACAACTACTTTTTTTAATAGATGATATCCTATGATCTAGATGTTCCTTCATCATATAACTCAGGTAATTTTCAAAACTTGAGCTTCTACTCAAAGATACGATATTACATATTGTACTTTCTATTTGTGTTTCTTCTTGATCCTATATCAATTATCCCTTTTACTTCAAAATGCTCCTTTTTCAGCATTTGTTTTCTCGATATTTTTATTCATATTCTTAAACTACATGGTATAGATGTACATCCACCACATTACAGATAGTAGAGATATCAATGCCTGACAATAAAAGCAATATCATAAGCATTTTGTGCAAATTTCTGATGATTTTGCATGGCTCTATCTTCTTATACTTAATCTTATTTTATGTTCCTTTTAGAACCCTTTCCTTCCATAAGTATGTTACGAATATGTATCTTATCTCATATTTGATTTCCCTTTGTTTCTCATCCATGAATTATGTGTATTGTACATTTGTACTTCACAACCGGCTCCAAAATTTTTGGTGTACTTCTTTCATGTTTTCGGTAAAGCTTCCTACTTCAACTATGTTATTCATTATACGATAACTCTTTAAACTCAAAAAATCCTATTTGGTTTTTACTATATGAAATTTAGAATGGCATTTTTCCTATAATCTTGTTCATTGAATTTTTATAAGAAATTTTTTTTTGTTATATCCAAACTCTAAATTCTTGGCTTATCTCGCACCAAACATCTAAGAAAAGTTCCAGGCTTAAGTTTACAAATTTTGTTTATCCATCAATTTGTGGATGATATGTTAGATTGAATTATAACTTTGTCTATAAATTCTTCCATAAATGACCAAGGAATTTAATATCATTTTCATACACTATAGTATGCAGTAATCTCTATAGTATCACAATATCCCTAAAAAAAATATTCACAATATATGTTGCATCACTAATCTTCCTGCATGCAATGAAATGTGTCATCTTTGAAAACCCATCCACCACTACAAAAATAGAATTGATTCCCCTCTCTATTATGGGAAACCTAAAACAAAATTATATCTCCCCAAGGCATCTCTGAAATGTGAAAAGGTTGATACAACTCTTTGTTTTTAGTTATTTCTTTATCTAGTTGAAAAATGGGAAATTAAAATACAAACTCGCACACACTCAAACTAATTTATGATAAAAATTAGATAATTCCAAGCCAAAAATCACTAGTAATCCTCCAAAATATTTCTCTTTCACCAAGTTTTCCTACATCAATCCCATTGAGAGGAATAATTTTCCTCCTCTGAACACCAATCCTTCTTGTACAAATAGTCCAACCACGGTGTAATGTCAACAATTATGGGTAATATGTATGCTTCCCACACTTTTTGAATATTTATATTACACATAATTATTTCATAGATGAAAACCCCACAAATTCCATTATCATATTTATCAATATAAAAATACACCTATTGAGTACATCAACCACCTTGTTAGATTTTACAATCTTATGATTCAACACAAATTTATATCCTTGTAGAAATTCCACCCATGTCATGTGCCTCTAATTTAAATTTCCCTAGATATTAATAAACTATAGTGTCTAATGGTTTGTGTACAACACAAACTCTTTAGGAAACATGTAGTGTCTCCATTTTTTTAACACTTGTACAATTGTGTAAAAATCATGATCATAAACACTATAATTCCTCCTTGCATCATTCAGGTTCTTACTAAAATATGCATCATATATCTTTAGAAACTCAAATTTAGTAACTTATCCTTTGTAAAGGTCAAGTTTGAATTTTTCTTATGCTACGATAAATTCTCATAGTCTAAGCCTAATTAACACACACACACACACATGTGTGTATATATATGTGTGTGTGTATAATATATATATATATATATATATATATATATATATATATATATATATATATATATATATATCCTAGCTTGATCATATTTACAAACTAATGTCATTCATAAAAGTACTAAAGAAATATTTCAACCCAAGGATCATTATCAAACTTTTTATTCTTCATCATTATGTTCCTATGCAAAAACATACACCTTTAGGCCATAGTGGAGTATGGTCTTGGCTGACTTGTATGGTCTTGGACCCTTTTACCTAACAACTACTTTTTTATATTAATATTTTATGTGTGTCCTTTTACCTTCTTAGGCCATCCTTAATATGAATGTTTAACCTATGTAAGCCTATATAATCAATTCAAATGCACTTCAAAACTCACCTTACATTCTCATGAGATCATAATACAAATATTAACACTAAAGAAATAAAGGATCTCTAAAATATTTCTAAAGTGGTTGCAAATCAGTTACAAAAGCCATATAATATGTCTAAGACACTCAAAACATGTTTAAGATTATATATTCCTCAATTTCTAAGAACTCAAAGGTCCTAAAGACATGTCTTAGCAAGATAATATCACTCTAATAATTGTTAAATGTATTCAAGGGATAAAAGGGATAGTTTAATATCATAAGCACACCAAATCACACTAAAAACACATTGGGTACATTATTTACTTTATAGTTATCCCATTATATTCATGTCAAGAGACACGAGGAAACCGATAGGGGTTGGATTTGATATGGACACACACTTTTACCTATACTAGGAGAACTACACAAGGCTTATCTCACTCAAGGGTATGCAGTAAAATACTTGGATAAGATTAGTGGCAGTTGACTACAAAGGGTAATCTTACCTCCCACACACATACACTCTAATTTTTCCTTTCAGTTATCTAATGATTCCATGAATTTTATTACAATTATCTAGGGGTATCCACTTGTTTCAAGTGATTATAGGTGGTTATAAATTTATGCAAGCCTAGTGATAGATAGTGAAACTCATTTATAGATAAGTGAATGACATGAAAAATTTGAGAACCCCATTATACATAGGTTCAAAACTATACAAAAGAAGCCCAAACCATACATAATTAGGCAATGCCATATAATAGTTATACAATCCTACAAAAGAGCATTTTACAATTCTAAAATTGGAGATGAAGCATTACAAAATTTATAATATTTATTTCTCCGAGTCTTCACACCTATATCAGCCATGTACCACCCTACACAACTAAGTTCTTATCCCTTTTTTCTTTTAATAAATCATTGTATCAAGTTAATATAATTATAAGTATTAATGTTTTATCCTAAATGTGCATGGTTAATGTTTATTAATTAGTTTAGAATAATAATAATATAACTATTTTAAACCCATTCCTAATTCACTACTTTTTACAAAAATAGTTAGGAAATGATTAAAACAATCTCTTCTTGGATCAATGTTGAGCCAATGGCTATGCCACTAGCATCACAATTGACCTGAAACTCTTTTATAAAATACAATAATGCAAACACTAGATGCTATATAATTCCTATATTAAACTCCACAAATATATTTTTACACTTGTTCACTATAAGAAACTCTTTTTATCTCCTCTCATGGCCTCTATAATTGGTGTGCATACACCACTAAAGTTCTTAATGAACTTTTAGTAAATACTAGCTAACCCTTGAAAACTAATACTTCATAATAAATCCTTTGTAATGGTCATTCTAGAAATGCATGTACCTTCTAGAAATCACAAATCACAAATCCTTCTCTAGAAATCACAAATCCTAGATACACAAACTCCTCCTGCATAAAAATACTTTTCTTCAAATTAATCAACAATTTCTCTTGCTATAATCTCTACAACACCTTCGTAATATGTAGAAAATTATCTTCATGTATCCTATTACAAAGTGGAATAATATTATCCAAGGAAATGATAAAAAAATCCTAAATAAGGTTTTAGGACTTGATTCATAAACCTCATGAAGGTAATATGTGGGTTTATCAATTTGAATGACATAAAAACACCTTATAAATCCCTTGTTGAGTCTTAAACATTGTCTTCCATTCATCCCCTTCTCTTTTGTGAATTTTACAATATCCACTCTTCAAAAAAACATTGTTGAAATACTTCACTCCACTAAAGGAATCCATGATGTCATCCATACACACAAATGGAAAATTATACTTGATGGTTATATTTTTATGGATGTTAAATCATTACACATACGCCACTCACTAATCCTTCTTTTATGCTAATATTATCAGCATTGTAGATAGACTTAAACTCTCTTTGATGAGTCTAGTATCCAACAAGTCTTTCCCTTTCCTCTATATATTTGTATTATCTTGCATATAAGCGTCATTATGTAATATATCCTTTTTAAAAATATCTTGAAATTAAATCCATGTGGTGACTAATGTCTCTAAAAGGTGGTAACCCTTTAGGTAAATCACTAAACACAATTTCCACGAACTCTTCTAACATCCCTTTTACTTATTGTGGTATTGTTTCTCCTTCTCCAAATACTTCCACCAAACCTTCTCTTTGTGCGGTTTGCACTATAAGTGCAAAACATGCGATATCATACTTAACCTCACTCAGGGAACTACTTACCTAAGAGTAATAACACTTTCAGTTTTTTTCACCCTTCTCCCAAAATGCATTCAGAGTATACTTCTTTCCATCCTTATCAATTTTACCTATTTTGTGTGGCCATCATGTTGTGCCTTCCATTCAAAATGAAAATTCCTACTAAGTAACACATGAAATGCATCCATGGACATGATGTTACACATTACTTCTTCATATATCCTAATTTGAAACTTAACTACACATTGTTTATTTACCAAAAAATAGTGTCCGTTCTCTAGCCATGAAGTATTGTATAGATTCAAATGCCTAATTCTCTCCAACTTCAATTTATCCACCATTTACTCTACCAAATTATAAGGGCCTTCATTTTCCACCATCACCTTGCAAAATTTTCCTCCCATATTGCATTTCATCCTAAATAAATTTATTCTCTTCTCGGGACAAAATTCTTCCTTTTCTAGTTTCAAAATAAGTGTTTGAAAATTAACACATTTCCAATTTCTATTTGTGATTTGACAAGCCATCAATCTCTTCTTTTGTAATATGTGTAATTTTCTCACCACCATTTGGATGTGTGGGCACTCTTATTCTCAACGTCCTACTTCTCCACACTTATAGCATGTGTTTCCAAATATGTGACCTTTTCCATGAGATAATCCTTGACATTAACTTCCACTTCTTCAAGATATTATTTAATTTTATGCAATTTAACATGAATTACTTCCAAATTGCACATAATTGTCTCTATATTTATTTTATCCACAACCTTGTGTGGCATTTCCTTTTCCTGTTAGTGTTTCATTATTATTTTTCAACTTGTCTTCTACCTTAAGAGTATATTGATAGGATTCCTCCATATAATGGAGATACAACATACTAATCTCACCATGAATCTCCATGCACAATCAATTCATATACATGGATATATTATTAACATAATTATCCATATGTATCACTCTAATGGTGAGTCCGTTAAACTCCTCAATGTATTCTTTCACACTAATCTCTCTATGTAAAAAAATTATAACCTTTGGAATAAACTGAGCTGGTAAATTAATGGAAGAAAATTTGCTTTGAAAATTTCCACCAGTCTATCCCATGTCCTAAGATTTTTCTTTTAGCGTTGGACCCAATTGACCTAGATATGATCCCACCAAAAATATGCATGACCTTTCAACTTTGTGCATGTAAATTTGAAATTTTAAGAATCTTCAATATCTTCATACTCACAATAGTTATCCATTTTTATTATATAATCCATGAGATCCATTGATTTTAAACTATCAAAATAACGAGGGAATCCAACTTAGGCTTACTTCCCATAATACCAATTATATGAAGTATTTTATCCTCTAGTCCATCTTGCGCTTCCTCTTCTTCTACATTTTTGTTTGCATTCACATTTGCATTAGCATCTTGTTTTCCATATTACATGAGTCGACTTCATCTTCACCATGGTATTATACAACAACACATTGACATTGTTTATTTATCATGGCTTCTAAGTGAGCCTATATAGTTTACATAATTTCAACAAAATCCTCAACTATAATTCCCTAACTTAAGTGTCCTACATTTATTTGATATGCCATTTTAATGCTAATTTTAATTTTATCTTAAATTCATGGCCACAATATCTATAATCTTATACCCAAAAATCCTCTTGTCAAAATGTTTCGTATTGACCTTCTACACATAACGACACTATAGAAAGTCAAAAATATTATTGTGTCACTTCCTCTCACAACTACATAAAAATTTCCCACTAGAATATTTCTACAAAAATATTCTACCCATGCTCGTAAATGTGGAAATTTTCAAGGAGTTTTCATACCTCTCCTAAAGGAAATTAATCCCACTTTGATACCAAATGACATAGATGGGGTGAGGGTGTTTATAAAAGATCCACTTACACCTCACTATGTATAAATTACACATGAAAGAACAAATCGTAAAGAAGGAAACATATATAAACATAAATATCTAATGAACATATATTTGGAACAGTAACACAACTTTAGTATATCTTATTCATAGAAACAATAATGTCAAATCAATCACCAACAATTTAACCTACTACACAACCTATGGAAATGAAAAACCCTCCATGTACTACAATTCAACGGTTGAGTCACACTTTAGATCACCTTTGTGAGACTCTAGTGAATTTCTTTTTTTATTTACTTATCAATATTCATCCATCATCAATATTTGGAAAGAATTAATCTCGCATAAATACTCTTCTCTTAATCATTTTGTGTTTCCAAAAATTGAACTACTTTTCTAATGCAATTGTCTATACTTATATAGCCGTTCATGCCACCTCCTAATAATCATAATTTTATATAATTCTACTAGAAGGATCAAAGGGTCCATAATAGAACCAAACATAACCAGTCATTCTTAGTTAAAACTTGTGCCTTCAAACATTCAATTATTCCAATTTCTTGGCTAAAACATGATCACATAGACAATAATGCTCATTAGACATCTGGGTAATTAAAAACATTGCGGAAATAAATTATACACTCTACAAACATTATGCAAAGGAATTACACACTAAATAGTATGCAAATTCGATTCTACAACAACAACACAATTATTCAATGAGTGACCCACATAATACACCAAAAATGCAAATAAATGCAAACACAATCTGAATCAAACTATTCAAATATTTTTATTTAATATAGAATTACATGTGAACCCAAATGCTCCTACATCACCTAGGTAGAATATTGACATCCAATGTAGAATTTTATGGAACATATAGTTTTTCAAAGGTATCTGGTATAGATTATGGGATAGATACATAGTTTCTATATAAGTACACCATTTTTCAGTATGGAATGTAGGGGCATGGTGATAATTTCAAAAACAATATCTAGTTGCACATTTTCTACTTTCCAAATAGGGGCATGATCATGATAATCATTGTTTCTACATTTTCACATTTCTAATAGCACTTTTTAAATACATGATAGGGGAATGATTTTACTTCATTTCCTTTTGAATATTCATAATTTAAACATTAAAAATCATATAATGCATGGTGGGGGCATGCGTGTACTTCATTCCCTTTGATTTTTCACTTTTAGAATCTAGATACATTTACAATGTCGTGGTTCATGGGTGGATGGTCATATGGGGTTAGAAAAACTTCAAAATACCATTCCTCTCACTCGGTTTTCAAGTTAGTGGGGATAAATATACCTAACCTTATATTATCTAGTGTGTTGATTAATTTCCAAGCTATTTTAGCTATTTTAATATTGTGAAATCCAATTCTTTTAGTTCCCATTACTCCTAAAACTTTGGGATTGATTGCCCGTATCCTCCATTGACATAATTTCAATCCCTCTCTCTGGGGTACTTCACCAGGAGCTCATTTTTCACAAGGTAAACATATGTAGTCCTTTCATGTTTTGTTCATTTTGAATTTTAAAAGTTTTGAGTTCAATTTCAATTTATATTCAAACTTCATTTATTCATATATAGACAATGACTACACTCTATGTTGTAGTTTCCCACTTTAGGATCTTGCAACCACCTAAACATATCAAGTAATCAAACACTCGAGAAAATACAAAGTATGTTTACACACTTATGTATTTTTTTATTTAAGAAAGTAAATTTCATTTCCTATATTAAAGTCAAGAAAATATGGACACCTAAATTTGGTAATTTGTCACTTGATAATGTCGATATCAAATCAATCCTTTTAATCATGAATTCTACACCTATTTTTAGCCTAATTAATATATCTTACTCCATCCTTATCCCTATTACAAGACTCAATCTCCTCATTGCAAAAATCATCAATTTATAAAAATTATCACATAAATCACAAGTAGTCCACTTCTAATTATTTTTGTATATAAATATCCTCAACACTATATATTCCTCTTGAACCAAATCATCCAATAAGACCAACCACCAAATAGTTTGTGCTTTGGAAAAAAAAATCCGTTTAGGGTCACCCACCGGTAATTTTTTTGATTTGATATTTTTATGGGTTGGTATTTTCAGTATAGGTAATCCCTAATGTGAAATTATATCCATGGAACCATATATAAGAAATTATAATACACTTATTTACTAACCTATAAATTACTAGCACATATATTGTATAATTAAGTAAAAGTATCTCAAAAGAAAAGGAAAACTCTTCTAAATTTCTCTAAAGTAGAAGTAGACATTATGAGAAAATACCACATAGGTCTAAATCATTCCAAACTATGTTTAAGATTAAATCTTCCCAAATTAGGGGTCTTTAAAGCCAAGTCAAGCACAAGATTTTCAAGTCATTATAAAACATTATAAAGTAATCATATTATCGAGATATAGTTACATCCATGTAGTATTATCTCACATGTCTACAGTAGATAACTACATGTGGTTTGAGGCCTCTTCAGATTAGATCCAATGTAAATGGTTTATGAATCACACTTCAAACCAGAAAATAACCTTTTTATAGGTGTTTTACTAAAGGTTAGGTTTTTGGGTCAAGTTTGGTTCATTTTAGATGGTTTCACACATTTATTAGACCTAATATTTCACAAAAATGGCATTTCGATTGTTGTCGGGAAAATTATTTTTGACCATTTAAAAAAAAAAATTCCTTGGCATGCTTTCTACTTCATGACATTTTCACATCTCGTGCGCTTTCTATACATGATATCTATGTTTTTCTTATCCAATCTTCTTTCCTCGGTTTACACCTAGTAAACTCAATCGATTGCTTGAGCATCTTCCACACTTTGTCATGCTCAACCTATTGTTGTTTCAAGAACTTACTCAAAGTAATTTTTTTCCAAGATCTATTGTGGAAATGTTTAAATGATTATAGAGGCTAAAAATGGTATTACAAGCTTGATTTCGCACTCAAAATTCCCAAAACCTCTTATAAGACCACTTTTGCACCAAATTAGTTCCTAAAATGCTCCCAAGGTTCACATATGCACTTTTTCAAGTTTTAGAACTCACCATGGGTGAGCCTAGGAACATTTTGTTCTAAAATTGTTATAAGATTGTGATTTTGTTATTATTTTAGTTTGTAAAATACCTTCCATGTTTGCGTTACTCACCATTTTAGTTCTAAAAATGCACCCATGAAGTCTTTTATGCACTTTTTGGTTCTACAAATGCTTAAAAATTACACCTAGCTTATGTTTTAGTTTCTAAAATTATTTTAAAGTGAACCTAAATTACTTTTTGGCTCCTAAAGTACTCACCAAGTGTGCCTAAGTCATGTTTTTACTTCTAAAATTACTTTACATGTGCACCTAAGGTGAAAAATAGTTCCTAAATTTATTATAAGGTGTGATATTATTATTATTCTAGTTCCTGAAGTGCTTACAAGGTGAACCTAAGGAAAAATTGGTTCTTAAGAAGCCTTCCAAGTGTTCCCAAGTAAAAATTAGTTCCAAGAAGTTCCCAAGTGTGCCTTAGAACAATTCTTGATTCCCAAAATGTTCCCTATGTGTGCTTAATTTCCTAAACAACTCTTCATGTGTGACCCAAAGAAAAATGAGGTTCTCAAAACACTTCTTATATGTACCCAATCTAAGTTGAAAACATAAAAAGAAAAATTTCAAGTCATTTTTCTCAAAACATATTCATTTTCCTCTCCTTGAATGTTCGGTTTGTGCAAGGAGATTTGTTCCTAACTATTGTTCCATCCATCAAAAATATTTGAAAATTTGGTCATCCATTATTCTCTCACTAACCTTCACAATGATTGTAATTGTGTTTCCTATTATGGTTTGATTTGTTTTATCCATATGTAGAAGATTTTGAGATATTTTTATCTATAAAAACTTTAAAATCACTATTTTAGCATTCATTTATTCTATTTATTCTCCAAAATGGTTGTTCATTGATTTTCTTAACTCTATTAAAACCATGCAATTGAAATACTCTAGTTATGAACCCATATTGTCTTGGTTACAAACCTACCAAACATAGGAAAAAATAATGTAGATTTCATAATATTTCAAGTACGATGGAGAGCGAGGTTTTTTCCTTCTAACGGCCAAAAATTTGAATTTTAGCTTCCATGGCATTACTCGGGACGTGCACGAAAGATGTTAGATAGTTTCTAACCATTCTAGGGTACCACATTGATGGGTTTTCCAAAGATCTTACATTTGGGGGGTGATGTACTAGATAAAATGGAGAGATTCCCTATTGTTGAGGGAATGAGATCAAATTCTTAAACCATTAGGTTTTCTAAATTTGTGTCTACGATTTCACCAGTGAAGGCTACACGACATGCTTGAGGCGGAGCTGAAAAAATAATGACAAAGTGGATTGCCATAGAAAAATTGTCCCCTCATTGAATAAGCTAGGTACGTGGGTTGGTTTGTTCAAGAAATCTTCAAGCCAAAATGTGGACCCCATTTGTTCTAAATTTTCCTAATCCCCTTTATTTTTACAAGATAAAAATATGATACGGGGATCCATCACATCAACATTCCTGAGATTTTCCTCAATAGATCAATTCAAAAGAATCAAATGGTGCTAATAGGTAAGTTTATGGGACCTAAACCCAATATTGATGTTGTTAGGAGATGGGCATTAAGGAAATGGAACCCTTTAGGGGATGTGGTGATCTCTTCCATGGCCAATGGCTTCTTCTTTTTCAATTTACTCTTCAAGAAGACATTGATGATGTGCTATTGGGAGGACCTTGGTGCTTGGGAAACATGATTCTATTCATAAAATAGTGGTATCTTGGCTTTGACCCTTTTAAGGAAAATATTAAAACCATACCTTTATGGTGTAGACTCCTAGCCTCCCTATGTAGTTATGGGATGATGAGATTATGCTAAATATTGTCGAGTGATTAGATATCCCATTGGACCGAGATAATATTACAAGAAACAAATCAAGATTGGCATACATAAGATCATGTGTTTATTATGATATGGAACATGAGCTTCCTGGCCACATCGTTCTCTAAACAAGGCTGGGACCTTAGACCCAATATGTGATCTATGAATCCTTCCAAATGAGGTGCTCTAAATGCCATAAAATGGGTCATTTTATAAGAAAATGTCTAGATTAGAAAGTACATGTTGAAAGGAAAAAATTGAAAAAATGGCTCATATTTAGAATGAAAATCAGCCAAAAATGGCCCATCGAAAAATCTCAAGATAAGATCTTCCAAACTCCAGCAAAGAAACAACCCATTAGAAGAACTCTCTAGGTTCCCAAAACCCCGGTTAAGCAAAAAATCCTAATAAGAGATCCATGGTCATTGTGGAGGAAATAGGAGAAAATTGGTAGATCTCAATCTTATGGTAAATGAGGATCTTCAAACGATAAAGGTCTCCCTAAAACCGTGCAACAAAGGCCAAGATGGTAAGATGAGTTTAACTCCAAATAAAGAAGAATTTTTACCTCAAGCCATTCTAGAGGTTTCTACTGAGATTCAGTGATACAACCCCTTAACAACACCAGAACAACCTGAGAAACTAGCTACATCTAACATTGCAATGGACAAAACTCACAAGGTTAGTGGCTTAGTCATAGATACTGTCCTTCTCAATAGTGGAGAAAAACTATCTCTGAAAAGGATTCATCAATAAATGAGTTGAGGATTGAATCACCCCAACTTATCAATGAAAAGGAGAGTTTTACCCCTATGGACTTTGAGCAACAATTTTTTCAGCAATTACGCTTTTCCTTCGTCTCCTTTGAAGAGAATCATTGATGGATTACAAAAGTCCCCTAACATAGAAAAGAAAGAGGGTGAACTAACACCTATTAAGAGAAATATTATGAAGGAATACACTAATAATCTCTCACCTAAATTTACTTGGTGAATAGTAAAAAAGAGGAAATCTAAAGGTTTTGAAAACATACTAGATGCCTTGTTTTTTGACAAAAAATTCTCTAGGAAACTAGATAGCTTCCACCTCAAGGGTGACTAGATCTTCAATAAGGAAAGAAAATATAGGGGTGAACAATACAAAGGGAAAGCCCACTAAAAATGATCAAAGAAAAAGGAGATCAATAAGGCACTGGCAGATGGAACACATCCTCTTTGGACCATCTGGTTCATTCTTCCCCCTGTATCTTTAAATGAAGATTGTCTCATGGAATATCTGGGGCCTTAATTTAAGTGGAAAGAAACATGATCTTAAATACTTAAGGAATACCTGTAATCCCACCATTATGGAAATCCAAGAAACTAAAATGAGTTATGAAGCAATACAAATCTGTTATAAAAAAGTTTGGGAAAAGGATGATTGGGTGGTTGTGGATTCAAAAGGATCCTCTAGTGGAATGGTTTTCCTTTGGGACCCAAGAAAGATAATGGGTAAAACAATTATTTCCTCTCATTCCCATCTTGCTCTTGCTTTTCACACTCTTGACAACTTGTACAGTTGGATTTTTCTATCATCTATACCCCTAATACATTGCATGGTAGAAGACAACTCTGGAAGGATCTTCAAAGTTTTCAAGACAACTGTCCCAACTAGAAATGGCTTCTTATGGGTGATTTTAACACACCTCTTTCCACTGGAGAGAAAAATGTGGTACTTCTAATCATACAACAGGAATGGATGATTTAGCTGATTTTATTTCTCACTCCAATATGTTAGATTTAGAACTTCATGGAAATCCATATACTTGGTCCAATAAGAGATTTGGAGACAACCTTATTCAAGTTTATCTTGACAGAGCAATCATCTCAGTCTGACTGGATTTTAAGTCAATATTTTCATCTTTCTTCTCTTCCTAGAATTGGATCTGATCATAACCCCATTGTTCTTAACATGTTGAATAATGAGTGACCTTCTCATCCCTCATTCAAATTCGAGAAAATATGGCTAGATTTTTGGATGGATATTCATGAAAAAATTAAGGAATGGTGGAATGTGTAGGTAAAAGGGACCACCCAATTTAGATTTGTGCAAAAATTCAAAAACATAAAAAATAAAGTCAGGTCTTGGAACAAAATTGTTTTTGGTAATATCTTTATTCAAAAAAATAGATCAAAGAGGATATTGAAGCCTTACAAAATAAAGTTGTGTAAAAGGTATGGATCGGGAGGACTACAAACATGAAAAATGTCTTTTGGCTAATTTCCACACTATTTGTGCCAGAGAAGAATCTTTCTGGAGACTAAAATCCAGAGCAATGTGGATTATAGTAGGGGATAAGAACACAAAAGTTTTCCATATGACAACCCTCAAGCATAGGGCCCACAATAGGATGTTAGAATTCACTCTTTAGAATGAAGACACCACCTCTGATCCTAACTACATTAAGGAGGAAGTTGCTAAATTTTACAAGAAAATTTTAAATGATTCTCCTTTCTTGTTAGCGGAAGCAACAAATACTCTGCTAGATTCTATTCCAAACAATCTTGTGAAACCCGAAGATTTTTGCATTCTCAGTAAACTTGCTTCTATGGAAGATCTTCAAAAGGTGGTTTTTTCTATGGAGGGATAAAAACCACTTTGGGACTTGATGGTTTTTCTACCTTCTTTTATCAAAGTTTTTGGAATATTTGCATTGATGATATCCTTAAAGTAGTCAATGAATTCTTCAGGACATATAGGCTTTTGAAAGAAATCAACAATACATTTATTGTTCTTGTTCCAAAAAATATTGGGGCCAAATATTTCAAACAGTTCAGCCTATAAGCCTTACTAACATTCTCTATAAGATCTTTACTAAAATTCTTACTTCTAGAATTCAACCACTACTCCCTAAAATCATTTCCAGCCAACAAGGAGGTTTTGTGAAAGGAAGGCTTATTTAGGATGGAGTGGTTATGGTTCATGAAACCATTCACTCAATGGAAAAAAGTAAGAAAGCGGCCATGGTTTTAAAATTAGATATGAACAAAGCCTTTGATAGGGTGTCATGGACCTTCCTAGATAAAGTCATGGAGAAATTTGGGTTCAATGCATGCTTGAGAAAAATCATTAGCACTTATATCTCTTCCTCCAGATTTTTTACTGTTGTTAATGGTTCTCTAGTGGGCTTCTTCTTAAGCAGTAGAGGCATCTGCCAAGGTGATCCAATCTCTCCCATTCTCTTCATTATCATGGCGAGATAGTCTTATTTGTACCATCACTAGGGTTGTCTCTCTGGGTTTTCTGAATGGATTTAAGCCTACTTCTTTGGAGATCACGGTCTCTCATCAGCAGTTTATTGATGACACAATTCTTCTTCTTCTTGCTTCTATTCTTGAAGCCAAATCTATGAAGTATATCCTTCAACTCTATGAAGAGGCCTCATGGCAATAGATCAATTTTGATAAAAGTTTTCTCTACTTCTTTAACACTCCACCTAGAACAAAGGAAAATTACCCATATTTTGGGTTGTGAAATTAAATATCTACCCACCTCTTACCTTGGTATTCCCTTGGTACTAACAAGGTACCCTTGAGTGTTTGGAATGATTTTCTTGACAGGTTTCAAAGAAATCTTGCTGGTTGGAAGGGAGCTACTCTCTCTAGTGTAGGAAAATGCTTGCTTATCAAAATCACGCTTCAAATCTACCAATCTACATCATGTCTCTCTTCTTTATTCCTACTGCCATTGTAGAGAAAATTGAGAGAATTCAAAAAAAAATTCTTTGGATAGGTACAGAAGAGAGAAACAAAATTCACTTGGTAGCTTGGGATAAAGCTTGCAACAACAAAAAAGTAGGAGGTATTGGAATAAAAAAATTCAGAACTATGAATGTAGCTCTAATTTCAAAAATGGGATGGAGATTAATAAAGAGGAATATCCCTAGGATGATATTTTAAAAGTCAAATACCTTAATCAAGGAATGTTTAAGACTTCTTCAATAATGCTTTGCTCATCCCATTGGTTCAAACTTTTGGAATAATCTGGTTAAGATTAGAAAAGACCTTGAATCAGGCTGTAAATGGTCTCTTGAAATGGAGAAAACATAAATATTTGGGATGATATATGGGTTGATTTCCATAATCTTAGCAACAATGAACACTGGGAACAACTCAAAAATAACCTTACAACAACCATCGGACAACACGTCAGCGGTTATATTCGAACACTTGGTGGTAAGATGCATTGTAGAGATATTGAGTCTATTCTTCCAGATCATAAGGACCTTCTTCTAGAGCTGAAAAACATTCTTAAGAATATCCATTTGGAAAAATTCAAGCCAAGGATGAATTTATTTGGTCTCATTCTTTTGATGGTAACTACACGGTGAGATCAGGTTATCAAATTTATGCTAATGAAGTTGCTTGCAACTTTCCTTGGAGCAAGATCTGGTTTAAAGAAATCACTCCAAAAATAAACCTCTTCCTATGGTTTGTTCTAAATAAGAGCATCCTTACCATAGATAACCTTATTAAAAGGGGTTCCACCATGCCTAATAGGTGTTACCATTGTAAAGAAGATAATGAAACTATTCATCATCTTCTTTTGGACTGTCTTATTATTGATGCTTTTTAGAATCTTATCTTTAACATATTTGGTATTGCTTGGTCTTTTGAATGACATCATACATGTCTAGGTTCAATGGAAAACTCCTTTCATACTTTCTTTACTTTGGAGGCTTTAGAGACTCATCTTCCCCACACTATTTGGAGAATTTGGAAGGCTCACAACTCTCTTATCTTTAGAGATACCAACAAAACTATCAAAATTATTCTGAATGAAATTACAGTTATAACAAAAGAAAACATCTTATAGTTTAAACCCCTAAAAAAATATAAGTATCCCAAAGATGAGGAGAATTATTTAAAGGCACGGAATATCAATTTGCAGTAGATCCCAATTGCCTTACCCAACACTGACAGATCTCAAGTTCAGTGGATTCCCCCAAAATATGGTTGGTTTAAGTTGAAATTTGATGGTGCCTCTAAAGGAAACCACCGGACATCCAAGGAGGAGGCCTCATTAGAAATCATCAAGGTCAACTTATTATTGCTTATGTAGGTCCCATGGGAAGACAACCCAATCATTTTGCTAAAGCCCTTGCCGCTCTCTGGATAATTAGGATGGATCGAATACTCAAGGTTAACAATCTTATTACAGAGGGGGACTATCTCGAATATCATTAAAAACCTCTCTAGAACCCAAACTTCTAGTAGGATCATTAGTGATTTCATCAAGGAAGCTAATAAGATTTTTAATGGCCTTAATATTATTTATCAACATGTGTATAGAGAGGGTAATTGTGTCTCGATGCACTTGCTAATGTAGGCGTACTCATGAATTATTATAGTGAGTGGCATAATGTCAAGGACCTCCCCAACACAGCTCATTCCATCATTATTAATGAAAATACCGTCCAACCCATCAATACTTATTAAGTGGCGACCTTCACATGTGCGGAATTTTCCTTCTTGGTATTCAAAGTTTGATTTTATTCATTTCCATTCAATCCTCTCCTCGAATAACATGGGAATTTGTTTTCAAAAACAAGGATGGAGTAAGAAGAAGGTTTTTTTGGGTTGTAATCGGGCTTCTCAACTACCAAATTGTTGTTAAAAGGATTATTTTCCATTGTTGATAGCTTGACATTTCTCTGCGGCACCATTTCCATCCACAATGAGAGGGACATTTTATAGATTTGAACCTATTTTTGACCCCCAATGGAAAAATAATGTAGAGATTTGGGAAGCCCTAAATTTAGGATGTTTCACAGACTTCATTCAACGGATTAGGGGTCATGACCACATATCTCTCTGCAATTTTCACCAATTGGAAAGACAAAAATATCAATTTCAAAGGAAGGGATTTCAATATTTCTAAATAGTTCATTTCCTTCATCACGGGTTTGAGCATGGAGGGAATTTTTTTTTCCACAATAAGTTTGACAAATAGGAAGAGTAAAAACTCTTCTTAGACGAGGGGGAAGAAATCCAAACAACATGCGCTGACATCATTTTATCTTCTATTCCTCAACATTTTGACAAGGTGGCTTGCATGGTGGTTTGCTACATTACATTAGAAGGAAGGTTATCCACCCTTCCCTTGCATAACCTGGTTCTACTCAATCACTTTAGGAGAGATGCTAAGGTCAGTTTTTCATATTACATTTTGCATTCTATGGAGAAAACTATTTTAGAGGTTCAAGGTCATAGGCATGTTCTTCCACTCCATCAAGGTGTCATCTTTCTCATTCATCAATTTATCCTTGATGTTATTATGAATGACCATGTCCATCCTTTAGCTCTTCCTCATCCCCAACAACCCCATAAAAGAACCAAGAATCCTAGCTTTCAGGACCTTTTTGCTGAACCTCCAAACAAATTCTTAGGATCAATAAAAAGATAAGGAGATAATTTGGGCGAAAAGCCTTTACGAGGTCATTCATGCTTCCCGTAATGCCCAGGTCACTCCGGATATCCTTGAAAATTTAAAAAAACATGTCAATCTTTGAAAACTATTGAAGATAATGTTGATTTTCTCCTAAAGACTGTAGCAAGACCACCATAGACCCTGCCTCCTTTACCAGCCTGCAAGAGGAAGTAAACTCTCTCACTTTCCAAATCAAAGATCTTGAGGAGAAATATAACAATCAACTTTCCATCCATAGATTTTCCTTGATCTCCTACATGTGCATATTAATTAGATTTGTGATGTCAGTGGGATTCCAGCATCAACATGGAAGAATGGGAGGATCACTAAGAAGTTCTTCAAAGAGACCAATCTGGACCCTAATATTGGAGCAGCCATGAATCTATATAAGGAACTTAGAGTTGCTCTTAAGGTGTATATAAAATCTATGAATTAGTGCCTTTTGTTCTACTATGTTCTCGGTTCAGCTACTATTCTACTATTTCCAAGCTATTTTTTTCTTTTGGCGAGCTTCTTGTAGGTAGTTGGCCCATTCCTTAGTACTCATATAGTTTTATCTAGCTTTTTGGCTTTTGGTTGGGGTGTGGCCCCCTTGTTTCAAAAAACCACATTGTACTTTCATGTCAATCTTGGTTGTTGAGCCTTTTAGTTGTACTCTAGGGTATGGTCCCTTTAAAACCATTTACCTACAATAAAAAAATAATGTAGATTTCATGGATTTTAAGGAAAACATGTGAGGATGGAAAAAAATAACCATACTCCAAAGGAAGATAGAATTTTTCAAAGTGGAGTATATAGATCTACCAAATTTCCATTTTTAATACAATTTTTGATCTCATCTTGGCTTGTGTGAATAACTATGATCCCATTATCCATAAAATCAAGACATTCAATGATTCAAATAATACCATCCTCACCTTCAAAACACAAAGGAGAAAACATTCAATTGTATTTACTAAGGAAGAAACTATGGTTGAATGAAATAATAAAGATTCAAAACTTCATAATATGATGGCCATTTCTTGGATAAAAGTGCAGAAAAAGGGTCCATATAATATTCCTAATAACTTGTTATAGGCATAATTTTAGGAAGAGATTTCAAACATTATTTTCCTTCTAAGTAGGGTGATGGGTGACCCGACTACAAATGAGTTCAAACCATGGATGATTTGGTTTATGAATGTAATATGTGATGGGTCACAAAAAATTGAATGGTTTTAGATAATCAATGATAACATTCATAATAATTATGTGACTTCAAACCTTGTATAATCTATTGCAGAAATAAGAGTTTAGCCATGTTTATATTCAAAGGGAAAACTTGGGGAAAGTTAGAGGATCAATTTTTTCACATAAAAATCACTCATGAGGGAATTTTTACTCACTTCAAAATGTATAATGATGCATTCACCATGTTTACGGTTAGGATAATGAAGGCAACACCGTGATGAGTATTACAAAGGATGTTTTGGAATTGGTCATGAATTTTGAGAGCTACTTTATCTAATTTAAAAATTTCACTTATATATGATTTGGTGGTTTTGAAGGTCATCCTTACAAGCTTATAAGATATACAAATCATAAGTTGGTTTTAATTGAGCTATGCAGATAGGAATTGTTCATGCTAGATGCAAAGAAAGGAAAGTTAAGGGTGTTAATTTTCCTATCAAACTTGGTTTCTACTATTGTAAAAACACTCAGGATGCTCAAAATATTGTGTCAAATTTGCTTCCATTTAATTTTCACACATATTCCAAATGGATTAAGTTGGATAGTAAAGGATTTTCCAAATTAATATGATAAGGATTTCTAACATAACCACTCATTATCCTGAAATTGAGGATTTTTGGGAAGATTTATTTGATGATATTGAAGTCCATCAAAGGTACTATATGAGAATGAACATTGATCAGATGAAGGAATTCATATTGGAATGGGTAATTGAAGGGTTAGTTGATGAAAAAAGTTATTTTATCAACCCTCATTTCATGAAAAATGTGCAAAATCAAACACTAAATCCTATTGATTATTTAATTAGGGAAATAGGTGAAATTAATAATTGCACATCCATTGTAATAAAAATATATAAGAAATGGTTTCTTAACAAATTGACATAGTTCAATTATTCTATTAAGGATGTTAATCATTTGGATGGTCAAGGAATTCTCATACCAAGGTTTGTATTAAGACACAAAGGTATCATGTTACGAAAGGAAAGGTTATAAAAAAATGTACCCCATGAAATTATTTCCTTAGAGAATTCATGAGCTTCTCTTATCAAAAAAATACTAGTGAGAATAAATTTTGTAGCTTCCCAAGAGCAAACTGAAATTGTCTCTTCCCCCTTGAAAGATATCCTAGAGGCCCTAAAAGAATACAGAGTCATCAATCCTTTTATATTCCTACATATTCTCCTCATAATAATCTTTATCATACCCCATCACCTTTACATATCATTCATATCCCTCCATGAATTCATTCATCCCACCATCCTTCTCTTATACCATTACAAACCTTATCCCATCAGTATTATTATCCATGTACCTCTTTCATTGGGTCCCATTTTTTATTGAAGAGAATAAATGGAAAACTTATAAAGTTTTTCAATCCAAATTATGTAGTTTCTTAGCTCTTGGAAATAAGAAAGACCACAAATAAATTCAAAACCACCTCAAGGCTTGTATCTAATTCTTCAAGAGTGTAATTCATGGAATTTACATGTTGACTTATTAAAAACAATGAGTCAAATATGACAATAACCGACTATGATCTCAATAGAATACCATTATAAGAGTTTATTCATAAAGGGGATATGCATAAGCTCATCGAATCAGCTAAAAAAATCATTAAAATAGTAGAAGAGGGAAAATATCATGATCATCCAGAAGAGCATGTGTGTTTTCTCTCATATATTTAAACATTCCTAAATCTTGATGTTCCTCCAAATTCTTGACATAAGTAGTCTCTCCATTAATAAGTTTGATCAAAGAGATATTGAAGAAGTTTATTGATTCGAAAGAAAGGAAGAATCACATAGTCATGGGTGGAAAAATTATAATTGATGGTTGTAAATACATCCACGAAGTTAGAAAATTATATGAATACATAGATCCGTGTCTTTGATAAATTGATGGAACTTTGAAAATAATCAACACTAAAATATATCCTTAGGAAAATATAATTATAGATGTTTTGTGCATGACTAATTTAAATAAGAATGTGCTCCTATAAAAGGGTTTATTTTTGCATTTTGAGGATGATATCTCAAGAAAATGGATACAAAATATTGAATGGAGAATGAACACACTCAAAGAAGAGGTTGATGACATTTCTCCTCATTTGAGGAGAAAGGATATGGTGAAATCAGATATATGTGTTTATTTTCATGATATGCATTGTCATATCATGAGAAATATCAAGGATCATATTTTTCATTCTAGAAACTATGAGAAATATCAAGATATACAAAGTCTATTGTAGGTGCGGGAGCCCCTAATTCATAAGTACGAATATTTCTTATCAAATTCCAAAGATCCATAGAGCGGATTATTTCATTAGAGACACGGTTTGTGAGAGCATAGGAGAGGCCTTCCGAGCTTGATCTAGGATAAAGTCCCTATTTTACACATCTAGAGATACTAGCACAACCCCATCGGCCCAAAGAATTTAGATACCCCCATATTGGGTGAGGGTGAGGGTGTTTGAGCCACTTGGTATATGGGCCGGATAATTTTTGTATGATTTTGTTGATTTACCAAAATGATTCAAAATTGTGTGTGTGTGTGTGTGATGATTTTGGTGATTTTTTGATTTTCGGTGTTTTTTGTGTATATTTTACTTCTATCATCATTTTCCTACTTTCCACATGTATTATGTGATGATACCATGGTACTTAGGAATAATGATAACGTGATTACATATGTAAAGCCGGTGAGAGGGGATTAGTAAGATAGCCCAACCCGAGGTGATGTGAAGGAGAAAAGAGGTAGAAAAGGCCAAGACATCCAATGGTAGGATGTCAGGGCATGATTGGGTATATAAATATAAGAAAGGCCATAGGCCTAAGAAATTATGCAAAAATATCATGGTGAATAAATAGGAAAAATTAGGGTGAATTGGAGCAAAAATATCTCGGAATCAAGACCGAGGCAGTCCAATGGTAGGAGAAAACAAGGTGTGCATGGTGATAAATCCAAGAGAAGTGAAAAAAGAAGGGATATAATAAAATATCTGAGATAGTGTGAAAAACCCAAGGGGGAATCGAGGCAAGCAAGCGAAAAGGTAGTGTGTAGAAACCAAGTGGGGCGAGAGCCCAAGTGACAATGAAGGTATAAGATAAAAAATAAGAATAAAATGTAATCATGGTACTATGGATAACTAGCCACGAGGGAAAATATTGCAATGTATCTATAATAATTTCATAAACTTTATTCAAGATGTGAGTTCTTGCATGATGAACTTTGGATCTCATGGAGAATAAGGTGTAATCGATCTGATCCTCCAACTAGGTGGGAATATTATGTTGAATGTCATTCATGAAGGGATGAGGATCAGGTTAAGGTGGTGATCTATAAGTAGGTTATGGTCTAGCTAGTCGAGGGGAAGGTGGGTGAGTTTGAAAGGAATTATCCCCATGATTTTTATTATAGGAAGATGTTTTGAGAATAGGATGTTTTCTGCGAGAGAACCTAATATTTGACATCATTATGCACATAATACCTATGATGAGAGAAAAAGAAGGGAGCAAAAGTAAAAGTCTATGTAGCCTTTTTGGTTTGGTCTTGTTTGACCTCAAATTTTAGCTTTTTCATATGACATTAGTAGGCTCTATAGTCGGAGACATCATGCCTTGGAGCCTTGTCTGATGTGAAATATGGCTTGATCATAGAGGGTGTGGGAGCCATAAGGGAAAGATGTAGGGATGTGAGTCTCATAGAATGCAGAGGGCTAGTGAGAGTATCTAAAGAGAAAAATTATGTAATAGGTGAAGATGGAATCGATAGAGAAAATTGTTCCTCACTCATTAAGGCACAATAGATATTATCATTACCCATGAGATCATTAGATTTGTAGTAAAAACCAACGACCGATCACCTTCTTACGTAAGGGAAAATGGGTTGGCTAGGTCAATGGTAGTATGTGGAAGTGTAGTCGGTGGAGTAATATGAGGCTTAGGTGCAGGTTGGGAAGAAATGTCAAATTTTCTCAAATATTCCACTTGTATTAGGATGATGTCCACGTAATGAGAGAATATGGTGCAAATGGTTTCTAGGTAACAAAAGACTTCCCTATCATGGATTTGGGCATAGATAGGTAGGTGAGGTCATCTAGAGTGTAACCATCATCATAATCTAATGTGGAGGAATCCACCACATAAGAATCAACTATGGTCTCGATTTAGACCACATGCTCTAGTCGGGGTAAAGGTGTACGTGATATGACTGTGAGAATAGAAGCCTCCTTCTTGTGAGGCCACAAATAAGGAGGTAGCTTGGATGTGGTAAGCTTAGGAAGATAAAAATTATTAATTTTAAGCGTCACCTCATCAGGCTCATTGTTATATGACTCCAAGAGATTGGGAGGCATGTACCCGACCAATTCGGGATGACCAACATTGCCATGAAGAATATCTATAGGATAATTAAATGTTGGTATTATCAAAATGGAATAGGAG
Source organism: Taxus wallichiana var. yunnanensis (assembly GCA_018340775.1). Taxonomy (NCBI): domain Eukaryota; kingdom Viridiplantae; phylum Streptophyta; class Pinopsida; order Cupressales; family Taxaceae; genus Taxus; species Taxus wallichiana. The sequence continues at coordinate 361,801,620 of CM031235.1, read as the reverse complement.
ATAATATGTTGAGTTTAGGGAGCTTGTATGTTCCCTTTTGTTGAAGCGTGTCATTATTCTAGGGATTAGTGTCCCCTTAAATCTTATAAATAGATCCTTGGTGAGTGAACTATTATTCAAAATACCCCAAAGCTATTTTGGTAACTTACATTTCCACAGGACTTGGGCAAGGAAATTTATGAAAATGGGGAAAATACGTGTTGGGAATACTCCAATTATACCTTGTCACACCATTGATTTACATAATTTGCCAAAAAATAAGAAAAATGGATGAATTTGGGACAAAATTGGCCAAATCCTCCTTTGGTGGAATAAGAGGAATTATTCCTCTATTTCTCCTACTCCCTAATTTAGTGTGGAAACCAATTAGGGGTGGGGGTCGATTGGAACGGAAAAATTGGGCATCATGAGAAAAACGGAGCATTCCTACCTTACGCCGGTTCCCCTATAGGCGATATAGGTGACAAGGAAGAAAGATCAGATCAATTGGTTAAGTTGGACCCTACGAGAAAAAAGAGAACATTTTCACCCTTCCTCCATTTCCTTGACCAGATGATTCATCTACCCTTTGTACACCAACATTAAAGTGGTATGTTATAGCCTGAAAGGTACCCGTTGTGTTTCTCTTGAGCTCTTGAACTTTAGATGGCCATAAATTTTGCATTGCAAATTAAATTTTCACAAAATTAGACTCCTTAGAAAGGTCTCATCCTGAACTTCAACATGGAAACAAGAAATATAGAATTTGGTGGTGTTAGGTGGGTATTAAAGAGGAAAAATAGTCCCATAATTAAAGGATTATTTTGAGGTAGCTCAACTACCAAATTTGATGAGGTATGGTGCCCATTCCTTCTCTTACAAGAAAATTTTCATGGGGAAATGGTCTTGGTAGGGTGAACATACCTATTTTTAGACATTCAATGCATGTTATTGGTGGGTGAAGCTTGGACTTCAAGTTTCTCTCTCTTTTCCATCCTCTCTCTCCCATCTTCTATAAATTATAAAATGATGCTCGTTTGCAAAGGTTGTAACCTCTTGGAATTCAAGGGCATTATTCATATTAGTGCATAAGCATTTTGAGTTACAAGCCTCAAATTTGGATCTTTGTAGTGGTTTTTCACCTTCTTCCTTCATTGTAATGGATTGTGCATTTTCTTGAAGCAATAAATATCATGTTTTGTGGCTATTTTTTGCCCTATCCAATGTTTTATTATATTATCTTTCCTCTCTATTGCATTTATTTTATGTTGTGCATGTTTATTATCCTTTGTATGGATATTTCTATTGTTCTCCATGGAAATGAGAGTTTAAATGTTGTTTTATACTGTGGCACTCATGTCTTCCCTATCCTCCTTTTTTCTCCCATTTTCACTCATCTAAGATTGTATTTTCTCCTCTTCTTGGTGTTATCACCTATGTTAGCTTATGATTTCCCCTTTTCATGCCTCTCTCTCTTCCCCTGGTCCCTTGGATTGTTAGAGAAGGATCAAATAGTTGTATTTTTAGTTGTAGGAGTAGTTTTAACATTAGGATTAGGTAGAGGAACCAACCTTCTCTAGAGGTTTATCTTGAATAGAAAGGTACCACACTTAGAGACAATCACATGTTATCCAAAAAAATTGATGGCTTAGTCATGATAAATCACGGGGTGTTATTTTACGGTGATAACATAAACTTCACACATTGACACACGGAAGACATAATGAAGTGCATACAAGAATATTATAATATTAAAGAAAATTGAAGACCATAATTTTGACATAGGAATTCCTAGGGAGAATGATGATGGGAAACCAAATACACACCATAGGAGGCATATTTCGGTGATCATATCCTTGAAAAATAGTTCTTGTAAATTTTAGGTTATCATTAGAATAAATAAGAGCCTTAATAAATTCTAATAAGGCCATACACATGTTGAGTCCTTCATTAATTAGAGAACACTTGACCATAGTGTAAGTGATCTAAACTAAAATTAAGAGAGGTAGATCATCCGATTGAAGGAGGATATCATTCGGGATCATATAAGTCACAGGAAAATAAATTTAATAATGATCATTTGTAGTAATATTGGTATGTATGGATATTTCCTCACATTTTTGGTAGATGATTTTAAATGAGCTATGAAATGTGGGACTCTACCCCAAAGAGGGAGAAAAGGGAATGTTCATATCAAACAATGTGGTCACGAGATGCTCATGATGGTGAGGTGACGTACACTTGAGTTCTAAGAAGTGGACTTGGCGAGGAACGTTGGAAAGTGATTCACAAAGATATCACTCGTTGTGACTGGACTGCACTAGGATGAGAGTGTTAGGAGTCCTTAGAAACATAAACGAGAATGAGCAGGATTGATTGAGCAAACCTATGAAACTATTTTTTGTTTAGTTTTTATGCCATCATCCTTGTAAGTTTCATTTACACAAGGGTTGATGGTGTATGTGGTTAGAGGAAAAAATCCATACACCATCAACCCTATAGAAAAATTTCCATAGGGGTTGATGAAGTCTGAAGAAGGAATATTTTTCCTTGTGAAGATTGGTTTTGAGGTACATAGGGATATATATCCCTATGATTATGAGGTTCTGATGTCATATGATATTTTGGTTTTACATAATCTATGACATGTTTTACATCATTAATTATAACTATATTTTAAAGAGGATAATCCATGTCAACTATGTTATCCGTAGTATTTTCTTACTTCTTATAACTTTCAACAACATTGCAATTAGGCATGGGATTGGATAATATTTGTAGCTTCTCATTAGCTTGGTTGATAGCATCATGACAATCCATTTGTTGAGATGCATCACAAAATTTGACCACTTTAATCAAACTCTCTTGCGTGATGATATCATAGTAGAATTAGGGACCTATGAAGAAGCTAATGACATCCATTTGTAGTACATGAAAATTTTCATGGGAGTAACCCCAATTAGCACGCCACAAAAAAACTTACTTTCATCACGCCAATGAGGAATAGGTCAAGAAGGATATAAGATCATGGTAAACAACTTAGGTAAGTGACGTTTAAACTCTTCCTTACTCAATGGTTGATGATAGTTAGGCTATATTTTTGTTATTAGGTTATTGGTCAATGTTAAAAATAGTCCTATTTGAATAAGTGATAAGAGGAAGAGTGTCGAAGACTCAGTCGTATGTCACGTTCTTGTTTTAGAATGTTGAAGGATTTGAACTTGCTTATTGTTTTGTGTTTTAGGAGGATATTTATTTAATTCCCTCATGAGATAATCTTTCATTTTTTCTTGTTCAAAGGCCTCTTCTAGGGAAGTGGGAGAAAAGGACCTCACCTTGTATTGAAGGTGAGGTTCAAAAGCTCGTAAGAAAATTTAGAAGAGGCTATCATTAGGAATATTATGTTTTACTCACATAGATAGTATCTTCTAATACTTGATGAAAGCTTGCGTTAATTTTTTTCATATGTTTGACAATTTTTGAAAGCATTGATATTTTTTCTAGTAGATCATGATATTAAAATTCATTCACGGGGACTCTAGCTCAACTATGGAATTAGGAGGTAAAGCATGGTACCAATCCAAGGAATCTCCAAAGTGTGTGTTTTAGCTAGATTTTTACGGCAACATGTGAATTGGTTCTAATCCACTCCTAGAAAAGATTACTAAAGACCTTGATATGAAGGGTGGGATCAGTAGACCCATCGTAAGAGATAAAAGGAGTAATGCCACAAATATCCATTCTATAAATGTAAGGTGCTAGATGATCTTGTCGGAATTATCTTAAAAATTTGTTTTCAATAAGGGTTTGGGTGATGCGTACCCACTTAGGACTATTTGGAAAAGGATGGGGCATGGTTCCCTAAGAGGCCGTTGTGGGGTAGTTGACTAATTAATCCATGTTGGCTTGTATTTGAAGGAATTGAGCCATAGCGAAGATTGTTGTTGGATCATCCTATCAATAAGTTAGAGAATGATATTAGTAGGGTCAAAATTAGAGGCATTCTCAAATGAACCTATTTTAAGACCTTTCCCATTTTCTACCCTATTGTCAAGTTGTTCAAAGATGAATTCAAGAAGATGATTTCCAAGAATTTCTTGATTCATTTTTGTATTGGGGAAACTGAGAGAGAAAATTTTGAATCTCAAGAGGATGATCAAAGGTATCATCATTTTGGTTTTCTTCTTCTTCATCCTCAGGTGGGCCATTGCGATGGGTAGAAGGATTATTTTTAGGTGCTCCTACAACACTATAGTCCATAAAAAGGGAAAATCAGTTTTACTATTATATATCTCAGGAAATGTCTACACAATAGAATCGAGGACCTAGGCCCATGTACTTCATGATGGAGTAATGTTATGGCTCATAACAGTTCGAGAAATGAAGGCTACATACAAAATTAGTCGTGTAGAAAAGTTTACATAGTGCTCGATGACATGTGGGAGAATATTTAAGGGAACATAAGGGATAATACATGTAATCACATTTGCATATGGTCTGATAACATTTGGAAACAAGTTTCTAAAAAGAGAAAGGATCACCCCTAGGAGATGGTGCTTGTGAAGGTAATTTTTGAATTTTTGTGGGTTTTGGATGCTTGGATGAGGTCGGATTGAATATGGATAATTTTAATGAGTTTTTTTGATCAAAATGTTTTTAGGATTCATGTTAGGTTCACCAAAAATGTATGGCAAGCCAAGAATGTGTCTTAATAACTTGCACTCCTAAGTCTTCTATTCTACAAGGGTATCAAGGCAATGAGTAAGAGACACACATGAACTGACACATAGTGGATATATTTAAAGGGGATACAATGAGTGCTAGGGTTGTATATCTAGAGGGAAGTAATCCCTACACTAGGTCAATGTAGGATTTCCAAGGCTTGTAGTCAAGATAGAGGAGATTAACCTACTAATATGTCATTATATGGGTGAGAAGAGGTATGGATTGATAATAAATAAGATGAGTACACACAATATGACTAAAATGAAAGTAAAGAGAATATAAGGAGCTAATAAAATAAGAGCACTATGTTAACTATGATCAATATACATGTAATACTAAGCTAACATATAGCAATGGGGAAGTGAAACATACTCATTTATGCAAAATGACAAATATAGTTAGAGAACTCACTTGGATATGTAGGGTGGTCACTGATGCATCTATCTCTCCAAAGAAGCAACACATCAAGAGAGAATCACTATTAGGTGGAGAAGGGGAACATCGTTCATGTCCTAGAATCACTATAGATGACCCAATAGTGCAAGCAATCCAACCAAGAAGAAGAGTGTCCAATCCAATCCAAGCCAAGTGTAAGATGAACCAAGAGAAAAGTGAGAAAATGCAAAGTTGGTGCAAGAGAGTAGAGAAGATGGCAGTTCCTAAGATTCATACTTCCCTTCTTTCTAAATGTCAAGATGTGGTGAGAATATATATGACACCATCACCCATGGGCGACTTGATTCAGCCAAGACAAACCTTAAACTAACATCATTTCCCATGGGGATGACATCAGATCAAGAAAAAACATTTCACCAATACCATTTTCCATGTGATATGGAATTATCCAAGGATTATAAATGGGGTGATGTGTCATGCAAAGTGAAAAATAGTGTCATAGATCAAGCGAGATGGATGAATAATGTTCCAACTTGTGAGATACAAGAAAGATTTTGAGAGTGTAATATATGTGATACCGAAAGGGAAAAATATAACTAATGCGAGGATGGATAAGGATTGGAAAAATAATGATAATCTGTCTCGTATCTTTGTATCTAACCCATAATGATTACGTGAATAATCATTCCCCATTCCTAGAAATCCCCTTAAGGTACCTTCTTGAGAAATAGATGCATTAGTGACCCTTTTCTATACAAAGGAAATTGTTAGTAACATGTATGAAATATGAAAAGTGAAAATTTAGGTGTATACATTAATCATTGGGTAATTTATCCACAAAAAATAGTTTTTGTGAGCATTCAAGCATGTTGAATGTATTATTTCTTAAAACTTAAAAGGAAGGTAGATGGATCTATGTAGCTAGAGGATGGTGAAGAGGAATAATTACACACATCCAAAAAGAGAAAATAGGTAAAATAAAAGGTAATGAGAGCCAAGAATCAAGGTACTTCCATAGACCATTGAGCGAGATGGGTGAAGAAGAATAAAACCCATATGATGTACCACTTATCATGCGTTGGAGAAGAGTTATCCAAATAAATGAGAAAGGTAGACCCTTGTTACAAGTGGATGTGTAACCAACTCGGAGAGGCAGAAGGAATTGGCCACAAGCTAGCTAAGGAAGAAGTATGTTCTAGAATATCTTCTTAAATGTGCATGCTTGAACAACCTGTATGTGATCGGGAGGAGAATTTAAGTTAAGATGTAGGCTATGTGGAAAAATAAAAGAAATATGAGGAGAGGGAGAAAATTGTAACTACCTCATAAATGGCACCATCCTCTATAAAAGATAAAGTCTATAAGGAAACCCCAAGGAATTATGGGAAAAAAATACAAGATTATTTCATGGGACCTAACATTCCTACAAAAGGGCTCTCATACGGTAATCAATGTGGAAGATGGAAAATAAAAAGAGGGAAAATACCAATCTATGAGTTTTCAAGAAGATAGGAAATACATTATAAGGATATAAAATTCAAAGGAAAATAAATGTAGGATGAGTCAACGGAAGACAAGGAGATCAAAGCACCTAACGAACATGAACCATTGAAAAATCTCCATTCCCAATTCTAAAAGGGCAAGAAAATGTTAGAGTTACTCTTCTTGAACTACATGGATCAACTCATCATGAATTCTAAAACCAAGGATTATTTTCATTCACGATAGATGTGTTCATTAACGAGTCATAATTTGAATTTCTAACTTCTATCTTGCACACCCCACCGAAAAAAGTTACATAAGGAATGAATGTAGCACGGATACCTATCGATGATGAAGATGTAGAGTGGTGATGCACTCCTTAAAATATTCAAAAATTTTGTTTGACATAACATCACAAACAACGGTGATCTTTACACAATCAGATATAACTCACATGAGTTAAGCTCAAAAATTTATCTAAGAAATACAAAGTTTAGTTGGAGAAAAGTAGAATAAGAAATTACTACAAAAGCATATGGTTGTGGACCTAAAATTTTTACATCTAAGAAATAGAATATTATTTAATGTATTGGATATTGTAGAAGGTGTAGTAGCACTTGACTCAAGAGATGAAATTTATAAGCTTGAGATTTTGGCTAGCATAATTCTAAAGGAAAGGGAATGAGTGGAGTGTTCATGTAGCATGCAAAAATAGATAAAATAGGGTAACAATCTAGATATGTAGTAAATATGAAGGAATGCATAGATTTAGAAAACAAGATAATTCTAATTGCCACATTTATTGACAAGGTATGTAAGAAATTTTCCAAGGAAAAATCATAGAGGCACCATCTTCCTTGAACTATAAAAGTATAATGCCCTAGGAATGTAAATCTATACAATTGAAAAGGTCAAGTGGGAAAAGTTTCTTCAAGATATTGAAGACATTGAGAGGGGAAATAATGGCCGAAAAGGAAAATATAAATAATAACCTCACATAAATACAAAATTAAACATTAAAATATGAGGATATGCTCGATAAGGCAAATACAGAGGAAAATAAGGCCATATAATAGATGAAAATTAAATCTCTAGATCCCATTAAAATACTAAGTCCTTACAAAATATTTGGGCACATGGCTCAATAAGCTTGGGAAAATTTTTGTAGAAGGTGCTGATACTTAGAAAGGGAATGGAGAATTTTTTCAACAAGAAGCCTAATTTTTTTTGAGGAGGTTGTGAAAAGGGTTTCTTGAGGCGGGAAACCAAGTTAGTGTGGGGTAATTTTGGGATCCATTTTTTTAAAACAAAATATGAAATTTTCTCTAAGTAATTTTCACATAGTGCCTAAGGTAATTAAGCTTTGGAACCCATGCATAATTTTTTTGGATTCAGGTTTTGTTGGAAGTAATTTTTAAGATTGCAAAGGAGACCTAACACCCATGCATGCGAGGATCTAACAAAATTCCAAAGGTTGGTGTACAAGGATTTAAAAGAGTACATAAAATCTTGTGTACACAATGGACTTATGTCATACTCATAAAATATTATGCTTAGGAACAAGATGAAGGGATCTATTAAAGAGGGAATCAAGGATAATATAATTTCCAAGATTGTATACATACGAGATCAAAGTATATATCATTATCATGTTTATGCGAGGAAGAGTTAAGTTTGTTGGATTACACAATCAACACATTGCAACAAGACAAGGGTAGTGCATTAATGGATCATAATTCATGGGAAGCTATATGAGCTATATATTGTAATAAGAATGGGAGTGACATCATCTATCAATGTGCACCCCTCTTGATTTAGGGAGAGATTTTGTAAAAATGGCTCAAGGGCCAGTGTGATAAATATTGAGTTGATGAAGGTTAAAACCTAGTTAGTAGACATACCACTTAAATTATTTGTGTAATTGGGTCAAGATAATCATTTGATGTTATATTGTGATTTTGTATAAGGACACCATGTAATGGTACCCAAAGTAATGAAAGGAATTAAATAATATATCAATAGAGTGTAAAATTTTATGGCCATTCTCTTTATGCGTATTGTGTAATTCATTGATTTAATGGAATTGTTATGTGTTTACATGTATTGATCAAAATAATTTTATTAATCTAATTTTTGTTTGGGTGAATTAACTATTAAAATATTACCATTATAATTCAAACATAACTCATCATTCATGCCAAACTTGAAGGGTTCCTTCCTCATGCTTCGTGAGAGTGTTAAGGACCTACTTTGTATGATAGGCCGTAAGTGGTATTGTAATATATTATAGTGTGGGGAAGTAGTAAAATAATGTATGTGCAAGCCTAGTATAGAGGATGAATTTAGGTGCAATAATTATCACCATCCTTGATTGATTTTCCTAATATATAAATTTGTAACTTCTCGATGAGAATGAGTTGAGTTGGAGGTATAAGAAAAGTCTCTTGAGATGAGGATTGCTTGAGTTGGAAATATATGAAAGCTTTCTCATCTTTATAATAGTTTTCTCTTGTCCATCATATATGAATTTTACACATTGGTGAATCAGTGATAGTATTTATTTTGTATTATGAATCCATGGTATTGTTAGCATAATTTAGCATAGGCATATTTATTACATTTTATTGCATTGTCTTTTATTTAATAATGTGCAACATGTGCACTCTAGTCTAGTGACTTGCATTCAATATTGTTATGTTGGATAACATTCAATATTGGTATTAGTAGTAATTACATGTGCATGTGAGATGGGTCTTATCATCTCGTAGTTGGTGCCTGTTAGGGTGTCATGTCTATCCATATGAGGTCAGTATCTAATATCTATAAATATTACGACTCTTGCATTGTTATGTAATCTGATTTCATGATCAATAATATTTGTGAGGATTTTGTCCCTCTTTGGTAATTGTAATCTTATTCTATTCTATCATTTGGTATCAGAGCAAGTTCTATCCAAACAAGGTTGAAGAGGAGCACTATTGGAGAGGATCCATTGGAAGAAGATCTGCATCAAAGGAGAGCCATTGAAGCATCCCTCAACTAAAATTTGACCTATCCACTTATTTGGAAGGTAATTTTTTTGATTAGTCATTGGCATAGCCAATTGATCCAACATATTAGTGGAATATTTCAGATTTGGAGATCTTTAAAAAAAAAAAAAAAAGGAGAAAGATCTTGAAAAAAATTGCAGATCTAAAAAAAAAAAAAAAAAAAAAAAGATTTGTGAAAAAAAAGAGATCTTAAAAAAGGAGAGAGATCTTAAAATTTTTTTACAGATCTAAAAAAAAAAAAAAAAAGATCAGATCTAAAAAAAAAAAAAATCAGATCTGAAAGTGGAGGTGTGAAGAATTTGGGAGCAAAGGTTGAAGCAGTCCCGTCAACAAAATTCCAGCAGATATCTCTTAGAAAAAGGACATAACTTTTTCATACAAATGTCGGATTGATGTGCCATTTTTTTTCTGGAAAGATAAGAAGGAGGCACAAAACTTTTCAGTTTACATTATCTTCAGATTTGGCTTCTACATGTGACGAAAAGTCTGTACAAGTCGGATCATTTTTTTGAAAAAAATCAGATCTAGCTGGTAAATTGGTAAGATATCAAAAACTATGATTCTGATTCTTCTGAAATTTTGTGGGTTTCAATAAAACTATTTTATGATGCTTCTGTAAAATTTTTAGAAAAACCTAGATCACGGTTTGTGAGAAAAGGTGAAAACAATATTCAAATTGTTTGTTTGGATCTTGGGAACAAACAGGTCAGCGGTTCAATTCCCACTCTCTCCATATTTTTTATTAAATTATTTTTTTTGGAAAATTTGGAGAAATTACTAAATTTTGGGAGATTTCCAAATTTAGAAGCTCACCAAACACATTTAGAGCCACCGCTAAATTTAGTGGAAAAACACCTATTGGGGGTAAAAAAATATTTTTGGCCTAAATTGTGTATTTTGTGATTCTAGACCCTTTTTGTAAAGAGGGGGACACAAAAACTTCATTTTGATGTACTTTTGGAGCATTGTGTACTAATCTTGGTGCATAAAGTGAAAAAAAAAAAAAAAGTACAATTTTCTTTAATTTTATGTTTGGTTTATCACACGAGATCTTTGATCTCATAAAGCGTGTCGGTACATACGGTGCCTCTGAGAAGCGCTTACGGGTGATGCCGTCATGACTACTACTGCACTTAACACCTAACACAACTACCTAAACATTGTCTGGGCGTCGACCCTATAAAATTGACGGGGAGTAATAAGGACACAATACACACACATTTGAGCCCTCCCATCCGTTTGTGCTTGCAAAAACCCCTCTCCGTACTGTCTAAGTACCACGTACTAAATTATTTCATGTGCGTTAACACCTCTTTCTGTACTAATGGGTATATTGAAAGGGTGATCTTCTTCCACGTACCGATGGGTATATCGGAAGGGAGTGTATATAGAAATGTTTGGTATATCGGCCTGACGGTATATTGAGAGGGAGACCATAAACCTGGAGTGATAAGAGCCTTACCCTTTGTCAGAAATTCAGAGTTTCAGAAATTCAGATTACAGAAATGGGTGCACAAGCACCAAAGTTCTTCTTTCCAGATTCACAACTACTTAGAGGAGATAACTATGCTGCATGGAAACCGAAGATCAAGATGTTACTTGAGTTTGAATACCTATGGACAGTTGTAGATGGAAAAACAACAAGATCACTTGATGATGGAAGACAACAAGTTCAATTTGATAGGGCCAATCAAAAGGCCAAGTTGATCATCTTGTTTAGTGTAACAGATGATGTGCAACCCCACATTAGAGATGCCACATCGGCCAAGGATGCATGGGATAAGTTGAGCACAGTCTATGAGGCAAAGAACAAGAATGCCATCCTCAACCTACTATCACAACTACATACTCTCAAGTTCAAGCACAATGAGAAGGTTGAAGTTTTTTTGAGACGAGTTGCTACTTTGAGGGCATCTCTATTGGCATTGGGAAAAGAGATAAGTGATGAAGACCTCATACCAATTGTGTTGCGAGCACTTCCTCCTTCTTACAGAATCTTTGTGACAACTATCAATATGAGTGAACACACAATCACCTTTGAGAAGTTGGTCAATCTACTCCAACAAGAAGAGGCAATGAACAACAAAGATCATGAAGATGAGCAAGCACTATCTTCCAATCATAAAGGAAAGGGAAATTTCAGTCCAATAACAAGAAGTCCCAACAAAATCAAAGTCAACAAAGGTACCAAAGTCAACGAGACAACACCAAGAAGTGTCCCATTTGTAATAGACGGGGACATGACATCAAAGATTTTGGTGCAATTCCTACAAAAAGGGTTCATCAAGCAATTCAAAACCCAATAACCAACAGGGTAACAATAATTCAAATAAAGGGAAGTCCAACAATAATAACAATCAAGGGCGAAAAATGGTAATTGGCAAAAAGAAAACCCAAACAATAAGGGTACATTGCGAACATGAGGATGATTCGGATGAAGGACACCACATGTATTACTGCTCAATTTGATGAAGAAACCAAGTCCACAAAAGATATCCGGTATGTTGACTCGGGTGCAACTAGACACATAAGCTGGATGCAAGGATTGTTCTACACACTATGTGACTCACCTAACAAGAACCATGTGTCATTAGGTGATGACTCATCATACGATGTCAAGGGGATTGGAAACATTTCACTACCTCTTGAAAGCATGACCGCAAAATCACAAATGTATTGTATGTACAGGTTGACCAAGAATTTGCTATCGGTTAGTCAACTCTTGATCACAACTTGAAGTTGGATTTTGACAGTAATAATGGAGAAAAAGTGTGCTTGATAAGAGATAAGTCAAGAGGTTCCAAGATTGTAGCAAGAGCCTCCAATGTGGGATGCATGTTCTAACTTGATTTTGTCCACAAGGATGATCAAGCTCTAGTGGCCAAAGACACACAATCTGCAGAACTATGGCATCGCAGATATGGTCACATCAGTTTTGGCTATCTCCAAACACTTCAAAAGGGCAACATGGTGAAAGGATTGCCTACACTCAAGCACAACACTGACAAGTGTCACAATTGCCTAGCTGGAAAGCAACACAGAGTACCCTTCTAGAAGAACACATATAGAGCTAAGGGAAATCTTGATTTGGTGCACACCAATCTTTGCGGGCCCATGCAACCAAGTTATTCTGGATGTCAATACTTCATGCTTTGTGTTGATGACTACTCAAGAAAGATGTGGATATATTGTCTAAAAACAAGATTCAAGCCTTTGAGACATTTCGTAAGTTCAAAGCACATGTTGAGAATGAAATTGGTCGTAAGATCAAAACTCTCCGCTTAGATTGAGGGGGAATTCACAATCAATGAGTTCAAGACTTACCTAAATCTCATGGGATTCATCGAAAATGCCTCCTACTCACACACCACAGCAAAATGGTATAGTTGAGAGAAGGAATCGTACTATCATGGAAATGGTGCGATGTATGATTGGTGACTCAGGTTTAACAAAGACATTTTGGGCAGAAGCTACAAGAACTGCAGTCTATTTGTTAAACAAAGTGCCCACAGTAGCTCTTGAAGGAGTGACACCTCAAGAAGCATGGTCAAATCGAAACCATCAATTGCACACCTAAGAGTAATTGGGTGTAAAGCTAACATGCACATACCCAAGAAGAACAGGAACAAGTTGGATATGAAAGTTGAGAAACTGATATTCATTAGATACAATGAAGAAGCACTTGGGTACAGATTATGGGATCCGAAAGCAAATAAAGTATACACAAGTAGGGATGTTGAGTTCTTTGAGAAGAAACAAGTAGATGCTCCACTCAACGACTCAACAAACATGCAGAATACACCTCTTGTGAAGACAAAATTTGATGTTCCCACTGAAGATGACAGTGATGAATTAGATGATGGTGAAAACTTGGATCCACCACAAGCCAATGGAACAACTAAGAAGTTACCTAAATGGTATACTCAATTAATAAGAGATGCAAATTTGGATGAAGCACCTAGCACATCATCCAATCCTAGACCTAGAACTCGCAGTCAAGCTCGTGAAGAGGTCAATTATGCCCTAATGAGCAGAGTTGTTGAAACAGTTGAGCCATCTACAGTTCAGGAATCCCTACAATCAAAAGCTTGGAAATATTCCATGGATGAGTATCGATCAGTGATGAAGAACAACACATGGAAACTTGTCAACCTTCCACTAGGAAGAAACCCTTTGGATGCAGATTGGATATTCAAGACTAAGTACAAGAAGAATGAAAACTTCTTCTTGATAGGATATTCAGATTCAGATCATGCAGGAAACATGGATGATAGGAAGTCAACATCAGGCTTCATCTTCTTTATGGGATCTAGACTGATATCATGGGGAAGCAAGAAACAGAACTTTGTTTCCCACTCTTCTACATAAGTAGAGTATCGAGTTGTGTAGGTGAAGGCATTTGTTTGTGAAGGAATATGGCTACGCCGAATCTTTGGAAGGAATTGGTATACCACAATAGAAATATACTCCAGTATATGTTGATAATGAAGGAGTTATAAATCTTGTTCGCAATCTAGTATTTCATGAGAGAACCAAGCATATTGAAGTACATGTTCATTTCATACGCGAGCATGTCTTGAAGCACAACATACAGCTCCAGTTCTATCCTACAACTGAATAGAAGGTAGATGTTTTCACTAAGTCACTTGCACGTGACAAATTCACACTATTCAGAGAGTTCCTCTCCACTTCATTGGAAACTATGCAAAATTAAGGGGGGGAATGTTAGCATAATTTAGCATAGGCATATTTATTGCATTGTCTTTTATTTAATAATGTGCAACATGTGCACTCTAGTCTAGTGACTTGCATTCAATATTGTTATGTTAGATAACATTCAATATTGGTATTAGTAGTAATTACATGTGCATGTGAGATGGGTCTTATCATCTCGTAGTTGGTGCCTCGCTAAGGTGTCATGTCTATTCATATGAGGTTTATCTAATATCTATAAATATTACTCTTGCATTGTTATGTAATTTGATTTCATGATCAATAATATTTGTGAGGCTTCCATCCCTCTTTGGTCATTGTAATCTTATTCTATTCTATCGGTATAACCGATAAAATATTATAATCAAGGGGACTATCTAAGCCGTGAAATTAGTAGCCATCATATTAGGTAAAAACAATATCTCTAATGTGATTATCCCCACTTTATTCTAATGAGTAATATCAAACAATTTGATATCTCAAGATGATTTTGAATATCCCTTCCATGAATTCCCATCTAATATAATAAAGAGATAATAAATACATTATTTAATGATACATTATTTTTAATACCATTTTAATCATAAAACCTTGGATGTGAACCGTAGTGTACATTGATTGATATTGATACCATGTGTGTTTGGGAGGAAAATATGTCTTGTTGAAGGTGGCATGATTTCTAATATCCATAATATAAGAAAATATGCAAGTAGTGTATCACTTGGGAGAATAGTATTATGTAATGTCTCATATAATATAGCCTTCTATGTAGGTGACTATTGTAGTGGGTCAAAAATTAAACAATCTACACAAGTATTCTATAATTGATGTAATATATCATATCATCTCATTAGATTGACCAATTAGATGTCAACATGAGGAGGTGGGGTAGTAGGTTGATTTACCCCCATTTCCTTCCCCTTATGTTTTATATTGACAACATGGACCATTAATCCCAATATACATCAAGGCCAAATAGTGGGGCTAGGATCATAACTTATAGAATACATGACAAGCGAGAGGGAGGTACAATAAACGGTTGGGTACACTTTATTTGAAAATGATTAGTGACATGTAGTACTTTGGAATTCATATTATTACATTAAGAATAGTGGATAATATATTTGATAATTTCTTTAAAATATACTATAGAGCCTACTCAAGAATCTTTTGAAGCATTGTTAGATGATGGATTAATATAATCCAATGGTTGCACATGCTTATGAAATGGAGGAGTGGTTATATTTTTAAATTATAGTTTTTACTATGTATGTCTTGAATAACTTGTTATAGCCTTAAGAAATGATTGGTAGAGTGGAAAATGTTCTAATGATAGTCAAAATATGTGCGAAGATAAAATGATGGTGGTTGAGGTCTTCTCATATCAACCTTTGTGGGAGGAGGGAGAGATGCAAGCTTACACACAAGTAAGATCTCAATCATAATATGTGGTTGTGTTGGTAACAACGTGAATAAACATTGGTTGGTGACAGGAATTACACTTTGAATGTTTTTATAGTAGGAATTGAAAGGAAAATAATTTTAGGATATGTGTAAGGAATGTTTTTTCTTGATGTATTCATTGGAAGAAATAGTGACCCACGCCTATAAAAAATAGATAATAGAGTACATTATAAAATTTATGTGACAAAAAAAAACCTAATGGAATCTATGGTTTTGTATAGAAAGCTCATTATAACCCTAAACATCATGAAGAGTATGTAAAACCTAGAATAGGTATACCAAAAATGAAAACCTAGGGAAAATTTTGAAGATCATATTTTAGATATTTAAATTAGAAATCTAAAACAAAACCTTAAGATAAATAAATATGAGACCCTAGAGTTTATGGATGGTTTTGTAAGATTAGTACATGTATTCACTAAATGTTTTAACCAAAAATGAAAGATGTTTGGTTATTTAATTTAATTAATATTTTAACTATATAAATTAATACATAAATGCTCCAACATTCAAAATCTAAAAGTACATGTAAATGTTATAAATAAGTGGCATTTAATTAGGGCACAAGATAAAATATAGTACACCACAAGAGGTTGAATGCATTTAGTTTTCTTTGACTTCAAAAGATGATATGGATCTAGAAATAGGTCAAATAAGCTATGACAAAAGTAAATGTTCTTCGTCTGATCTTGAGTCCTAAAAACCTCATAGACACTAGTGTCACATTGGACACTAGGGTGAAATTTTCTATCTGCTTGGTGTTAATGCATGCCTTGTAATGAACTTATTTATTTATTTAGGTCACTTTGTCTTTTTCTTTGTCTTTAATGGCTTTTTGTACCTTGATTCTTCCAAAAATAATTGTGTATGCTCTATGATGATCAAAACCATGTTTTCTTGTAATGACACTAAATGAAAATCAAATAACATAAATTAATGTGTGGTGGAGTTAGACTACGTTTGGTGTACAACCCCCTTGTTGATTACGGCCAAGTGTTGCACTACATTTCCTAAATGAGGGATCAAAATCGATATAGTTATCCTAGTTCTCATGTAAGAATGCATAAAAATCTAAAGTTCCTCTTCTTATTTTTTTCCCTTATGCCTCAACACTAATAACATGATTATCTATATATATTTCAGATTTACCCTTTGTAAGTGCTAAATGGAGTGCTTATAGATAGATATTTGATAAAATAGACCCCCTTAAAATTTCTTGGTGTGAAGATATTTGATACTACTTTAAGAGGCTTTTGAATTGGATTGGAATCGTCTTGGATGAGTATAGAGTGTTTTAACATTCTTAAGAATTTGTAATAATGTTTTTATTGATTTAGGGAAGATAAGGGTGTTAGCGAGAGGTTCTGGATTATGAAATTAGAACTTGCAACATGTTGTAGTCTAGATTAAAGTAAGGAATAAACAAAATAGTTTCATTTGCACAATAGAGTATATACCAAGTTATAATAAAAGATAACCATAACATAGGAATCTCACAATGTAAAATAGAATCAAATAGAGCCATGTTAGAACACTGATAGGAAAATAAACAATATTGAAGTTCTTTCTATTAGGATCCAGGATCAACCTTCTTACATTTGAATTGCATATTTGTATACAAAATGCGATAAGCTGTTGAGTTACCAATGCTTTCATATCATTCTTGTCTCTTCAGAGGATTTTCATATTCTTTACATATGCAAAGAGAATATATACATTTTATCTTTTGTCTTACATTACTTTATCCATACAAAAGGATTGCAAAATCATGAAATATATCCATGTTAGCTTACTATCACATTTAAATAACCAACACTTTCCCGGACTTAATAGTTGTCTCATCCCAAGACAAAGATTTATTTCGTTAGGTACCAAATGGTGATTGCATTTTACTTTAACTTACTCATTTTGTAGTCAACATAAAGGATTTTGTTTACCATTTTCTATCCTCTACACACTATTTAACCACCCTTTTGGGTTGTTGATTAAGTGGAATTAACAATAGATCACCATTTCAGGTCTTGATCTATGAGAGCTCCCTCATAATATTCCCTTATGTGTTTTCATACTATGTAAGCCTACTTATAGGTATACCAAAATTTGTGCACTAAATATATTTATCTAATTACCTTCCACAAAATTGTGATGCTCTTTTTCTTACTAATGTTAAATGTTTTCTTTAGTTGTTTTGTCTATCGAGTTTAATTATGGGGTGTAAATGGTGGTGGTGGAATAATGAGTGTGGAATTGGATCTTGAGAGAAGTATATGTGGTATAATGAACCTTGGCATGTTCTTCATTGTCTATGTAGTTGGAAGAATGACCTCTAGGTATTCCTTGTATGTATTCCAGGTCTTGAAAGGCTTTATTTATTCCTCTATAGTACATCTGCGATTACATGTGTACCTTCATAACTTTATGTATTTGGTCACAATTGTCCTACTAGGAATCTTGGTCATGAATCGAAATAGTGATATAGATATATTGAATGAGTGTCTCCATTTGGTCTCTCATCCACTATGATTGGACCCTTTTGAAAGTGTTCCTTGTTGCATTTTGTTCCCATTCCCATGATCTTTCACTTACAATGTCCCTAACTTGCGTGATGACTACATATAAATTTTAAGTTTTTGTTCCTTTTCCTATGTCAACATTTGTTGGTGAAGTTATTACCGCGTTTCAATATCATTTTTGTTTTATTTTATAGCACCCTACAACTATGTATTCCAATCCAAGAGTTCAAATGTTAGTTGCTTCGCTTGAGTTTCTGCCTACTTAAGCATTGTGACATACTCCTTGAGTATCATTATGGCCTCTTTTACTTCCTCCTTAACATTGAATACTTGTTTTGTAATTGTAGTGAATTTTACTCCCACTATAAAAGGAAGGAATCCCATACGTGTTGGCCTATCACCTAGCAGAAGTTGAGCGCTCACCCGAGGCACGCACGGGTGTTGAGTCTCTCTTTTATGTGAGTTTTAGTGGGAAGCATTTATCTATGATTAGTGTAAGAGTATTTAGGAAAGAAGTTTAGACATACAAGAATCATAGGGCTCAAAACGGCCTCTAGATCCTTATAGCTTCTTCAGACTAGATGTTTTAACAGACTCCATAACATATATTATAATAGAAAGAAAGATACAATCATTCATTCATAGCATGTAAGGAAAGAGAACTCCTATGAATGAAATATACATTAAAGCTACTAGATATCCATGTCTATTTGCAATAGGTAACCTCATTGTATTCATTTTTTTCATTACAAAAGTCGTAGAGGGCAGACCGTAGTCATGCACATCACTAGGCTTGTATAACTATGCTAAAAGAAAAAGAAATTACAATACTAAGTCTAGTAAATTCCTTTCTGCATCAAAGTTCCACTCGTAGTAATCTGTAGAGCTTCACCCATGTTATCTCTCTCTCTCTATGTATATCTCTTCCTCTAGATCTATATCCCCATATGTATGTTATCTCCGTCTCCTCGTCTCTTTTTCTATTCCACAGAACTTGTATTTATCATCTTCTGCCTTTGCCAACTCTCCTTGCCGCACCCTTAGATCCATCGCCAAGTGTCGAATGTGATCCTCCAAGCGAGCATGTTCCTTTAGGCCTGAGCTCTCCACTCCATCTCATGATGATCTTCTAGAAGATCCCATCGCTAGCATGCTCTTTCCTGGGCCACACGTTGTGGTGGCATCTTATCTGCACGTAACCAATCATGCTTTTCACGTGTTCTACCTTTTTGCATAAATTGGCTAAGTCCCAAACCTCCTTTCATGCGCCACGTGAACCATGTGCCTTCTTAAATCTTCCTCCTACGCACTTTTTCCTTGCGCGCCCTTCTATAGCGGGTCTGTGCACCCATGTGCCTTCATACTTCGTCAATATTCCATGGGCCCAACATCACCCCACACTATGCCTATTCTCCGCCCTTGGAAACATTCTACTTGACCAAGGTGCAAGTTGGTTCAATGGAACCAAGATGTAGACATATTTTATAAAATGAATAAGGAATGAAAGAATAGGGAAAAGAATGAAGAATGGGGGGGACATTAATTCAAAAGGCTAGAAAAGTCCCGTCGTAGATCTACCTCAATCTTGTTCCACACTTTGACCTCACCCTTCACCTTCTGGCATAGGTCACCTACCAGGGTGCTCACTTCATCAAAGCTTAGGCCAGCTCCCTAGGCACCCAAAGTGTCCACAATTTGTTCCATTTCCTTACCCAGAGTCCGCGAGCTTGTCCATTCTCCTGGTAATCTAGGGGTATAGTTCCTTCAGCTGGGCCTTAATTGAGCTTCTCAAAGCCTCAATTGCCTCTGATTTATTTTCTACATAGTCTAGAACCTTGTCCCTCTCGACTGTTCCCCTTGTTCTTTTCAGGGAACTCTTTCACTTTGCTTCAAGTGTGGCAACCAAGGAGCTTGCTACCTTATCTCGATCTACGCATGTGTCATATGTGGCTTACATGTGGTAGAGGGAAGTGACCTTAATCTTCTTGAGTACTTGGCTGTACTTAGCAACAAGTGCTATCACCTTTAACTTGGTCCTCCTCCTTCGGGCGCATGGCCACTTCCTCCACATTCCAATGCCAAGGCTCATCTCTCCATGGCGAGGATGCGTGTTAAGTATTCTAGGCATTCCAATGTCAATACGTACCTGGGGGATTGGCGTTAGATCCGGGTGTTTTAAAATGATGGCACTTTTTATCGATTCTACTTTTTGTAGACCTCCTACACCTTTTCCTTTTCCTCCTTAAGCTCACGTTTCATTTCATTGCAAGACAGATTAATTCCTCTTGCTTTAAGTTTTTGGCCTCCTTAGCCAACTCCTCTTCCTTTTGGCCAATTTTCCCTCTAGGGCCCTTATATTGTCATTATGCGTGAATAGCCTCGACTCTGTTTCCACCATGACCTTGTTTAGAGAATTATACACTTGCTCGTTTGAGAGCTCTGAGCATTTACTAAGGGGTTATCTCCTTAGATTAAGCAATGTGATAAGCACCTTTTGATAGACCTCAAAGTTTAGCTCATCAATGTGGGACTCAAATGCCCAAGAAAGAATCTTCTTGGTCCTAGGAGTACGTGCCCTCCTTCTCGAATGATCCCATGGATATAAGTCTCTCAGTGGGTACCATGCTCTAGAACCTTGCATGTAGCACCTTCCTTAAATCATCCACATAGCCCATTATCTACCTATTCTGCATCCGTGAGTTCTTCTACCCAAGCACATGCCTTTGGGAAGCTAAGCTGTCAGTGGGGCCTCATAGGCTGTCATGTCCCTTTTAATTCTCTCCTCCTTTTCTTCCTTAAGTACTATGTCCATGTTTATGCTCTAACTCTTGGTCTACCAGGAATTCAGCATCTTCTTCACTTCTCGCTTTGCCACTTCACTTATCTGCTCCTTGGTAAAACTTATGTCTCCCTGCTTCTCCATGGCACCCTTCTCATCCATCTTTGTATCTTCAGTGCCTTCATCATCTTGTGCACCTCTTCTTCACATGAATATGAAATCTTGCTTTTCATCCCCACTCTCTCTTCCTCTGAGTCATAGACACTAAATATAGGTTCCAAAGGTTCCTTGTCTTTCTCGGCTCTTCCTCCTTGTTACCACCTCCTTCACTCTCATCCTCTCCTTCTCTCGGATATCTCTCCAAGTTTTGATCGCCTCACGAGTCGACTTCTTCATCCACCCTTTTCTTCTTCCTAAGAGGTGTCTTCTAGTCGGAGATTCTGCCTTCTCTTCTTCCTCTGGAAACTCCTACATGGTGGTGGGTTGTTCGGGTGCCTCTACTTCTGATGTCTTCTCCTTTATTGGAGACTACTTTTCCCGAACATAGGTGCTTGGCTTGGTGCTTGTAGAAGGCATGCTCAGCTGTCGATTAGTTGGCACACTTGGTGCTCGTTCCTCTCCTCTGCCCCTCTTCTTAGATCTTTGTCTTCTTCTTTCCCAAGGGGTCCTCAGGTATTGAGATCTCATCCACCAAGTACGCGCCATTTTCGAATTTTATCCTTATGTGCATGTATATGCACGTCGTGGATCCTCCAACGATGGGAAGCATTATTGGCCTAGTCATATGGATCTTGTGTGACACATACTTCTCTATGTATGTGCACTTACCACCGGGTAATTTAGTTTCTTCCTCATATCCCTGTGCTCTCGGTCCAACTTTCCTAGCTCTAGCCTTAGCTTCTTTGATTCTTTAAATTGGTTTACCCCTGCTTGGAAGTATTGGGCAGTGAATGCGAAAGGGAGCTTGCACCAAGGGCTCCATGATTTGTCAATAAGCTTGAACCTACCTAAGTAGTAGTGTTGGTACACTGTGAACTCAACTTCTCCCTGTGTGGTTGCTAGGAGTTGTTCAGGGATCCTCCATTCTACCCTAAATGCATTTCTCAAGCGTGTATACCACTTTTCTAGCCGTAATTTTTGGGGATCCGTCAGTATCACATGTATATTTTTCGAACCTCTTGAGGGCGAAGGGTCTTGGTGGGTACTCCCACATGAACTTATCTGGTGCATCCAACACTCCAATTTATACAAACACTATGGTGAGTAGGACATTGCCAAAGAGGATCCTATCCCCTTCCTTGGCGCACTTTACAATTTCTTGGGAATGTATGCGAATAAGTTATAAATAGTCCCCTCTCGCAATATTCCTGCAAACATGTAGCCATGGCTTGTTGACTTACGTCCATCTTTCTTGGCCATTCAACCGTTCGTACCAGGTGCACAACCATCTTCATAACGGGGGTCCTTGATGTCCGAGATGTCACGAGTACTTTGACCATTTCTTGCAAGC
This sequence comes from Taxus wallichiana var. yunnanensis, assembly GCA_018340775.1. Classification (NCBI taxonomy): domain Eukaryota; kingdom Viridiplantae; phylum Streptophyta; class Pinopsida; order Cupressales; family Taxaceae; genus Taxus; species Taxus wallichiana. The sequence goes on along the minus strand of CM031235.1, from coordinate 361,779,009 downwards.
ATACTTTGTGACGGTCTCTTGAATAGATTCCTTATCACCAGGTCATCTTCTAGGCTATCTCCCTTGCATATGAGGCCTGTGTAAATTGTGAAATCAATCGGGAGTCAAGCACATCTTGCGCCTAGCAAAGTTGAAGTAGTCCTCGTGCACCTGAGACATCAACCACTAGTACAAGCAATCGGCTTCCCAAAATAAGGCAACTCATAGAGTTGCGGTAACCCTACCTTTGTCAACTTGACCTTTATGTCATCATTGTAGATATCAAACCTTAAGGTGTTCGCTTGTTGGTTAGGCGTACCATTCTAATGCCATTTATTTCTCTATAGTGTTGGTGCGGTGATTATAGTCAGCGACCCAGTATGCTTCTCAAATGGGATTCCCATTCCTTCCCCATCATCACTCCATCTAGTCTTTGCATTTCTACATACCATTCTTCATTTGTATCTACCTTGGGTTACGGTTGTTCGGCCTTAGCTTTGCCCTTTCCTTTCTTGGGTGCCATGGTCGTGGTAATTTTATTACTCTAATCCTCTCCTTGTTACTCTACTTTCCTTCTCCCAACCTTCGATCTCGGATCTCGTGATACAATTCTTCTAAACCCATGCCCTAGTTTGCTGAACCCTAACTTTGATAAACTCTTCACAAGACATTGTTTTTGCACTTCTTTCCACGCCCGTGTAATTCCTTCCTTCGTTCGCAATATCAAACTAGATTTTCACATTTTTAATCACACGAGATATTCCACTCGATCAAATCTAAAAACCCTAGCTTATAATACTCACTTATATCTCCAACTCTTCATTTTTGCAAAGTAAAATGAGAGTGCTTCAACCCTCTATTTATAGTTTTTCCTTTTTCTGGTCATTAAATGCTACTTTACCTACCCCATACTTTGTTCATTTAATGTGGATTTTTAAAACAAAGCCCATCTTCAATGCCTTCACTCACGTGCCCTTCCTACATGAAAACCCTCTTTAAATCACGTGCCCTTCCCCGTGCAAAACACCTCTAACCTTCCTCGGCGTGCAAACCAACCTGACAGAGACTCTTACGCGCACTCAACACGCACCGAAGGCACTTCTTTTGTCCAGATTCTTACTTTCACCTACCTCGTGTTGCTTTAATTGTGCTTCCTTTTCCTTTGTACATGGGATCTACAAGTAGCTTTACCTTGGCACTAACCATTTTATCTTTTCTCTTCATTTCTCTTTTAACCGAGCTACTCAACAAGGCTCTTTAACACAACTTTCTTGGTACTTTTAATCATGTGCTTATTCACTTTTCTCCTTCACTTTTCTCCACCCCACACTTAAACAATGCGCGAGTCCTCTGTGCACTCATAAATTCTCTAAAAATAGCAATAAGGTTACTAGTGCCCAAGGCACAAAACAAAATAACAACACGAAAGGGAAACACGGGGAAAGGAAAATGCATAAAGGAAAAATTCTAAACTAATCGGCAAAACTACCTTATTTATAAATACCAAGAAGACTTATTTATAGTAGGGCTTCAACCTACTGCCATTGAAGTGTCTAGGTAACTTTGTTCCATCTAGCGCTTGTAATTGGCACATGTCTCGAATCAAGGATGTACGAGATTGTGTAGGGACCTAACCAATGGAATTTCAACTTTCCAAGATGGTGTAGAAATATAGAATCATACAGTAATACCATCTGCCTAACCTCAAACTTCTTGTTTCTAATATGGTGATCATGCCAAGCCTTTTGCTTTGCCTTTTCCACTATTTGGCTCCAACGGGCAAGTGATCGTCTCTCATCTAGTTTCATTAGTTAATCAATTCTTTCTTCCAACGCTTGCTCATTGGCTAATCCTCCACGCGTGCACGTTATTCGTAGAGAGGGTAACATAAATTCAATCGGCAAAATAGCTTCCGCTTTGAAACACCAATTGAAAAGGTGTGGTTTTATTTAGTCTTTTATACGTAGTCCTGTAAGCCCATAAAGCTGTTAATACCTTGTCATTCCAATCATGTCTTCCCAACATCATGATTTTTGGTCAAGGTATAACTCAAGTATTTTGTTGAATGCTTTTGTGGTTCCATTTTCTTGTGGGTGATAGGGCGTAGTCTTATGATGAGCCACCATGAACTCGGATAGCGTATCCGCATGGTCTCATTCAGAAAATGCATACCCCTATCACTTGGTCAAACTCAAAGGGCATCCATACCTCGTGATAATGTTCTCCCATAGGAACCTTGCTGCTGTTGATGCTGTGTAATCTTTACTTAGGGCTGCCTCTTCCCACCTTGTGAGATAATCCATGCAAGTGATGACATAATGTGACCCAGTCCTATGCGCTACTAGTGCAATAGGTCCTACAAAATCTATCACCCATTTTTTGAAAGGCTCCGCGCCAGAATAGGACACAAAGGCATTTCATCCCTCCTTCTTGGTTTGCCAATGCATTGACAAAGTGGTCAAATGCTTTATAATAATCCTTACAATTTCGTATAATGTTTCCCACGATAAACCTGCAATTAATATTTTGTGCATGGTGGCGTCACTGCGTAATGCCCACCCACACTTCCTCCATGTGCTTCCTCCATGATGGCTAGGTGCTCATGCTCTAACACACATCTACACAAAAATTCATCACATCCCAATTTGTATAAGTCTCCACTAATAAACATGTAGGGCATGACACGTATGGCCAACTGCTTCTTTTCTAATGCCTTCATTCCATCTGCGCCACACCTTCTTTTAAAAATACTACAATCTCCTCCAAATCCGAGGGCGTGTGCCACAATCTAAACAGTTGCACGTCTAGCATTGCTTCCTCAATACTTTGCACGTCCTCTCTTGAATCAATTCTTGACAGATGATCAAGTCCACAATTTCTTTTTCCGGGCTTCACTACAATGGTGAACTCAAACTCTTGAAACAACAACACCCATTGACATATGCACCCTTGAAGAACGGGCTTGTTCACTAAATACTTTAATGCCATATGGTCAGTGTATAATACAAAGGGTGCCTAATGAGATATTGTCTAAATTTGAAAAGTGCATAGATCATTGACAATGCCTCGCACTCGGTTGTGGTATAATTCTACTCTGCTAGTGTTAACTTCTGCTCACAAAACAGAGAGGATGATCAACAATCCCCTCACTGGTTGTGTAAGTACTATTCCAATGGTGGTTCCTGAGGCATCTACATGGACATGGAAGGGCTTATCCCAAGAGGGAAATCATAAAATAGGCGTGGTAATAAGCCTATCTTTTAATGTATAAAATTCCCTCTACTATGCCTTTCCCCAATGGAAGGTACTTTTATGTCTAAGTAGCTCTTCTAAGGGCATGGTGATCTTGGCATATCCCTTAATGAATTTCCTGTAATATCTTGTATGCCCAAGGAATCCGCATGCTTGCGCTCACAGCTAGTAGGGTTCCCTTAACCCCACAATAAGCTGCAACCTTAGCGGGATCTACCAAGTAGCCCTCCTTACCTATGATATTGCCTAATAAAGTCCCAAAGGGTGTAGTAAACACACACTTCTTAATATTCAGGGATATCCTCAACTGCCTACACCTTTCAAACATTAATCTCAAGTTGTCACAATGGTCCTTAACCAGACCATATACTGTCCAATCATCCAAGTAAACCTGGAGAAACTTATGAATGAAGTCCTAGAATGCTTGCACCACTATGCGTGAAAATATAGCAAGTGCATTGTTCAACCCAAAGGGCATGACCATATATGCAAAACTTCCCCACTCGGTGGTGAAAGTTGTCTTCTCCTGGTCCTCCTTTGCAATCCAGGACTTGGTGGTATCCTAAAAATCCATCCGTAAAGGAATAGATTTTGTGCCCAACTGACTCCTTCCAAAATTTATTCAGTGAAGGGGGTCGGAAATGGATCAATGACACAAATTGCATTCAATTCCCTATAATCCACTCAAATTCTAATCTGCCCATCTTTCTTGATGCTAATTACCATCGAGGACTTATCCATTACGATTATTCTCTTTGCCTCAATGATCCCAGAAGCTATCATCTTGTCTATCTCCTCCTTAACCCTCATGCATAAATTAGGATTCATCCAGTAGGGCCTTTTTCTAATCGGGCGTGCACCATCCCTTAGTTTTATCTTCATCTCCCCCAAGGAATGGTGAATGCCTTTGAGTTCATGGTACCTGCACGGGAATAAATCCTCAAATTCGCACAATAGATCAATGATCTTTGATACTTCCTTCTCTGTCCAGTAATCCCCAATAATAGCTTCCTTAGGTTCTTCTTCTGAACCGATGTTAACTTTCTTTGTCTTTAAAGGCTCATGGTAGGCACGTGCATGAGCATCTGTAATGTCCACTAGCTCACGCGTTCCTACAGAATGGCTAACATTTAAGCTTTCCAATTCCTCTCCATCAACCACATATACTAAATTTCCCTTTTCCTTTTCCAAACATGCGCGCTTAAGCTATAACTCTTCTGTTTCTTCAATCTCTTCGAAACACACCTCCAATCCCAGTTCACCTAATAATTCCAATAGCCTATCTTCCATTTTGGCACTATCCCCCATGGTAAGGCACTTGATACCTTACAAGGTCTTATCAACCAATGGTTTGGTACTCTGATACTCAAAGGCTTGAATAAGATAGGCCGCGAGCTCTTGCCAATTCCTTGTCGGTGGCATGTCTCTGAATGAATGTACCATGTGCGTGCACAACCCTACGAGTGTAGAATACAACTTATTCACCCGGAGGATGGTGGTAAGGCTTTTGTACCTTCTCTCTAGACCCATTCACATTCATGAATATGGAAAGAGGTGGGCTCCTTCCCATGGTACTCACGATGATGGTGGGTATATTACTTCTAGAAAATATGACAGAGAGAAAATCTTACCTCACGCCACTCTAAAAGGCTCTCCGATGCGTGACCCACCAATGAGCTCTTTGTGCCGAGCAAGACGTAACTCAACATCTCCTTCTGTTCCTTCTCATTCTTCCATTTGAGCTTCTATCTCCCGCAGAAAGATCTCGGGGAAGGATCCTCCGAGTACTTGGCGGTTCTTTTCCTCCAAGGTTCCAAACCATGTGCACATTTATTACCTTGGTCACCGATCCTCTCAACTTCCATCCCATTAATTTGTAAGTCCCATGCACCCAATTGTCACAAGCCGGGCTAGTGGTATCACTCACTTACTTGAGCATCTTCAAACCGGATAACCCGTTAATAGGGTGTACCATCTTAGGGTCTCTGATTGAGTGCACATAAATCTTATCCATAACTTCTTCTCCCAATGGTTCAATGTAGGGTGCTTTGACTTCTAATCAACCAGGGTATAATGGCCCATTCCTCTTTGTTCTCGAAACTGATGTACCCTTTGTTGAACCAAATGTCTGCATTGTTCTTGTAACATTAAGGGCACCCAAGTAATCTTTGGGAAATTTTCCGCCTCGGCGAACACCAAGACTTCAAAGTCCCGAGTAAACTTGGCTCCCTAGATAGTAATAACTGCATCCTTTAAGACACCGATGGGCATTGCCTTAGTCTTGTTTGCCATATACAACACATTTGAAGATGGTTTGCAGAATGCGGGTCTTCCCATCGATGCCATGCATCCAAAGTCAAAACATTAAACTCTGCTCTAGTTTTAATGAGTATATTGCTAAGGATCCATCCATCTACAACTACATTTAATGTAATCTCCTTGTCATAGTTGAGGCTATGAGGGGGAAGGTTCACATGTAAGACCTGTCTCTCATGCTCTTCTCTGACTCGTGGTACCTTCTCTCTCAACCAAGATCCTAACAAAGGAATGATGCTCTCTTGCCTTAGCATTTTACACACATCCATGACCTCATCTAGGTCATCTTTCTGTGCCTTGATTCTACTTCCTTGTTCCTCCCTCCTGGATTTCTCCTTGAGACATTGGATCTCCCCTTGTAATCTTAGAATAACATCCATGATGTCCTGATATATCTCCTTCGATGCATGGGGTTTGGATACTTTCCATGAATGACCTCTTCTCTTGAAACCGGTTCTTGTCTTGGTACTTCCCTTGGGCGTGTGGCTTCTACCCTTGTTATTACAAGACGGGCTCCAAACCTTCATCTCGTGTTACCCGAGGCATCTATTGTATGTCTACTTTCTTGATGCTGACCATCGCAGTGCCTTTTTCCTTCCGGTGCTGCTGATTCATATGCTCAAATAACTCAGGAACTCCTCATACTTATGCTTCTTTTCACACCATGAGCACTGCAACAAGTCCGGGCACTCACGCTTGTAATGTTCTGTAGATCCAAATTTGAAACATGTTCCACGCAAGAACTCACTTCTTCCTCCATGGTTACCTCATCCACAGAATCCTCCTTGAAAACCTCTTCCATATATGCCCCCATCTACGCACTCCTCATAACGATGATCATCATTTAAACCAATAAAGCAATGCTGGTTTAGCACTCCCCATGATCAATGGCCTCATGTATTTGATAAATGAGCCTACGAGTCCTTAGTATCATGGGTTGTGGAGGTGCAAATATTGTAATAACATGATAAATTCTTCTGATCACGCTCTGCAGCAAGGGACATCTACTTGCATCATGGTCCCCATGACAAATTTCACGGTCTAACGTCACGGTGTACTTGTCCTCCGGGGCCAATTGTCCTTAACGTATCCTCTATTTGACAATTTGTGTACCACAAACCATGCGAGTCTCATGAACTGAGTTCATAGATAATTTTTCCAACTATTTGGACATAGAAGCAATCTGAGCCTCCAAGAATGGGCTAACACTAGTATCAATACTACCAAAAACTTCGGCACACAGGAAACCTCCAATGCTTCGCGCAGATCTGTAAAAGTCTTATGAGACAAGGCCCTTCTAAAAGGGGTGATCAATTCTCCAAAAACCACTTTGTGCATCTTTGAGAAGGATGTATATCATATGATAATTTAGTCAAGAGAGTCTTAAAGCGCGCATCATACTCCTGCACACTCTCTGCCATTCCTTGTTATATCTCCTTTAAAGAACTAATGCTTTTTTACTCAAACTCAAGAATGTGGAACTCTGCCAAGAATGCATTCTTTAAAGTAGTGTAATCCACCACCATTTGATGAGGGTCATACTTTCTATACCAGCTATACGTGCGCCCTTGCAACGTGGTTGTAAATTGACGAGCCTTTTGTTTTGGGGTCATGATATCCTTCACGTGCTTATAGCGATTCACATTTGTGAACATGTTCTGCAGCATCCTCAATGCCCCTGTAATCTAGAAAATGTAGAGACATTTCAAAGAATACTTGAGGTGGTGGTTGGGGTCCTTGTCCAGATCCTTGGTTCCCTCCGGTGTTTCTTCCACCACCTAATCCATCAGTCCACTGGGTCCTATGCCTCCAGAGCCACCAAATACACTAGAACCATTGGGTCCAATAAGGCCTATAGGAGCTATCTTTGAGTGCCCCCATGGTCCCACTGAACTATGTGCCGATGGTATGTGATAGTTCCTCACTACCACTACTTTGTCCCGCACCACTCCTTGATGTGAGACCAAAATCTTGTATACTTGCTCCTTGTCAAAAAAAATCCTTCGAATCTTTGGAATATGTGCAGCCATAGAAGAAGGGAATGTAAAATTGTATCTCCTAGGCATGGATTTGTCTCTTCCACTAGTTTCAACTAGATCAATACTTCTTCCTGGTTCAGGAAAACCAAGCGCCAGGGCTCGGTCACTGGGTGGGTTTAGATATGTGCTAACGAATCTTATTTCTCCATGCGACGAGCTCTCACCAGAAGCTGAAGGGGTCTCCCTTACGTGCTTGCCAAGATGGGGTAAAGCATAGGCCGCTCGGGTTCCACATCCTCCACGTGAACCTCAACTCCTCCCCACAACGCCTGTCTCTATAAATCTATCACACTAGTAGCCTCACGTCATTTAGCAATCTCCCTTTCACCTTCTTTGTTATACTTGAGCCATCTTTCCTCCCTCTTCCTATCTATCGTATCATCTACCATCTTCCTCCACCCGATCTTCCTTACCCGGTGCTCGAATGCAGTTTAGCCAACCATTAGGAGTGCCTCTAAACTCATGGTAACCAACAATATCTTCATAGCTAGAGGAATAACACGTAGAAATGTTCCTCTAGGTTCTCGTAGAAACTCAAACTCAACAATCTCTAGGAAAGAATACGTGTAAATGGTGTATTCACATCGGATCGGCATCATGCAACCTCTGTAGTCTTCTTCATTCCACATATGCGATCCATAATGCTAACTTGATCTAGATGCATAGGATGAAAGCCATCCATATAATTCTATTGGGAAGTAGCAGAAAAAATTCTCATATAGATCATGGTAGAGATTCTCTTCTACCCATCTACGTGTATTGAACTCGAGTCCAGTCTTTGAATCTCTCGGGAAAATTCATCTTTCGTGCTCTTGAACTATGACTTAACATTTTCCAAAGTTAGGTGATCCATCATTACTCTTTACATAGATCATGATGCATGTTATATCCCACTACAACTTCGAAAAGATGTCCCGGAAATGGAACCAAGATGTAGTCAATTTTACTCCCACTATAAAAGGAAGGAATCCCATGTGTGCCGACCTATCACCTAGTAGAAGCTGAGCGCTCACCTGAGGCATGTGCGGGTGCTGAGTCTCTCTTTTATGTGAGTTTTAGTGGGAAGCATTTATCTCTGATTAGTGTAAGAGTATTCGGGAAAGAAGTTTAAACATACAAGAATCATAGAGCTCAAACGGCCTCCGATCCTTGTAGCTTCTTCATACCGGATGTTTTAATAGAATCCATAACATATATTATAACAGAAAGAAAGATACAATCATTAATTCATAGTATGTAAGGAAAGAGAACTCCTATGAATGAAATATACATTAAAGCTACGATATCCATGTCTATTTGCAACAAGTAACCTCATTGTATTCATTATTTCATTACAAAAGTCAGAGAGGGCAGACCGTAGTGCACATCACTAGGCTTGTATAACTATGCCAAAAGAAAAAGAAATTACATTACTAAGCCTAGTACATTCCTTTCTGCATCAAAGTTCCACTCACAACACTCTTGCAGGGCTTCACCCATGTTATCTCTCTCTCTCTCTCTGTGTATATCTCTTCCTTTAGCTCTATATCCCCATCTATATGTTATCTACATCTCCTCGTCTCTTTTTCTATTCCACAGAGGCACTTGTATTTATCATCTTCCCACACTACTAACTATCCTTACCACACCCTCAGATCCATCGCCAAGTGTCGAATGTGGTCCTCCAAGTGAGCATGTTACTTCAGGCCCGAGCTCTCCACTCCATCTCATGATGATCTTCTAAAATATTCCATCGTTGACATGCTCTTTCTGGGCCACCTGTTTCGGATGACATCTTATTTCCTGCACGCAACCGATCACACTTTTCACATGTTCTGCCTTTGTTGCATAAATTGGCTAATTCCTAAACCTCATTTCACATGCTTTATGCGAACCATGTGCCTACTTAACTCTTCCTCCCATGTGCTTTTTCCTTGCGCTCCATTCTCAGAATCGGGATCCCGTGCACCCACGCTCCCTCATACTTAGTTAATATTCCAGGGCCCAACAATAATCATATTCACCGCTTCATTTTCATTCCAGCTTATCCACCAACTTGTCATCTAAAAGTGTTAATTGCATTTCTTCACTCATGACTTGGTCACATATGGTTTCGTGACCAAATAATGATAGTGTTGTCTAACATGCAATCTAATATTGTGCATTATTTTATCTAGGTTATATTTCTATTAGTCCATTTGTAGTTTGGTTGCTTTAATATTTGCTTGTAATTTGTGTACTCCCTTAATTTGTGTCTATAATGGCAACTGATCCAAATCTTCTTCAACTATCTTTGAATGTAGACTAGGTTGTTGTATCTATGCAATTTTCTTAGAAATATACAAGATTACACTTTGTGAACATGGGATGAAATGAGAACTATCTCACATTTTTTATGTAGAATCAATTGATTGTGTTGTCCACCCAAATATTTTCACATCTCATTGGTTTGCTTATTCTGATTCGATGATGTTGAGATGGATGTACCAACCTCTCATTTTCTCTTCTATATTTTGTTCCTATGTTGCTCTCTTTACCTCCTATTATTTTCATCTTTCTTCTCCATTATTTATGATTTCTTCTACTTCCCCTTATTTTTCTATGTTTCTGCCTTATCCTATGCATTTTCTTCTTCTTTTGTTTATCTTCTCTAATTATTTTGTTATTCTCTTTGCTTCTTTTTTTCTTCTTTCTTCTCCTTTTGTTGCTTCTTTTCTTCTTCCCACAATTTTCTTCTTCTTTTTGTTGTCTCCTTTTCTCATCTAAGGCCTTTGGTGCTTCAAACTACACAATTTCTATTTCCCACTACTCTTCCATGTTCCTTGTACACTTTCTCTTCATATAATCTATGTTTTTCTTCGAGTTCGTTACTTGTGTATTTGTTCTTCCACTTCCTTCTGCTTCAAACATTTTTGTTAAAATGTTCCTTATTCTTGTCTCTCTTTTTATATTTGTTCCTCCACTAGATGCAAAATGGTCTACATTATGAATTCTTGGTCTTGTTCTTCTTATGTAGTTGGCATTTCTATTACACCATTTTTTGTTTGGTTACTTTCCTCTTATGGAGATAGAGGAAGAGAAGGTTTTCTTAGTATTTGAATTGTCACTTTAGATATTGTGGTTTTTATTATTCTTTTCTCCTTGACTTCTCATCTTTTCTATATTTTGATATCCCTCTCGACGATAGTATTTTCTTGTACCCGATGCATAATTATCTTTTATTATTGGATGTCCACTTGTATAAGTGAGGCTCTTCTATACATGGTGACACCCATGCTTATCATGGTTCGTTATTCAACTACATGAAGTTTCACCACTCTAAAAGGGCTTGTGTCACTTCTCTTCTTTTCGGTGGGGAGACTAGGAATTCTTCCTATAGGGTAGCTACATCAAGTCCATGATCCTTTAGACCATCCTGAATATTACACGCTATTTATTCTTGTGTCACATCATCACTTCTTGTACTAATCACAAGAGTATTAGACATTAGTGGGAGTTAGACCACTGTATTTTGGCCTCATCTTCTTACTTGCAGACTTGTTCCATTATGATGACTTTCCATGTGTACCATTCATGCTGATCTAGAAGATACATTTTGGTGCCCATTTTTGATATTGTGATTGCATGTGTTTTGTCTCTATAAATTTGCATTTTTTAGAAATCTAGATTTACAAACCAGATGGGTAATCTAGGATTTATTTTTTCCCTTGGTGATTGTCTTTGGGTTAGTGTGAAGATTGGTTTTTTTGTATCTTTTCCACTTAGCTTACCTTTTAACTCTTTCTCTTTGGCTTGTATTGTGGCTTGACCCTACTCAACAATTTTTTTGTATCTCTCCCTTTATGGTTACTCGGACCTTGCGTGAGTAATGGTCATATAATTGTTGGAATCATGCCATGTTGTCTACTCAATTCAGCCTTGGATATTTCCATGTTGATAAAAAATGTTAGTGTATTACGATGCTTTGTATTGGATACCTCTTATCATAATATGACCCCATCATGCAACAAAGTAATGTTGTCATACAAAGTTGTGTAATTTTTACCTCCTTGGTACACGAGGGTTTGCGCTAAGTTGTTCCCCAATTTTTAGTATCCAGATCCCTAATTATTGTGTGTCTTCAAAATTTGTATATGGCCTTGCTATAGGATGAATTATGCAAATATCTCATGTGGAAAGTAATCATTATCTACTTCTATAATGCCCTCGAGAGCCTTCCAGTGTGTGAAACAAAGTATAATTATGATCCACCGGTACTATAACACTTTACCATGTGTATAATTATGATCCACTTATTTGTGTGATATTTTGAGGATTGGTATTCACCTCATGTGTGAGGAGTTCGAGCTAATTAAACTCTACACTTTGTCGATCCACATTCTTATAATGATTTCCACTACACCTAGAGATGTTTGTTTATTCCCCCTAGTTATTTGTCAATATCATTTTTATGTTATTTCTATGAGAATTCTAATTACATGGTTCGTGATGGCTCCTAATGGAATGCCTCTTCCTTTTCACAAATGACCATAAAAACCCTAGTTGGCTTAATAAGGGGTTTGGTGGTCTTGTACATCATTATAAAGATACTATGGTTTATTAGGTATGTGGCTTAGGAAACCATGGATACATTTATGGGAACAACATCCTATTTAGAGATCCATATGGCTTTGTTATGATATCTTCTCATGATTGTCTACATGATATATATATGGTATCCCATGTAAGGCATTATTGTGAGCTCCGTGCGTAATCATTCCTCAAACTAGGTCCTTCACTATAATATCTATTCAAAATTGTGGTTGCTCGACCCTCAAAATTTTAGGGCACATTCTGCTATCACGTGGTGGATTGGATCAATCCATCTAGTCAGTCGAGATCATTACGAGATATTCTCATGTCTTTGTTTTCTACATTTTATAGGGAGAGGAATGTGAATCCTTATTCTTACATCATTCCTTGTATACGGGCTAGTAGGTTTTAAAGGGGTATATTGCTTTGTCTACTTCTCTTTTACTTTTTATTCACACTTATTCTCTTTTTTGGTACTTCACTCTTATTTCTTGTTTTCTATTTCTTGAAAATGAATTTTTAGTGAATTGGTTTATTTTTTTACACCCTTAACACTTTTGAAGTGGTCATTTTTGAACCGTTGATCTCTTGGTCTACCTCCTTAATTAATTTTTTCCATTGGGGATTTCCTTTTCCACAAGATATTAGGCCTTTAATGCATCATCCATACTTTGCTAGCTTACTTTATTTATTTTCAAATTTTTGAACTTGATTTTTGTTTCCATTTCTATCTTATTTACTATGCAGATTTCCTGGACTTATTGGATTCATTCCCTTCCCCCTTTTTTATTTTCACTATGCTCGATGGTGATCTTGTTTGGATTTGAGATAAATTACATATATTCACACACACGATTAATTACACAAACATCTAATCTATAAAACTTGAAAAATTGAACAACTTCCTACGCTAACCACTATTTTGAGGTACTTGTTGTCTTCTTTAATACTTTGCATGATTATGCATGGTAGGATTTCAACCTACTTTCATTTATTATTCCAAGAAATATATTTCCTGTAGATCCCACAATACTACAAAGTGCCATTTTTGGTTATGTGATGGATGATATATGGGCCTTTTCATCTTATGCATAATTTTTTTGGGTATGCTTTAAACATGCTTTCATACATCGAAACCCATTATTATGTTTATAAATCCTTACTATATAGGTTGTGTTTGTGCCACAAATTCTGAATCTATTTATGTACTTATTGATTCTATTGTGTTGTTTCCTTGGATTCATCCATTTTTGTCTAATCTAACAATTTACTTTCAATAAATTCTTTGTCTCCCAACCGTGTGACTATTACAATCTAAATACTTAGTACAAATGTTCCATTGGCATGATTTCTTCAATTCCATAAACTAATTAGAATGGTGTCTATCATATACTTCTCTTGCGATATGTTTTGTATGCCCATAAAATTGTGGGTATTTAATCTTCCTAGTCATCCCTTTTCACATTGCGAGATATTTGTTAAAAATTTTTCCATATTTTTATTTTTAGATTCTAATTATCCACTCACTTGCAGATGATATGGTATTCTTTTATGGTGTATAATAATAAATTCCTTTGTGAGGATTTTAATGGTATTATTTAAAAAATGTGTGCCCTTATCACTTACTAATTTATGTGGACATCCAAATCTAGTTATTATGTTTTCATAAAGGAATTTAGCTATGCCCCTTACTACGAGAATTTGTTATATCTACAGATTTTACCCATTTTGTAAAATAATTTGTTTTTGTGATTATATATCTTGCTCTAGATCTTCTTGAAAAAGGATGAATTATCCCAATGAAATCTATTCCCCATTGTTTAAATGGTTGCATTTATAATATGGGTTAAGAGGCATTTCATCCTTCTAATTTAGTTTCCCCACTCGATGATAAATTTCACAATTTTTTTCCACGTGATGCAAATCCTAAAACAAGGTTGGCCACTAGATTTTTCTCTCGTGATATATTTTTCACAAAGTGTTTTCCCCTTCAAAATGTACTCTTGCAATGTATTTATGAGATTTGCTATTAATAGTTCTCTTTCATGTTCTAGTACAAATCAACATAATACTTCATCCTTTCATAACTTGTATAAAAATTTATTGATGCTAGTATATGACAAGGCCTTTATAATCAACTTCTTCTTTTGTTTCTATATATAGTGTTGTGTTAGATTTGCTTGTTGTAAGAAATTTACAATTTGTTCTAGTTTTTTTGGTATTGCGATAACTGAAATAAGCGTGTATATGGGGCATCTTCATCTAGTTCTTCTAGTTATTCTCTTGTGTTTATGCCACTTAAATGGTCTAGTCTGATGTTTTCTCTTCTTGGTTTAATATTTATTTTAAAATTATTCTCTTGGAATAGTATCAACCATCTTGATATCCTACCTCCCAATAGCATCTTATTCACTAAATATTGCATTACATGATGATGTGTAAAGAATTTAAACTTAGTTGCAAAAACAAATATTTTCTAAACTTTTGGAGTGTGAAAATTATAGCTAGAGCTTACCATTCTATAGTTGTGTAGTTTCTTTCCGTGGGTGATAATTTCCTACTTATGAATTGGTTTGGATGGTCTATACCTCCTTCCCTGGTTTAGATATAATTACACCAATTGTAATTAATGAAGTGTCAACATGGCATGAAATTTTTTTACTAATATGGAAATACTAGGATTGGCACACTAACAAATTTTTATTTTTGTTACGTAAAAACATTTTTACATTCAGTTGTGCATTCAAATTTTTCACCCTTAAGTAATAACTTCTCCATTAGTTGAACTATTTTTAGATATCCCCTAATAAATTTCATCTAGTATCTTGTAAGTCACAGGAATATGTAGAGCTATGGGGCTGTTTTTGGTGGTTTCATCCCAATTATGATAGTTTTTTTATTGATCAATCAAAATTCCTTCCTTTCATACTATTCGTCCCAAGTAGTACTCCAAATGGTGTGAAGAAAAACACTTTTTAAATTAATGCTATGTGTAAATATCTACTTCTTTATAATATCAAACATACCTTAGACACATGTTCCTTAAACAATGAGAATACAACCTAATCATTTAGGTATACTTATGGGAAATAATGAATGAAATCTTTATATGCGGTGTGACAACATCTCAAAAAAATGTTTTGGGTGTATTTTTCAATCCAAATGGTATGAACTTATATGTGAATTTTCCCCGTTCATTTTTGAAAGTGGTTTTATCTTGATCTCATTACACAATTTGTATTTGATGATAGCCAATGAATCTATCTATGATCAAATATACTTCATGTCCCGCTTCTAATATTTCATCGGTAAATGGAGTTGGAAAGGATTGTTAACACATGCATCATTTAGAGCCCTATAGTATCCATAGATTCTTATTTCTCCCATTTTCTTGGGTTGAGTGACTATTAGACTTACCTAATCTGATTTTTCTATTGGATATATTATACCTTCTTCTATCATCTGATCTAATTCCACTTTTACTTTGGATTTCATATTTGGGTTCAATCTGTATGGCCTTTTCTTTATAGGTTTTTCTCCTTCTTTCAATTTGATGCACATTTCACTGATGATGGGTCCACTCATTTTATTTCACTAAATTTAGTAGGAAACACATCTTCATAGTCTCACAATAATTACAATATTTTTGACATCTCCTTTTTCATCTAGTAGTCTCCTAGAGTATGCGCTTTTACTATTCATATTGGTCTTTGTCTTATGTCCTTTTGGGCACTAGCTCATCATATACTTTAGCCTTCCATTTTTGTGGGTCTCTATAATCATCATGAATCATTTTTTTCTTCTATGTTTAGATTATGCAATTGTGTTTCTTCTTGATTAATCACTTCTTTTTCTACTAGTATTGGGTGAAGATGTTCTATTTTAAATATTTCACTCAGTTCATTATCTTATTAATTTTTCTACTCATCATTGTATTTTTAATAATCCCCCACCATGTTGCAAATTTTCAATTTTCATTCTTCATTATTTTATTTTGCAATATCCTTCTTATAACATGCTCAAATTTTCTTGTTCTTTTCTATAGGATATAGGAATTATGCTCCTTCATTTGAATCAATAATTTTATAGCATGACCAATAATTTTATGTAACACTCTTTATAAGATCATTTCCAAAATTATGATGTTTATAATCAAGATGGTCCATTATAATGTGATTTCCTGTAACCAAGGAGCCTTTATGGAAGGAAGACAAATCCTAGAAATTGTCATAACCATCCATGAATCCATCCATTCAGTTGAGAAATACAAGAGGAAGCTATGTTTTTAAAATTGATATGGATAAGGCATGATTGGGTTTCTTGGATACTTGTGGAACTAATTCTAACCAGATTGGGGTTTCATAAAAATTTATAAACTGGGTTATGAATTGTATTACCACTCCCATGCTTATTGTTATGATCAATGGTATCCCCAAAGGTTTTTTCTGTGAAAAGGGGATTAAAGTAGGGATATCCCCTCTATCATTTTATTTATATCATTGTGGATGAATATTTTTCTAGGTTATGTGCTAAAGCTAGAAGGGTGGATGAAATTCGTGGTCTGTTTCTTTCCAATAACCTCTCTCTTTTCTCTTTGCAGCAATTTGTTGATGATATCTTACTCCTTGGTAAGGCATCGGTTTGGGAAGATCATGATTTTAAATCTATCCTTAAGGTCTATTATTTGGTTTATTGCCAACTTATTAACTTTAATAGAAGTTGCATCTTCTTTCTTAATGTGGATGTTGTGGTTAAAAGAAGAATTTCTCTTATTCTAGGGTGGAAAATTATTTCCTTTCCTAATTCATATTTAGGTATGATCCTAGTCAATAAAAAATAGATATGCAGAGTTGGATGCCTCTTTTGAGTCACATCCAAAAATAACAGATGTAAAGGGGTTCTCTTATCTCAAGTAGGTAAAGTGAAATTGCTTCAAAGTTATTTGTAGTCTATCATAGTTTATCTTATGTATATGTTCAAAATGCCTAATAAGATAATAAAAAGTATCGTCCAAATTAAAATAAGGTTCTTATGGTCTGGAATGGAGGATAAACCTAGATTTCATCTTTTAGCTTGGCATAAGGTTACCTCTCCTAAGGCTAATGGTGGTTTGGGTCTTAAATATATTAAGATCATGAACTTGGCTCTTGTGACTAAGGTCAGTTGGATGCTTATGAGAGAGGATGGTCTTTGGAATCTGATTCTTAAAACTAATTATTTTGAGAGAGGGGAGAATCAAGATTTTTTTTTGTATCATATCCTTGTGATGGGTTGATGTTTTGGAATGGGTTGGTTAAATGTAGGACTTCTCTTCAAAACAACACTAAATGAGCCATGGTAGATGGATCTAGTATTCATTTTGGGAGTATTGTTGGTTATTTGATCAGCATTTGTGTAGATTACAAGCCTTGGGTGGGGTATGGGTCGGTATTGCAAAATCAATTGGCGGCTTCGTGAAGGACTAGTAGTTTTGTGGGGAAGATGGTTGGGTATGGAAAAAGCTGTGTTGGGAGGGGGTGACCCTTTCATTCTCGGTCCTTAGATGTTTTGAATAAGAATTTGGAAAATCTCCTGAATCCTTGATATGGGATGTTATGAAGGATGGAGTGTAATCTTTGAAGTCTGCATATAAGATTTTAATAACCCCGCAGTTCCTAGTGGCCTTGGGAGGATATTTGGGATAATATCCTTACCCCTAGTAACATTATTATCATAGATAATCTTCATAAGAATGGATTGGTGCTTCCAAATCAATGTGTGCTATGTGAAAATAATTTAGAATTTTTGATTCATATTCTCAAGGATTCTAGTTTTACTTTTTAGGTTTTTAAGATCATCTTCTCTAAATTTGATTTGGCTTGGGTATTTCCAGATTCTATAGTTAACATGGTTTCCAAGTGGTAGATTAATTATGTTTCTATTTTTCTTCATAAATATTGGAAAATATTGCTTCCTCATTGCTTTTAGGGAGTGTGGAAAGAAAGGAATAATCATATTTTAAAGGAGTGAAGAACTCGCTTTTAAATTTGGTACCAAGAATCTTTTGGTAGTCACTTTGAAAACATATATTTAAATCAGGTTTAACAAAAAATCCATGGTTCCTCCTTAGGAAAAAATATTTTGCAATCTTTAGACATTGGCAAAGTTTTTTGTTCCCCTCCCTTTGTGAGACCTCATGTGGCATGGTTTATACCCCCTTCGGGGTGGGTTAAGTTAAAATTTGATGGATCTTCAAAAGGTAATCTTGCGCTGACATGTGGTAAAAGTATTTTAAGAAATAGTGAGGGTAATTTTATTATTTCATATCTCAGCCTCTTGATGTTGCTACTAGTCTTGTTGTGGAAGAAAAAACATCTCTATGGGGTTTAAAACTTGTTGTTAAAAAGACATTCATAAAATTTTGTTGGAGGGAGGTTCCCTCAACATAATCAATTGTATTAAAGGAATTTATATAGTTAGTGTGACAATAAGAAACATCATGAAATATATTTCTAACACCATAACAAATTTTAATGAGATCTAATACTCATACGTGTTCGGGGAAGGTGATGAATCCATTGTGAGCTTGCAAAGTATGGGGTTAAGATAATGAGTTTAAATCGGTGGCATGATTCGGGAGCATTTCCCATTAATATTATGAATATCATCTTCATGAATAATAATAATGGGAAAATGAGGATTATGGCCTTGTGATAGTAGTATGTGCTAGATGTTATAGGTTAAGCTTGTTTGTGAGTTTTTAGGATCTATTGTTCTCCTTCTTTTCTATTACTTGAGAAGGGTTCTTTATCTATGGTTTTTTTGGGTTGTTTTAATTTATAGTATGATGGGTGGTAATCATGTTCTCATTGAACCATCTTTGTGTATTGGCCTCTCAAGGAATGTTGACATCTAGAAGATTCTTAAAGTTGGGGGTTTGACTAGTTTTCTTGTAAAAGCTGAAAGGTAGTGACCCGATTTTGGATTCTAATTTTTCCACAAAGACATAGGAGGATGGTCATGTTTCTTTACATGGGGTTTATTTACACGTGATAGAGGATTTTGTGTCTAATATAACTTGTATGTTAGTTATTGGGGATAAGGTTTTTAAATAAATTGGTCGTCGCATAGAGGAGATGACAACTTTCTTTTAGTTGGGTGAACACATTATTACTATGAATAATGTTTTTCTCACCTAGCCTTGTCGGGCATTGACTAGATGTATGTTTTCATATCATGAAGTATGTCACGTTGGATGGAAATTTTAGAAAATCCGCACCATCATCTTACTTTTCTTAATCATTTTCACTACAACAAGAGGATAATCCTACCATTTTTCTATTTTGTTCTTTCGGTGTTTTTTTATTTTAGATTTCCAAGTGGAAAAATTAGTGTCCCTCTACAACATGGTATTATCTTGTTATTATTTAAAGTCAGGGAAGCCTACTCGCAATAATTTTTTTGAAGAGATTGTTGGTTTTAGTGATTCGAGGATGATGTTCCTCCTGGCCTAGCGTAAAGGGAAGCAAAAGTTTATTTATGGGTTTAAGGGTGAATTCCATGAAGCGGTTGCTTTACTCTACGGAATTTTTATTTTGGTGGGGAGTCTTCTACTTAGAATAGGAATTAGGTTAGTTTGGATGTTATTTTGGGTCCTATGATCAAACAATTAAAGAAAAAAGGGGAATCCATCAATAAGATAACACATTCTCTATTACAGGTTACCCAAAATCGGCGTGAGTGCTCGTCTATATCTTCACATGTTAAAAGAATCAAAGTTGATTTTGTGATCTAAGGGTAGTGTATCTCAATCATTTGGGATTATTTGGCTCTTAGGAACAGAGGTTCTTGTTCTCTGAGATTGGTTTTAGTAGTTCGAGACAAGGAGTTGGAAGATAGTGTTAAGGATGTTGTGATTTCGGGTTAAACAATTTGGATGATGGCCCAAGTACACGTCATAGGAAAAAAGAAACAAATATTGAATGTTGTCCCTTTTCCTGATATGTGGTGGTAGTTCAATTTTTTTCTATTATGGAATGTTCCTATTCTATGATCTAGTTGGTTGTTTAGTTTTAGTGTTTATTTGGCATCTTTTGTTACATCCTTTATATAGTATCTTTTTACATATTTACATCAATAAAAATCCTTGTATGTAGAAATATATGTTATTGGTATGGTGTAAGTTTATTTTTTGTGGACAAGATTGTTGAGCGGACAAAATATTGTTATAAGGAGAAGGCACAAAAATATTCTCATGTGGGAACACGGTGCATTTAAAGGCATGGGAAGATAGGTGTGGAAATGTGTACCAAAACAATTTGGCTCGAACTTAGTCATTTTTATGAATAATGGCTATATTTGGAGATAGCGTGTGAGCACACATAGGGATGAATACTTGTGCTACATGCAATGATATTTTGGGAATGAGTGGCTGATAAGCACCATGCATGGTTTGAGCTAATAATAGGATTGCTTCTTCCAGTTAACTATATGATATCTATTATTAGAACACTTGCATGTATGCATGTTATTGTAAAGGTGCATGGCTATTATCAACATGCAACCTATTTTGAGAAGTGCATAGGCGGTGAAGGGAAAGTCCCCACCTTTATAAATATGTATTGAAGTGTGTATTTTAAGGAGACTGAATTATTATAGAGTTATGTTGTTGAATCGATGCGTGCATGACTTATGGTTATATTGTATAATGGAATAAGCTTCTGTGTTTTACAAAGTTTAATGTAATAGATAATATTGGCTGGATAAGGGTGTTAAACATAATGAATCTTGTTTATGTATGGTTAATATTAATATATTTATTGTTTTATTCATGATTCTCTAAGGTCTAGATCTAGATTATGTCTTGTGGAATGTTTATGCTTAATTATGGATCTGAATATGTTTTATCACCATCACACTAACATCCTGCATAGGAAAATATAAAGAGGGGCTTGGTACCTTTACACACTTCGAGTGAGCACTCGGCTCAGCCGGGTGATGTGTCGGTGTTCCGGTTTTTCAAAGTAGATTCTAGGCTGCACCATTGGTTTCATTGTCGGGACCTCTTTTTAGGTATTTTTAGGATGTTTCATGATGAAGATGTATTGGTTGACCCTAGCAAGTATTGAGGAGTGGATAAAAGATCTGGAAGAAGAATACACCTAGAGATTTAGCACTGGATCTGATTTTTACACATGCACGTGGGTGGAGCAGAACTTGTATGATTGTCTATACAATATTTTCTTTGCTATCTTTCCAGGTAGAAATATACGAGTGGCTAGTTACTTATGCATATAAAAGGAATTGGAGGTATCGTACTCTTGTCTGGATGTAAGAAGAATTTTAGGACCTCTTTGATGTTGATCTGATTTGGACACATGTTGTGGACACTTGGTTCCATGGCATTCTTAATAACTATATTTTAGAGTACTCAATTTCCACTTACTCTTTTCGGAGGTAGTTGAGTTCCATTTTTGCATTATCCTAGGGGAACGTATCTGCGCAAGGAATTCCATTGGCGATCAAAATCTTGATGTTAACCTCACAGCCTTGGAAGAAAATTTGATGGCTAGCTAAGCCCTACCACGTGTGGGGTCATGATCAAATTTGGTGAAGGAAGGTGGACCTAGCGGTGGAGAGGAAAAGAGAAGAAAGGAAGCTTAAGTATAATGAGGCATGTGAGAGGGAGATAGAGAAACAACGTGATATTGCAGAATGAATGGTGTTGAGGAGAGAGATGGTTTGTGAAGGATTTGGAGCTCACACGGAAGGTGTGGAGCCAAAGCATATGGAACTTCCTCATTTGGGAAAGCGTGACGGGGAACCCTCCTCGACTTCATATGGGAGTGCATCGGCGAGAGATGACATGGACTACAAGAGCGCATATGAATCTACACGGCAACCTAGCACTTGCGCTTGGTTTTCCAATATCTAGTGCAACCAGTAGTCAACAAGCTAGTTTGGGGAGTAGTAGAAAAGGAGTAAATCAAGTAGAAATTTTATCTATGGGTGGGAAAATTTCTTCTTTCTTATTTGGAGGTACCTTTTCGGGCACATTGTTGGCATAGAAATCAAGCGTGTAGAATTTTTGACTCACTTGTCGAGTAATACCACCTCACAGACTGTAGGAGTTCAGTTTAGTACCACTGTTAGGAAACATGAAATTACATCCACTAGTTCACTTCCAGCTAAAGGTAGAGGATCAAGGGGCATAGATGGCTCTAGTTCGGTGGGTCTAGAGGAAAAAGTAGCACATGAGGTTCTAGATCATGTGGGTATGGTCCTTGCTAACCCCGAATATTTACATGGAGATGTCACTTCACATTCTAGATTATAGAGGAATAGAAGATGCTACTGAGCATGTGCACATGTGTGAGATATTGTGGTACACAAAAGGAATTACATATTCTAAGCACAAGGAAAATCAATTTACAACTATGTTGCGGACGAGCTCACACTTGGTACAAGAAGTTTAACCTTGATCAAACTTGTGAAGATTATGCAACATTATGAGAAGCTTTCCTTAAGGAATTCCATATCCCAGAGTGTGAGTAGAAGATTATAAGCGTGCTCAAGGATATTAAGTAGGGAACTACTAAGAGTGTTTGGGAATATGATGCCTATTTCAAAATACTTTTGTCTAAGCTTTCGTATGATATTCATGTAAGCTAGTATGCATAGTGGTTCATTGGGGACTTGATCACACCTTTTAGGAGGGCACTATCACATAAGACATATACAAACTTGCACGAAGCACTTGAAGCAATGTTATGTGCTGAGTCAGTTAGAAGTATAGACACTGGAGTGAGCCCATTTTTAGAAGCATATATTGTAGCTATGGAAAAGTAGTTGGAGAAATTATGGCCAATTCAAAGCACACGAGACATGCACCTGGGATTTTTATACATATTGTGAAGTGAAGGGAACACTAAATATATTTTTCCTCATGGGTTAGTACATTCATTGTTGCTAGACTATGAGATATGTCATTTATACCATGATGAAAGCCACTACCCATTATTACAATGTGCGGTTAGAAAGAATGTATCTTGCTATCGTAAGATTTTCCAGTCCATAAATCACAATACAAAAGATTGCAAGTTGATTGGTAAGATCCATGATGCTATAGATATTAGTGTATGACAGACATGAGTATCAAACAATTCTAAGAGTAAAAGTGAGCACCATGATCGTGATCACACTCAATGGAGCTACGATCGGAATCGGGGACAATTTGAAGAAATCATGGAAGAGTTCAAGGATATCATGGTGGATTCGGGGTCGGGCCGTGGTGGTGGGAGAGGATATTTTCCTCCTGGAACGTGTTATACATGTGGATCTCCCGACCACTACATGTGTGAATTCCCTTAGATTATTACTTGTTCCTTTTGTGGGAAGAATCATAAGTATGACGAATACCTGGACTTTTATGAGCATCTTAGAAAGTAACATAAAAAGGAAAAAAAAGGGCGCAAGGATAGTTAGGTCACAATGCACCATATAAAATCATTGGATGCCAAAGTTGGCACCATAACTTGAGGTAGTACCTATGAAGATTAATACATGTGCTTTGAAGTCATGCACACCAGAGAGACATTATGATAGAAGCCTACCATTACTAAGGAGGAGGTTTTACATGCAAGATATCCGAATCCTACACATCGAAGGAGGTTTATCAGAGACCATGGTGGTACTCGAAATATTCGAGGAGAAATAAAATGTTTAAAGGAACAGTCATAGGAGTTAGAGAAAAGAAGACAACGAGAGACGGTCCAATAAGATGTTGATGATTTGAAAGAGGTATGCAAGATACTACGACGGAGAATATTATTCCATTACTAGGGAATTGGTTAAAGGGGAATACTCTACACGTAGGTATTGAGAATGAATGACAAATATTGCATGCTAATCTTCCCCCTCATAGATTGGATTATGATAAAGAAATCACTCAATGTTTTTATGGATGGATGTCTTTTTAGAAATATATTGATTAACACAGTGCGAGAAGTGAATGTGCTTACTTTAGATGCATGGGTATAGATGGGTAGACCTCCATTACATCCATCCTCTTAAGTATTGTTTATGGCTAATCGAACTAAGGCTGATGAGGTCGAATATGTATGTCGATTAATGTATAATATATGATCTCATCTTACTCTCCTTTTTATTAAGTTTGATTTCATTGTGTGACTTTTAGTAAACTCCGATATGAGTTAGGATGTAATTATGCGGAACTAGTTCGGAACTACATCACGAGTCATCATCTAGTTCCAAAACTTTCAGACTTAGTTCCGGAACTCCAGTATTTAGTTCCGAATTTTTGGACTTAGTTCCGAACTCTTGGGGATAGCTCCGAACTCTCATGGTTTTGAGCCTTAACAAATTCCTATGGTTCTAGAACTTCTCCAAAGTTCCGGAACCAATGGGAGTTATCTATTCTAACCACATCCGAAGATTTTTCATCTACGACCCTTTCAATCAGGAAAGGATGAGAAGATTTCTGAACACAGATCTAGGGAGAGTTATCTATAGCTATCTGATCAACTGCAATCTGACTCAACATCTATTCAGGCATGATTCAATTTCATCAGAATCAATTGAGACAAATGTGATTGTAAAATGTATATAAAAGTAGACCTACAGTAGATATATATATATATATATATATAGAGATATAGAATCTGATAGGAGATATAAATAGAAAAAGAAGAGAAATAGACTAAGTACTCGATCCAAGTACATTTGTAATTACGAATGTTTTATTAAAAAAATAGCCATTCTTATTTGAGAGAATTCTGAGTTGTTAAATCCTGATTCGAGGAGGAGCAAGGGCCCACTCCCCCAAGGACCAGGATATTCGTTTATTTGGTATTTATATTTCTTTAGCAAATAGCTTAGATTTGTTAATTATGTATTGTTTTAATTCTTTTAGTTAAAATCATTGTATGCTTGTTCATGCAGGTGTTTAGATAGATTCTTATATTTCTTGCAATTGTTTTCAAGCATTCTAAATTGGGTGTGTTTATTTCCAAAAGCAAGTGTGTTTACTTTTAGAAGAAAGTGTGTTTCCATTCTGCACAGTGTGTTTCCTTTCAACAAAGCTTTTAGTGTGTTTACTTTCAACAAGTTTTCATAGTTTGATTTAAATAAGGTTTTACCAAGAATTTTTAAGACATTAAAAAGATCCCCGTAAAATACAAAAAGAACTACAAAGAAACTATTAGATCGATGAAATTATTCTTGTTGCATATAGCTTTAGACATACCCCTGGTTTGATATGACATCAACAAGAAGTTGATTAAATGAAGGGAATAATGACACCCATCATTTTTGGCACCGTTGCAGGGATCACTAGTTGGAACTTTCTAATTAAGTGTTAGTAAGAGCAACAAAACATACATCTAGTAGTTGAAGGATATTCCCTACTATATCACAAAATATATGAGTAGACCAAGAGACTCACAGGGTAGATTCCTTCCAAAAACATCTTCACAAGAATTCATAACATCCTCTAGTCAAAGTAAGGAAATTGATCAAGAATTGGAGGCACCATCATCCCCTATCAGACAAGAAACAAAATTTCCATTTTTGGAATTCTTAGATCAGTCACCTGAAGGAAGTGGAACTTTTAGGAGAAGGCTTATTACTTGAGATCCATTTAGGGTGAGTTTCGATTCTCAATTGAGTAGTCAACCTCCTACTCCTGATTTTTCACCTTCCCCAAGGCTTATTGCTTACCACATTGATTAGGAGGAAAATTCAAAAAATATTTTTAAAATGGCACGAGAAGCTGAGAGAGAACCTGATAGGACCTTTACCTATCCAATCCAATTGGGAGATGATGATACATCAATGAAAAATATCTCACCTGTACATTTACCCACATTTAGAGGGATGTCATATGAAGATCCTGACCAATTTCTATTTGAATTCAAGGTACTATGTCAGACCTATGATTATAAAATAGATAATCAAAAACTCAAGTTGTTTCCATCCACTTTAAAGGATGCAACAATGAGGTGGTTCATGGGATTACCATCCAACTCTATTAGCACTTGGGCACAAATGGAGACTTCCTTCCTAGATAAATACCAGGATTATTGTAGAGGGAGAAATAGGAAGGAAGAATTCTTCAAAATCAAGCAGGAGGATGATGAAAACATAGAAGACTATTTAGACAGATTCCTCTTTGTTAGCAAAAGATGTGGATTTGTGCTTACAGAGGAGTTAAGTAAAACCATTTTTCTTAAAGGTTTGGATGACGAATCTAGAGAAGCCCTTAACTTGATAGGAGGTGGAGACATTGATCAGATAAGAATGAATGGAATTAAAGATATTTGTAGAAGCTATTCTAGAATGAGAGGTGGACCTAGAAAAGGAAAATCAGTGAAAATTCTGAATCTAGATATGAACAAACTAATGGATGAGTTAGCAAACTTTAAAACATACATTTTAGTGCAATTAACCTCTACTATGGATGGATTACAAGCTAAAGCAAATTCCAAAACTGAACCATTGGCTATGTATTGTCCTAGATACAGAAGAAGCATGCATTAAGAGACTATCCTTTGGATAAAATAGAAATGTGTCTTATCTGTGAATCTAAAGAACATGATACTGATGTTTGTTCTTTACTTCCCGTTATTAAGAATCAACTTAAACAAACTAGTGCCTCATTTACAACGAAGAATTGAATTTTGTTCAGAAACAACCTAACCAAGGGTATTTTATGCCAAGATCAGTCCCTAATCCATGGATGATGCCATGGGCTACTTAGTCAATACCGAAAAATTGGGGACAACCACCTTGGGTACCTCAACCAACTTGGAACCCTAAAGATTGGGAAAATCAAGCTTGGTATGCTCATGGGTATCAACAACCATGGGATGGTCAAGGAAATCCTTATGCTTGGTCACAACCTAGATGGAACTCTAGTAATTATGGTCAAGGAAGAACATATCCAAATTAGAATCAACCGGCCATCATGGGATCCCCTGCACAAAATTCACAAAATGAGAATGTAGTCCAAACACAAATGCCAAAGACAACCAAAGAGAAAATCAAAGAAACAAACAACTAACTCCTGTTTATGGAGTAGAACTAGAAAAATCGGTTGATTTACATGCTATGGATTGAAAAACTAGATATGGAAAAATCATTAACACCCACCCCTTATAATCACCGAAATGACAAGAAAATGAAATCCCTAAGTACGGTTGTTCCAAAAGAGGATTTAGAAAGAAAAGAAAAGGAGCCAGATAACAACACTATTGAGACTCCATTTCCAGATAGATTCAAAGAAGCTATAGAAATCAAAGAGTCTGAATTGGTACAAGAATTAAGGAAATTGAATATTGAAATACCACTATTACAAGAAATTAAGGACATTCTAGAATTGAAAAAATTAATCAAAATATTATGTCTGAAAAATTCGGAAGAAAGAAACAATACCCCAAGACTATCAAAGTAGATGGGAAACTTGCTGATTTATTAGCAGGAAAACTTTTACTTCCCAAATATGGAGATCCTAGAAGTCCTGTTATTTCTGTCTCTATAGGAAATAAGGATGTACATAATGTTTTGATAGATTTGGGAGCTGCTATCAATGTAATGATAGTAGATACTCTGAAAACATTACCATTAACGGGTATACAACCTACTAATACCATATTGTAGATGGAAGACCAGTTTGTAGCAAAACCAGAAGGAATTATTGAAGACGTGGTGGTTATGGTGGAGTCATGGGAATATCTAGTTGACTTCCTTATACTACAACCAAAAGGTAAAACATTGGGTTATCCCATTATTTTGGGTAGACCATGGTTAGCTATAGTTGTTGCTTTAATAGATTGTAGGTCAGGTGATATGACAATCTTGAATGGTAAGAAATCTAAACAAATTTCCTTATATCCTACTTGCATGACCTTTTATTGACAATCATGAAAAATTGTGGGTTGATTCTCCTAAACTGATAAACAAAATTTGTCTTCTTTGGCTATGATCACATTGTAGGATCATGTAAGAGAAGTAGAAGAGATGATTAATCCACCATTAGATGAGAACCTGCTGTCCTCAAAGCAATCAAAAATAGTTCCAAAACCCGTGAACTTAGTTCTAGAACCTATAAAATTAGTTTTGGAACCTGCGAACTTAGTTCGGAACCCACGAGCTTAGTTCTGGAACCTACGGCTATAGTTCCGAACCACCACATTTAGTTTTGGAACCATGACAACAATAGTTCTCTTTGATTGAAAATGATTTTGCTCCAGGAATGAGAATTCTCATGGGGAGAGGATGAATCAGTAGCTTCAGTTTCAAGTACATCAGAAGTAGTGAAGAATTTCTAGAAAGTAGCAGTGACGAAGAATTTGGCCTGCAAAGAGATAAGTATCATAATTCTCATTACTATCCTTTTTCCAATATTCTATCTCAAGGAACTTTTGGAGATGTTGCTACATACCATATTTTGTTACCACATGCATGTCCATTAAATAATTTAATGAAACCCTTCCCACAAATCAGTTCATCACATATTAGAACCAAGCATGTTGAAATTCAACTGGGTAAAACTTTAAACATTAACAGTTGGTTGAAGGAGGATGAAGAAGCTAAATTGTTTGATGTTTTAAAAAATCATACTAAAGCTTTTGCTTAGGATTACAAATACATGAAGGGGATTCATCCAAGTATCTGCACTCATCACATCTATACTAAAAACATTAAACCAGTTAGGCAGCCTCAAAGAAGGATTAACCCAACTTTAAGGGATATAGTCAAACAAGAAATTGAAAAACTATTACAAGTAGGTTTCATCTACCCTATCTCAGATAGCTAGTGGGTATCTCCTCTTGTAATTGTTCCCAAAAAGAATAGAAAATGGAGAATATGTGTTGACTATAGGGAACTGAACAAAGCCAAAATGAGAGATTATTTTCCCCTACCATTCATAAATCAAGTGCTAGATAACCTTTCAGGTAAACAGTACTTTTATTTCTTGGATGGCTTTAGTGGGTACAATCAGATACGAGTTGCTACTGAAGATCGGGACAAAACTACATTTACATGTCCATGGGGAACCTTTTCCTATAGGGTGTTACCATTTGGTTTATGCAATGCTCCTACAACTTTCTAGAGAGCTGTACTTGCAATCTTTGCTGATCTAACAAATGATTGTGTTGAGGTATATATGGATGACTTCACTGTACATGGAGATACATTTGAAGATTCTTTGAGAAATTTGGACAGAGTGTTAATAAGATGTGAACAACACAACCTATCTCTTAATGATGAAAAGTGTTTGATGATGGTGGATGAGGGGATTGTATTAGGACACCATATTTCAAAAAAGTAATTCGGTGGATCAAAACAAAATTAGAATCATTTCGAGATCTACCTATTCCTCGAGACCCCCACATATATCAAATCATTTCTAGGGCATGCCGGATACTATAGGTGCTTTATAAAATATTTCAATCAAATTGCTGCCCCCATGTTTAATTTGCTAACCAAGGACTGTGAATTTCTTTGGGATGAAAATTGTCAGCATGATTTTGAAGAAATTAAAGAAAAATTAATCAAAGTGCCCAAATATTGATAGGACCTAATTGGGAAAATCCATTTCATAACCAAACATATGCCTCAAATTATTTCATTGGTGTAGTATTGGGATAGAAAGATGAGGAAGGAAATATGTATGCCATTTATTATCTTAGTAAGAATCTTACTCCCACTGAAAAGAATTACACCGCCACTGAAAAATAATTTCTTGTTGTGATTTATGCAATCAATAAATTCGAGACATTACATTACTGTGGTACATGATATTTGTACACACGAGATCATTCAACAATTAAGTATTTAATGAATAAACCAAAGGTTGGAGGAAGAATAATTAGATGGATATTACTTTTGTAAGAATTTGATATCTCCATTATGGACAATCCAGAAAATCTAATGTGGTAACTCGATTTTTTGTCAAGACTAACCACCACAGGGGGAGCAAGATCCATTAATGATAACTTTCTAGATGAACAACTATTTGCAATTTTAGTAAGTACACCATGGTTTACCGATATGGCCAATTATCTTGCAACAGGAAGTTTCTTCCTTTCACTAAGAAACAAATAAAGAAGTTAATTAAAACTAGTGCACAATTCAAATGGTTAAAAGGAATGCTATTTAAATGTGGTCCTGATTTTGTCTTATGCAGGTGTGTAAGAGAGGATGAAATCTTTGACATCCTCAGAGCATGTCATGATGAACCAAGTGGAGGACACTATTTAGTGAAAATAACATCTCATAAGATACTTGACACTGGTTATTATTGGCCATCTTTGTACAAGGATGTGAAGAGATATATCAAGAGGTGTGATCCTTGTCAAAGGATGGGACAACCAACTTTCACCAATGAAATGCCTCTTCAGCCTCAAGTTGTGGTTGAACCATTTGAGAGATGGGGATTGGATTTTGTTGGTCCCTTTAATCCTCCCTCACAAGGGAAGGAATATATTCTTGTGTGTATTGACTATGTAACAAAATGGGCAGAAGTGTAGGCATTGACAAATGCCACTGAGGAAGCAGTTGTTGATTTCTTGTGGAACAAAATTATGATGAAGTTTGGAGCACCAAGGAGCATAGTTTCGAGACCAGGGGACCACAATTCATGTCTAATATGATCCAAGATTTCACAAGGTATTACCAAATAAATCATAGGAAGTCATCTCCTTACCACCCACAGTCAAATGGACAAGCTGAAATAACAAACAAAGAATTGGAAAACATCCTTACCAAAACAATTGAAGCCGAGAGAAAATATTGGGTAAAGAGACTACTGGCTATGCAGGCTCATAATACAACTTGGAAAATTACAATAGGATTTTCACCATATGAATTATTCTATGGGAAAAATCCCTTGTTTCCTAGAGATTTTGAACTTCGACATTAAGGATAATAAAGAAGGTGGAATTGAGTTGAATACAACTCAAAAGAAAGAATCCTTCAACTCAATGAGTTGGATAAATTAAGGTTGGAAGCACTTTGCAGACAGAGATAATTCAAAAGCAAAGGAAGCAATGACATGACACACATATCAAGAAAAGGTAATTCAAAAAAGGAGATTGGGAATTTCGTTTGATTCTAAGTACCAATAGTTCAAGGAAAATTGAGAACCGATAGTTGGGACCCTATCGATTGAGAAAATACTTAACAATGGTTCTATTCAGGTTATTTCCCATTGATGGCTGTAGTAGAACACTCTTGGTTAATGGACATAGGCTGAAACTCTATAGGAATCCTCCCACTAAGGATGAATTCTTGAGGAAGATTGAAGCAGACAAAGAATTTGATCATATGGAAGAACCCAGTTCTTCCAAAATGATCAAATAACTAGATGATAGATCCATAATAAAGGGAAGAAGATGAAAACTAGCAAATGGCATTTTATCCCCCAAAATAATAATAAAAATAAAATAATAATAATAATTTTTTTTTATCTCAAAGGTCAATTGAAAACCAAAGAAATGGCTTAACCTCTTTTTAGCTAGTTCAAATAAGGGAATTCTTTTAAATTCCAACTTTCTTATCTAATCATGTTTTGTTCCACTTTTAGGAATGATGAGTCATCATAGCAAAAAAGTATTACATCATCGAGGATGGTAATTATGTCTTTTAACTTATTTAGGGTTGATTAAATGTTTGCGTGTGTGATTTGACTTAATTTAAAAAGTGGGTATGATGAGTCATTTATTTATACATTATGATTACAAGTGTGTAATCATGAAGTTGATTTGATGGAATAAGTGGAGGCATGGTTATCATTAGTAATTATTATTGCAAAAATCAAGAGAAATAAGTTGCGAGATATTTTGGGGAAGGAGCATAGGATTAATTTTATGTTCTATAGCAAAGAACAAAGAATTTGAGTTCCGCAACTAAGAATTGAGGTTCCACAAACTAAGAACAGAGGTTCTCAGAGCCAAATTTGTCGGGCTTTGTAGCTAAGAAAAAGGGTCTACAACCAATTCACACAAAATCAAAAGAGACAGAACTCAAGCTGATATGGGGATTACGAAGAAATCATAACCAGAGGATGATTCCCAGCTACTCGCAAATGAAGAAGTGGCATCCATATTTGAGCATGCAGGATGGCTAGAGTTCCTGAAGAAATTTTCAAGGCATAATGACGAATTGGTAAAAGAATTCATCATAAACCTAGAACAGTCTAGAATAAAGGTGAGAAATATCTTTATTCCTTTTTCTGTAAATACTGTAAGTAATGTGTCTAGAGTGCCAATTGTGCATGTCCCATAACTTGCCAAGGGGAATTTGAAAGAACTAGTTGAATTCTTACTACAAGAAGGAGAAACTAAATCCCTATACATCTACAATACAAAGAAAATCATAAAAGTGGTTAGAAGGGCCAATTTTCACAAACCCTTTGACAGGGTAGCATTTTGTGTAGTGAAATACTTAACCTGTGATGGTCAGTTTGGGTCTATGGGAAAAGAAGTCCTAAAAATGCTCATATATCTAAAGTATGGAGCCATAAAACCTAAGTACATAATAAACCTTCTAGGGTTTCTTTTTTATTCTATCCATACCATGGCTCAAAGGTATTCCTGGGGTGTTGGGACAATTAGGCATCACAGTCTAATTCATTTAATATGCCAACACCATTTTTTGTCAAAGAAGAATGGAGAAGAAATTTGGGACAAGTTTCTTGGCAAGTTCAAGAAAAACCCTAATATTATCAGAAGGACAATTCCAGCCCCATTCTCTCCTTCAACTAATCTAGAAATTGATGCCCCTGTAGAAGGACAAAGGGAAATGGAAAGAGAAAATATACCAAAAAGAAGAAGGTCAATGAGGAAGATAAAAAAGTAGAGCCTTCTGTACCTGTGAAGAAAATTCCTTCTTCTGTAGCAGCTTCAGGGGAGCTAATATTTGTCTCTGACGGTTATAGCTCACCCATGCAAGAGAAAGAAATAATAGTAAGAAGAAGCTATAGAAGGAAATCCATTGCTGGGCATGATGAACTTCCCCAGAGAAGAAAAAATCATAAGAAGTCAAAGGAAACCCCAGAGGGAAGAAGTGAGCAAGAAAGGATGGAAAAGGAAGCTGCTAATATTTTGGGCAGCATGGCCATGATTCCTCCCGAGCCAAGTCAAGATGAAATGGATAGAGGAGAAGAAAGATTTGAAGAGTAGGATTTTTAGGAATTTTCTAAACCATCAGTAGTGCCACATGAAGAAGAAGAGTTGGTATCCTGGAGAAGAAAAGTAAAATTTCCTTTGATAGAGGAAGAATGCCCAACTCCTCAAGTAATTCAGAGGAAGAAGAAAGACAACAAGTTAGACATGCTCTGTTCTTGTCTATAACAGAGCTCATTATCGTGAGAAAAGGATGAGGAATTGGATTTCCTCAAATTTAAGTTAGAAAAAGGGAAATTCTCATTGATGAACTAACAACTCACCAGCCAGGGATCGAGGAATTATCAAACCAAGAAGCAAATGATAGAAAAAGAGGAAGAAATTCGAGACTTCCGAGAAAATAGAGTGTTGTGTTCATAGCCTTTGCACAGACTGAGTTGACCTATTTTCCACTCAAAAAGCTATGGAATGATACTTGTAGGGAGCTCAGAGAAGCCAAAACCTCAAATAAAGAATTGAAGACCAAGATGGAAGAAGAGATGAAGGCAAGAAAAGAATGGGAAGAAAATTTTTATAAGGAGGAAGGAAATAAATATAAATGTCTTGCCAAAATTCATATGGTCTGTATTATGAGTGAGAAATTGCTTTCCTGTAGGAGGCCCTCTCCTGCATATAGTGTGTTTTTAGAAGAGCAGTTCATTCGCTAGCAGCTTATCAAGAATTACATGTGGGCTTCCACATGAACTAAAAGATGAATCTGAATTCATGGCAGCTTACTCTCTCTTTAGCCCCGAGTAGAAAAATATGTCAGTGTGAATTTTATCTTTGCAATTTTATGCTAGAGAAAAACACAATATTTATGATCAATTTGTATGTAGGGGAGAGCTAGCTCAATGCATTTTTCTCATTCTACAAAACTAAATTACATGGAAGGAAAGGGGATCTGAATTTTTATTGAAAGCTAGCTCAATAGGTCTCTATATGAGAGCTCATTATGGTAAACCCTTTTCTTTCCTCACACATTTTAGAACTCATGCCTTTGATATGAGATTCAAGATGCCTTCACCTCCTATGAGGAGGAAAAATTTGAAGATATTTATGAAGGATGCTCAAAGAGGTGGGAAATCCTTATTGTTTCTTTGAAAAGAAGGGAAGTAATTTCCCCTACAAATCTGATTTGGAGTTTAGAAAGGGAAAAAGAATTATGCACAATAATTCCCCAAGTCAATGAAACCTATGGGAAAATATGGATGGGAATGTGAACAAGGCCCCCTCTACTTCTCACCCCCATGTCTCCTTGGAAAAATAGAGAACCTCAAGACCCTATTGAATTTGAAAAGTGGGAGAGGAAAATAGAAGTAGGAGCTGGGTACAGTACATCTAAGCTTAAGCATTGGGAAATCTAGTTTCAACCATTTGATCTGAGCAATCAAATGGAATGCAGAACATATGACCCCACTTTTGAAGAATGAAGTTTGTAAAGGGACTTACAAATAAGTAAGTTTGGGGGAAATGATGAGGCCAGAATATGTTTGATTAATGTATAATATATGATTTCATCTTACTCTCCTTTTTATTAAGTTTGATTTCATTGTGTGACTTTTAGTAAACCTGATATGAGTTAGGATGTAATTGTCTATCTTTTGATTGATTGTGATTCTAATGTTTAAAAGATCTGAAATTCTTGACATAGTTTGTTTTTGAATTCAATTTTGTAATAAATCAGGTCTACTCAGTCGAGGAAATGAAGTGGGTGGTGTTTAGTATGTTTTTGATAGCATCTATTCCTACACAACTTAGTTCTGGAACTTCCAAGCTAGTTCTAGAACTCCATCACACAGTCATCATCTAGTTTCAAAACTTTCGGACTTAGTTCTGGAACTCCAGTATTTAGTTCCGTGAATTTTTGGACTTAGTTCCGAACTCTTGGGGATAGCTCCGAACTCTCATGGTTTTGAGCCTTAACAAATTCCTATGGTTCTATAACTTCTCCAAAGTTCCGAACCAATGGGAGTTATCTATTCTAACCACATCCGAAGATTTTTCATCTACAAACCTTTCAATCAGGAAAGGATGAGAGGATTTCTAAACACAAATTTGGGGAGAGTTGTTTACAACTATCTCGATCAACCATAATACAAATCAGCATCTATTCTCGCATGATTCGATTTCATCGACTCGATTGAGATAGTGTGATTGTAAAATGTATATAAAAGTAGACCTACAAGAGATATATATATATATATATATATATATATATATAGATATATAGAATCTGATAGGAGATAGAAATAGAACAAAGAAGAGAAATAGACTAAGTACTCAGATCTAAATACGTTTGTAATTCCGAATGTTTTATCAATAAAATAGCCATTCTTATTTGAGAGAATTCTAAGTTGTTAAATCTCGATTTGAGGAGCAAGGGTTAAATCCCGATTTGAGGAGCAAGGGCCCACTCCCCAAGGACCGTAATATTCGTTTATTTGGTATTTATATTTCTTTAGCAAATAGCTTAGATATGTTAATTATATATTGTTTTAATTCTTTCAGCTTAAACTCTGTTGTATGCTTGTTCCTACAGTGTTTAGATAGATTCTTATATTTCTTGCAATTGTTTTCAAGCATTCTAAATTGAGTGTGTTTATTTTTAAAAGCAAGTGTGTTTCCATTCTACACAGTGTGTTTCCTTTTAGCAAAGCTTTCAGTGTGTTTACTTTCAGCAAGTTTTCATAGTTTGATTTAAATAAGGTTTTACCAAGAAGTCCTTAAGACATTGAAAAGATCCCCCAGAAAATACAAAAATAACTACAGTCAACTACTAGATCAATGAAATTACTCTTGTTGCATATAGCTTTAGACACACCCTGGTTTGATATGACATCAACAAGAAGTTGATTAAATGAAGGGAATAACGACACCCATCAAATTCCAATCCAATCAAAGTTTTAAAGGATCTGGCCATTACTATAAAAGGGGCCAAGTTCATTGGCGACTTTGAGGTTTTAGCACTTGCGAGAAATGACATCTTCCCAGCTCTACTTGGGCACCCTTGGTGTTATGTTAATGTTGATCTATGGTTCAACAAGGGGTATATAAGTTTTGAGAACAAGGAATAATGAGTTATTATCCCTTTAACAGATGGAAATTTTACGCCTTATGTTGAACCATTAAGTGAGGAAGACTTGGACAAAATATATGTGCGTGTCATTCAGGATTCGGAGGTACTTGAGCCATCTAAGGAAGAAATCCTCTAGTGGGAAGATGCACAATCTATTAGTGATACTACAAGTATTTCTTATGATAATTGGGCACATGACACCTATGAGATGGTTGGGCGTAAAGTAAGAAGCACATTTGCATGGAGGAGAAAACCTCATTGTATTAGGAGGATAGGTAACAATTTTGTACCCTAGTACACTAGAGAAGGAGATCCTACGGTATCCCTTTGTGCCATGGAGGAGCAGTGGACAGATCAAGTGGAGAGAAGAAATATGTTAGTATATAACCTATGTGGGATGGTAACGCACTGGTGGATAGTTCACAGGGATAATCTCATATAATGGAATGAAGTCAAAATTGCTCTAACTCAAATTTTTAGGAGCAATGTGTCTACTCAAATCTACATATGTCATGGTAATAAACCTATTCATGACCACGTTCAGCAAAGTGAGAGACTCGGAGAAAGGAGAAGGAAGCTTTACCACCTCCACTTTGGGTGCATAAACTTTATTCCACTCTGCAAGGTTGTGCACGCGCTTGTTATGTTTATGTAGAATTTCATATGGAGACTATAAATTAACAATACTTGATTGCGGGAATGACCTAGAATTTTGAGTACTTCTCTCTTGAACCTCCGATAAGAGAGGAATTACGGGTTATGGAGCACTTGACTATGGGAGATAGTGAAAATGATGAAAACTCATTTAGGAGTTATTTGGTGATGAAGAACAAGGGCAAAGAGATGAAATTCCTTTGAGGCCTATCCCTAGTGCAGATCTATTTGAAAAATGGGCAATAGACTTTGTGGGTCCTATTTACCTAGTCGCACATAGAACCAAATTGTGCTACATAATCACTTATACAGATTATCTAATGAGGTGGGTAAAAGTAGCACCTACAAAGGATTGTATGATGGCTATAATAGTAAGGTTCTTATGGGAAAATATTCTTGCTAGGTATGGGTGTCCATTGAGTTTGACAAGTGATAGGGGCACACACTTTTTGAATGAGATGATCTAGATATTGTTGGATGAATTTATGGTTGCACACCACAAGAATACACCTTATCACCCTCAAGAAAATTGGATTGTTGAGGATTTCAACAAGATATTGAGCCGAGACCTTGAAATTTTTTTCGATGTTAGACATAAAGATTGGGATGATAAAGTTTTTGTTGTTCTTTGGGTGTATAGAATAACCTATAAGAGGTTGAATAAGGATAAAGCCTTTCGGTTGGTGTTTGACATAGATTCAGCTCTTCCCATGGAATTCATGTTACCTTCTTTGTGTGGGAGGTCTAGCTGATGATAAATCATTAGAAGATAGAATTGACAAGTTAATATAGCTGGATGAGAGGTGCGTCATAACACGTTAGAGTCAAAAGTAGAAAAAGGACAGGTAGAAGCCATGGCATGACAAACACATCGTGGATAAGAAACTTGAGGTTACACGTAGATGGTACTTCTTTATGATTCCAAGTTTATGCGCCATCCATAAAAATTAAGGTGCATTGGTTGGGACCGTATGTTATCACTCACATCCTTGAATTAAACAATTGTAAGTTAGAGGCGCTTGATGGAACACAGTTACCTGGTTACTTCAACGAGAGTAGGTTGAAGCCCTACTAAAAATAATTCTTCTTATTTGTAATAAGGCGGTATTAGCATTTAGTATAGATTTCCCTTATTTATTTCTTTAAATGTATTTATTTTCTCGTCGTTATGCTTTGTCAACTTATTTTGGTGTTTTGTGTAATAAGTGTGTTTGTGTCTGGAAGCTAATTACAATCTAAAGTATGTTTATGTACAGAGGACTACACATACCATTAGTATGGAGGGGTTGTTATTTTTTATTTAACAAAGGGAACACATGATAACATAATATCACAAGTGTTATTCAATAATGGAAAGGAGTTACTAGAAAGAAGATTGATCCTAGAGAAGACCATAGTTGGAAATAAATGAATGAACAATATAACACGAGGTAAGTTGCGGCCATGGAAAATACCAAGGGAAGGCACAATGGTGAGGTAATTTGGCACATGGAAGCCCGTACAAGGAGGTCTACAGACAAAATTTAGGAAGGTGCGCTAGAAGGTTATAGTTGGGGCGCGAAGGTGTACCACGTGGAAGTTGATAAAATGGTTAATTAATGAGATGATTCGTGGTAGGTGAAGAAGCAATAAATGTAATAAATTTTTAAAAATCTATATAAGGACATGATGTGGGTTCATTTTTACCTTTTGAATCACAAGTATTTGTTTGAGATAGTTGTAACCAAGCCAAGCGTAATGTGTTGAGGTGTGGAGAGTCTGCGAAACCAGACATAAAGAGCATCTTTTTGTGTAGAAGTGGCTTACGTTCCCATTGAAGAAGTTAGGGCTCACATTTTTGAACTAGGGCATGAGGGGTTACTCGATAGAGAAGAAAAGTGATATTTTTACCATGGCACCAAAGAAAGAATCATGCATCAGTGCAAAGGAGAAGAAAAAGGTGGAGGTCGAGGCCGAAGTTACTCCCGAGAGATTTTTTTAGAAATGCTATATCTAGAAGGAGTGATCATTAGACAGATTGGGATTTCCATATCCACAAATGAAAAGTAAGTGATTACAACTACCACACCACCAACAACAAGGGAGAGTTGAATGCTTTATTGAATAAGAAGACCAACAAGTGCACAAAGTGGATGACATGCCAATATATGACAATGTTTTGGAGACGTTTCTCAAGAAGGTAGGGGTGTATCAACTATATGAAATCCTATATTTTGGAAAACCAAAAAGTTTATACCAATGGCTTATGAGCAGATTCCATGAGGACTTCTTCTATTTTACTGGATGATGGGTAAGGATCACTGCACCTTTAATTACGACATTGATAGGACTGAAGGGCACATGGACAAAAATTAGTAGTGATATAACAGATAAGGTAGCTGTTATAATGACAAGTAAGGAGTTGGGATAATCCAAAGGTCTCATGTGGAATGGACATCTATGAATTAAGTAAGTACCCAAAGTACGGGTAGATGGTTGTAAGTAAACACCATGTGGCTACATGTTTCCAAGAAGATGTCATAAGGATAATTCTACAATCTAGCAGGATACATAGAAAAACATTTACTAAGGAAGCACACACAGGTGAAAAGATAAGTTTTGGTGCTATCCTCTTATCTCTTATGTTTGTAGAAATTGGAGTTCTTGATGGGCCAAAGAACAAGATTTCAAATACCTCGTGGAGAAGAAGTCCCTCACAGAGAGGTTTGAGAAATACTTGTGTGAAGGAACAATGAGTGGCCCATTAAAAAAAAGGGAAGAACTATGGTATGATTGAATTTGCACAAAATTTGAGGAGGAATGATGTACTCCTAAGGAGTTACCATCGGTATTAGGTAAGGTAGTACAATTTGTGTACCAAGATTTTTACATTGAGTGTTTTACAATGAAGGATGGGACATGGAGTCCCTGGTGTAAACTACCCTATGCCTTTATAGCTCTCTATTTCCGTGCCTTAGTACACATGTTTAATGATGCATGCCGATTGAGATTTAATGTGGACAAGGTAGATTGTGACCACCGTACTCTCGAAAAAACTTATGTTTATTCGAAGCCGATCTGCCTAAGTTAAGAGGCTCATTTTAGATGTTATAAACATGAAGCCAGTCATTTTTTCTATTGGGGACAATGGATCCATGCTTTTCT
Organism: Taxus wallichiana var. yunnanensis; assembly: GCA_018340775.1. Taxonomy (NCBI): domain Eukaryota; kingdom Viridiplantae; phylum Streptophyta; class Pinopsida; order Cupressales; family Taxaceae; genus Taxus; species Taxus wallichiana. The sequence continues at coordinate 361,738,831 of CM031235.1, read as the reverse complement.
ATCTCCACTTAATCCTAGGTTGGAAAATAATAAGTATGTGGAGAATGAGTGCATCTACCAGTGGTCACCTAAGGGAAACCACATAGTTGAAAATGTGGTAGCTCTAAAGCCTACCATGGCCATAGAGATAGAGGAAGAAGAAGAAAAAAAGGATAGTGGAGGCTTGGATCATAGAGGCTAGAGACATCCCATAGACAAAGTGGAGAGTGAGCATGTAGATACTCCCCCATAAGAGAAAGGAGGATAGGAAGACTTGAATGTGGATATAGTCCATGAGGAGTACCGGTCCTAAGAAGGTGTTCAAAATAACCCGTAACCAAGGTGCATGAACATCACAACATTTTTGAAGGTCACCTCAACTCTCCCCTTAGAAAGAAGCATTGAAGAAAAAGAGAATAAGAAAGTTACTGACTTAATGAGGAAGTGAAGGAGTCCGAAGAGAGATTGTGCAGTACCTCGGTCCACCTTTGAAGATGTGGAGGAAACCCGTGATGAAGAAATGAGAGATGAATAGGAAGGGGTGAAAGAGGAAAAATAAACTATGTAAGAGAAGCCCAAGTGTGCCCATCATAACTCGTGGGAGAAGGGCCAACTTTAGACTTGGCACCCGTGCTCCAAAGCGGCCAAGAAAAAAAAGAGAAATATAAAATGAAGAGTATGTTGTCCCTAGTATGGGCTATGTTGAGGACATAAGAAAAATCATCTGTGCCCGGTTTGAGATTATTGTGGCCTTAAGGAGTTATATGGGTGGCAATTGATGGATCTAGATATGTCCACTACATGCACAAAGAAGCAGTTATCCTAGTCCATGCAAACTCATATGGACGAACCATATTTTGATGTGTGTGAGGAGTCCTATGTCTCGTGAAGAGTGAAGAAGGCACCCCAAAGCAGGCACATGATGATAAATCCTACTTTAATGTCTGATGAGTAGGTCAAAAATGCCTTGGTCAAGGTATCTGCTAAGGTGGTGGAGAGAAATGTTAATAAGGTTGCCACCATTTGAGCACTGATGGAGGATAAAAAAGATAAAAATGCATAGATAGTGCACCTAAAGGAAGAGAAGGAACGAGAATAGGAAAATAATGAGGCTTTCATTGGCATGGCTGAGGAGATTGGTGATCACATTCTAAAAGCAAGGCCTCATCTAAAACCTAAGGTACTTGAAAAGTTTCCTTCTACTATGCATTATGTGCACACTTTGGTTTATTTGGTGTTAGAGGAGGAACCAATTCGAATGTCCACACCAAAATATGTTGAACAAGAAGTAGAGAGAGTGTGGGCCTCTATGCTTAGAAAAATTTCAACTTATGAGGTGTTGTTACAAACTTTAAAGGATGAGTCAAGAAAGCAGACCAAGTTCTCAATTTGTGTATGGGAAAAAAAGTAGTAATAAGGACCATAACTCTTGTAGAAGATAATGAAGTTCTTGCATCAATGAAAGATGGGACATTCGGGAGCGCGAGATAAATTGGCACTAGTGAAACAAAAGTGCAAAGCCCTCGCAGCAGCCTAGGATCTAGATAAGGAGAGGATAGATGAGATTAGGAAGCTTATATCACAGAATATGGATCTTCTAGAAGGAATGATGTCAGGTATGGAAAATGTTGTCCAAGTGCTACAAAATGAGAAAGAAAAGATAACTCAGGATGAACTAGATGTTATAGCCATAGACATTCTAGAGAAAACAAGGACTGCGTTAAGTAATTAGTAGACATTGGAAGCTGAAATCAAAACTTAGTATCCAGAGTTGATCCTCCCAGTTGAAGAAGAGGGTGCTGCAGAGTGAAGGTTCATTCTTTTGTATAGTGATTCTTTAATTCTTTCATCACTTATTCTTTATTATTTGGGAACATTAGAAAGAATTCCCATTGTTGAGACAACAATGTACTTTAGTGTGGGGTAATGTTGAGCAAACAAAATATTGTTCTAAGAGGAAGGTGCACAAAAGATACATGCACAGAAAAAGGAACATTTGAAGGCACGGAAGATAGGTGTGGAAACGTGCACCAAAACAATTTGGCTCGTGGACTTGGCAATTTTTATGGATAAGGGATATTTTTGGAGCTAGTTTGTGGAGCACACATAGGGATAAAGACTTGCGCTACATACAATGTTATTTTTGGAACAAGTAGCTGATAAGCACCATGCATGGTTTGATATAATAATAGGATCACTTCTTCCAGTTAACTATAGGATATCTATTATTAGAACAATTGCATGTATGCATGCTATCATTGTAAAGGTGCATGGTTATTATCAGCATCCAAACTATTTTGAGAAGTGCACAGGCGGTGAAGGGAAAGTCCCCACCTCTATAAATACATATTGAACTCGTAGTTAAAGGATATTGGATTATTATAGAGTTATGTTGTTGAATCTGATGCGTGCATGACTTATGGATATACCGTAAATGTAATAAGCTTATGTGTTTTATAGTTTTTAATGTAATGGATAATATTGGTTGGGTAAGGGTGTTAAACGTAATTGAATCTGGTTTATGTATGGTTTATCTTACTATAGTTATTACTTGATTCATGATTCTCTAATATCTATATTTGGATTATGCATTATGGAATTTTTATGCTTAATTATGGATATGAATATGTTTTATCACCATCATACTAACATCCCGCACAAGCAACTCTAAAGAGGGGCTGGCACCTTTGTGTGCTTCGGTGAGCACTCGGCTTAGGTTAGGTGATGTACCAAAGGTGTGCTCAGGTTTTTCATAGTAGATTCTAGTTTTCATCAAATAATTTGATTTAATTATGCTTTTTGATTTTCTCGGTCTTGTATCTTGCTAGTTTAGTTTGATAAATTTTTCATTATGAACTTTCCCGCTGGTCTCTGTGAGTTTTAAGTATGTTTAAGCTCCGGTCCTTTGTGGTCTTAATTTTAGAAATTCCTTTATTATATATCTTTTAGTTATATGGCCCTTGGATCCTTTCCATTATTACTAATAAAAAGATAGTTTTGTAGCATAATAATGTTTTAATTTTTTTAAGAGCATTATCAAGTTCATAGGATTACTATCTTCAAAGGTGAAAGTTTGAATAACATCATATTGTAGTTATCCCCAATCACTCGTTTATCTTATTATTTCTTAGTGAACATGCCATTATTTTTTTATTGGTGTCAATGTTTCTCAAAATATATGGATCCACCATTTTGGATCTATCTCCTAAATTTTCCAAGTTTCAATACATTCCTAGATATTTTTTTCTAGGAATTCTTCCACACAATACTTTGGAAATTTCTTAGTAGTCTTATCATCTAGTGAAAATATTGATTTGTAGAATTCCTATAACTTCTTCCCAAGTTAACATCTTATGTTTATGCACATCCCACCATGATGCATCTATCTCTTTTAATACATAATCTGATACACTTACTCTTAACTATTTATGAGGTACATATTTTTGTAATTCTACCAAGAATGTATGTAGGTTTGAAGTTCCAAAGTATTGTATAGTACATTTTTCTATAGCCTGTACCATCCTCATTGGTCTTAACTTGTGTTCCATTCTCATTCAATGATTCAAATTTGCATCTAAGTCACCACCAACTAAGCATTCCACTTCCCATGGAATATGAATTTATCCATTTGAATCTATGTAGTCTTGATCACACAAAGTTATAGAGATTTGATATCTCTGATATAGTTGGGGACCAAATATCATGACTTGGTTCTTATCCTATGAATGGGTTCTTAGTGCCGATTTGAATTAGATTTGACTATTCCGGGATTTTTATTTTCTTGTTTGTGGCATGCATCATAGAATAGAATCCTTTTCCCGGTGTCCCACCTTAAACCAAATTTCAACATCATGCACATATGGAGATAATGGTTCTTTAGGGATGGTATATGGTTTATGTTTAGTTCTATTCATAGGAATTATAATAATAGATTCATCCGATGTGCTTCCATTTGACTAGTAATCGTGTTGATTTTTATATTACCATCATATGCCCATTTTTCCCAATCAATACTAGATACTTTGTTTCATTTATTTTCATGTCTATGACTTCAAAATATTCTTTCAAACATAAGTCCGATACATTTATTTCAATGTCTTCTAGTCGACTAATTGGGTCTACTCTTTCATAGTATATGAGGCCGAGACCTACATGAATATATGTCAAAGCGAGCTCCCATTGTTTCCCGATTTGATATTGGCATCATATTTGTAGTGCTCCCAAAATCAAACACTTCGCATCTTATTTTTAGTCCCCAAAATTTACATTTATCTCGAGTTTCCAAATCACATGGCTTTTTCATTAATACATACCAAATCGGTCTGTTTACTTGTGTGTCTTTATCGATACACTTTCTAGTAGAGTTATGAGAATATTGTATATGTTTTGTGAGATATCTCCATTGCACAATATGTTCACTATGTTTAGGAAATACTATAAAACTGAAACTACTCGTTCGTATTTTAGTAGTGACAATCATTTTTCCACAAATTTGGACTTCTACTACACTTTGGTATTTTACATATCACCCTCACTTGCTCTTAATTGATTAGAGTAACTATTTTATATTTTTCAATAACAATTTTTCCTTTGTTGGGTCGGGATAAGTATCTTTGTCTTCTTGGAACATTTGGGGCTCCATAGGAATCTCCTTCTACTCCAAGCCTCATTCTTTCCTTTATGCACATATAACTACTTGAATAATACTAGTTTCTCTCTTGTCTTCTTGTATTAATTATTTTGAAATTGTGTAGTTATTTTTATTCTTTGTTTCGTAATATGGAATAGTCTTCTGTATTATGTTGCTCTTAAACCCTATAATAAGCGTAGTAAATGTCTAATTTAGGATTTGAAGGAAAATTTCATGCAATGTGAATCAATTCTTTGCAAAGGTAAAAGATCACTGGCTATCATTGGGGTTTGGGTCTTATCCTCCTTTACTTTGGTATCCACCCTCATCTCCTCCTTTATATGCTCTCAATGGTACATTCCCATTTTGTTTCTAAACCTTTATATCCTCTCGTATTGTGCTTGTGGTGAAGGCATGTTCCACCCAAGTGATTGTTCTATCCAAGTGATTTTTGCCGAAAATGGAGAACCCATCCCATATTATTTTATAGATATGGTGGTGCACAACTTGGATTTTCTTGAGGATATTACATGATCCATTATGGATTTATTTATGGTGAGGATGGAACCTATGGTGCGGCTGGATTTGGTGATGTGTCCATTTCCCTCTCTGCGAAAACATTTAGGCCCTTGGGTATCATTTAAGCTTATACCATAAAAACATTTGTAGTAATTTCCTCTTTTACATCCATCAACACTCGATAGTATTTTGTCTCGAGTCATGGATTTACAAAAATAACATACCACATTCTACGGTTGTCTTACATAATTTTGTAACAAAGGATAGTTGTTAAATGCATGTTAAAAACATTTACACACCTCGTAAAAGTTGTTTCACCTCAAATTTTCATATTGTGGCAGTCATTCTTATGATTTCCTTCTTCTCTTTAATATGTGCACCATATGCTTTGAGCCTAAGGTTATTTCCTTCTTGTAATTACTCTAACCTTCACATTACTGCATCAAGATTTTCTTCTATTTTTAACACAAGATTACTACTATCCCCATAGTTCTCAATTTTTCCATTGTAATAGTTTCTTCAATGGATTCTATTTTGGTTGAAAATTTTATTGGCTTAATCACAAAATAGATTTTACTATGTAACCCCCTACTAACTAGTAAAATTTATTTGACACATGAAAACTGAAAATTTCTTTATTTATGACATCTAAGAATATGAGATCATATTTTGTGACTATTTATCCTGGTCTTTATTTTATTTCTTTTAGATCTTGAATTTTCTCTCAAACACATTTTTTCTTTTAAATTCTTGAATTAATGCATTGCGAGACATCCTAAAAATTCTTCAAACTTAATTATCTTGAGAAAATGAATTCTAAGAATCTTCCTTTTGTTTTCCTATTAGTTCACATTTCTTAGTATTATTATTTGTGACTCCTTTTGCACCCCATTGCATGCCATAGGTCAAAAATATTATTCAAGATTGGTAATTTTGTCATACGACTATAGAATTGTAAATGGATTGGAGAAATGAGCCATTATGCCTCCTAGTCCCAACTGATTTCCTATTTGAATTTGCGCAACTTGAAAGCTCAAATTTTATCTTTAATTTAAATACATTTTAGATTACGAATTTTTTAATATAATACTTTTACTAGCCATGCTAGCTTAAGGTTTTTCTTCTTCGATTCTTTAGACTCGAAAACTCGGCCCTATATTTTGGGCTAATAGAACTATTGTTACTATCTTCTGCCCTTCTTTCGTAATTCCCTCTTAATGTAATTCTCCACATTGAAGGATTGTGTAATGAAAACTCTACTTCTCTTGTGGCTTCTCCTTTACTGATTTCTTCTACTCTCTATTTTATTATTGATGATGTTTCATATTTTTTTCCAATCTTCTTCTCACTTCTAATAAAAATTGAATTGTTCTATGTCTTTTAAGAAATCCCAAGTGATTAATTATCTATCAATATCTAGGGACATATATCCTAGAAGAGGGGTATAATCATCTTCTATAGGCCTCCGAGGGTCATGTTGTATTCTTTCTTCATATTGTATGCTTGATTGATTCTTGCAATACCAAGTTTTCCATGATGGTTTCTCTAGGTTCAACATCCACTGCTTGTTAAATCTACTCATATATAGGTCTAATAAGCTATCCTTTGTTTCTTTTTATTTTTCCTTGTTTTGTCCTTCAATTTCCATTTCTAGCTCCTCAATTTCTCTCTAGTTTCCTCTTCAGGTCCATGCTTCATTATACACCCTCTCGATCAATTTAGCTCCTTACTTTCTTTCTTCCCTCAATCTCTAAAGGTATATTTATACCCCCTTCTTATTAAACTACTCCTACTTTACTCCTATACGTAGTTGGTTTTTATTTCCTAGAATTATTTCCACTTCCCCTATAATAACACTTATTTCACTAAATCGGGACTTATTCCAGTCCAAACAACATAAAAAAATATAGCCAATATTGGAATCCAAAACTACTTGTTTTGGATTCCAAAATGTTAAATATTGGAATTATCTAGACTCCAAATTGCACATATTGGATTCCAATATCACATATATTGGAATCCAAAATCACATATATTGGAATTTACTACACTCCAAAGTCCCATATATTAGAATCCAAAAAGTCAAATATTGGAATCCATTATACGGGCTAGCGTCTGCTAGGCATTGTCTATGCTTTGGACTAAATAGAACATGTATATGTTTTATACGGGCTAGAACCGCTAGGCATTATTTATGATTTGTTATGTACAAAACATGTTTTTATTTTAAAAGGGCTAGCGACCACCAACCATTATTTATGCTTTGTTATATAAAGAAAATTTTATGTTTTAAATAGGCTAACGATTGCTAAGCATTATTTATGCTTTGTTATATACAGAACATGTTTCTATTTTATATGGTCTAGCGGACGCTAGGCATTATTTATGACATGTTATGTACATAATTTTTTTATTTTTATACGGGATAGAAAACATATTTTTTTCCTTCAATGGTTGCAACAAAGGCCACAATGTGGTGTTAAATTTGACGCCCATTTAGATGTTTCTTTATTGTTTTTATCCTTAAAATAGTTGCAAATATTTGAAATAACCATCACATATGACTTGCATATTATAGATGTGACCGTCAATTTTTTAGAGATTTATTTATATATTAATTATATTAAAAAATATTTAAAACAATTAAGTATATACAATATAATTTTATATTTATTTTATGAACAATGTAAAAATACTATTTTACAATTTTTCAAGGAAAATTTTATGATAATTCACCGCATAACTTATTCAATCATACTTTGTCATCTTATAATCAGTAAAAATATAAATCCTACCAACTTATATTTCGACAATCTCATCATAATATAATAGAGTTACACGGTACTTTCATAATAACATATGTATGTATTTATTATTGACAATGTTAAGTAGTACCATCATAACAACATTATGAAAAGATAAATAGTTATTTAACATTTTCTTGCTCCAATTATTTGATGCCCTCTACCACATTTAATCCTTGAGACATTATTTTTTATTTTTTTGTACAAATCGGCCATCAACCATTCATCTTTTGTAAAATATTTGCGTCTACTTTTCATCCCCAAGATAAAATTTTCAGGAGGGTTTCCCTTTGTACCTAATGTAATACACAAAGTGTTTTTAGATTTGTATGAGAAATCGTTTCTACTCCAAACCTTTTCAAGGTATCTTATTGATATTCCCTTGACTATATTGCAATGTTCCTTTCCCAAGTGAGTCTTGGATTCAATATGGTTGATATTTTTTATTGAAGCCCGTTGATATCTTTTTAACATCAAAGAGAAATGAGATTTTCGACCTAGAATCCTAGTTCACAGTATGGTGATAATAATTTTATAAATTCTGATAGGCCACCTTGTAGGTTGACAACTTTCATACCAAACTTGAATGACATCTTCCTATTGTATGTTTTGTTTATCCCATATAGCAGGTCCTCCATATCCAAAATAAGTAAATAAATCTTATCGCTACCTATAGGGAAGTAAACAAATTTTATTTTTGCCACCGCATATAAATTACAACCAATTGAAATAAACAACATTTTAGCTTACGACTAATCGTTACCGATTGAGATTACGGCTTGGATTACATCACCTTTACACGATACTGGATCCATTGATGCAATATTTATTTCAAATAAACAATCATAAATTCATAATCTATTTCTTGCTTTAAAAATGTGAGCATAATGTATTTGAAATAAACATTAATCAATTTCATGTTGTAACAAATGAAAGCTTAAATGGATAAACATAGTGGTTTCTATGGTGATATGGTAAGTACAATATCAATTATTCTCTGTCTTATAATTCAAATTTAGTAGTCATTAGGCTATGCTTATATTCATCAAACCACCCATTGGCGGAAAACATTCCTCAATTATTGATGAGGATTTGTGACCACTAGGCTATGTCATCATTGGGCAAACTACACTTAGCTTGACAACCTTTAATGAGGCTAGCCAAGACCTAATTTACATATGTATGAGCTGGATCAAGCCGTATGTAGTTCTGTTTATGATGATGTTAATGCTAAAACAATTTTAATTCAATGTAAATAGTTAGTATGCAGTAGTGAATCAGTGAAACACTGTAGACAATATGCAGTTGTAAATCAACAAGATATTGATGAATGTAAGGTTTTTTAGTCAAACCATTACTGTATTGAACGTGGATGCATAAAGTCCGCTAAGCTCTATATATTTCATTTTCATTTTTTATCGTAGCTTACAAATGGATTTATTTAAACTTTTTCTTTGACCCTATGCCAAACATATAAACTAATTTTTGTTAGTTATCATTTCCTATAAATTTGTGGCCCTTATAAATAATTTTGTTGTAAAATACACAAGGATATCATATTAGGTTGTGAGCGTTTATTCATGCTAGATACCTCCGTGCCCTCCATAATTACGTTTTCCAGTTGTTGGTTGTTAGAATAATAATTTATTGTCTTATAAATTTGTGGGGCTTATTAGCGGTTTTGTTTGTAAATTCACATGATCAACATACCTGTATCTAATGGTGTATTCATGTTTGATGTGCCCGCGTCCTCCACATCTAACATCTGAATTATAAAAAACATAAGTTTGTTAAAAAGTTTGATAAACCATGGCAATTGAAGATATAGCTCATTAAACATATTTATAAAATGATTGAAAGTAAATCACCATGTTGAATTGGTTGTGTAGTGTCACAATGAAACGATTGTACATCATCTTTTATAGCTTTTTGGTTGTCTGCATAAACAATAATTATATAAGTAGCATATTTAGGTTAAAAGCCATTAAACAAAATCACTTGTTGAATTTTTTTTTAGAGACGAACCTTTCTTCATATTAGAATAGTAATGTTTTAAAAACATTGTTTGACTATGTGTCTCAAAAATAAAAACAACAGATAGTTTGGAATCCATCAATGCATGAAGTGCGACACTTATCATCATTTGTAAAGCACTAGTACTAGCAAATTTTCGGAACAACATCGAGTGAACATCTCAGCCCAAAATTCATATGATCTTTCATAAAGAAAAGGTTGAGTGTTTCCTTGTAGGCCAATTTCTCTTGCGCTTACTAATTTTTATGGTAGTTTCGTATCCAATCCATAGTGACGTATTCTCTATAATCATCTTTATTTTCATGGTTGTGCACACAAGATATTGTGTACATAAGACACAAGCTTTTGAATATCATGTTGTTTTCATAGTTTCTATAAGATCCATCTAGAATTGATACTCCAATGCCTTTTACCTTTTCCATGTATCTTTATGTTGTGCACTTAACATTTTGAATAAAAATTAGTATTCAAAAATAATAATACAATCTAACACACTAGTTCCAATAATTGCTAGAAGCTCCATTATGACATCAGAAGAAATATCACTTTGGCCAAATTACAAAAATCAGCGATCAAACATTCATCATTGAAAGGATTGGTCGAAGGAATAGCTAATAAAGTTGATGGAAGATGGAATGGATATGCAAATTTACAAGAAAATTTTTCTGTGACTTCCATCATTGTTGGTATATTTCCTTCTAGTGACATCACATAGTGTTCTAATATCTTTTTTCAAATTGCGATGAGAATAAATTCTTCCACCTCATGATATTTTTTCCTTTTTTCCATTTTTTCCCCTATATGGGAATCAAACTTTATTTTTCCATTTCTCTCTTCACCCAACAAAGATGAGAGAACTAGCAAGAGTGTGATTCACGCAATTTAAATTTTATTCTCCGAAAGTAATAATCAAATGTCTTTGCTATTACACTAGCCTCAAAATACCTAGTTGATTTAGTATTCCTTTTCAACCCATGCAATTTTGATTTAGATGGGTCTATCTCCAATTTAGTCAAATATGTTTGCCTCAACATAGTAAATAACTTGGCATGTTTTGAAGGTGAAAGAAAACCTTTTCTATGCAAGAAATGAAAAACAGAAAGATGTTTTCTCATTTATATAAATTTTGTTAGAATCTATTAGAATCCCCAAATTCCAACCATATTTTGAATAGGAATATGGTCCATTGTTTATGGAGGCATGCATTTCCCATTTCCTGAACAAAGAAATATCCAACTCCATATCCAGAATAAGACACTTATTGTTTTCAAAGTCAAAGTGTTCCACCTGGACACACAGTGTCCCCAAATCAATAACTTCTGATGATAGAACAATACCAACTTCCTCGTGATTTTCATCTATAACAAAAACAACCACAAGTTGGCATGGTAGTTTTCAAGGGAGTTAATTTCCACAAACCATTCCTTATCTCTTTTCTTCCAAAAATATCACCTGTGATGAATGGAATTGTTTTGAATGGAGCGCGAACAATGGAAGACATTTTACCTATATTTAGAGTAAAATACATTAATAATTTGGTCATTTTCGAACTTTAAAGTGTTTTTCTCGCATTGTCTGTTAAGGAATTTAAATACTACCCTAGTGGACACCAACCTCTAGAGTTCTTTACTATGTATCATAATAGAGTAATTAACTTAATGGTTAGTGACTGCTAGGCTTTGATAGGACATCTTATGTATCATTCAACTAGTTATAGTAATTCATATTTTGTGGATAAAATCAATAATAATAGAATTTTTCTAAAATTCTGAAATCAAATTATGATGCATTGAAAGATACAAAACCATTTGCACCTTTTGAAAGTATTACATATGATCCGGAAAAGCTATAACATTATATAGATGGCATGATAGGAACATTAAAAAATACACACTTTAGTGGCAGATAGACTTCTAGTCAACATATAAAAGAACAACCTAAAACATTTTTAAAGCCATTTACACCTATTTCATGATAAACCATAAAGGACATTAAGATGTAATATTTTGTATTTCTAAGAGAGTTTGTGGTAGCTTGGGAGTTTTTGTTTTAAAAGATGATGTGATTTGTGTGTATATCGGTCATACTGTAGGATTAGATGCCTCTAACAAGACTAATGAATATGTTTAAAGGATAACGGTCGAAAGATATGATGTTTGGTATTTTTGAGGAGAGTATTTGAGAAACAAATCACATTAACATAGTTAGTGATAGCTCATAATTTTTGTTATATAAGACTGAAATATATGCATATAGGAAATACTTTATTCATTATGTCTAAATGTCTATAACTACTCTAAGTAGGGTATTTTAAGTGTAACGATTGGTGGGAAATTCCACAACAATTTATCAAAAACAAATGGGAAGGATTACACTTTTCCTAAACGTAAGTATGGACCTCTTCACAATAGCCATTTTCATGGAAACAATGCTCTTTATAAGGTTGTGGTGGGTTATACCTTTTTGATAAAAGATTGATTATTAACAATGTTTTTTGAGTACCACTAAAACAAGGGTCTATTCTCTCTTACTCGATACGTTAGATTTACAATACTAATTGATGAAATTTATTCCAAATTGTTTGAACTTATGTTAACTTATTTATATTGCAGTCTTCTTAGGCTACAAACATTTACTTGTCGATATGTTGTATCCATTGAGGGTAAAAAGAACTAAGAATTTAAAAATAACAATAAAATAATAAATCATGACCTAGCTTAGCGGAAGATAGGGTCCCACCATTTCATCTTGTCATTGTAATCACTGTCTGTACACTTTTGGCTCACTAGTGATTTTCATTGATTATAATTCTATCATATTCGATAGACTATCCATGGTGGAAACAAGTGATACACTACAAATCCTCAATAGGGATCAAGCCATATGTATTTTCCATAAAATATATTGTTTGTAACATATAATTCACAACGTTTCATATAAAAAAATTATTTACCTAACACTTAGTTTCATTACTTATCGAAAGTAATGACACAAAAGATGCTAGTTTCAACAGTTTATTTTATTGAAAATTGTGGTAAAATAATAAATTGTGACCTAGATGAGCAACCATGAGGATCCTACCATTACAGTCATTGTAAACACTATCTGTACAACTTTGGATCGCTAGTGTTTTTCATTGATTATAATTATATCATGTTGGTTGGAATGTATATTGGATCAAGCCTTACATAGTTCCCATAAGGTATATTGTTTGAAACACATAATTCAAATTGGATCTTATGGGAGAAAATTCTTAGCAAATGCTGAGCATTTTTTCCTTATCGAAAGTAATGGCATAGTGGACAGTAGGTTAAACAGTTTAATAATTTGAAAACAATGATAAAATAAAATATCATGCTCTATTTTAGTGTTCGATAGGCTCCCACCATTACTACCAATCATTATGAATACCATATGTATATAAATTTGGGTCACTAATGTGTTTTCATAGATTATGTAGTACTCATAAGACGTATTGTTTGTAACATTTAATTCACATCGGTTCATACGAGAGAAAATTATTAGCGATTGTTAAGCTTTTGTATATATTGGATGGAATGTCATAACGAATGCTAGGATCAACTATTTTTCATTTCAACACTATGTGCACGAATTTTGAATGATAGTGTTATCCATTTATTTTAATTACACCATATTTTCTAGGCTATGTGAGGTGGAGAGAAAGTCTTGGATTACATACCCTCTAAATGGATCGAGACATGTTAAAGTGTTTCCCATAGACTCAAAATTTTCTTATTTTTGAAAATATCCATAAAATAAAAACCCATGGTATATCTTAGCATCCGCTAGCTCCTACCTTTACCTCTAATCAATATAAACACTATCTTTATATTTTGGATCACTAGCCTTAATATGTAGTTCCCATAAGACACATGGTTTTTAACTCATATTTTACATCGTTTACTATCAAATAAAATGCTTAGCAACTGCTAAGCTCCTTTACTTATTGATAGAAACATCATATCATACCCTAGTCACAAAAGTTTCTTATTTTGAAAATAGCCATAAAATAGCAAATCATGGTATAGCTTAGTGGTCGTTAGGCTCCTACCTTTACCTCTTCTCATTTTAAACACTATATTTACGCTTTTATATCCCTGGCCTTGGTATGTAGTTCCAATGAGATATATGGTTTTCAACTCATACTTCACATCATTTCCTATCAAAGAAAATGCTTAGGCCCACTAAGCTCCTTTACTTATTGATAGAAATGGAATATCAGACCCTAGGCTCAAAAGTTTCTTATTTTGAAAGTAGCCATAAAATAATAAATCACGGTTTAGCTTAGCGGTCACTAGGCTCCTACCTTTACCTCTTCTCATTTTAAACACTATTTGTAAAGTTGTGGATTGCTAGGCTTAGTATGTAGTTGCCATAAGATACATGGTTTTCAAGACATATTTCACATCATTTCTTAACAAAGAAAATGCTTAGCGCCTACTATACTCCTTAACTTATTGACAAAAATGGAATATCAAAGCTTAGGCTCAAACATTTCTTATTTTTAAAATAGCCATACAGTAACACTATCCATACAGTCTTGGATCGCTAGTCTTATTATGTATCCCAAATTTCTTATTCGGACTTGCTATGTGGCACATTTTAATTAGATAATTAATTTAAATTAGGGAACACTATATCTAACAATGTAGAAATTGATTTTTATAAAGGATGGAATGTAAATGTTTGTATATTATTCTAATAAACTTCAAAACTATGTTTAGGATTTATTTCTTTTGTTTTCTTATAATATATATTTTTGCTATGCTTGTTTTAATATATGTTGTATAATATATTTGTTATTATGTTTATATTATTATAGGCTATAGACAATGAAAAACAATTAGTTTTTAATTTTTGAACTATGGAAAAATAAAAATAGGGGGAATTCCCCTACATTTTAGGATATTTGAAATTTCATTAGCCCGCCCTTTTTCTTTTAGAGGGGGAAAGTGAAAATTTCAAATTTTCATATCCCTCTCTTGTTCTATTTTTGAAATTTATTTCGTGGAATGTGCTAAACAAATTATTAAATACCGAGATAAATATTGATTAGGGATTCTGATTTTTTGGGTTAATCATAAAATCATGTCTTCAAAATTAAAAAATACGCGTAGGCCGTAGATTGCATGGCTTAGTGTTTGAATCCCGGTTTTTTTCATGTGATTATAATTTTTTTATAGAGAAGGCACATAAAAGAAGAACAAGAAGGATGCACACAAAGGATAGAGACAAAGGAGGATAGGAATAGAGGTTGTGAAAAGAATCACGCAAATTGTTTGATTGAGGTAGCAGATGGAGGTTTCACAGACAACATAAAGCACAAAATAATCCTAGATATTACTAAACCAAGTATTTATAGTAAAGGTGTATCTTTTTATTTTGGGATCTATTAGTTTCTTTGTAGACTAAACCGAATCATCAAGAGAGATGGTCGCAGTAAACCTCTTTTTATTGTGGAATCTCTTACCTATGACCATGTAGACTAAACTCGAATGATCAAGAGAGATGGTCGCAGGTAAACACCATGTGGCTACATGTTTCCAAGAAGATGTCACAAGGAGAAGTCTACAATCTAGCAGGATACATAACAAAAAAATTTACTGAGGAAGCACACACAGGTGAAAATATAAGTTTTGGCACTATCCTCTTATCTCTTGTGTTTGTAGAAATTGGAGTTCTTAATGGGCCAAAGAACAAGATTTGGGAATACCCCGTGGAGAAGAAGAAGTCCTTGCTGAGAGGTTTGTGAAGTACTTGTGTGAAGGAAAAATGAGTTTCCCATTCAAACAAACGACATAACTATGGTATGATTGACTACACATGACATTTGAGGAGGAATGACATATTCCTAAGGAGCTGCTATTAGTAGTAGGTAAGGTAGTACAATTTGCAGTGTACCAACATTTTTGTATTGCATGTTTTGCAATGAAGGATGGGACATGGATTCCCTGGTGTAAAATACCCTAAGCCTTTATATCTCACTATTTCCAGGCCTCAGTACACATGTTTACTAATGCACGTTGATTGAGATTTAATGCGGACAAGGTAGATTGTGACTACCATACTCTCAAAAAAAAGTTATGTTTATCCAGTCGGTCTGCCTACATTGAGAGGATCATTTCAGATGTTATAAACATAAAGCCAGTTAGTTTATCTATTGGGGATAGTGGATCCACACTTTTCTATCTCTAGCTTAATCCTAGGTTGGAAAATAACAAGTATGTGGAGAATGAGTTCATGCTACCAGGGCTGCCTAAGGGAAAACACATAATTGAAAATGTGGCAGCTCCAAAGCCTGCCTCAACCATAGAGATAGAGGAAGAAGAAGAACACAAGGATAGTGGAGGCTTGGATCATAGAGGTTGGAGGCATCCCAAAAACAAAGTGGAGAGTGAGTGCGTAGATACTCCCCATAAGAGCAAGGAGGAGAGGAAGACTTGGACGTGGATACAGTCCATGAGAAGCGCCAATCTAAGAAGGTGTTCAAAATAACCTAGACCCAAGGCGCATGACCATCAAAACCTTTACAAAGGTCACCTCAACTCTCCCCTCAGAAAGAAGCACTAGAGAAAAAGAGAATAAGAAATTATAGCTTAACGAGGAGGTGGAGGAGTTCGAAGAGAGCGCGTCTAGTACCTCGGTCTAGCTTGAAGATGTGAAGGAACCTCAAGATGAAGAAATGAGAGATGAATAGGAAGGGGTGAAAGAGGAAAAAGAAACAATGTAAGAGAAACCTAGCGTGTCCATCACAACTTAGGTAGGAGAAGGTCCAACTTCAGACCTTGGCACCCAGGTTCCTAAGGGGCCAAGAAAAAAAAGAGAAATAAAAAGTGAAGAGTATGTTGTCCCTAGTATGGGCTATGTTGAGGACACAAGAAAAATCATCCGTGCTTAGTTTAAGAATACTATGGTCTTAAGGATTTATATGGGTGGAAACTAATGGATCTAGATATGTCCACGAAATGCACAAGGAAGCAATTATCTTGGTCCATGCAGACTCATATGGACGAACCATATTTTGACTGTGTGTGAGGAGTCTTGTGTCTCACGAAGAGTGAAGAAGGCACCCCAAAGTAGGCACATGACAATAAATCCTACTTTAATGTCTAATGAGCAGGTCAAAAATGTCTTGGTCAAGGTATCTGCTGAGGTGGTGTAGAGAAATGTTGATAAGGCTGCCACCATTTGAGTGCTGATGGAGGATAAAAAGATAAAAATGCAAAGATAGCATGCCTAAAGGAAGAGAAGGAATGAAAACAGAAAAGAATGAGGCTTTCATTGGCATGGCTGAGGAGATTGGTGATCACATTCTGAAAGCAAGGCCTCATTTAGAACCTAAGGTACCTGAAAATTTTCTTTCTACTATTCATTATGTGCACACTTTAGTTTATTTGGTATTAGAGGATGAACCAATTCAAATGTCCACACAAAAATATGTTGAACCAGAAGTAGAGATAGCGTGACCCTCTATGCTTAGAAAAATTTCAACTTATGAGGCATTGCTCCAAACTTTAAAGGATGAGCTGAAGAAAGAAGACCAAGATCTCAATTTGTGTGTAGTAGCAGAAGTGGTAATAAGTACCATAACTCTTGTAGAAGATGATGAAGTTCTTAAAGAAATTAAATATGATACATTCGAGAGTGTAGATAAATTGGCACTAGTGAAAAAAAGCGTGAAGTCCTCGCAGAGCCCAAGATCTAGATAAGGAGAGGATATATGAGATTGGGAAGCTTATAGCACAGAAGATGGATCTTCTAGAAGGAATGATGTCGGTATGGTCAATTTTGTTTGAGTGCTACTGAGAATGAACTAGATGTCATAGCCACAAATATTCCGAGAAAACAAGGACTATGTTGAGTTATTGGTAGACATTGGAAGTTGAAATCAAAACTGAGTATCCAGATTTGATCCTCCTAGTTGAAGAAGAGGGTGTTGTAGAGTGAAGGTTCATTCTTTTATATAGTGATTCTTTAATTCTTTCATCACTTATTTTTTATTATTTGGGAACATTAGAAAGAATTCCCGTGTCGAGATGACAATGTACTTTAGTGTGGGGTAATGTTGAGTAGACAAATTATTGTTCTAAGGGGAAGGTGCACAAAAGATACGCACACGGGAATAAGGCACATTTGAAGGCATAGGAAGATAGGTGTGGAAATGTGCACCAAAACAGTTTGGCTCAGACTTGGCCATTTTTTATGGATAAGGGCTATTTTTGGAGATAGTGTGCGGAGCACACGTAGGGATGAAAACTTGCACTACATGCAATGATATTTTTGGAATGAGTGGCTGATAAGCACCATGCATGGTTTGATATAATAATAGGATCGCTTCTTCCAGTTAACTATAGGATATCTATTATTAGAAAACTTGCATGTATGCATGCTATTGTAAAGGCGTATGGTTATTATCAACATGCGACCTATTTTGAGAAGTTCATAGGCGGTGAAGGGAAAGTCCCCACCTCTATAAATACGTATTGAACTATGTAGTTTAAGGAGACTTGATTATTATAGATTTATGTTGTTGAATCTAATGTGAGCATGACTTATGGATATACCGTATATTGTAATAATTTTCTGTGTTTTATAGTTTTTAATGTAATGGATAATATTGGTTGGATAAGGGTGTTAAATGTAACTAAATCTGGTTTATGTATGGTTAATCTTACTATAGATATTAGTTAATTCATGATTCTCTAATATCTAGATTTGGATTATGCATTGTGGAATTTTATGCTTAATTATGGATTTGAATATGTTTTATCACCATCACACTAACATCCTACACAAGTAACTCTAAAAAGGGGCTTGGTACCTTTTTGTGCTTCGGTGAGCACTCACTTCAGTGCAGGTGATATACCAAAGGCGCCCGGGTTTTCACAAGAGATTCTAGGTTGCATCAAATACTTTGATGTAATTATGCTTTTTCTTCGCTGGTTTTGTATCTTGCTAGTTTAGTTTGAAATTTTTTTCATTATGAACTCTCCTACTAGTCCGTGAGTGTTAAGTTTGTTTAAGCTATGGATCCTTTGTGGTCTTAATTTTAGAAATGCCTTTATTATATATCTTTTAGTTATATGGCCCTTGGATCCTTTCCATTATTACTAATAAAAAGATAGTTTTTAGCATAGTAATGTTTTAATTTTTTAAAAATCATTATCAACCATAGGATTATTATCTTTAAAGGTGAAAGTTTGAATAACATCATATTGTAGTTATCCCCAATCACTCATTTATCTTATTCTTTCTTGGTGAACATGCCATGATTTTTTTATGGTGCCAATGTTTCTCAAAATATATGGATCCACCATTTTGGATCTATCTCCTGAATTTTCCAAGTTTCAATACATTCCTAGATATTTTTTATAGGAATTCTTCCACACAATATTTAGGATATTTCTTAGTAGTCTTGTCATCTAGTGAAAATATTGATCAGTAGCATTCTTGTAACTTGTTCACAAGTTAACATCTTTTTTTATGAACATCCCACCATGATGCATCTATCTCTTTTAATACATAATCTGATACACTTACTCTTAACTATTTATGAGGTACATATATTTGTGATTCTACCAAGAATGTATGTAGGTTTGAAGTTCCAAAGTATTGCATAGTACATTTTTCTTCAGCCTGTACCATCCTCATTGGTCTTACCTTGTGTTCCCTTCTCATCCAATGATTCAAATTTGCATCTAAGTCACCACCAACTAAGCATTCCACTTCCCATGGAATATGAATTTATCCATTTGAATCTATGTAGTCTTGATCACACAAAGTTATAGAGCTTGGATATCTCTCGATATAGTTGGGACTGAATATCATGACTTGGTTCTTATCCTATGAATGGGTTCTTGGTGTGGATTTGAATTAGATTTTACTACTCTAGGGATTTTTATTTTCTTGTTTGTGGCATGCATAGTAGAATAAAATCCTTTTCTTGGTGTCCTACATTAAATCAACTTTGAACATCATGTACATATAGAGATAATGGTTATTTAGGGATGGTATATGGTTTCGTTTAGTTTTGTTCATAGGAATTACAATAATAAATTTATCCACTTCCATTTGATTAGTAACTGTGTTGATTTTTATATTACCATCATATGCCCATTTTTCCCAATCAATCTTGGATAACTCGTTTCATTTATTTTCATGTCTATGAATTAAAATTATTCTTTCAAACATAAGTCTCATACATTTATTTCGATGTCTTCTAGTCAACTAATTGAGTCTACTCTTCCATAGTATATGAGGCCGAGAGCTACATGACTATATGTCAAAGCAGGGAGCTCCCATTGTTTCCCAATTTGATCTTATCATCATATTTGTAGTGCTCCTAAAATCAAAAACTTCACATCTTATTTTTATTCCCCAAAATTTACATTTATTCGAGTTTCCAAATCACATGGATTTTTCATTAATACATACCAAACTGGTCTCTTTACTTATGTGCCTTTATTTGATACACTTTCTAGTAGAATTATGAGAATATTGGATATGTTTTGTGAGATATATCCATTTCACAATACATTCACTATGTTTAGAAAATCCTATAAAACTACAACTACTCCTTCCTATTTTAGTAGTACAATCATTTTTCCACAAATTTGGACTTCTACTACACTTTATTTTACATATCACCCTCAACGCTCTTAATTGATTAGAGTAACTATTTTATATTTTTCAATAACAATTTTTCCTTTGTTGGGTCGGGATAAGTATCTTTGTCTTCTTGGAACATTTGGGGCTCCATAGGAATCTCCTTCTACTCCAAGCCTCATTCTTTCCTTTATGCACATATAACTACTTGAATAATACTAGTTTCTCTTTGTCTTGTATTAATTATTTTGAAATTGTGTAGTTATTTTTATTCTTTGTTTCGTAATATGGAATAGTCTTATGTATTATGTTGCACTTACACCCTATAATAAGCGTAGTAAACATCCCATTTAGGATTTCAAGGAAAATTTTGTGCAATGTGATTCAATTTTTTGCAAAAGGTAAAAGATCATTAATTATCATTTTGGTTTGGGTCTTATCCTCCTTTATCGGTACCCACCCTCATCTCCTCCTTTATATGCTATTTATGGTCTCGATGGTGCATTCCAATTTTGTTTCTAGCATTTATATCCTTTGAATTGTGCTTGTGGTGAAGGCAGTTTCCACCTAAGTGATTGTTGCAGAAAATGGAGAACCCATTCCATATTTTATAGATATGGTGGTGAACAACTTGGATTTTCTTGAGGATATTACACAATCCATTATGGGTTTATTTATGGTGAGGATGGAACCTATGGTGTGGATGGCTTTGGTTATGTATCCATTTCCTCTCTCGCTACAACATTTAGGCCCTTGGGTATCATTTAAGCTTATACCATAAAAACACTTATAGTAATTTCCTCTTTTACATCCATCAACGCTTGATAGTATTTTGTCTTACGAGTCATGGATTTACAAAAATAACATACCACATTCTACAAACTTGTCTTACATAATTTTGTAAAAAGGATAGTTGTTAATCGCATGTCAAAAAAAATTTACACACGTCGTAAAAGTTGTTTTAGTCTCAAATTTTAGTATTGTGGCGAGTCATTCTTATGATGTCCTTCTTCTCTATAATATGTGCATCATACGCCGAGCCTAGGCTTATTTCCTTCTTGGAATTACTCTAACCTTCATATTATTGCATCAAGATTTTCTTCTTATTTTAACACAAGATTACTACTATCCCCATAGTTCTCAATTTTTCCATTGTAATAGTTGCTTCAATGGATTCTATTTTGGTTGAAAATTTTATTGGTGTAATCAAAACTAGATTTCACTACGTAACCCCCTCATAGACTAGAAAACTTTATTTGACACATGAAAATTGAAATTTTCTTTATTCATGACATCTAAGAATATGAGATCATATTTTGTGACTATTTATCCTGGTCTCTATTTTATTTCTTTTAGATCCCGAATTTTCTCTCTAACACATTTTTCTCTTTAAATTCTTGAATTAATGCATTACGACATCCTAAAAATTCTTCAAACTTAATTATCTTGAGAAAATGAATTCTAAGAATCTTCCTTTTGTTTTCCTATTAGTTCACATTTCTTAGTATTATTATTTGTGACTCCTTTTGCACACCCAATTGCATGCCACAGTCAAAAATATTGTTCGGGATTGGTAGTTCCATCACACGACCATATAATTGTAAACGGATTGGATAAGGCTCATAGTCCTAACTAATTTCCCAGAGTTGAATTTGTGTAACTTGAAAGCTCAAATTTTATCTTGAATTTAAATGCATTTTAGGTTACGAATTGTTTAATCTAATACTTTTACTAGCCATGCTAGCTTAAGGTTTTTCTTCTTCGATTCTTTAGACTCGTGAAAAGCTCGGCCCTGTATTTTGGGCTAATAGAACTATTATTACTATCTTCCGCCCTTCTTTTGTAATTCTCTCTTAATGTAATTGTCCACATTGAAGGACTATGTAATGAAAACTCTACTTATCTTGTGGCTTCTCCTATACAAATTTCTACTCTCTATTTTATTATTGATGATGTTTCGTATTTTTTTCCCAATCTTCTTCACATTTCTTATAAAAATTTGAATTGTTCTATATCTTTTAATAAATCCCAAGTGATTAATTATCTATCGCATCTAGGGACATATATCCTAGAATAGGGGTATAATCATCTTCTACAGGCCTCTAAGTGTCATGTTGTATTCTTTCTTCATATTATTGGAATCCAAAACTACTTTTTTGGATTTCAAAATGTTAAATATTGGAATTATCTAGACTCCAAAATTATTGCACACATATATGATTCCAATATCTAGAATCACATATATTGGAATCCAAAATCACATATATTGGAATCCAAAAAGTCAAATATTGGAATCCATTATATGGGCTAGCATCCACTAGGCATTGTCTATGCTTTGGACTAAACAAAACATGTATATGTTTTATACGGCTAGCAAATTGCTAGTCACTAGGCATTATTTATGATTTTTTATGTACAGAACATGTTTCTATTTTAAAAGGGCTAGTGGCTGCACAGACCATTATTTATGCTTTGTTATATAAAGAAAAAATTTATGTTTTAAATGGGCTAACGGCCGTTAAGCATTATTTATGCTTTGTTATATATAAAACATGTTTCAATTTTATATATGTCTAGTGAGATATTAGGCATTATTTATGACATGTTATGTACATAAACATGTTTCCTTTTTATATACGGGATAAAAACATCTTCTTGTTTTCCTTCAATGGTTGCAACAAAGGCCACAACGTGGTGTTAAATTTGACGCTCGTTTAGACGTTTTTTTATTGTTTTTATCCTTAAAATAGTTGTAAAATATTTGAAATAACCATCACATATGACTTACATATTATAGATGTGACCATCAATTTTTCTAGAGATTTATTTATATATTAATTATATTAAAAATAATTAAGTATATACAATATAATTTTATATTTATTTTATGAACAGTGTAAAAAAATACTATTTTACAATTTTTCAAGGGCAAGTTTTTCTCATAATTCACCACAGAAGTTATTCAATCATATTGTCAGCTTATAATCAGTGAAAATATAAATCCTCCCAACTTATATTTTAACAATCTCATCATAATATAATAGAGTTACATGCAGTACTTTCATAATAACATATGTATGTATATTATTATTAATGTTAAGTAAGTACCATCATAACAACATTATGAAAAGATAAATAGTTATTTAACATTTTCTTGCTCCAAGTATTTGATGCCCTCTACCACATTCAATCCCTGAGACACTATTTGTGATATTTTTTTGTACAAATCAGCCATCAACCATTTATCTTTTGTACAATCTTTGCGTCTTTTTCATCCCCACCATAAAATTTTCAGAGGGTTTCCTTTGCACCTAATGTAATACACAAAGTGTTTTTAGAAATTGTATGAAAAATTGTTTCTACTCCAAACCTTTTCTAGGTCTCTTATTGTTATTCCCTCGACTATATTGCAATGTTCCTTTCCCCAAGTGAGTCTTGGATTCAATACGGTCAATATTTTTTTATTGAATCCGTTGATATCTTTTTAACATCAAAAAATGAGATTTGTTGACAAAATCCCAGTTCACAATATGGTGATAATAATTTTATAAATTCTGACAGGCCACCTCACAGGTTGACAACTTTCATACCAAACCTAAATGACATCTTCCTATTGTATGTTTTTTATCCCATATAAGCAGTCCTCCATATCCAAAATAAGTAAATAAATCTTATCACTACCTATAGGAAGTAAACAAATTTTATTTTCATCACCACATATCAATTACAACCAATTGAAATAAACAACATTTTAGCTTACGACTAATAGTTACCGATTGAGATTGTGGCTTGATTACACCGCTTTACATGCACTTTGGATCCGTTGATGCAAGATATTATTTCAAATAAACAATCATCAATTCATAATCTATTTCTTGCTATTGAAAATGTGAGCATAATGTATTTGAAATAAACATTAATCAATTCATAATCGATTTCATGTTATGGAAAAATGAAAGCTTAAATGGATAAACATAGTGGTTTCTATGGTGATATGGTAAGTACAATATCAATTATTCTTTGTCTTATAATTCAAATTTAGTAGGTCGTTAGGCTACGCTTATATTCATCAAACCACCCTTTGGTGGAAAACAGTCCTCAACTATTGATGAGGATTTGTGACCACTAGGCTATGCCATCATTGGGAAACTACACTTAGCTGGAAAACCTTTAATGAGGCTAGCCAAGTGCTTATTTTACATATGTATGAGATGATCAAGCCATATGTAGTTCTGTTTTATGATGATGTTGAAGCCAAAACAATGTTAATTCAATGTAAGTAGTCAATATGTAGTAGTGAATCAGTGAAACATTGTAGACAATATGCAGTTGTAAATCAACAAGATATTGATGAATGTAAGGTTTTTTAGTCAAACCATTACTATATTGAATGTGGATGCATAGAGTCCACTAAGCTCTATATACTTCATTTTAAATTTTTATCGTAGCTTACAAATGGATTTCCTTAAACTTTTCTTCGACCCTATGCCAAACATATAAACTAATGTCTGTTAGTTATCATTTCCTATAAATTTGTGGGCCTTATAAATAATTTTTTTGTAAAATACACATGGATATCATACCAGGTTGTGAGTGTTTATTCATGTTGGATACCTCCACATGCCCTCCATAGTTACGTTGTCTAGTTGTTGGTTGTCTGCATAATCATTTATTGTCTTATAAATTTGTGGGGCTTATTAGCGGTTTTGTTTGTAAATTCACATGATTAACATACTTGGATCTGATGGCGTATTCATGGCCATGTGCCCACGTCCTCCACATCTGTCATCTGAACTAAAAAACATAAGTTTGTTAAAAAATTTGAAAACCATGGAAATTGAAGATAGAGCTCATTAAACATATTTATAAAATGATTGAAAGTAAATCACCATGTTGAATTGGTTGTGTAACATCACAGTGAAATGGTTGTACATCATATTTTATAGCTTTTGGTTGTCTTGCATAAAAATAATTGTATAAGTAGCATATTTAGGTTAAAATCCATTAAAAAAATCACTTGTTGAAGTTGTTTTCAAGACAACCTTTCTTCATATGAGAATAGTAATGTTTCAGAAACATTGTTTGACTATGTGTCTCAACAATAAAAACAACAGATAGTTTGGAATCCACCAATGCATGAAGTGTGACACTACGCCACCATAAAGCACTAGTACTAGAGAATTTTTGGAACAACATCGAGTGAACATCTCATCCCAAAACTCATACGATCTTTCACAAAGAAAAGGATGGATGTTTCCTTGTAGGCCAATTTCACTTGCAGTTACCAATTTTTGTGGCAGTTTCTCCATCCAATCCATAGTGACCTCTTCTCTATAATCATCATTATTTTCATGGTTGTGCACACAAGATATTGTGTACATAAGACACAAAAATTTTGAATATCCCATTGTTATCGTAGAGTCTATAACATCCATCCAGAATTGATACTCCAATGTCTTTAACCTTTTCCATGTATCTTTGTATTGTGTCACTTAACATTTTTGAATAACCAATTGGTATTAGAACAATAATAATACAATCCAACACACTAGTTCCGATAACTGTTAGAAGCTCCATTATGACATCGAAGAAATATCACTGGCCAAATTACAAAAATCAGCAATCACACATTCAACATTGAAAGGATTAGTCAAGGAATAGCTGATAAAGTTGATGGAAGATGGAATGGATATGCACATTTACAAAAAATTTTCTATGACTTCCATCCTTGCTTGGTATATTTCCTTCCAGTGACATCACATAGTTGTCTAATATTTTCTGAGCCACGACGGGAAGAACTTCTTCCACCTCATGATATTTTTTCCATTTTTCCATTTTTTCCCCTATATGGGAATCAAATTTTATTTTTCCATTTCTCTCTTCACCCAACAAGTACAAATAACTGGTGGTAGTGTGATTCATGCAATTTAAATTTTTTATTACATTAGATTCACTGCAGAGATGTCAATACAATATTATCCAGATGCTTATTTCTCAAATAATGTAGAACTTTTTCTCTCATTTTGTTGTCTCCTTTTATTCTCCAAAGTAAGAATCAAATGTCTCTACTATTACACTAGCCTCAAAAGACCCAGTTGATTTAGTATTCCTTTTCAACCCATGTAATTTTGATTTAGATGGGTCTATCTCCAATTTAGTCAAATATGTTCACCTCAACATAGTAAACAACTTGGCATGTTTTGGAGGTGAAAGAAAACCTTTTCTATGCAAGAAATGACAAAACATAAATATGTTTTCTCATTTCTATACAATTTTCTAAATACTGTAAATATACCATTTTGAATGTCTTCTGCATTTGAACAACTAGTTTTGTCAGAATCTATTAGAATCCCCAAATTCCAACCATATTTTGAACAAGAATATGTCCATTTGTTTATGGAGGCATGCATTTCCCATTTCCTAACAAAGAAATATCCAACTCCATATCCATAATAAGACACTTATTGTTTTCAAAGTCAAAGTGTTCCACCTGGACACGCAATGTCCCCAAATCAATAACTTTTGATGATAGAACAATACCAACTTCCTCATGATTTCATCTATAACAAAAAAAACCACAGTCGATGTGGTAGTTTTCAGGGGAATTAATTTCCACAAACCATTCCTCATCTCTTTTCTTCCAAAAATATCACCTACGATGAATGGAATTGTTTTGAATGGAACATGAACAATGGAAGACATTTTACCTATATTTAGAGTAAAATACATTAATAATTAGGTCATTTCAAACTTTAAAGTGTTTTCTCACATTGTTATTAAGGAATTTAAATACTACCCTAGCGAACACCAACCTCTAGAGTTCTTTACTATGTATCATAAAAAGTAATTAACTTAATGGTTAGTGACTACTAGGCTTTGATAGGACATCTTATGTATCATTCAACTGGTTACAATAATTCATATTTTTTGGATCAAATCAATAATAACAAAATTTTTCTAAAAGTCTGAAATCAAATTATGATGCATTGAAAGATACAAAACCATTTGCACCTTTTGAAAGTATTACATATGATCCGACAAACTATAACATTATATAGATGGCATGATAGAACATTAAAAATACACACTTTAGTGGCAGATAGACTTCTAGTCAACATATAAAAGAACAACCTAAAACATTTTTTAAGCCATTTACACCTATTTAATGATAAACCGTAGAGGACATTAAGATGTAATATTTGGTATTTCGAAGAGAGTTTGTGGTAGCTTGGGATTTTTTTGTTTTTTAGAAGATGATGTGATTTATGTGTATATCAGTCATATTGTAGTAGTGAGGATTAGATGCTTGTAACAAGACTAATGAACATGTTTAAAGGATAATGTCAAAAGATCTAATGTTTGGTATTTTGAGGAGAGTATTTGAGCAACAAATCACATTAACAGAGTTAGTGATAGCTCATCATTTTTTGTTATATAAGACAATGTGAAATATATGTATATCGGACATACTTTATTCATTATGTCTAAATGTCTATAACTACTCTAAGTATGATATTTTAAGCATAGTGCTTGGTGGGAAATTCCACAACAAGCTATCAAAAACAAATGGGAAGGATTACACTTTTCCTAAACGTAAGTATGGCCCTCTTCACAATAGCCATTTTCATGGAAACAATGCTCTCTATAAGGTCATGGTGGGTTATACCTATTTGAGAAAAGATTTGATTATTAACAATGTTTTTTGAGTACCACTAAAACAAGGGTCTATTCTCTCTTACTCTGACTATAAGTTAGATTTACAATACTAATTGAAGAAATTTATTCCAAATTGTTTGAACTTATGTTAACTTATTTATAGTATGCCTTCTTAGGCTGCAAACATTTATTATTTGATATGTTGTATCCATTGAGGGTAAAAAGCACTAAGAATTTAAAAATAGTGATAAAATAACAAATCACGACCTAGCTTAGCGGAAGCTAGGGTCCCACCATTTCATCTTGTCATTGTAATCACTGTCTGTACACTTTTGGCTCGCTAGTGATTTTCATTGATTATAATTATATCATATTCGATAGACTATCCATGGTGGAAACAAGTGATACACTACAAATCCTCGATAGGGATCAAGCCATATGTATTGTCCATAAAATATATTGTTTGTAACATATAATTCACAACGTTTCATATCAAAAAAATTGTTTACCTAACGCTTAGTTTCATTACTTATCAAAGTAACGACACAACATGGACGCTAGTTTCAACAATTTATTTTATTGAAAATTGGTAAAATAATAAATCGTGACCTAGCTGAGTGATCGAGGCTCCTACCATTACGGTCATTATAAACACTATCTGTACAACTTTGGATCACTAGTGTTTTTCATTGATTATAATTATATCATGTTGGTTGGAATGTACCTATTGAGATCAATAGCATTGCATACC
Source organism: Taxus wallichiana var. yunnanensis (assembly GCA_018340775.1). Lineage (NCBI taxonomy): Eukaryota > Viridiplantae > Streptophyta > Pinopsida > Cupressales > Taxaceae > Taxus > Taxus wallichiana. The sequence continues at coordinate 361,709,832 of CM031235.1, read as the reverse complement.
ATATAGAGGGATCAAGCCTTACGTAGTTCCCATAAGGTATATTGTTTGAAACACATAATTCACATCGATCTTATGGGAGAAAATTCTTAGCGAACACTAAGCATTTTTTCCTTATCGAAAAGTAATGACATAGTGGATGCTAGGTTCAACAGTTTAATAATTTGAAAACAACGATAAAATAAAAGATCATGCTCTAGTTTAGTGGTCACTAGGCTCCCACCATTACTACCAGTCATTATAAATACCATATGTATATAGATTTGGGTCACTACTATGTTTTCATGGATTATGTAGTACTCACAAGATGTATTGTTTGTAACATATAATTCACATTTGTTCATACGAGAGAAAATTCTTAGCGACCGCTAAGCTTTTGTATATATTGAATGGAATGCCATAACGACTGCTAGGATCAACTATTTTTTATTTCAACACTATGTGCATGGATTTTGAACGATAGTGTTATCCATTTATTTTAATTGTACCATATTTTCTAGGCTATGTGGTGGAGAGAAAGTCTTGCATTACATACCCTCTAAATGGATCGAGATGTATTATGTGTTTCCCATAGACTCAAAATTTTCTTATTTTTGAAAATAGCCATAAAATAACAACCCATGGTATAGCTTAGCATCCGCTAGGCTCTACCTTTACCTCTTATCAATATAAACACTATCTTTATAGTTTTGGATCGCTAGCCTTAATATGTAGTTCCCATAAGATACATGGTTTTCAACTCATATTTTACATCGTTTACTATCAAATAAAATGCTTAGCGATCGCTAAGCTCCTTTACTTATTGATAAACCAACATATCAGACCCTAGTCTCAAAAGTTTCTTATTTTGAAAATAGCCATAAAATAACAAATCATGGTATAGCTTAGCGGTGATGCTAGGCTCCTACCTTTACCTCTTCTCATTTTAAACACTATCTTTATAGTTTTGGATCCCTAGCCTTGGTATGTAGTTCCAATGAGATACATGGTTTTCAACTCATACTTCACATCATTTCCTATCAAAGAAAATGCTTAGTGCTCGCTAAGCTCCTTTACTTATTGACATAAAATGACATATCAGACCCTAGGCTCAAAATTTTCTTATTTTGAAAGTAGCCATAAAATAATAAATCATGGTTTAGCTTAGTGGCCGCTAGGCTCCTACCTTTACCTCTTCTCATTTTAAACACTATTTGTAAAGTTGTGGATCACTAGGCTTAGTATGTAGTTGCCATAAGATACATGGTTTTCAAGACATATTTCACATCGTTTCTTAACAAAGAAAATGCTTAGCACCTACTATGCTCCTTAACTTATTGATAAAATGGCATATCAGAGCCTAGGCTCAAACATTTCTTATTTTGAAAATAGCCATACAATAACACTATCCATACAATCTTGGATCGCTAGCCTTATTATGTATCCCAAATAGCTTGTTCAACTTGCCACGTGGCACATTTTAATTGGATAATTAATTTAAATTAGGGCACACTATATCTAACATTGTAGAAATCAATTTTGATAAAGAATGGAATGTAAATGTTTGTATATTATTCTAATAAACTTCAAAACTATGTTTAGGATTTATTTCTTCTATTTTCTTATAATATATTTTTTTGTTATGCTTGTTTTAATATATGTTGTATAATATATTTGTTATTATGTTTATATTATTATAGGCTATAGAAAATGAAAAAATGTTTTTAATTTTTTAATTTTAAACCATGGAAAAATAAAAATAGGGAAATTTGAATTCCCCCACATTTTTGGATATTTGAAATTTCAATAGCCTGCCCTTTTGCTTTTAGAGGGGAAAGTGAAAATTTCAAATTTTCGTATCCCATTCTTTTCTATTTTTGAAATTTATTTCATGGAATGTGCTAAACAAATTATTAAATACCTCGAGAAATATTGAGTAGGGTTTCTAATTTTTTTGAGTCAATCAGAAAATCATGTCTTCAAAATAAAAAAAAATTGCACGCAGGTCGTAGATTACAGGGGCTTAGTGTTCAATCCCGTTTTTTTTTATGTGATTATAATATTTTTTGTAGAGAAGGCACACAAAATAAGCACATAAAAGGATGCACACAAAGGAGGATAAAGGAGGATAGGAACAAGAGGTTGCAAAAATAATCACGTAAATTGTTTGATTGAGGTAGCAGATGGAGGTTTCACAGACAACATAAAGCACAAAATAATCCTAGATATTACTAAACCAGGTATTTATAGTAAAGGTGTACCTTTTTTTATCATGGGATCTATTATTTTCTTTGTAGTCAATGGTTCTTGTGTTTTTCACGACAGTCCAATCGTGATCCGCACAAGCCCTGCACTTTTCCTATTGAATCATGTTCCATAGTCAAGCCTTGCTTTCCAGTTGCTTTTGATCTCCATGCCAAAATTCCTTGTTCTTCATGAAAACTCACTTTTTTGTGTGTTAATGAAAGAAATTTTAATCATTTTTCTTCTCTAGTATTTATCTTTGTTTAATGCTTTCCCATTTCCGCCATTCTATGTCTCTCTTTGGCTATTTTTCGTTTTGAAATTTTTTCGTTCTCATTCCTGTGATTGTTTTTTAGGATAATGATAGCTTCTAGCATAATCACCTTATTTTTAATTTTATTTTTGGTCGGAGAACCAAAAATAGTTTAATGTTGTTCATTAAGATGATGCAAAGAAATGTCGCTAATTAATGCATATTACATTTTTTACATGGTTTTCACTTAGATATTTTAGGAAAATATATGAGGTTAAAAAATTAATTCAAAACTATAAAACTATATTAAGAATTCAATTGTATGATAATTATTTCCAATTATATACGTGTTTCCATGTAGAATTAACCAAATGTAATGTCTTCATCATTTTTATGTTATGTACATTGGAAGTTAAACACATTATATATGCAATAATATTATTAAATCTAATTTTAATCACTATGCATTTTATAATTAATATATTCTTCCTTTTGAGCCCATTAATCTATGCCAAAAATTAACATAGCTTTGAGGCTTCACAATATAATTGGTTGTTTCAACAACCTATTTACAAACCCCAATTATATTTTGAATTACATACATGTTTCTACACGTATATTTATATATCCATTATATAAATTCTGGATTTATTTGTTATCGTTTGTATCTTTTCAATATGATTTCTTTTCTATGAATAAACTCTACCATAGGAAAATTTTCTACCCTAGCATCCACTAGGCTATAATTCTAATTTGGAAAAAGCATTCATTTTCCTTGGCCCTCGTGGATCAATTGTTTTTATATAGGCAACACAATTTTTTGGTCCTAGCGATCACTTTTGTTCTTTGTCTGCTGTTATATTCACAAAGATTAACAATTTAGATTTATAAAACAACTTCATTATGAACATGATATATTTACCTTTAAGAATAGATTAGCGACTACTAGGATGCAAATGAGTAGATGGTGTCGTATGTAAAAACTTGTTTTATAGATTCTTAGTCGCAATTATGAGTTTCCATATTTTTTCATAAATGTAAAATAATTCTACCAAAATCTTGTAAGAAGTAGATAAAACTATATGTATACCTGTATAACATATTAAAGATATGATTTTACACGTATATTTATGTATCCATTATATAAATGCCAGATTTATTTGTTATCTTTTATAGCTTTTCAATATGATTTCTAGAAAATATTAAGAATTTAGATTTATAACATAGCTTCATTATGAACATGATATATTTACCTTTAGGAATAGCTTAGCGGCCACTAGGGTGCAACGAGTAGATCATGTTGTATTTAAAAACTTGTAGTATAACTTCTTGGTCACTAGTCCAGGTTTCTTTTCTTGTCCTAAATGTAAAAATATTCTACCAAAATCTCATAAGAAATATAGAATTCTAGACATATAGTTGTGTAACACATGAAAAACATGATTCTAAATGTACACAAATTCATTATGAACATGATATATTTTCCTTTAAGGATAGCTTAGATGGCCACTAGGGTACAACAAGTCCAAGTCTATATGTATACTATTATATAAATTCCATATTTATTTTTTACCATTTATATAAACTCCTTTTTGAATACAATCTACATGAAAATGTTGCCTACTCTAAATGACCACTAGGCTATAATTCTTATTTGGATGCAATCTTTGTTTACCTTTGTGGACTCAAGGATAAGTGGATTTTGTTATAGGCAACACACTTTTTTGGGTCAAGTGATCACTTTTTATTTGTCTCGTGTTAAATACACAAAGACTAACAATTAAATTCATAACACAACTACATTATAAAAATAATATATTTACTTTTAAGAATAGCTTAGTGGTTGCTAGGCTTCATCGAGTATATCACATTGTATCTAAAAAACTTGTTGTAAATCTTCGTGGTCTCTCATCCACTAGGTTAGCCCAAGATATAACATTAAGACCTTACGGTGGGTTGGATTAAACAAATTAAATTAAAATAGTTTGAGCTAATCGAGTGATTTTAATATTACTTACACACTATAATATTTTGAGCTTAGTGGGTGCTATAATCTATCTAGTTACCCAATTATATTTTGAGCTTAGTGTCTGCTAGCTTATGACACAACATAATATTTGGATCTTATAAGTCTCTAGGTTTTAGTAAAAGAAAGTAAGATATTATAAGCATAATGGGGGTAGGTTATGCCAAAACATAATAATATGATCTTAGTGAATACTTGGTATTAAGAGCTTAGCGGCCGCTAGGTTATGCCACAACATATTATTTGGGTATTCAATTCGCTAGGTTATGTATCACAAACATGATATGTATCACAAAGAATATGTAAACAAGATGTGTTTAAATTAGTTGAATTTATCATATGATTTTAAGATTTTAAATTAAGATATTTCGAGCTTAGCACCCACTAGGTTATGCTACCACATAATCGTTGGAAACTAGTGGTAGTTAGGATTTAAAAACTAAATTGAGGTATTAAGAGCTTAATGCCACTAGGTTATGCCACAACATAGTATTTGGGTATTCAATTCACTAGGTTATGTATCACAAACATGATATGTATCGCAAAGAAGATGCAAACAAGATGTGTTTAAATTAGTTGAATTTATCATATGATTTTAAGATTTTAAATTAAGATATTTCAAGCTTAGTGCCCGCTAGGTTATGCTACCACATAATCATTGGAACCTAGTGGTAGTTAGGATTTAAAAACTAAATTAAGGTATTAAGAGCTTAATGGCTGCTAGGTTATGCCACAACATATTATTTGGGTATTCAATTCACTAGCTTATGTATCATGATATGTATCAAAAAGAAGATGCAAACAATATGTGTTTAAATTAGTTGAATTTATCGTATGATTTTAAGATTTTAAATTAAGATATTTTGAGCTTAGCACCTGCTAGGTTATGCTACCACATAATCATTGAACCTAGCGGTAGTTAGGATTTAAAAACTAAATTGAGGTATTAAGAGCTTAGCGGCTGCTAGGCTATGTCACAATCTAGTATTTTGGTATTCAATTCGCTAGCTTATGTATCACAAATATTATATGTATCACAAAGAAGATGCAAACAAGATGTGTTTAAATTAGTTGAATTTATCGTATGATTTTAAGATTTTAAATTAAGATATTTCGAGCTTAATGCCCGCTAGGTTATGCTACCACATAATCATTGGAACCTAGTGGTGGTTAGGATTTAATAAACTAAATTAAGGTATTAAGAGCTTAGCGGCGGCTAGGTTATGTATGTATCAAAACATGATATGTCTTGCAAAGAAGATACAAATAAGATGTGTATAAATTAGTTGAATTTATCGTATGATTTTAATATTTTAAATTAATATATTTTTGAGCTTAGCGCTCGCTAGGTAATGCTACCACATAATCATTGGAACCTAGCAGTAGTTATGATTTAAAACTAAATTGAGGTATTAAGAGCTTAGTGGCCGTTAGGTTATGCCACAATATAGTATTTAGGTATTCAATTCTCTAGCTTATGCATCACAAACATTATATGTATCACAAAGAAGATATATATCAATTATTTAAATTCATTCTATGATTTTAATATTTTAAACAAGGAAATTTTGATAATAAGTCTTCAAAAAAGTACATGAGGAACCAGTCCATGATAAGTCTTCCAGTAGTGGACTCCCATGATGATTACAGTAACTTATCATACTAAATATATGCCAAACTATGGGGAAGAGTTGTAATCAGCTTCACTTCACCCACAAATACTTCTTATATCTATACACTTCCCTATACAGACATCCATTCCAACCCTTAATAAAAAACTAAAGAAGAATGCATCTAGGAAAGATTAGGTCATTTGGCCTCTCAACTCCACCTTATTGATGATCTCGACATTTGCGTCCCCTTTTCATTGATCAGAGGAGGAGGATATAGAGCCCACTTCCCTTTGACACTGTTGATACTTATTCTAATACAGTTGATCACATTATGGACATTGTTATGTTTTGATTTAGTATGTTGTTAGACATTTGATCATGGATTATTGTTGATCTTGATTTGATTATGATACAGACAATTATTAGAGACACTCATATGTGGATGATGATATATTATTTGACATGGATGTTTTATGAATGTTGTTCGGATATGTGATTTTTGGATATTATGAGTAGATCTAGAAAATGGATATTATATGATGATGACATAGTTGTGGATATAAATTATATGTGATAATGTTAAATTTCCTTGATGTTGTTGTGATTCACATATTTAGATGATTTCGTGATTATATTTATATGCATTTTGGATGTTTTGATATGGCCACGAGGCCGAAGGAGGTATTTGTATTTTTCAGTTAAAAATCACAACAAACATCGAGGGATTGGAGACCAACCACAATGGAATTCTAGGTGAATTTGACAAGGTCACCATGGCAACATGTCTTGAGTGTGTGTGTTATATTTTGTTAGGGATTCCCATGGGGGATTTCCTTTATATGTGACCATGGGTTTGTGTATTTTATTAATGTGTTTCTTTTTATTATTGTTGTATGTATTTTATTAGTGATGTGTCCCTTTCTTTTAATTAATTAAAATGTGGTAGATTAATGTGAGAAATCATATGGTTAAAATTTAAATAAGTCAAATTGGGATATGGGAAAGTAATTATGGAAGTTGTTGGCTCTTTGTATTTAATATGTAAGTGATGTGTGTTTGTGTGTGTAAGAGTTGTATAAGTTAGATTTTGGAGTAAGAAACACTCCACCTCCATGGAAATTCGAAATTGTCCTTGGGGGCTGTTTTTAGAGGCTTGTGGGACAAGTAAAACTTGTCCCATACCTCTCAATTTAATTTACCAACCATATTTATGGTTGGAGAGGTGATTTTAGACTTTTATAATGAATTTTATAAATCATGTTGCAAGTTTTGATTACACTCTCTTACATTTTATTTATTTGCAGTCCTTTGGGGTGTGGGATTTTTGGAGTGTGCAAGTAACTTGTCATATTTTCACCCACCTCTTTATTGTGCTTGGGAGAATGAAATTTTTTTCTTTTGTGTTTGAATTTGAGGATGTGTGATGTGGCATCCTACATGGATCCACATCATCCTCTTCTCTTCCCTCTTCTATAAAATTCAAACTCTTTGCTTGTTTTGGGTTGTTGAATCATTTTGTAAACTTCCTTGGGGTGAATTTTTTGTGTTGAGAGATCTTACTTTTGGAAGGAGTTTGAAGAAAATTTTCATGCTTGGAGACTTTGTTTTGGGACTATGTCTTTGGCATTGAAATCTTACTGTTGGAAACAAAAGTTACTATGGAGAGGTAGGAGTTTAACTCTTATTTTATGTTGTTATTTTCTTGTTGTGTTGAATGAATGGTGCATGTTTTTGATTTATTTGTTGGCTGGTTGGGTAGACTGCCATAGGGATGGTGTAGGAGAAGGCTATGGGGAATCCATGTGGGGGGGCATAAGGGAATTCCATTGGCATCAGAATTTTGTGGAGGGAGTTTGGGTTTGGGATCCACCATGGAAAAGAAATAGCTTGCATTTCTTACTTTGTGGGGGGCATAAGGAGGGATTTTGGGGGCATAAGGATATGTGAGGTGAACTTTTATTAGCGGTTTGTTACTGGGTGGATGCCCAATTCCCATTGGGAGGCATAAGTAGCTTCCCCCATAGTCCTTTCTCCTTTGGCTTGCATGATCAAGCCTGAGTTTTGTTTTGATTGTTTTCAAATGCAGTTGTAAATTGTTGTTTTTGTGTGGACTGTATTTTATATGAATTATGCATGTTGAAAGAATGTTGTGTGTTGTGGAAGCCAGTTGTTGCCATGGGTTGAATTACACCTCTTATTATATTGTGGTTGGGGCTCGGGGGCCAATGATGAAGGATGGATTATCCTTTCATTGGATGTCTTGGTTGGGTGGAGAGCGTTGCCTTTCCCCTCTTTTGTTGTGATCAAATTGGAAGAAAAGAAAACTTGCATGTTGTTGTTCTAGAGAAAAAGGAAAATGCATTTTTGATAGTCCCTTGTGAAAATTATTTCATTGTAACCTTCCCACTATGATGTGGATGAAATTGTAATGTATTCTTGTGAAGAAAAGATGTTGTAATTGATTATGGAAGTATATATATTCGAATTGTGAAGGATGGTTATATTTTGTTTTGTTATTGGAAAGAAATAAATAGAATTTTGTTATTGCATTCAACATGGAAAGATGTAAAGTTTTATAATTGAAGTCAATAAAGAGTTGAAGGATATTTTCTCATATGCATTGTTGGATTGAATTAAATGTTTCATTATATGGAAAAAGAGTTAATTAAATCTCTGATTGAAAGAAAGAAACATATGTAAGGAAAATACAGTAAATTGCCTCTTTGAAATATACAAAATTGAAATCAGAGTTGCATTTTGGGTTTATAATAGTTTGATTTAAGTGATTTAAATGTAATGGATTAGTTTAGAAATGAAATGCCACACTTGAATGATAAAATTGATATACATATTTAAAAGAAATAGATCTCTATTGTAAAAATTAATACTGGCAAATAAATTCAATCAAATTGTACAGTTTGGACCTGCACATAATAATCAACTTGAAAATGATATGATTTAGCATGTTAAGACATCAATGAACTCAAATTGACAAAGAAAACTTAAGAAAACAATTTAAACATTACAAAATCAAACCCAATCCCCTTTCACAGTTGTTTTCTGTCAATTGTCTGAAAAACATGAATTGAGAATCAAACAAGCGAATCTACCTTCCTAAAACACTTTAAATCCTTCCTAGAGTAATCCTCCATGTCTGTTTGGCATGTTGAGTGAGAAGGAGATCAAATTGAATCAAATTTATAAGTTAGAAATTACCAGTTTGCTATTTAAAATCTTGCAGATTATTTTTGCAAAATTGACCCCTTAAACTTTATAAAAATGTAAAATTATGATTCCTATGCAAAGAGGGCATTGAGAGCTTTCCAGAAAGTCCTTGTTTTCCAAAACCAAGCTTTCTAGCTCAAGTTATGACCCTTTGAAGTTTTCATGCCTTGGCAGGAAAATTTGGGAAAATTTTCCTTAGCGGGCCCGCAGCCCGAAAATTTCTTGTTGAAAAATCCTTAGAAAAATTTTGAAAATTTTTGCTTGGAAAAAATTTCAACTTTCCTCCGCCGGCCCGCAGCTAATCAGAGGCTACCATGTGTCCTCATGGGGCAACGGTGGAGGTGTGACATCATTTTAGCCCTTGGGCCTTTTAAAAATTTTGGGAAATTTTTTATCATTTTCCACTGCCCGTAGCCAACAGATTGCGAGGTTGCCACATGACACCTTGGGGTGACAATGGAGGGGGGGAACCTTTTTGTTTCTTTTTAAAAATTTTGGTTTTGGAAAATTTTCTTAAAATTTTCCTATGGCCCCGTACCCCTACCCTCGCCTTTGTGGAGTTCCTTCCACGGACACGCGGCCCACACGTAGAACCTATCTCCTTTCCCCTCCCCTTTGGCAAAAATTGCCGATTGACCCCACCACCCCGCCCATCCCTCTTTTCTCCCGGCAATGACTCAGAAGCTGCCACATGTCCCTGGAGGACCCACTAGCACGGAAGAAATATTGACTTTGCACCCACACGGGGAAAAATTTCCAACACCGTCCCCAACCCACCAACACGAAAATTGCTCTTCTCCCCTGCTGACACGTGTCCCCTTGGGGGAAAATTTGACCCCTAAAGTCCGCCTATCCATAACTGGAGTTCTATAAGGAGTTAGGAGGACTTCTTTATATCACTGGAAAGGTGAGAAAATTTCCTATCCAATGGGAATGATTTAGGGAAATTTTGAATGTGTTAAGTGTGAGAAAAATCAAGTTGAAGTTCTTAGCCTATTAGAGAATGGGTATGGTGATATTTTAACCCTTGAATCTAACTGAAACTTCTAACCCTAAAATTTGGACCATGTGACCTCTGGAAATTGTTAATAAATGAAAAGTATGTTCTAGTAATTTTAGACTTGTTCCAGAACCTGATAGTGTCAACTATTGTCTTGCAACCTGTTGTAGGCACTTCTAATAAAAAAATTATTCCATAATTTTCCTTACTAACCCTAGGTTGTTTCTTGGGTCTCAAGTGGGATTTTTAATGGGCATCATAGAGGAAGAATCGACACAACATTATGAAATTTTCACTTTAGCTCCAATAAGGAGTTCTATACCCTAATTTTCTGTAACTACCTCCAGACCATGTGTAATCACCTGCATCCCCCACGTCAAGGCATGGACATGATACTGAAGGCTGACTAGATGCTCTTCCAACTTCTCATTCTCCTTATGCAAGATAAACTACCTCGAAGAGTTGACAATATGTTTTCCACACTCAACCCTTGTGTCATGTCAAAAATGTTCCTCTACCCTTTGGACTAGTTCAAGTCAAGCATTATCTTACACATGCTCTCACAAATATCACCGTCATATTATTCTTCGAATCACTCTATGACCGACTAGACCTTCTCGAGCCAATTTCGCATTACTTGTATTCTGAATTTTCCCATCCATCTAAGAAGTAAATGATTCCCCAACGTCCTTTCCTGTCATATCTCTCTACCTCTTCCTACTAGGACCACACTCCATGCTACCCAAGAAACCACCAACACCCCTGTCACCATAGCAGAGAGAGATAGGAAGAACAATGACCAAAAAAAAAGGAAAGGGGTAGTGAAATGTCCAGCCAACCCGGAGATATAAAGCCACCAGCGCACAACACACGAAAGGAGGTAAGTGTGATGGTACCAAAGATCATCGATTAGATATCCTAATCATAAATATCATGCTTCCCATTAAACATCTTAAATTCCCAACATTATCTTACATCTTGCGTGTGTATAACCCTACGTTTTGACAAATTAAAGTAAGTTGTTTTGAGATTATCGACCTCTAAGTTAATCAACCACGTTAACTTTAGAGAAATGTATAGCAATCAAGATCTGTATAAATTAGTCAACTTTATTGTATGATTTTAATATTTCAAATTAAGATATTTTGAGCATAGCACCCGCTAGTTTATGCCACCACACAATCTTTGTAGCCTATCGGTGGTTAGGATTTAATAAATTAAATTAAGATATTTTCAACTTAGCGGCCACTAGGTTATGCCACAACATAATATTAGGATCTTAGCAGTCTCTAGGTTTCAACAAAAGAAAGTAAGAACTTAAGAATATAATATTTTGAGCTAAAAAATCAATAGTATTTAAGAAAGACATTGACTTTGGATATATTTATAGCAATCAAGACCAATATAAATTAGTTGAATTTTTTGTATGCATTTAAGATTTGGAATTAAGATATTTCAAGCTTAGCACCCACTAGGTTATGCCACCACATAATATTTGGAGACTTGCTGGTGGTTTTAGATACTTTGAGCTTAGCAGTCGGTAGCCTATGCCATAACATATTATTTGGAGATTGAATTCTCTAGGGTTCAATAATTCATAGTTACAATATTTTACAACAGTTAAAAAATTACAGGAATATATTTTGAACTTATTTGACTCTATTTTAAACAACAACATAATATATGGAGGTTACAGACGTTAGGATTAAACAAATTAAATTAACATATTTTGAACTAACCGAGACTAGGTACTTCCATAATATATTATTTCAAGCATAGTGGTTGTTATCATTTAACATGTTACTGAATGATATTTTGAGCTTAGCGTTTACTAGATTATGACACAACATAATATTTGGTGCTTAGCACTCACTAGGTTTAAACAAAAGAAATAAGATATTATTAGTTTGCTTGCTGGTGGGTTACGCCAAAACATAATATTTGTATCTTAATGGCAACTTGGATTTAGAAAATTTGAATCAACATAGTATGAGCTTAACAACCGTGAGGTACTTAAACAATATATTATTTTGATCTTCGCATCTGCTAGATTTTGCCACAACATGCTATTTGGTGATTTCATCACTAGGGTTTAATAATTCATAATTAATATATTTTACAACATCTAACAAATTAGAGGCAAATATTCATAAATTTTCTGGTGCTAAACCCACAATATAATATTCCGAGTTTAGTTTTCACTAGCACCTAACTAGTAAGAGAATTATATTTTGATATTAGAAAATGATACATTATACCATACCATAATTTTTTAAAGTTTGGTGGTATCCGTGGTTTTATCAAAATAAAGTAGGATACTGTGATCTGAGAAGCTACTAGGTTATACCAAGACATAAAATTTGGAGTATAGCGATCTTAAGGATGTAAGAAAACTCATTAAGATATTAGGAGCTTAGTTGCGACTACGATATGTCAAAACATAAAACTATTTGGAATTAGAGTAAATGTGGGTTTTACCAAATGACCCACATACTTGCACAAAAAATACCTCATAGCTAGATATTACAGTGAAACAAGAAGAGAACAATCCCGTATGTAAAAAAACAAAAAACCAAAATTCCCAAATCGGAAAAATCCAAATTACATTTTATAGATATTCATGAGAGTAGTTGCTTCATCCTTAACATCAGCAGTAGGGCTTCCTTGAACCAACATGTTCGCTAACTTAATGTGTTCCAAGAAGTCTTTGTTGATTTTCATCCATGTCATGTCCATGTGAATTTTCCATTCCTTGATAGAAAATATTGAGTGTGACATAATCTTCAATGACATTGTGCATATCAGGAGAGATCTTCTCTAAAAGCTCCTTGTGTTATGAAGTTTCAATGGGGGAGCCCATTTTATTTGACAGAGGAGAATCATAGTAAATTGAGGAGAGATCCTTTAACACATCTGGAATTTTGGAGTCCATGCTAACTTCTATGAAAAAGGTGGGAGGGTAGCCACACATGCTTCTATGATCAGGTGATTTGAGTCGCTTATAGCCATTACAATGTCCATGGAGACGAGAGGAGAAGCCAAATAAACATTTGAAAGAAGTGGAGATGAAGTAGATGTTGGGACTCGAAGTGGTTCAAATACCTTATGAGAGTGCTCTGAGGTGTTTGAAGGGTTACGAGCCACCAGAGAAGATGAGGGATACCAAAGAGTGAAATAATGGGGAGACCACTAGACTTCTCTGGCTAATGATCATGATGTCTGAATCGAATTCAAAAGGGAGACAAAGGTGAAGGCAATGGCGGAGGCGATGAAAAAATGGGGCTTGTTGTGGAAGAGGAGGGGGGATATGACGCTGATTTCCTAGCTTAGAGAGGAAGCGTGAGATTTCTTTTTGGGAAGCTTCGACATTTTAAAGAGAAAATACAAAAGGCCTTGGTGTAGGAAAGGACCTTCATCTTATCTAGCTAATTTAAGAGACCTCTCAAGCAATTGAAACAAAATCCAGAAAGTTTACCTTTTGATCATGTCTAATATGTGAAAGAAGAAAACTGATGAGGTCTATAGATCACTTGTAGCATCGCTACAACGTGAAGTACCTCCTCAATTACTCAAAGAACCCTATCCCAAGGTTGTGGAAATGAGTCTCGCTCATGGCCCAAGTGGTACATTTTCAGATTTTCACCAGAATATAAAATATCATCCATCTCCTCCTAAAGAGAGAATTTAAAATAAATGTCTCCCTCCATGGGGAGCCCCATCACAACCGCAATGGACTCTGTGGAAACAATAAAATTGGTCTTGCCCACTTTAACTCTTCCTTTCTTCCAGATTGCCAACACACTGTTGGTCACTTGGATAGAGTGAACAGACAACCTTTCCATAAATGATGTAACAATACCATCATGAAAAATATTGCATACTACCGGGTCGACCTTTACCTCTTTATAGGAATAAGGCTCCATGTGTTTAACGGTGCCACCCATAGTGAACAGGGCTAGTGTGACAGTGATTTCTAAAGGCCCGATATAGATGATTCTTAAATAGAGATGTCAAGCACCTTCATTCCAATATTCAACATGTGTCTCCAAGATTTCTAATTGAAATCGACGTGATTAGTAATATTCATTAATTGGTCCCGCCCATCACACGAATGAAATATATGAATGCCATAAATGCCCAAAAAACCTACAAATGTCGTATCCTCTTGTTGCCACCAAAAGAGGTTATGCCTCAACATAACCTAACAAATTTTATTGTAATGTTAGTTAATGTTCTTTCAATTACTACATTTAGTGGAGGTTGAAGGTTTGAATGTTAGCAATATTAGATGTATTTAGTTAATATATATTATAAAGGAAGAATCAAAACAAAATGAAGTAAGGTGAAATAACTAACATTTCTAGACATGATTTCATATTGTATAGATTATCGAAAACAAATCATAAAGCAATATCTTATTAGAATTTCTTTATTGACACATCTATTTGTTACATTTAGGTTCTCCAAGGTTGTTCATTCTACACATGGAAATGAAGTGGGTAAGCATAGAGATGTTACAGGGAGCACAAACAACACTTGTGATGGGAATTTGTTTGTGATATTTGGTGAGGTGATTTCACAAAACATTGTTTGACTGGAATGAGATGGGGATGATGTTGTCTCAAAAAAATGCATCCCCACGAGTCCTCTCCATCCTAGGGTCTGATTTTTTCAATGGAGAGCAGCGTGTTTAGTTCATACCAAGATAAATTTAAATTTAGATATAATTACATGTATATGGAAAGAATAATATGATTATTGGGTTTGTGTTCTCTTATAGGTACAATTACATTCACAATTACAGGTACAATTATAGGTACATGACAAGAATAATATGATTTTTCATATTTTAACTAGCCTTGTGGATGTTAAAATTTCTTCTTATATTGAACCCTTACGTGACTTCAAACTAGTGTGGGTATATATATTAACTTGAATCAAGATTGTTTTGTTGCAGGTATAGTCAATAATTGGTTGTTTATATTACTTCGAGTGTAGTGGTCGCTTTCATTTAACAAGTTACTAAATGATATTTTGAACTTAGCGTCTACTAGCTTATGACACAACATAATATTTGGATCTTCACGGTCTCAAGGTTTTGAAAAAATAAAGTGAGATATTATTTTGATTTTAGTGGTCACTGGGATTTAACAAATTAAATCAACCTAGTTTGAGCTTAGTGGCGAATGTATTTGAAGAATATAATATTTCGAGATAAAGAGTCACTATCATTTAACAAGCTAAAGAAAGACATATTGAGTTTAGTTTCCACTAGTATCTCCAGTGTTAATCTTGTAATGAACTTCCACCTGGTTGGAGGATTGAATTGATATAACAAAAAAAAGGTATAGTAGTTTGGGATTGAAGTGAAATTTGTAACCTATTTTTTAAATTTGTTACTACTCGAACAAAAGTGCGACTAGTGTCGTGGATGTTAAAATTTCTTCTTATTGGAAGGATTGAAAGATTTGTTAATTACTACAAAATGAATTTTATGTTGTACTTATAATATGTTGTTTGAATGAAAAAATATTAAACATGTTTCTAAAATAGTCTGATGTCTTTTAAATGTCCTAGATCAATTGTTTCCACAAAAATACTTTGCTTACATACATTTATGGAGATCAATAACTACAATGCTTAAGTATAACACATGACATATCAGTTATTGGACCAAACATATTCATTTTCAAAACATATGTTGTCTTGCAAAGGATTTCTGGAGGAAAAATTGGACTAAGGATTTACTCCCCAAGGTCAACAACATGAAGACTGCCACTTTTTAACTGGAATTGAATTGTAAATATTGGAGGATGAAAATTGTATTTATTTGAAATATTTGTTACTTACTACAAAATACCTTTTATGTTGTACTTATAATATGTTGTTGTTTGAATGAAAAATATTGAACATGTTTCTAAAATAATTTGATGTCTTTTAAACGTCCTAGATCAATTGTTTTCACATAAATTATTTTCCTACATACGTTTATGGAGATCAATGACTATAATGCTCAAGTATAACACCTGACATATCAGTTCTTGGACCAAACATATTCATTTTCTGAACATATGTTTTCTTGAAAGGATTTGTAGAGGAAAATTTTGATTAAGGATTTACTCACCAATGTCAACATGTTTTTCTGGTTAGTTGTACAAAACAAGATTTTAACCCTTTGCAATGTGAGAAAGGATACAATTAATAATTGGACCATAAGAAATATCCTTAAAGATACTAAAGAATTTTTTTAAAATATTTTGATAAATGTAATTATTCATACCCCTAGAAAGGGTAATAAATGTGTGGATTATCTTGCCAAATTAGGGGCTAAAGGTAGTAATTTTAAAGTGTGTGAGAGGGGAGATGATATCACCAATGTTATTAATCTCATTAATAACATTAAGTACTAATGTTTCGATGGTTTTTTCCCTCATTGGGATGTCATCCTTGTACTTATGGTTAGCAGGACCCTTCATGCGTGTAGGATATATGGCGGATTTGTATTAATTTTTCTCTTACGATTCATTTTGGCCATTGTTTCTTCCATTTTCAATCTCAGTCGACTAAAACCATGAGAGGTGGTCGTTTGAGAACTAAGCCCATGAGCTATGGTGCCCTGAAGGAAAACCCCTCCTTGTGGCACATTCTAAAAATTAGGGGGTTTAGGAATATATTCACAAAAATCACGGGGTTTGATCCTTATCTTGCGTTGAATTTTGGTCGGGCATGGAATAATGGCAACATGGTGATTCGCAAAGATAAAATTCAGGTTTCAAAGGATTTGATAGCGTAGAATATTGGAATGGAGACGGAGGGATTAAATATATTCAAATACCACACCAGATGCAAGCACAAAATTGAGACTTTCTTCCGCGGTAAAGAAATGGTTTACCTGCTGGTAGACGATATAACTAGATTCTACATCCCTGATATTCGGAATACGGTCTTCCTCCACCTTATGAGGTACATTACTCTTGAAGTGAATTATAGAAAGATATTTACTCACCATCTTACTATGCTTAATATGTTTAGGCATAATATTTTTATGAGCCTTCCCTTTTTCTTGTTTATGTCGCTCTCTACATCGATGAATGATTTTCAACAAGGAAAGATTGATACCCTGATACACCATGGAATAATTCTTTTTCTTTTTAAGAATGGTAAACTAGTGGTGACAAAGGAATTAGACCCTAAATGTAGGGATTCGATGAAAATAGTACTCTTACTGACTATATGAAAAACTAAGGAGAAAGAAAAGTAAGGCACCTCGGGGAAAGGCAATCTTGGTACTAGGGCTACAGGTGTTCTCTGATTGATATGAAATGGGAGTCATCTAAAGGGAAAGATAGAGTGGATTTGGGTTGGAATGTGGCTTTTGATAAAATTTATCTCAGGGTGAGTCAGGTGGAAATGGATATGGAGGCCTTAGGCGAAGTTGGAATGGATATGGGAAATAGTGTCATGCATTACATCGACGCCTCTAAGAAAATTTACATCACCCAAAACTCTATCAGGGCCGATATGGTAGAGATCAAAAGTTTGGTTTTAGAGTTGCAGGGCATGTGGTCAAGCTAGAGCAAGGACACAAAGTTCATAGGTATAATCTCCACCTTAGTAGTTCTGATGAGGAATAGTAGGTTAAATACCACATCCCTATCATGAACGAGCAGGATGATAATAGGAAAGGATAGGAAACTGTCAATTAGAGGAGTAAAAATGTTTTGAAGGAAAACTCGTTTGTTGGCTCTTGGAGATTTTGTTTGACTATTTGTGGACTGTATCATTTGGGATGTTTTATGATATTTCCATGTATTGATCTATTGGACTATAGTTTGGGATAATTTGTTTTATCCCTTTTTTCCTGTTTCTTTTTTGTTCACTCTTAGTGATGCTCACGATGCATTCTATTATAAGGTTTTTGGGTGCCTTAAACAAGATAGAGTAGCAATTCATGCCTCACGGATGGGAGATGTGCTAGTTGTGCGATTATGCTAGATGTGCTAGTTGTGTGATTGTTTTCTTAGAATTATGATTTTTATTAAATAGAATAAATCAATGTTGCAACAAGGCCTCATATTTTTCAAATCAATACTAAATAAATAAAGAAAAATATAAATAATTTTCGTAGTTTAAAAAATTATTTAAATAAATTACAAACATTAGAAAGTTGAAAAGTTATAGAATTTTTTTATTTTGATTGGTGGATTAAGGAGAAATTTTAAGTAAGATATTTTGAGCTTAGCACCCACTAAGGTAACCTAATACTTCCACAATATAATATTTTGAGCTTATGGATCGCTAGCATTTAACAATTCAAAGAATATTATTTTAGCTTAGTGTCCGCTAGCTTATGTGACACCATAGTAATTAGATATTATCGATTGAAAGGAATTAATAAAATAAAGTAAGATATTGTCATCATAGAGTCTGTTAGGTTATGCCACAACAACATATTTTGATGTACAAAAATATGTCCATTTTTTTATAAGGGTGAATATGGGGTTTTGAAAGGACCCGCATCCTTTTACAAAAAGGTCCTTAAGGCAGAATATGATATTGAATCATAGAATAGAGAAATCCTCTAGGCAACAAAAGACAAAAAGCCATAAAGCCACAACCCAAACAGAGAGAAAATTTACATTTTGTGAAATTTTTTGAGGATAGTTATTACTTCCATAGTAGTATCATCTTAGAGTTTCCTTGTTCCTTGAATTCTCCTTTCAAAAATCTGTATTCGTTCTTTTGTTCTCCAAAATTTGTTTGGTTCTCCTACTCTTACATTACCATATTTTTTTGCAAATAGGTCATTATAATCCAACACCAACACATTCAATGGAAAATCATTCTTAACATGAATATCTTCTAAAATATTGTCATTGACAATGTCAACGATGTCATAGCCATTGAATTTTTTTGAGTATGTGCAGCGGAGGACTATTTGTAGATAACAATAAGGCCAACAAAATAATATCAATTTTATAAAATACATCTTCTCTTTTATTCATGTGCACCACCATGACCATAAATCGATTCTGATATTCACTTTTATTGTGAAAATTGAGCCACCATCCATACCATCATGCTTCTTTTTCAAGACATAACAAAACAAGTTCTTGGCAGGTGTTTTGGGTTTTTAAATTCTACAAATCTTCTTCTCATGTTATTACGTATTAAGTTGTGTCATTTCTCTATCAAGATGTGCTCCATTCTATCCTCTTTCACTCTTCTAATTTTTTTACTATATTACGAAATTATTTATTTGATAAACAAAACTACCTTCTACAAAATATTGAATAATGAAAAGAGTTTGTGAGAATCGAATTAGAAACGAGGCACCACGAAGTAGTTGCACTCCAATAGAATCGTGATAGCTCCAACGATTGTAAGAAGGAATTGATCAGTAATGGAAGAACTTGCTCAACAGAAACAAAGCTTTTCAGATAGAGGAAAGACAACATAGTGTCTTGGCATATTCATAAATGAATAGAAAAGGGGTACATATAGGGTGTTGAGTAACCCTAGTGCATGACACACATGAAACCCTAAACCTAACCCATGTGAGATGACCCTCCAACATGAGAGGAGGACACATAGGATAACTCACACTAACACCCCCTTCATCGAAGTTGGGGTAGTGGCTGATGATGAGTCAGATGGAAGAGGAAGACACTCCTAAACAACTAAGAAAGATGTGCCAATGGGGCCCGACAACTAAAGGCCTGATAAGGTGCCCATATACAAACACAATATTCCTAGAAGAAGAAGAAGAAAAGAAGGACTACATAGCCCAAAGAAGATGGGTAGCTGCAAAAGACCTCACCCCAAGAAGAGACCGTAAGTGAAGAAACTTCATCTCAGTGAAGGGCTTGGTGAATAAATCTGCAATCTGATCAATTGTCTGAATGTACTAAATGTTGATGATACCATCATGAATAAGCTCTCGTATGAAGTGCATATGGATCTCAATGTGCTTTGTCTCTGCTAATGCTGAACTGGATTTCTACAAATAGAGATAGTGCTTGTGTTATCATAGTAGATAATGGTAGGCCACCGAAAGTGGATGCCAAACTCTGTCAGAATACCCTATAGCCAAATAGTTTCGTGGGTAGCGTTAACTACTCCTCTGTATTCTGCCTCTGTAGATGATATCACAATTGCATTCTACTTCTTGCTAGACCAACTAATAGGACCCAAACCAAGAGAGAAACTATAGCCAGAAGTAGATTTCTGATGATCTAATTCACCGGCCCAATTAGAATATGTGAATGCAATCAAGTCAATATCAACCCTCCATGATAGTGAATGCCATCAGCATAAGTTCCACGAACATAATGAAGGATCCATTTAGCTACTTTCCAATGCATCTCATGTGGCTCCTGCATGAATCTAGACACGATCCCAATAGCATATGATAAATCCAGTCAAGTGTGAGTCAAGTAAATCAAGCTCCCCACCAACTTTTGATAAAGAGTACCATCAACCAAGGGAGTAGGGCAATATGAAACCAACTTCACCCCAAAAATAAAAGGAGTAGGAGAAGACTTGCAATCAGACATTTGAAAATGAGCTAGCAAAAAATCAATAGCATACTTAGGTTACGAAATCAAGATTCCCGAGTCGATTGAGAAATCTGATCCCAAGGAAGTAATGAAGCAAATCCTAAGTCACCATGGAAAACTTGTTGGGTAAGGTGATCTTCATAGAATCAATAATAAAGGAAGAGCTACCTATGATCAACAAGTCATCAACATATAGAACAAGAATGAGTATGGAGTCATCTTGCCATAGAATATAAACATTTGGATCGAGTGACACCTAAGTAAACCCCGATGTAAGTAAGAAGGAGTCCATCTTTGCATACCAAGCCCGAGGGGCTTGTTTAAGGCCATAAAGAGACTTATTTAACTTACAAATGAGGGAGGAATCTTGGACACAACCTGGATGTTGTTCCATATAGATCTCTTCCTCTAGGTCATCATGAAGGAAGGCCCTCTTAACGTCCATTTGATGGACTTTCCATTTGTTCACTGCGGCAATGGCTAGGGTCAGTCAAATAGAAGTCATCTTCGCAATCGAGCAAAGGTTTCTGTATAATCAACCCCAGCTATTTGGGAGAAACCCTTAGATACTAATCGTGCTTTAAAATTTTTGACGTCTCCATCTACTCCATACTTTTTTTGGAACACCCACTTACACCGAATGATTTTTCTTCCTTTCGGAAGAGTGGTGAGATCCCAAGTATCGTTCTTCATGAGAGAGGAATACTCCTCATCCATGGCAGAATCCCACTCAGGAATACTAGAAGCCTCCCGAAAGACTTTGGATCAGAAGTAGAGGTGAAGAAAGAGTGGGGTCCAATGAAATTTGAGTGAGTACGTCTCATATCCAAAGTATCTCCAACTAAATCTCCAGCACTTTGCAAAGTTTTCCTATCCCAAAGGGGACCAAGAGGATCAAGCTTAGAGTCAGAAGATTCTTCACTTGAGTGAGAAGGGACATAGTCCTCATCATCACTACTGTCAGAATCAGAAGACTCAAAGGTCTGATGGTCGGGAGGATCATGAAGAGAAGCATGCTCAACAACATCATCATCTGATGAGTTAGAATATGAGTCAGTGAGTTGAAGAACCTCAATAGGTGGAGAAGTAGAATTCAAGAAGACTCATCGAACTTAACACTTCTCTCAATATACAACTCATGAGAAGTAGGATTCATCAATCAATATCCCTTCACGCCATCAGGATACCCTACAAAGATACAAGGTTTGGATTGTGGTTCCAAGGCCTTGCGTTTCTTCTTGGGAATTCGAGCCATAGATTTAGATCTCGAAGACTTGAAAGTGCTCAACATCAAGCTTGTGTCTAAACCAGGATTCAAAGGGTGTCATCCCTCTTACTGCCTTGTGTCGAATGTGGTTTGAATGTAATTTGCATAATTCACTACTTCGGCCCAATACTATGGAGGAAGAGACTTCGAGTGAATCATAAAGTGGCCATCTCCTTAAGAGTACGGTTCTTTCTTTGACTCCATTTCGCAAAGGGCTATATGTAATCGTATGTTGTAAAGAGATCCCTTCGTACAAAAATCCTATTGTTTACATATTCACCTCCATTATCGGTTTGAAGAACTTTGATAGACGGTTCCACTGCTTTCTCAAAGCAAGAGCCTTAAAGTTCTAAAAATTTCAAAGACTTCAGACTTAAGCTTAAGAAAATATACCTAAGTATATCGCGAATAGTCATCAATGAAGGTTAGCACCTAAAGAGATCTAGTAAACAAAGGAGAAGGAAATGGACCGAAAACATCGATATGAACAAGATCCAAAGGTAGAGTGGCTCTCCAGATTTTTCTTTGTCAAAGTTCTTTTCAGGATGCTTTCTAAGGGTACAACCCTCACAAAGACCCTTAGAAAACTTGACGTGAGGCAACTCGTTGACCATTTCATTTTTTTGGCTCAATTGTTCAAGGTAGTGATAATTTAGATGTCCAAAATGCTCATGACATAGCTTAGTGACCTCATTTACATGAGTGAGCAAGCAAGGTAGTGGTGTAGAACCAAAAGTAAAGTGGGAGAAGGTGTACAACCGTGAATGGTGATCTCGCCTTTCCTCACCATTGTAGTTTCATTGTTAAGCTCATGAATAATCACCGAGTTAGGACCAAATTCCACTCGCATTCCTTCACCAAGGTGAGTAATTTGGTAAATCGATAGGAGATTGGTAGAGAGATCAGGAACATTCAACACTTGGTTAAATGTTCCCCATCCATCTCTATCAATCCACTATCGAAACCGACAACTCGCCGTGTCATTACCCATCTTGATTTGGTACATTCCACAAGGTTCAATGTTGGAAAACTCAACATGCGAAGAACCCATGTGGTGTGAGGCACTAGAATCTATAATCCATGTCGATGAAGGAGCAACTCTGGCTACAAGGGCCTTTCCTTTCTTCTTATCATTTTTAGCACCTTTTACAAGGTAGAAGACTCACCTTCTGAGCACTTTGTTTAATGGATTCAAGAACATTTATTTTATTCTTCTTAAGTAAATGAGATAAGTGATCAATTGTTTCAAAAAAGTGTTGCTCGTTGTCAGACCAGACTTCTTGCGATAGAACACAACTACTTGCTTTTTTGTGCCTTAGGCTCGAAGTCAAGTGTTTGTGTCATTTTTAGGTTTGATCTTGGTTTCTTTCTTAGGTTGATCCTTTGTTTCTTTCTTCTTTTCAGTCTTCTTTCCCTTACTAGTACTTGCTACAAGGGCATGTGACTTGGACTTGAGAGACCCCATTTGAATGAGTTTGTCTTGTTCTCAAATGAGTTGGGACAAAAAACGTCAAAGGAGGGCATAGTCCAAGTATTGCCCAAAGTAGATTTTGTAGCGTAGAAAGTTGACACAAAGATAGAATATTCGAGACCTAGCTTAGAGAGAATCGACAAGATCAGTTGAGAATCTTTCTTTTCTACTTGACATCCTTTTAACAATAATCTAATGTGGAAAATTTTTGGGAAGAAAGCTTGTAGGTTTTCAAAGTCACTAGGATTTAACCCTAGTAGTTCATTTTCCAACTCATGTGCTCTCATGTCATCTAGTTGTCCAAACATTGCATCCAATGTTTTCCATGCAGATTTAGGTGTTTTGGATGCCTCAATGTGGAAGAGCAAGTCAAGAGAAATGGACATGCAAAGAAGACCTAAAGCTTCATCACTACGATTTAACCACTTAGATTTTTCAGGTTCATCATCTGGTTCAGTCTCAGTTCCCATGGTGATGCGGAATAACCCTTTACCCCTTAGTTTCATTATTATTTTCGATCTCCATTCAAAAAATTTGAACGGTGTAAGCAAAGGAATTGAAAGAGCATCCATAGTGAGAGAGAGAGAAAGAAATGTAGAAAAGAAACACAACCACCCATGACAATAACAACCCCTTGCTTTTGGCACTTTATAGTTTAGTGTGTTGATTACAATCGGGTTCGTGTGTGTGGTTTGAAACACTTGGTAACTCATCTTGCAATTAGCGTAATAACACGCAAGAGAGGAGACCACAACAGTGTTTCGTGGAGCGCAACAAAAAGGACACCGTAAACAAGCACAAGAAAAAAAACAAAAATATGTGAAAGCTAACCCCGGTGGTGAGAAAAAACATCTCACGTCCTAAAAGGAAACCCCCTTGCTGCAGACTGTGGCGGATGTGCTCACTAGTCATAAGCAATAATAAGGGTGAAATACAAGGTTTGGGAACTCAAGGAGTTCAGATAGTCTTCAAAACGCCGTAAAAAAAAGAGCTTGGAAGGCAAAGAGGTGCACGAAGTGTCACTGCACACTTGAGCACACGATTAGAGAAAAAAATGCCAATAACGCCTAAATTTTAGCATTTGGAAATGCCCAATGTTACTATTTTTAGAGCTATTGGAGATTTTAAAAAATGACAAAAAGATTATTTAGATGTCGATTTTTAAGTTACTATAGATCGTAAATGAGAGCAAATTAATTTGTAATTAATAATAAAAAAATAGATTTAATTAAATTAAATCTAATTAATTACAAAAATTAATTAAGATCTAAAAAAATTAAATCCTAATTAAGTATTTAAATAAGATCTATTAAATTAAATTTATTTAAAAAGATTTTTTAAAAAAAGAGGTAAATTTAAAAACTTACCTTTTTTAAAAACTACGGTTTTTAAAAACACATAAAGATCTAAAAAAACTTTTAAAAGATTTTAGATTTAAAAAAGCATGATTTTTAAAAAAATACGTGTTTTTTTAAAACTTACTAAAAAAACAAGGATTTAAAGCTTTAAAAAAAACATACCAAACTTATGGCCCTGAATTTTAAAAAGCTTTGGGTTGATCTTTTTAAAAAAGGAATTTATTTGAATGAACTTTGAAATACTTACCAAAAACCAAAATAAAAAAAAAGCCAAATCATGATACTTACCAAGCTGATCAGAGAGTAGCCCGTGGGCAAAGGCAGGCGCGGCAGGGATTATTGTTGCCGTGTTTTTAATCTGCGGCGTGTTTTTTTATTACCATTTTGCAATGGATTGAGGGGCCGTGGCCTTGGGGCACGTGGAAGTAGAGTAAAAAAAAATTCCAAGTGGCGAGGGTCCAAACAACCAACAAAAATGCATACACAGTAGTCCACGGCCATGAAAAGAGACGCAGGGTTTGGAATTTGCAGTGTCCAGCAGGTACGTGGGAAGAGAAATACAATCCGTGTGTTGGGAGCAGCCGTGTGAAAAGAATAGTCCACACACACCAAAAGCTCGGTTGGGAGATGAAAAACCTTTCAAATGAACTCCAAGCCACAAAAAAAATCTGTATCCTACAAAATACCAGAAAACAGAGAGCCAAAAACCATAGAGATCTAAAAAAATCACTTCTATTTGAAAATTTTATTAAAAAAATGAAATAATCTCTATTTTGGTTGAAAAGCTAGATTTAGCTGTAGATAGCTAAATGTGGATGTAAATACCCTGAAACCTCTAGGAATACCTAAACAAGTACAAAAAGCAGGAACAAAAAGTACACAACTTTTTGAGAAAGCTTGTTAGAGAGATTAGCAAAATTCCGTAAAAATAGTGATCGAAAACTTGCATGTAATCACTTTGGAGCTATCACGATTCCGTTGGAGTGCAACTACTTCGTGGTGCCTCGTTTCCGATTCAATTCTCACAAACTCTTTTCATGGTATCAGAGCTACACGACTTACCGTCACACCAAAAGTTCAAGCTTTTGGTGTGACTGCAAGTGTGCATCTCGATACCATGCACTGAAGCGCACTTTTGACCAGCCCTAGAGTAGTTCTGGGATGGGTGACCTCCCAGGAAATTCCCGGTGTCACTTCCTCTTAATATGTTGTTGGCCCTGATTGGGTGTATACCCGGTTCCATCATGCGGGAGGGTATTGGCATAAGAATCGATTAACATGATGAGATCCCCTCCACTACAGTTCAAGCTTTTGGTGTGATGGTAAGTCGTGCAGCTCTGATACCATGAAAAGAGTTTGCAGAATCGAATCAAAAACAAGGTAGCACGAAGTAGTTGCACTCCGACGGAATCGTGATAGCTCCAAATGATTGCGAAGGAATTGATCGGTAATGGAAGAACTTGCTATACAAAAACAAAGCTCAGACAGAGAGTAAAAAAAAATGAAACCAAGAGAGAGTAATCGCAACTAAAAAATAACGAGTGCACGCTTTGCCGATCTCATCTCTCGATACCATGAAAAGAGTTTGTGAGAATCGAACCGGAAATGAGGCACCATGAAGTAGTTGCACTCCAATGGAATCGTGATAGCTCCAGCGATTGCAAGAAGGAATTGATCAGTAATGGAAGAACTTGCTCAACGTAAACAAAGCTTGCATAGAAGAAAGACAAGGAGTGTCTTGGTATGCTCATAAATGAATAGAAAAGGGGTACATATAGGGTGTTTGAGTAACCTTAGTGCATGACATGCATGAAACCCTAAACCTAACCCTAAACCTAACCCATGTGAGATGACCCTCCAACATGAGAGGAGGACATATAGGATAACTCACACTAGCAAATAACAAACTTTCTTTCGTTTAATTACCTACAAAATTCCTACATGTATATAAGCCCTAATCAGCTATGGAAAATTTTACCTGGATATAAGACTTAATCAACTATGGAAAATTTTACATTAACATAATTTTGTAATTTTGGAGGGAATGAAGGTGAGAATGCATACCAATTTTTGGCATAGAGAGGAAATCAAAACATTTCCAAAACTCGAGCACATAATTTTTGACACTTGCCCTGGTGAGATTTTTCTATTGATGAATAAGCTTATGCATTGATGAAGAGAATATAAAGAAAAATGTTAAAAATATAAACTTAAAAACTATCTACTTATAGTGATATGTAACTGAAAAATCCAACCGCTAATTTCATTAGTGCGTAAATTTAAGAGGGCATGTGTATGATTTTACATTGCTTTTCATTAAATGGCTAATTAATGGCTGACAACAATTACATGCTCTAAAAGGCACACATATTTCGAATGGTGCATGTACTTTTAAATGGCGAATTTTACATAGCTCGAATTAATGGCTAATTAATGTTGAGGCAACTGTAACATTAATTGGTATTTTGCCTTACAAAATGGTTATCATTAATACTGCATTGGTATTGTAAATAATTAATGTAAGAATTTAATATTATAATTTTTGTATTGTAAATAAAATCCCTTATATAATTTGAGTAAAAATAAAGCCCTTAATTCTTGTGTTTGTACTTTGACATGCGACTCTTGACGCCCATTTAGACATTTTGTTTATTGTATCCGTAAAATACTTGCAAATCTTTGTAATAAATGGCACACACAAATTACATATTTAATATTTAACCATCAATTATTAATATAGATTTATATATAAATTATAAAAATTTACATCAATATATATTAAAAATAATGAAATTTATACAGAATAATTGGTATAAGTAAACATTGTTTTGTATTTTTAAAGGGCAGTGTTGAAAATTACTATTACCCAAAAATTGTTTTAAAGGTGAGTTATCACACTTAGCTGTGTGAATCAAGACTCGCACTTAGAAGTTCAAGTCGATACTCATACTTAGAAGTGCTAGTCGATACTCGCACTTAAAGTATGATTTGAGAGATGTGTGACTCAAGGCTCGTACTTAGACGTGCGACCAATCACATTTTTAAGTGTGATCACTCGCACTTATACACTACTTACAAAATTTATAAATGAAAATTCCATATTTTTTTAACTATGCTTAATATATATGAATAATTTTTTTATATAAATATTGATGGTCACCTTTTAAACATGTGAGTCACACGTGTCGTTCTATAAAATATTTGAAAGTATGTTACGTCTAAAATCATGAAAAACGCTATACAGCCATCAAATTTAACACCATTCAAGGATGTTCGGGAAGGGGTTTTCAACGTCAAAGTTTATTGATTTGAATAAGGTATGCATGAATAGTCATATATGTATGATGATATTAAGATTGATATGTGGCATAAATGACAATAATCACTTATGCACTATCTTGAAGTTAACGGCCTCTTGGGTTATGTAAGTTAATGGCCGCTTGGCTTATGTAAGTTTACAACTACTTGGGTTATGTAAGTTAGTAATCGCTTGGCTTATGTAAGTTAGCAACCGCTTGGCTTATGTAAGATAAAGAATCAAGCGAGACTTATGTAAGTGGGTGGCCATTAGGCTTATGTGGGGTAATCAAATAAAAAAATACAAATCCTAAAATAGTGAAACTAAAATCCAAAAATTGGGATTTAGTAATTGGATTCTAATAGTGGTGAAAGTGGAATCCAATAGTAGCGTTATTAGAATCTAGTAATAGCAAAATTGGAATCCAATAATAGGGAAATTGGAATCCAATAATAGCGAAATTGGAACTCGAATAAGTCCAATAATGAAAATATTGGAATCCAATATTACTACTAATGGAATCCAATATAGCCAAAAAATGGAATCCAATATACGCAAAAATGGAGATGGATTTCTTCCAATACTTGTAATACTAGAGTCCTAATTCACTGGAATATGTCCAGATTTAGTGAAATAAGTGTTCTATTGTGAAGTCTTATTTCTCTCTACATCTTTTCATTCTTCTCTTTTGTTATTTTCTGATCTTTTTGAAACCCTTCCATATTTTTCTTTATCTCTAGCCCCTTCCCCTTCATCTTCCTTTTCTAGGATTACATCCCCTTGGCACCTACCCGAATACGCATATTACTTGGAATTGGCACCATGACCTTTTCCATAGCCTAAAATTTGACAAACAATGGTATTTCCTAATAAATTTTCTTCTTAATCCAAATATAAAGTGTGCTTTAGCATAATCAAATGAGAAAATGTTTTGAACAACAATTTTAGTTACGTGTCCATCAATAGTAGTTTTCATCCAATGATCAATATCACGGGTCCATAAAACATCTAGATTCCATAATATTTAATCTTTTCCTTTGTCCATTTGTATTCCTCCTTGGGCTTGTTTTGAAAACAATATAATTCTAGTGTGATAACTAGGTGGCCAAAGACCCCGGAATTTTACACCACAAATTCTCATAAATAGTTGCGTAGATGTGTTATAAACGTACTCTTTTAAACAAGATTCATGTCACTGTCTCTTCATCTTCTGAAAATTTCTTCATCTTCTCCTCTAGCCATATTTCTACATCTCTTCTTCCTGGTACCAATCTTAGCATTTTTGGGTCCCAACAACAAAACCATTATTAGCATAGGTTCTTGGATTACAACATCATAACTTATAACAAGTTGTAGTCTAGATTAAAGCAATGAATATATGAAATAATTTCATTTGCGCAATAGAATATATAACGAGATTTAAGAAAAGATAACCATATCATAGGAATATCATAATGTGAAATAGAATAAAAAAAACTATTTCAGAATAAATACGGAAAAGAAACAATCTGAAGTACTTTCTATTAGGATTCAAGATCAACCTTCCTGCAATCAGATTATATATCTTTATAAAAATTCAATGAATGTTGAATTACCAATCATTTCATCTCTTTCTCGTCTCTTCAGAGGCTTTTCATATTCTCTACCTATGCATAGAGAAGATATGTGTTTTATATTTTTCTTACATTACTATATCCATACAAAAGGATTGTGAAATCATGAACTATATCCATGTCGACTTACTATCTAATAAAGGGTAACTTTTCTTGAGATTTGGAGATGAAGATCAAGGGTGCCTTATGATTTTCAAGTGGGATATAATTAATTTCCAAGTGAGTAAATGAGTGTGTCTAATTTGATTTTATACTGCTCCACAAGATATAATTTCATGTTAAGGATAACTAGAAAGTGGAAATAAGATAAAAATAAGAAAATGTGACCACTTCCCCTTGAAGGAAAAAATGGTTGAAGGGGAAAAATCATGTATTGGTTGTGTCTAGATATGGATAGTAGTATCTATGGAGATTAAATATTATAATAAAATGTTTATAAAAGTCCTACAAGAGAAATAAGATGTCTATAAGTAATGAGATTAGTCTTATAGGTGTTTGAGTAGTAGAATGATAAAATATGAAGTACTTGCAAACCTTAAGAGGGAGTAGGATAAAGACGTTTAGGATTTTTGTGTTAAAGATTAGACTACTAAATATAAGCCAAATTAGTACATTCAAGTGCCTAATTACCAAATTTAGGTGTCTACACATAATACACATTGAATATAATATCTTAATTATACAACCTAGTTTTGATACTAGAGTAAGCACGAGAGAACAAAAATAGCATAAAGTTATGAAAAATGTCTATAATAAGTTAAAAACTCGATCAAAAAGGGTTAATATGGTGATGATAATAGATACACCCTTTTAATTGTCTATTTAATGGTTCCATATCATCAAATCAATCTTTGATACCATGAATTTAAGGTGTGCCATACCTTTTTATTAATACAAGTGTGTTTTTCAATCCAAAAAAATTACATTTGTTATGTTAATAAATGTCATATTTTGTTATAGTATCTTGATATAATTAAAATTAACTCAATTTTGTAAAGTAATTATCTATTTTGCATTTAGTTTTTATCACACCCAAAATTTTAACACACAAATACAACAACAAAAATACTGGAATAATTGTTATTTGACTTACATTGCTTGAAACACGACAACACATGGGATCACTTAGGATAAATTGACATCACATAAGAATTTTGTAAAAACAGAACCCACATATATAAAATGAAAACACATGATGCACATCAAGCCATATTTCCCCAAATGACAAGTACAAACAACGATCTAACTACAATATACACTTACGGATAGGCACTTTCCATGATACAACATTTTCATAGTTACATATTTATTACAATCCTATTTTTATTATTGACCTTAATTATTTAAAAAAAACTTAACATGTAGACCTTCATTCTTCTTTAAACTAGCTTGCATTTTCTTTATTTTGTTTAACATTTTACATATAATGGTTCCATTTAATTTTACTCATTTCTCTTGTCACATTAATTTGTATATCTTCATTGTTAGTAGGAGCATCAAAACACCAATGAAGTTTCCAAAGGCTTGTTATAAGGATTCGTTACAAAGGAGCATGCTTACTTGGTTTTGTAATTTACCTTCATTGCAACAAGGGAGATTCACATGAAATAAAAGGAAGTCTATTAGGTCAAGAGTGGACATATTTTGTGTTCTTTTCATAGTAGCATTTAAACACTAAGGTTACACTCTTTTCATTTTTAAGTTATTACAACTAACTATGTATTCTAACTACTTAACTTAAATACTTAGTTTGCATCATTCATGATACACAAAAGAGGGTTTGCATCGAGTCAAAAGGGACAAGTCTCAAATTCCCATTTTTATAATTTTAATCATTTAACATTATTTTTTAAACCACGATGAAGGGTATAGTGAATATGTTCATCCCTTAAGTATTGCAAGTTTCCCATTTATTAGGTTGAATTATCACTAATGGGGCCCTATTTTATTTTTATTATTTATAAAATTCATCTGAGTCATTTTAGTCATGTTGGCATCATTCAAGGTGTATGTGACATTTAACAACCATTCCAAAAATTTCTTCTCATTTACTCATGTTTTATAACCCTTGCATCATTACATTGACTTCATATTGACTTCATTTTAGAACAACTAAGGTTCATATAATACTTTTTCTTCACTTAGACATCAAGATTCTAAGGAGTATGATCTCACATGTAACAAAGTTTATATTATTCCTGGGAAATTTAAGTATTAGATGCATGTTACAAGGAGACATTCAATTACAATTTTATACATCCTATTACCTTTTAGACACTACCCTTCCCATTGAGAAAATGTGAATTAAAGTTCATTTCACCCTAATTCTTGTGAGAGGTCACCGATTGAATAATTTCCATTAACACCCAAAAGGGGTCTACACCATACCAATAGGAAAAACTAGAGAAAATAATTATGCTTATCTCACAACTTTTGCACAACTAAAGGCACTTCTTGCCAAGGTAACACCTCTATTTGTGAAGAGAAAAAGGATTCCAAACTCAAAGGTTTCATACATAGGTATCTTACGACACAGGTTCCACTCATGGTTCAATCCCTCATATCGTAAGTACATAACATGATTAACACTAGCCGATGGGGTCTAGGTGGAGTGGTTAAGATGGATGTTTGTATCCGGCTCCACCCAAATTCAAATCCCACTTAGACACGATGCCCGTTTGGGGTGTAATGTTTGAGGTGGCAAATGGTGAAGCTGATTTAACAAAGGTGGATTCTGGTTCGAGATTTCCTGCGCTAGAAGTGTGTTTAAGTGTGGTGGATTTGGTTCACTAATTGTTGAGCTTAAATGTTATATCTTGTCTTAATGTACTCAATTTCATATCTTTAGTTAAAATCATTTATCTATCTTAAAAACATGCTTAACACTAAGTCCATGGAATAGATCATGAGTTTTACTTTACTTTAGGTTCAACACCTTGTTAGGACCAAGTCTAGAGGTTTATATTAGATATGTTCCTTGTCCAAAAATGACCTCTCAAGAGGTATTATGTTAGCTTTAACAAATTAAGGTAAAAAAATTTCATAGTCTATGCTACAAAATGTTAACCACTTCATCTTGTTAGATCATAGAGCCTTAACAAGCATCCATGATGGGGTATATTCCTTTAGGATACACTATGGGTTGAATACAAGGATTTTAAATAAAATCAAATTTTATAATGGATTCAAGGATGTCCTTACCAAAACATTTCCGTAACTCATTAATTTTTTAAATATGAGACTTTTATTATATGTAAGGTGACATCATGAGTTATCCACTAGATATGATATTTTCATAATGAAACACAAGGGGCACAACTCATCATCATGAGGTTTTATCAAAGCACGACACTTGAGAGTAGAAATATTAGTTGGTAAAATAAAGCACCCATACTTAGGATGGTCATGGTAAAAGTGGGGATCACTCAATATGGAAGGAATCTCAAGTAGTTCTCAACTACTTAGTGTCAAATCTCACCTACTAGTCATGTAATAATTGAGGGAAGATGATGAAATGAAGGGGTTTAGAGCACAATTCCATTTTAATTCATATAGAAATACTCCTTTCTACCATACATGATGTAAGTTTCACAACATAACTACAAATGAAATCAATAAGAGAATTTAGTAAAATTAGGTTAATTCTTTAACCTTAATATCAAAGAACAATTATACTTATTTAGAAAAAAAATTGTGCACGACAAGGAAAATCTTTTTTTTAAAAGAAAATAGTCAATGACACTTTACTGTAAATGTAGCAATACATATTTCTTTCTTTTCCTTTTTCAAATAACATATATAAATTGAAATAATACACAAAATGAATTACAACCTCGTCATTTCCACATCTTATTTACATCTCGAAAAATTATGTGAGCATGATTCAACGAAAATCGGTGGCATGGATCCACCCTCCCTCTAACATGTTATCATCATGCAAAAACAATTTTAAAGGAGAGAAAAATAACATAACTAATTTCCATATTTTCATAGCATTATTTATATTTGGATTCAAGAGAGAGAAAGAGAGAATAGAGAGAAAACCTTTTTTTTGCACAAGAAAAGGGGTGAAAATTTATCCTATCAAGTGTTACTTGCAGTAACATATATGGACATACATATTAGAGAAGATTATGGTTTTTAAAACATATCATTTTTTGTCATAAAGAGGTTAAGGACGTATTGCATCACGCTAGTATGACATTTCGCTAACCATCTAATTACAGTCTTTAAACAACGTATTTTAACTCCATATGCATGTTATCAACAACTACACTAGTCTTATCCTTAGCAAAAACTTTAGAAGGTCAACTTGGGTCCAGCCTCAAATTTTGTTAATACGTAAATTGGTCCAAGTGACCATGGAATGGGCCCACAAAAATAGAACCCATCATCTTAACGAGGTGTTTAATGCCTCTAATTAAATCTCTACTATATAACGAATTACGAGAAAAATATAGATCACAAAACTGATAAGCGGAGCTCAAATTGGATGCAACTTTCTGGAGCCAGTTGGCTAAATTTAGTTGTTTGACCTTTAGCAAATAAGGCCAAGTGTCCTCCAAAATAGCTTGCCGAAGGGCAAATTATCCAAATGGAATGTTTCAAAGTTTTATCTTCTTCTCTATTAAATAGAGAAACATAAGGATTAAATGATATCCAAAACCAATAAATGATGCTCAAACAGGACTATTTTTGTTGGGGTCACTTGACCGAGTTTAATTATTTCCCAACAATAGCCTAAGCTAAGTTAGATCTGAAATGGTTACACAAAAATGTGTTTTTGGAGAGTACGGCTCAAACTAACCATGCAACATGATTTTTGCATGACAAAGAAGAGGTTTGAGATTTCACATTTATTTTTTGGGGACCATGGATACTAAAACTGAGGTTATTTCAGAGGGTATTTGTTGTTTTTGAGAAACTGTCTCCAATGTAATTTGCAGTAGTGGCCTCGAAAACCACTTAGAAAAACATGGTCAATGGTTGTTTTGAATGTATCTCAGGGTTGGTATGACAACCTCGTACCACAAGGAAAGAGTTACATCATTTAAATTTAGGAAATGATTTTAAGAGACGTTCTTTGTGCGTTGATCTTGAGAGACATTTTTCACATTTGGATGGGTTGTTTTGACCACGAGAGAGAATGTCTTCTCATTGTTTTCCTCCATGATTGGTTGTCACAAATGGAAAATGCATGATAGTAATATTTTAACTTAGTTTTATTTAGTTCACAATGAAATTGGACTATAATGACATCAAAAGGAGGTATTTTCATGGTAGGTTTAATTGGCATGATTTTCGATTTGAAACAATTTACTCAATAGTAAATTAAATGTTTTTAAAACTAATCACTCACTATTTTACTCAACCCAAAATTTATAGATGCAAGTTACGAAAGAAAAATTTATGAGAAAGGACAAAGAACCATGTCTCACAATTTGAGATGAGAAAGAGGGATGTTGAGCTAGTTAAACACACACATGACCACCCCAAGGCTCCAAGTCTAGTACAAACTAAGATGATGCTAGAGAGGGTTGTTGAGTTGGTTAAAATTATCTCATTTTCATTTTCCTGAACACTCAAATCATTTTCTAGACCCATTTTATGCATACTCAATGTCACCACAAAATGTCAACTCTCATTTCGTTGTTCAACATCTCGTCAAATAGTTCTTGGGCCCTCATAAAGCTCCAAATTTAACAACCAAGAATAATCAACCATGCAAACATAAGGATCAATTATAGTTGAAATTTACATAGTTCTCCCAATGCCTATATCTTCAAAATTTTCTTTAATATCTGCATGGGCACTCAAAACTTCAACAACTAACAAATATCTACTTTCCACTCTACTTGATGGGTAGCCATTCATTGTCACATTTATCTTATTTTAGATAGGCAGAGTGTTGGTTGACAAGGTTAGAGATATGGGTTTTTAACCTACCAAATACATTTGTTTAAATGCCTCCAAGGCCTCTTTAACAAACTCATTATGTGTATTTCCTGTAAAAATATCCAATCCAATAGATGGCGTATGGAGAAGACATTCCTTTGAACAACCCCAAAACTTTTCAGTAGAACCTTCAATCCTGCATTCATTTCATTACAATGGCATGACATTTCTTTAAGACATTTTTTCAAACAGATCACTTATTGTGTTTATGCCTATCCTTCCACATTTGGTATTCTCACATACATAGGAGATCTATGTAGAGTTAGAGAAATTTTCTTGGAAGATGAGTGAAACGTTGTGTTTATTTTATTTAAATTTTCCTTGATTTTGAAAGAGGTTCTCATGCCTTTGAATTATTTATAGCCTTCATTCTAAACCTACATGACTACCTGCTAAATAAGAAAAAATGGTTCCAAAAGGTCACATTTCCTTTGGAAAATTTGTCAAATCACCCATATGCCTTGTTGTATGCATCCACATTTTTTATACATGTCTACATAGGCACTTGCAGCTAAAAAAATAATATATATATATATATATATATATATATATATATTGATGGATGTACATACCATGTCCCAAGCTTGAATTTTTACATAGATGGAGATTATGTCAAGCATGGGTGAGTCAATCATATGGACAACTATAGGTTATATTTGGTGAAACGGTTACACTTCTCCATGATGATGCCCACATTTTTTGCAAACTTATCCATTGGTGTATTTTCATAGCCACTATATATATTCATGTGTGACCCCATTTGCTGCAACAAACAGTTAATGCCTAAGCCATTTGTTTCCAAATCTCAACATAATATCAATCTCATAGCATTAGGCACAGAGAATGAGTAGAAGAAGTTGTTGCACATTATTAGGACTCCAAATAACCCTCCACTTTCTTGTGGTGGGCATCTAAACCTTGTTCAAATCTCTTATTTGGCATGGAAGGGAGAAGAGTGATAGTTCTCATGCCTCGCAAACCTATTCAGCCTCGTTCTCAAGACACCTACACTCCATCACCCTCATCAACATCCTCAAACCACCATATTTACTTTCTCACCCACCTTTGTATTTACTCCACACATTTCCTTATATATATATATATATATATATATATATATATATATATATATATATATATATATATATATATATATATATATATATGAGTTGGCACTACATTGTTGAAGGCATCTTGATAAAGGTTAAGCAAAAGAAGATTTCATTATTCTTATGAGATATAGATCTACAAGAGGGGGGGTTATTTCTATGAAAATATCCATTTGATTGTGTAGTTTATTTACTTTAGAAACATGTTATCATTCCTCATAATACTCTTTTTCCATTTATAGGGACTCATAACAAGAGTTGTATTTGTTTTGTGTTATAGGATTATTTTCCTCCATCTCTTCTTCTTCAAGATTTTCCTAGTCTAAGTATTCATATTTATCTTATTTTCCTCATCATCTATGTTGTCATCCTCCTCCTATTCACAAATTCCTCTTGTCTCCTTCATATTTAATATTTCATAAATATTTTGATCCTCCTTCATGATGAAAGTGCTTGATAAAACTTGGTCTTCAATCTCTTCTTTCATTATGTCATCTAATTTTAATTGTTGTCTTATTTTCTCATTATGGGTTAGATAAGTCACCATTAGTATATGAAAAGTAGTCATGAGTTGTAAGGTAACCTAAGGTATTTTAAATAGAATTTTTATCATGTACATGACCAAGAACCTTTTGTAATGAAGGATATTGTTTGGGTTTTTTGGTTGAAACTTTAGTAGGTGTTTTAACTTAAATACATGCAAGAGGTTATGGTAAGATGACTTTAGTACATGAATGAATAGGTAATTGACCTTGATGTGCTTTTAATTGAGATTTTATGATTTGAGTTTTTCATAGTAATTTAAGTAATACCTTAATGCAATTTTTTATTAGTGACTCATGATATGTGCCTCAAATTTT
The DNA here is from genome assembly GCA_018340775.1 of Taxus wallichiana var. yunnanensis. Taxonomy (NCBI): domain Eukaryota; kingdom Viridiplantae; phylum Streptophyta; class Pinopsida; order Cupressales; family Taxaceae; genus Taxus; species Taxus wallichiana. The sequence goes on along the minus strand of CM031235.1, from coordinate 361,672,005 downwards.
AATCACTTTGCAATCATACACAGCTTACACATTGATGTAGTATGAATGAGAAAACTCGCATTTTATTTAGCCATGGGAATCCAAGTAATAAATCATATATCCATTCATGGTAATATTAAAAATCACATAATTTAAAAGTTCTTAGGACCTATAGTCACTGTAATACAATTCCCCAAGAGAGGTTCTCTAGTAAGGCCTTCATAACCCCAAATAAGCACATATGTTAAAGTAAGTCTTTATGAGTTTATTCATAACTAGTAAGGAATCGTATGGTGAAAAATTTTATACTTGAATTGTTGTTATCTATAATGTTTTTTATCACCTTAGATGTAAAGCTATAAAATATTACTTGAATAGTGGTCCATTGTTATAATCTTAATTTAGAATATCGTGGACATATAATGTAATAGTATGAACTCATACATGGTTCATATCTTTCCTTCATCCCATTTAAAGAAAAACATATTCATGTATTGTCATATACCAACTTTATCCTTTCTATAACACCTTCTTCTCCTTACATTTTCACCTTTTTCTTGATTTTTCTCACAGCTCACCGTAATGTATGTGGAATAAGAAGGTCTATATATTATCTTCTTTATATTCTCAACAATATAGAATAATATATAAACAAATCAATTCTAAATATTCATAAAATTAAGATATTACCAAGGGTGCAAGATTCATGGATCTATAAAATGGTAGTCCAAAATCTATTAAAGGTGTAGGGTTTCAAAATTTAAGTCTAGGATAAGGGATGTAGTCTTACTAGTATCATAATTGTAAAAAGATCCATAGGATATAATGTGCATATAAAGAGAGATAAACTAAGGTTATAATTAAAGGTTGCAAGAGATATATTAAGTTAAGGGTGCATGTGTTTACACCCTTTTAATTTTAGATAGATTATTTCTTATGGAATACACAACAATAAAAAGGAATGTAAGGTTAGGAAACTAGCATATATTTTGCTAAATTAACTTTCAAAATTAATTGAACAACATCATAATAACATATTGGTTCTTTCACACTTTCATCCATCTTTGGACCAGCATTTTCTTCCGGAGGTCGATATTGAAGCGGCCATCTATCCTCTTCATTCCGCAGTGGATCAGTTGAACGCACTTAAGGATCGTGCTCTTCCAGCCTTCAATTTCTTGTTGCATGCGGCCTCTTCTCGCGCTGGCCCTTCTTCTGGTTAACAGGTGGTAGCCCCGCCCTTTTCGTGGCATGTTGGCTACCTTTGTCTTTGAATCCTCTTCTTCCCCTTCCCCTTGTCTTCCATTTTCTTCTATCTCCTTCTCTCCACCCGTCTTCCCTCTTCTCTCCTCTTCTTCTTGTTGTAGGGTTGGGGTCCCTCTCCCCACCGGTTCATAGCTCCGGTTAAAAGCGTTTACCAATAAAAAAACATATTGGTTCTTTCAATTCATGCATACAAGCTCATCTACAAAAAAGGAAGAGAAACTTAGATATATAAATTTATATAGGAATAATCTATGAAGACATACCGAGATTTTGGGAGTGTAGATCTTAGAGAAGCTTCATTGCTAAAATTGTGACATGAAAATGCCCTAGTGTAGGACCATATGGTTTAGTTAAGATGTACAATATACTTTTTCCTTTTATGTATGTTCTTAGATGCCTTCGTAATGGGGTTTTGTGACTTTTTGGTCCTTTAGTGGCCTAAAAATGTACTTCATTATCAAACCCTAATTTTTGCATAATTTTGATATCATATATAATTAGCTAAATCACTCTAAATCCCTAACCGTGGTTAGAATACCCTACAATAAGGTTATTATTTTGGTTTTGTTCACCTCATACACCACCTACATCAACACTACTCTAAATATGCCTCAAAATACACGTAGTTCTCTACCTAGCCCGTAAAATCTATATGAATGTAACTAGTTGGCAGCTTGAACCTATTAGATTGTAATTGATAGAAAGGTTCTCCTACTAAGAATTGGAAGTGGGAACTTGGTGTGTTTGGATTTTAGGAATCTAGAATCCTTAACCTAGTTGAGTTCTTCAAAAATATAGTAGTGGTTTCCCGATGGAAATGCATCAACTTTGGGGAAAATGAGGGAGCCTTGAGTGTCATTTGTGAGAGTTATAAGTGAGCATGTTAATAGAATTCCATGTGATTTCTATTATGGTAAATGAGATTATGTTAATTTGATGATATAGGGTTTTGAAGGTAAATTATCATGATAAGGCTAAACCAAGAAAATAAAAAGATGCAACAACAAAGGCATCAAAGGTAGAGTTGGAAAAATTTTCGGTGCAAGACCATGCAGATTATTCAGAATAGATTAAACAACCTAGCCAAATAATATTATTTTGGATAGCGAGGAGATAAGTAAAATCTAAAAGTAGTGTCTTCAAAACCAGAGTTTGAGAATTAGTATTATCTATTACTATTAGAATTTTACCAACACATAGGTGTATGAAATGAGCAAGTTAGGAAAGAGATGGAAACAAACACTTAGTGGGAATATGATGTGGGTGTTTTTCTTAGCCAAGAAGAAAATTTTTAATAAGTAATGTCAAAATGGTAAATTTCCAAATATGAGTTTCTACATTTCCCCTTTAAGCATGCAATAAAATTACATGCTTAAAGTAAAAGATACTTGATTGTGTAGACACACTTTGTCTTTCTCGCAATTTTTAATATCCAGATGCATTGGTGTTTGCATGATCCATGATGAAACCTACAACACATAGTGTAGTTAATATGCATATTAGAAATTTAATTGTAACTCAATTACAAATATAGAATCTAAACCTGTAGAGTAATATAAATAGATGTAAAACATGGAAAGGGTAGCCTTTTGTGAAGGGAAGAGATTAACATTCTTTGATTGCAATTGGATATTTTGATTTTTGTTTTTGAACTTTTTTGAAGGATTGGGGATGATCAATCCCCAATTATATCAAGTAGAAACTAGAGTATTGGTTACATGCAACCCAACAATCAATATGAAGTAGAGAGAGGTACTAATACACCTTGTGAAGTAGGAAGATTATGTATCAAATTATTTAGTAACTTTGATATATCCCCTTTACTATGAGGAGAGGGAAAACTAACTATTAAGAATGTATTCACTTTGATCATTTTCATAACCCCATGGATAACACCACTACAAAGGGATCTAATCCCAATGTTTAAGTATATATACACAAGGTATAATGAGAATGAGTATTTATTATTTATCGTACTCTTAAGTAAGAGTATGTAATATGCTGTATATAAATGAAGAGGGATACCCATTCCCTCAAAACTTTTGTATTTTGCAATCGTAACCGAGCATCAAGTAGAAAAGGAGTGATGAAATGATCTCGAACTATGTCAATCGAGTCAAAGATTGTGCTAAAAACCTATATCCATGATAGAAAATCTGAAATTGTAGAAAATCAAGTGTTTATTCCCAAGGAAAAACATGTGGTATGGTTTGGACCATTTGTATGGTCTTAACCCTTTTATACGATATTGAGAATGTGTGCAATCACCAAAATTTTATGTCCGGAGTTTTTCCGAGTACTATATCCCTATGAAAACACGTTCCTAAACCTATAATTATGTACGTAAGTGTAAAATATACCCCAATAAATTTCACATCTTTTGAGTTGTGTGTAAAAACCATTTGAGTGTGTGGCTTAAAAGAAAATATATGTGCCCATGCATTATGTCCGAGAATCAGTAGGAGAGTGTAGAATGATTATAAGGTAGACACCTTAGAAAATTAATACCTATAAATGTGGTTTCATATGGTGGTAACCATAACACACAAATAGACAAAAAAACCATAGTAATAAGAGAAAGATAACTAATGATAGCAACAAGAACATCTCGTATTAAAAATAATGTAGATGTAATTATATTAAAATAGAGATAAAACAACAAGTAAGTGAGTAAATAAGAGAAATATTATGTAAATAAGAGTCACATCAAGTCATAAATCCATAAACATGGGACACTCATGGTGTCACAATAAAATTAATTATAACGCCCGCTAAAAACAACCCACTTGAGACCCAAGAAACAACCTAGGATTAGTTAGGAAAAATTATGGAATAATTTTTTTTTGTTTAAAAGAGTCTACAACCAGGTTACAAGGAAACAACTATCACTAACAAGTTCCAGAACCATTAAAATCCACTAGAACATAATTTTCTTTTATTGACAATTATTAGAGGTCATAAGGTCCAAAATCTAGGGTTAGAAGGTTCAATTAGGTTCAGAGGGTAAATCATCACCATACCCACTCTCTAACAAGCTTAAATTTTCAACTTGATTTTTCTCAAACTTAATGCATTCAAAAATTCCCTAAATCATTTCCATTAGATAGGAAATTTCCTCACCTTTCCATTGATATAAAGAAGTCCTCCTAACTCTTCATATTTCTCAAGTTATGGGCAGTGGGCCTTGGGGTGAAAATTTTCCCCAAGAGTGGGCTGCGGGCCTAGGGGTGAAAATTTGCCCAAAGGGCGGGTTGGCAGGCTATGGGGAGACTTTTGGATCATTTCCCATGTGGGGAAAAAAACAAACTTTTCACCCGTGCACCCGTGGGTCCGCAAGTCCACAAGGGACACGTGGCGCTTCTCAAACCAATGCGGGGAGAGCGGGGCGGCGGGAGACGTTTGGGAAAGTTTCCACGTGGGGCAAAAAAGCCAACATGGTACCCGCAAGTCCGCAAGCTGCAAGGGACATGTGGCATCACCAAATCCAATGTGGGGAAAGTGGGGTGGTAGGGAGAAAATTCACTTAATGCCTCAAAGGGCTAAGAGGATAACAAGGACCCGTGCCTCCACCGACACCTCGCGATGCCACATGGCAGCTCCGGATTGGCTGCAGGCCAGCGGGATGGTGGGGAAAACATGGAAAATTTTCCCAAAATTTTCTAAATAAAAAATTAGGTAAAGGGACTCACTCCATCGCCGATGCCTCGTGACACCACGTGGCATCACTGATTGGTCATGCAGGCGGCGGGGGTAATATTTTCCAAAATTTTCCAAAATTTTCGAGAGCGCTAAGTAAAAAGGAGATCCATCCCACCACTAACACCTCATGGTGCCACATGGTAGCCTCGAATGGACATGGGCCAATGGGGTAGTGGGAAAATTTGGAAAATTTTCCCAAAAAAATTCCTAAGCTCTAAGGGAAAATTTCGGGCCCGCTAAGCAAATTTTTCCCAATTTTTTTTTTACCAAAGTGAAGGAAAAATTTCAGAGGGCCATAAATTTTGATAGAGAGCTTGGTTTTGGGAAAACAAAGAATTTATGGAAATCTCTCAACGTCCTCTTTGCATAGAGATATTTAATTTTTTATTTTAATAAATTTTAAGGGGTCAATTTTAAGAAAACGGCCTGTACGCTTTTACAGTACGAACTGGTAAATGTTAACTTGTGAGATTTATTCAATTTGATCTTCTTCCTCTCTCAACATGTCAATTAGACATGTGGAAATTTTCTTAGATGGATTTAAGGAAGGATTCAAGATTCAATTTGTCTAATAGATTTGTAATTTGAAGATTTTCATTTCTTGACAGTAAAACGACTGCAAAATGGTTTGAGCCCAATTTTTCCAAGTTTTGAAATATTTCCTCTAAGTGTTTTTGTCTATTTGAGTTTGTTTAGGCCTACTACTTTAATTTAATCAATTAATTTGTTATTTTATTGTTTCAGGTTCGAACTGTGTATTTTTTGTTTTGATAATTGCTAGTTTGAAATTAAAAAAATAGGGATCAAATTTTAATGGTTCTATTTGCCACTTTCTTCTTCTAAGTATTTAGAATGCATTCCAGATCCAATATAACACATTAGTTGATTTAATTCCATCCATTTAAAATCCAAAATACAATTCTAATTTCCAGCTTTACACATTTCAGAGACAAATTTCTGCATTTTCCTTCATATGCATTTACTTCATTCAAACAGAGATTTCAATACATTGAAATGATCAGATTCAATACAACAATGCAATTGAAAAAGGTAATGCAATCCTTTATTGATTCCAAAATGCAACATTACAATCATTTCTTCTTTTATTCCTTCCAAAACATATATTATATACAAAACAGAATAATACATTTTCTTCTCACGTGTTTCACTTTACCACTTTTCAAACAGGGATTTCATAGTGAATGCTAAACACAGATTTCCAATGGAATAACAACATATGGACAAGACAAAACCACTTCCATTAATTTAAAATAACTCTTACAACTTCCTTTCCATTTGGTTTCAAAATGCAACATACAAAAACACGTATCTTTCTTTCACATTCTTTCCAAAATAGAATATAGAGTATAAATCTTTTACATTTCAATATACAATTTGTAATCAGTACAAATCCTTCCCAATACAAACATTTACAAGTTCATCCACTTCAAGTTGGAAAGGTTACAATGATATTTCATTCCACAAGGGATTGTCAAACCGACTTTTCTCAGCTCCAGAACAACAACATGCATTCTTCACATTCTTCCAATTTGATCACAACAAGAGCAGGGGAAAGGAAATGCTCTCCACCCAACCAAGACATCCAATGAAGAGGAGAAGTCATCCTTCTTCATTGGCCCCCAAGCCCCAACCACAATGTAATAAAAGATGTGATCCAACTCATGGCAACAACAGGCTTCCACAAACATACAAGCAACATTTTCACAAGAAACATAGTCCCAAACAATGTAGTTTACAACTACATTAAAACATGACAAACAATACAAAGGCTTCATCAAACAAGCCAAAGGAGCAAGAAGCTATGGGGGATGTTGCTTATGCCTCCCAAAGGAAAAATGGGTATCACCACCTGAGTACAACCCACCAATATATATATATATATATATATATATATATATATATATATATATCATTTCAAAACCTGTCATGCCCTTATGCCTCCCCCAAGTACCCCTTATTCCTCACATTTTCTTATGTCTCCCCAACCTCTTATGGCACCCCATAACGAGTAAAGAAATGCAAGCTATTTCTTTGTAAGGTGGAACCCAAATCTCAAATCCATCCACCCTTATACCTCCCTAAAACCACTTGTGCCTCCCACAAAATAACCCCATAGTCTTCTCCTACACCATTCCTAGGCCATCTACCCAACAGCCCACAAATACACCAAAACATTCACACAATAACATTTACATATATAAAAGAAGAGCATTTCAAGAGCCAAGCTCCTACCTCTCCATGATGGAGTTGTTCCAAGTTCCAAAACAAAAGCTTTATCCCAATGCAAGCAATCCAAAACAACCAAGCACAAGCATGCAACAATCTTCCAAAACTTTTCCAAGCAAGAGCTCTCAAAACATCAAGAAAAATTCACGCAAAATGAAGTCTCCAAAAGTGAAGCAACCAAAACAAGGCAAGAAATTCAAATTTTAAAGAAGAGGGAAGATAAGAGGATGAGGTGGATCCATGTAAGATGCCACATCACACATCCTCAACCCCAACCCCAAAAGTCAACTTCATTCTCCAATGCATAATAAATAAGTGGGTGAATAATATGATAGATTTACTTACACACTCAAACAAGCCCATACCCCATAAGGACTGAAATTAAATTATGTAAGAAAATTGCAATTACAACATTCAACTTGACTTGTAAAAATGCATTAAAAAGGTCTAAATCTAACCCTCCAACCATAGGCAAGGTTGGTATGTAAATTTAAGAGGTATGGGATAAGTTTAACTTGTCCCACAAGCCTCCAAAATTAGCCTCTAAGGAAAAATTCGAATTTCCAAGAAGGTGGAGTGTTTCACACTCAAAAGTTAACTTACACATCACTTACAAGGTCACTTACACATTACTTACACACTTTAAAACATGGCCAACAACTCTATTAATTACATTCTTATGACATCTTTTAATTAATTAACTAAACAATATGATTACTCACAATATTAACACCACATTAAATAAATAATGAAAGGGGTAAGTGCACCACATAAAACACATGCAAAAATTAAACAAAAGGGACCAAATAAAAGAAAAACATAAAATCCCTTGGTCACATTTAAAGGTGATTCCCCCCATGGGAAACCCTAACAAAAATAAAAACACACACAACAAAACTAGTTGTCATGGTGACCTTGTTGAATTCATCTAGAATTCCAATGTGGTTGGTCTCCAATCCCCCGATGTTTGTTGTGATATTTTTAACATGCAAAAATAAAAATACCTCCTTCGGCCTCTTGGCCATATCAAAACATCCAAAATAATATAAATATAGTTAAAATCCAAAATCATCTAGATATATGAATCACAACAACATTCAAACAATCTAATAATATCATTTATGGTTTTATCAACAACTATATCATCATCCAATAATTTTCCATTTCTAGGTCTACTCACAATATCCAAATATCATAAATCTAAAAACATCCATCATATAACCATGTCCAACAATATAACATCATCAACACATAAAATGTCTCTAATAATCATCATACATCATAACTGAATCAAGTCAACAATAATCCATGATCTAATATTTAACAACATACTATAATAAGGTCCATAATTATGTCCATAATATAATCAACAGTATCATGATTAGTATCAAACAGGGTCAAAGGGAAGTGGGCACTACATCTCCCTCCCCTTAGACTTGACTTCCTCCTGGAAGTCATTGGAACAAATGTGGAAACTGGACTCATAACAAAGTAGCATCCTCCCATGCAGATGCATGCAGCCTCATCGTATCTATCCCACCGCACCCGAACCTTATCAACCTTTCTACCTCGAAGGCCCAGGATCCTAAGATCTAGGATGGGAATGGGCTCCACCATCACTTGCCCCTGATCTTGCACCTACAAAGATGTCCAATCTAACACATGAGAGGGATCTGCAACATATCTCTTAAGAACCAAAACATGAAACACATCATGTACGCAAGACAAGTTAGGTGGCAATGCTAGATGGTAGGCCAAAGGGCCAATATGCTCCAAGATCTCAAAAGGACCCACAAATCTAGGAGCTAACTTAGAACCTTTTCCATAATGGATAGGGCTCTTATGTGGCTTGACATGAAGGAACACCTTCATGCCCACATCAAAACTACGGTTGGTTCTATACCGATCTACGTACTTCTCGCATGTCCTGTGCCTCCTGTAGTCTCTGTCTAATCAAAATCACCTGCTGCTCCATGTCCTATAACAAAGCTTTTCTAAGAGAAACCTTGTCCTCTAGCTTGTCCCAACTAAGAGGTATCCTGCACTCCCTACCATACAAATCCTAAAAAAGAGCCATGCCTATAAAACTCTAAAAACTATTATTGTAGGCAAACTCCACTAAGTACAAGTACTCCTCCCATCTAGACTGTTGATCCATCACATATATGTTGAGCATGTCCTCTAAAATCTGATTCACCCACTCAGTCTGTCCATATGTCTTGCAGTGATATGATGTGCTGAAATTGATCTTCATCCCGAGGGCATGTTGCATGGTAGTCCAAAAATGGGAAGTGTACAAAGGATCGTGGTCACTAATGATCTTCCATAGAATCCCATGCAACCTAACGATCTCATCCAAATATACTTGTGTCACTACTCTAGCTGTATAAGTGGTCTTCACCAAAGAAAAGTGAGCCACTTTTGTCAATTTATCAACGTGACCATGATGGTGTCGTGGTGATATCTCGACATCGGTAGCCCAACAATGAAGTCCATGGAAATGGTGTCCCATTTCCACTCCGTATAAAGCATGAGGAAAGAGAAGGCCAGCTGGATGTTGATGCTTGACCTTCACTTTTTAACACTCTAAGCATTGTGACACAGACTGGGCCATGTCTCTATAAATTCCTCTCCAATGATATAACTATCTCAAGGTGGCATGAATCTTATTCACCCTGGGATGGGCAGAATAGGGTGCACGATGTGCCTCTGCCAAGATGTCCTACCTCAAGCCTCCATCTCTGGGAACATAAATATGGTCTCTATGCTTGAGAAGACCATCTACCTCTAAATAAAAACCATCAAACTTCCCCACGAGGGGTCTCTGAGACTCGATCTCTGCTCAAACTTCAATGTAGAAGCTGTCAAGAGAAAGCTATCAAAAATCTTGCTCTGCAAATTTGTGCTCACTGAGTTGGCCATAGCCACATGTCTCCATCTGCTAAGAGCATCTACCACCACATTTTTCTTCCCCTTCACATGCTCGATCTCCATATCATACTCACAAATCAACTCCATCCAACGCCATTGACGAGCATTGAGATTGGGTTGCGTGAAGAGATAGCGAAGACTCAAGTGATTTGTCCTGAGTGTGAATCTTCGACCAAGAAGAAAGTGTCTCCATCAAACCAAGGTGTGCACAACTACCGCAAGCTCAAGATCATGAGTTAGATAATTGAGCTCATAATCCTTGAGTTTGTGAGACTTAAAAGCCGCCTCCAAGACTTGATTTCCAACTTTACACATTTCGTAGACAAATTTCTTCATTTTCCTTTAGATGCATTTACTTCATTTAAACAGATATTTCAATACATTGAAATGATCAGATTCAATACAACAATACAATTGAAAAAGGTAATGCAATCCTTTATTGATTCCAAAATGCAACATTACAATCCTTTCTTCTTTTATTCCTTCCAAAACATATATTATATACAGAACAAAATAATACATTTTCTTCTCACGTGTTTCACTTTACCACTTTTCAAATAGGGATTTCATAGTGAATGCTAAACACATATTTCCAATGAAATAACAACATATGGACAAGAAAAAACCACTTCCATTAATTTAAAATAACTCTTACAACTTCCTTTCCATTTGGTTTCAAAATGCAACATACAAAAACACGTATCTTTCTTTCACATTCTTTCCAAAATAGAATATAGAGTATAACTCTTTTACATTTCAATATACAACTTGCAATCAGTACAACATCTTTCCAATACAAACATTTACAAGTTCATCCACTTCAAGTGGGAAAGGTTACAATGAGATTTCATTCCACAAGGGACTGTCAAACTATCTTTTCTCAGCTCCAGAACAACAACATGCATTCTTCACATTCTTCCAATTTGATCACAACAAGAGTAGGGGAAAGGCAACACTCTCCACCCAACCAAGACATCCAATGAAGAGGAGAATCCATCCTTCTTCATTGGCCCCCAAGCCCCAACCACAATGCAATAAAAGATGTGATCCAATCTCATGGCAATAACATGCTTCCACAAACATACAAGCAACATTTTCACAAGAAACATAGTCCCAAACAGAATGTAGTTTACAACTACATTAACACATGACAAACAATACAAAGGCTTCATCAAGTAAGCCAAAGGAGCAAGAAGCTATGGGGATGCTGCTTATGCCTCCCAAAGGGAAAAATGGGTATCACCACTGAGTACAACCCACCAATATATATATATATATATATATATATATATATATATATATATATATATATATATATATATTGGTGGGTTGTCAAAACATGTCATGCCCTTATGCCTCCCCAAGTACCCCTTATTCCTCACATTTTCTTATGCCTCCCAACCTCTTATGGCATCCCATAATGAGTAAATAAATGAAAGCTATTTCTTTGTAAGGAGGAACCCAAATCCAAAACTCCTCCACCCTTATACCTCCCTAAAACCACTTGTGCCTCCCATAAAATAACCCCATAGTCTTCTTCTACACCATTCTTAGGCCATCTACCCAACAACCCACAAATACACCAAAACATTCACACAAGAACATTTACATATATAAAAGAATAGCATTTCAAGAGCCAATCTCCTACCTCTCCATGATGGAGTTGTTCCAAGTTCTAAAACAGCAAGCTTTATCCCAATGCAAGAAATCCAAAACAGCCAAGCACAAGCATGCAACAATCTTCCAAAACTTCTCCAAGAAAGAGCTCCCAAAACAACAAGAAAAATTTGCCCAAAATGAAGTCTCCAAAAGTGAAGCAACCCAAAACAAGGCAAGAAATTCAAATTTTAAAGAAGAGGGAAGAGAACAGGATGAGGTGGATCCATGTAGGATGCCACATCACACATCCTCAACCCCAACCCCAAAATTCAACTTCATTCTCCAATGCATAATAAATAAGTGGGTGAATAATATGATAGATTTACTTACTCAAATAAGCCCATACCCCATAAGGACTTAAATTAAATTATGTAAGAAAAGTGCAATTACAACATTCAACTTGACTTGTAAAAAAGCATAAAGGTCTAAATCTAACCCTTCAACCATAGGCAAGGTTGGTATGTAAATTTAAGAGGTATGGGACAAGTTTAACTTGTCCCACAAACTTCCAAAATCAGCCTCCAAGGACAAATTCAAATTTCCAAGAAGGTGGAGTGTTTCACACTCAAAAGTTAACTTACACATCACTTACAAGGTCACTTACACATTACTTACACACTTCAAAACATGGCCAACAACTCTATTAATTACATTCTTATGACATATTTTAATTAATTAACTAAACAATATGATTACTCACAATATTAACACCACATTAAATAAATAATGAAAGGGGTAAGTACACCACATAAAACACATGCAAAAATTAAACAAAAGGGACCAAATAAAAGAAAAACATAAAATCCCTTGGTCACATTTAAAGGTGATTCCCCCATGGGAAACCCTAACAAAAATACAAACACACACAACAAAACTAGTTGCCATGGTGACCTTGTTGAATTCATCTAGAATTCCAATGTGGTTGGTCTCCAATCCCTTGATGTTTGTTGTGATATTTTTAACCTGTAAAAATACAAATACCTCCTTTGGCCTCGTGGCCATATCAGAACGTCCAAAATAATATAAATATAATTAAAAATCTAAAATCATCTAGATATATGAATCACAACAACATCAAAGCAATCTAACAATATCATTTATAGTTTTATCAACAACTATATCATCATCCAATAATTTTCCATTTCTAGGTCTACTCACAATATCCAAATATCACAAATCCGAACAACATCCATCATATAACCATGTCCAACAATATAACATCATCAACATATAAAATGTCTCTAATAATCATCATGCATCATAACTGAATCAAGTCAACAATAATCCATGATCTAACATTTAACAACATACTATAATAAGGTCCATAATTATGTCCATAATCTAATCAGCAGTATCATGATTAGTATCAAACAGGTGTCAAAGGGAAGTGGGAACTACATCAAGTCACTTAGGCCACATACGAAGGAAGCTATATCACATAAGTAAGGTATAGAGCCACAAACATAGGACGCCCCATGGTGTCACAAAATTGTAAGGAACTTAGGCCACATACAATGAAGAAGATATGTAGTAACACAAACAACTAGTAGACATGTATAATAGATAGTAACGTCAAATAATGTGATAAAAGTAATGAGCAATAAGAGATCACATAAAGAAAGATATGTTAATGTTGTAAAAGATAGATGTGTTAGTCCTAGTTGTTTGAAAAATAACATATACATGATATATGTAATTAAGTGTAATGAGGAATTAGAAAGGAACTATAATGAAATAATAGCACATGTATAGTGTTGAGGGATGCCCCCAAGAGAAGAATGTAAGAAACCAAGGTAGCTCCTATTAGCATGTGATAATTTTGGTATCTTACATCACGCTCAATATACCTCGTGAATGTATGTGTGTAAAGTGTAGATTATATATGCTATCATTCATACCATAGTGATGAACAACATATGTAATGTAAAGTGTTAACAATGCAATCTATGTGTATAGTTCCTAGTTTTGTATTTTTTTCAAACATATGAGTTTTGTATTATTGGAATATAACTATGTACAAAGGGATGGGTAGACAAACCCCAATTATTTCATAGTATGCGTAGAAATGGTAGAGGAGTCATAACATGATAGAAATACAAATAGGGATAGACCCATTATAAATAATATGAGTAGAAGGATTTGAATGGAGAATTGTGATACAATATTGTGTTTAAAGAGATTCCAATCCATAGATTTTTATTTTGCCTATACATGAAACCTGTTGTGATGTAATAAATATTATATAGCAAGTGGTGACTAGAGATGGTATTAATAGTATTGGAAATCATAGTGGAACAAACACCCTTACCAAATTATGTAGGGTAATATATAGTGTAAGGAAAAAAATTATTATAAAAGAAGAAAGGGGAATCCTCATATTCCCTTGGGCATTATTTGATAAGGGATGAAGTACAATGATGTGTCATGATGGATAAGATAATTGAATATAATATGTATGACTGTTATAGATTATGAATATGCATTCTTACTAATGATTTGATTACATTATCTATGGAAAATTTAGTGTAGCACTTAGTTACATATACGGTATTATGTTGTGTGCAACCCAATGGGTGGTATAAAGTTGTTGAGAAATATATAATGCTTCTATTAAAATAGTATCCTCTTCTTCATCAACATAATCAAGATTTGATTGTTTTAAATTCACATCAAACACTTCAAGGTGTTTATAATTATCGTAATGGTAATTAGGGTCAAAATCATCTCTATCATCAAAATTGATTAGTACTGAAAAATCAATGCCATGTGTGAGAGTATTATCCATATTTACCCCATTAGGGTTGGGAGAAGTTGTGGTAGAAAAAATTAAAAGAAATCTTAGGATTTATTTGGTATATTCCTATTCCTAAATATATATATACATATCATCATCATCATCAATAGTTGTATTTAGATAATTCCATCCATACATAATAGGTGTCACCCTACTAGAAATGGAATATGAATAGGACCATTTGTACTTACAATAAAATTGATATCATTATTTTAACTAGGATTTATCACAGCGTGTTGTGGAGAAGTAGAGACATCTGTAGAAGGCTTAATTGGTGTATTAATTTGTTCGTCATCACTATCGATTCAACTCCCCCAATGGGATTTATATCTAACTTGTAAAAAAAATTATATAACATATCAAATGGTTAATTAAGATTAGTTTTATATGCCTTGTACTTAGCATCCCAAATAATGTCTGAATCTAAATCTTAATATATTTCATTTCTTATGGAGGAGAAAATATATTGGTAGAGTCCATCATTATGTTTCCCCTAATTATAATTGTGCATGCTCTAAGATTTGTGAGGCCATGGGAAATTAATCACACTCAATTGATATTTCAAACATTGTTTTTTGCATAATAGTAGGATATAATTCTCTAGCTAAGAGTGGATCTTCTAAGGGAGGTATTATATTATAGTCCTCTTTATGATTAGATGGATCTTATTATGTGATAATGGTTATAACATGTGATATCACCTTATGCTCATAAAATATAGTTGTTATAGATTTTGATACCCATTAATATTTGAGGAATGAATATGATTATATAATGGAATCTTGTAAATTGAAGGAATAAATCCCTTATACTAAATTGGTTTGTTTCTCCACTATAAAGCATAGCAATCATTATCACGATGTTTTTTAATTCCATGATGATTAAAAAGTGGACGACCCTTAATTTTTTCAATTTGATAGTAGGGTTAATGATGAATAGGTAATAAAGTGATTAACTAATTATCTAGTAGCTCATATAACATATCATGTTGTCTAGAATTCTTGTCAAACCAAAGGTGTGCTTTCAGTTTTGATTACCTTAATATTAGAGATTGATCTCTTAAAACATACACATTGTTTCCTCTATGTTGGGACTTTCACTTCACTTGTATGAGCACATGTATCACGTATGAAATTTATAGGACATTAATTTTTGGTACCATTATACATATCTTGGTCATGGTGCATAGAGATGTTAGGAACATGGCAATTAGAGTAATCCTTTAGATGTTCTATCTCATCTTTAAGATATTTTTTTAAGTACTCATTTATTGAATTTGGGCTTGAAAGCCATATTTCAATACTTGATTAGACTCTAGGAGTGTTTTATAAAATATAATGTCATTATTAGTAGAAGGAGATAAAGTGACATGGGCCATTATGGTAGGAAATTGGTAGAGTAAATTCAAAATAGGTAATAAATAATAAGAATCAACACATGGAGGGTCGACAATTGAGAGATCATAGAAGATAAAACCCAAAAGTGATGTTAAGAAAAAAACAATCATCGTCAAATAGATAAAATGACCATATATGAAGTTAGAAAATGAATTTTATGAAAGAAAGAGGGGTATTTTATTATCTAAAAATGGGGAATAAACCTCCAAGGAATTTTTGAGAAACTATATATTTTTAACTATGTCATAATTACTAAAAATAGTAATTTTACATTTACAAAAAAATGCTAAGAATTAGGTCAAATAAAAGGAGTTTTTGGTAAAATATAAAAAATTAATAATAATCATAGAGGAATTTGAAAATAGAGCCATTATTCTTTATATATGCAATGAAATATGATTTGGCAATTAGGATCCATAGAAAGGGACCCAAAGGATAGAACCGACCATGAAACCCTAAAGAAATTTTTGTAAACTAAATTTAGGGAATGTGAAAGATGAGAATTAGGTTGGGATATGAATATACAATGTAGAGATAAAACCCTGGGAAACTAGGGTTTTAAAGAAGGTACAAGATACAATTTTAGGCTCACCAAAATTTTTACACCCTTTTTATGTTTAGGTAGATTATTTGTTATGAAATATGCAACAAGAAAAAGGAATGTAAGGTTAGGAAGCTAGGATTTATTAGGATAAATTACCTTCTAACATTAATTGTACATAAAAATAACATATTAGTGGTTTCAATGAATGCATACAAGCTCAAATATACAAAAGGAAGAGAAACTTGGCTATAGAAAGTTGTACGAAATAATCTAGGAAGACAAGCTAAAGAATCTAGGAATGCAGAGCACGGAGAAACTTCACTATCGAAATCATTACTTAAAATGCCTTTGTGAAGGACCATAAAATATGGTCGGTGTGTACCATAAAATATGGTCGGTGTGTAGAATCCACTCCTTCCCGTTTATATGATCTTATATGAATTCAAAATGGGGTTCTCAGTAACTTTCTGGTCATTCAATATCCTAGAAAGGTACTTCACTATCAAACTATGTTGTCACATAATCTCAACATCATTTGTAATCAGTTGAATCACTCTAAAAATATGGCCATGGGTAGAATACCCTACAAGAAGGGTACTTTGTGGGTTGTGGTACACCCCATACACAACATACATTGACACTACTCTAAAGAGGCCTCAAACCACATGTAGTTCTTCACCTAGATGTAGCATTTATATGTATCCAACTAGTTGGAAACTTAAACTTCTTCAATTGTGCTTTATATAATGGTGCTCTTGCTAAGGTTTGGAAGTAGGAATTTGGTGTAATTGGATTTGAGGGAATTCAAAGTCCTTGACCTGGTTGAGTATTTCAGAACTATAGTAGTGGTTTCCTCAATGGATGTGCATCAGGTTGGGAAGATTTAAGGAGCCTTAAGTGCCTTTTATGGTTTTTACAGCTTGATTGTGTCAAAATAATTCCACATGGTTACCAATTTAGTATATGAGGTGATGTTAACTTGCTTATATAGGGTTTCAAATGTAAATTATCATGATAGACCGAACTAAGAAGATGAAAATACTCAACAAATAATAGTGCATGAAAATAATATTTTAAAAATGTTTCAAAGTGCATGACCATACATGTTGGCTGAACAAATTATATAACCTAATTGAATTGTATGGTTTTTTACACATAGGAATTAAGTAAAATTTTAATGTTTCATCTTCAAAAGTAAAGTTCAGAATTTCTCTTGTGTTAATATTAATATTTTTTCGACACATATGTATATGAAGATGATAAAATTGGGAAAGTTATGGAAACATGCACCGAGTGGGAATAGGATGTGATTTTTATCTTAGCAAAGAAGAAAAAATGCAAAAAGTAGTGTCAAAGGGGTAATATTTCTAAATATGAGTCTATACATTCCCCCGTAAGTATGAAATAAAAAATACATGCTTAAAGGAAAATATACCTAATTGTGTAGACACGCTTTTTCTTCACTTAGTTTTTTTCCATATGTGTTGATGTTGGCACACTCCACAATGAAACCTACAACATAAAGTGTATTTAGTGTGTATAGAATCAATTGAACTATAACTCAATTATAAATATAGAATTTAAACTTTCATAGAGAGAAACAAAGATATGTAAAACATGGAAAGAGTACACTTGTTTATGAAGGAAGAGAATCACATTCCTTTCTTGTAGTTGGATATTTATATTGTTATTGCTAAAATTTGTTGAAGGATTGTGGGTGATCAGTCCCAAATTGTGTTGAAGGATTTCCAGGTGAAATAATTTATTTCAAGGAAAATTAGTTAATTTTCACTAAAACTCTAGGATTATGTCCCTCCTTTTGGTAATGAGGAGGCTCCCATTTATAAAACATAAAAAAACAAATCAATGGGTTATCATAAAGCCAGGGATCACACAAGAATACTCCACTAGACCTATGGAAAATTTCTTGCACTTAGTGCAAGGGAATAATTTTCTTAGTGAAAGGAGGTAGAGGGGAGTAAGAATATAGTGAAGGATGGTTAACTTTGTGAATAGGAACTTACATATTTTCACAACATTAACCAGAGTAAATCTACACTCAATTAGAGGAATTCAACCTTGTGAAAAAGATAAGACTAAAAACCATAGACACAAAATTATATTGATTTATTCATCAAAGGAATCAAGTCCTTTCTTAGTTTACAAGATCATCATGCTTATAGAGATGAGCATAAAATAAATAGAGGAAACGTAGATAAAGAGGAAATAGAAGAAAGTAATCTCTAGCAACTCACAATTGACAATCCCTTTGAAATGGAGAATCCATTCCAATTTATAGCATTACAAGAAAATTCTTTTCATATCCCCCCACATGAATTTTCACCTTCCCTCATCACTTGTGACCTTTCATGTTCCTAGGAAATAAAAGTGATCTTTTTCTTATTAATTGAAAATAACTCTTACAATGTTAAACTAAAGGTCACTTAATTGAATAAGACAAAATAGTGAAAAGTACCTCCTTAATGAAGAATTAGAACATGGAGAGAGAAGAAAGGAGGAAAGAATAAGAGAAGAGATGATCACTCTAATTAAAATGAAGCCTCTACTGATGAATAACTCACTATTGGAGAACCTTGGGGCAATACTCCTAGAAATATTTCCTTACCCTTTAATTATATATGCAAACGAGGAACTACATGTACCACTTTATCTTCCTGTGGAATATGAATGAAACTCTAAGAATAGATCTGCGATTCAGAATACTATCGATGATATTACGGTAGTTGTACCAAACCTGATGATGCTTCATAGTATTAGAGATTGAACTTATAATTTATGTGAGAGAATCCAAAGTATCCTCATTGAATGAGAAGGGATCTCATCTCTCTTTCTTGACCAACTCCTAGAAGGATTTTAGGATGTCATCAATTGAAAAAATTTCATTGATTAGAGGTGACCCAAATTTCCATACATTATTATTTATACAATCTAAAATATGTGATGTGTGTTATTCACAAGAATATAACTCAGAGATAACATAATTCAACATGTCATACTAAGCACTCATCGTGCAAGACCAAATAGGAAACAACTTATCATTCATGGAAGTCAACATATTTTTAGTCACCAAGGAATGAGAATATAGATTACTCATTTCAAACACTAATGGAAACACATTGTCCCAATGGGATTTCTCCTTCTCAATCTCCTCCTTGGTCATTTTCACCTTAGAAGCCATGGCGAGGGAAAATTTGAATAATGAAATAATCTTTTAAAATAGTTCATTTCCTTTCTCAAGGATATTTTCAATCCACCCATCATTATCCCTTCCCTTTATTTTGTAGCCTTGAGCTTTCTTGATTATTTCATGGTTGAATCTATTGATAGGAGTAATAGTTTCTACAAGAGGAGGTGGTAATAAACTGGGGTCCAAGAATGATTACACATAAGTAGTGAGATATTTTACATGCTCCTCCAACTACTCCATTGTTTTTTTATTCCTCATTTTGAGAAAGCATGCAGGAAGCAGATTCCTTAAACAAGTGTGCATCACCTTCGTGCATGGCTTGACCCAAAAAAATCTTTTCCATTTCATAATCATCTTGATTCATTTATTCCATAGGTTTTACAACCTTTGGTTGGGAAACCTCTACATATTGAGCACCATAAGCCCCACTGAAGAAATGAGAGGTTACTTGTGTCTTCTTTCCTCGCTTGGTTTTCATGATTTTTGAGATAGCCTCAAAATTAGGTTTTGTGGCATGTTGCACCATCCTTGAATCACTTCCAAGAAACTCTCAAATGTAATTAAAATTCTCTTCCATAATGGGATAAATATCAAGAATGGGTGCATGATAAGAAATTGCATCTTACAAATGGTGGGATGACTCAACTACCGAAGAAGATACACTTAGAAGGTGATGAATGGTTGGAGACTATGAAGGATCAATTTCACCTTATTCAAAAGGCTTAATAGGATCTTCAAAGTGATCTTGGATTTCTTATGGAGTCTCTTGGGGTGGGAATCTTCAATGTTATCTTCGTCCCACAACCTTTCTCTTTGAGGGTTATTTTAAATGAGTGGAGCTCATGGTATTCTTGGATGTCTTTAAAGAGGAAGTGTGAGATACCTATCTAGATAGAGTCAAGAGGCCACCGGACTCAATGAAATCAGTTCTTTTTCTCTCAAACCATTATTTTAATCTCTAAATTATCATTTCACTCCTTTCCTTTATATAACCCGATTCTATGGTATTCCATGTGATAGGAGGAAGGAGTGACTATTTCATTTCTTGATACTCAAGGTAAAAAAGTATGATCATTTGGGATTCACGCATCCACATTGGGTTATAAGTGTCTCCATGTTTTGGGACACGTCCTTATTTTTTTATATTCGGGTTCTCTCGACTCTGTGTTGTAAGTGTATCCACCGGTAGGAGCGCGTCCTCATTGAAACCCTAGTGCACTTGTTGGACTAAGGCACGTAGGTGTTGGTAACTGTTTTGAATTTAAAAGACCCGCGTAGGTGTTGGTATAGGTGTGTAGCCGTTGGTTTGGATGCGTACATGTTGGTTTGGGCGTATAAGTGTCACCGACTAAATTAAAAAAAATCGTAATCTGTTTTAGCTATGTCTCTGACATTTTTGATGTAGGTTTCTAAAAAGTTGACAGGTTTAAAAATAGAGCTATCTCTTTAAAATTTTAGTTTGCATGATTAAGTATTTTTCATTCCTTAGATTAAATTAGGATTTTTGAAATGTGCGTATGCTCTCTCCTCGTGCTTTCCAAAGCGATCTTGGAGATCAAAAACACTTGCACAAATTCTATTTTTTATGTTAAAAACACTTGTTTTTAAAGGATAAAGTAACATTTTTATGTGCTTTTAGTAGGATTTCCACTTTGTGTATGCTCTTCCTTCACGCCTTCGGGTGATCTTAGGAATCAAAAGCAAGTGTGAGTTCTCTTTTACCTCAATCGGTGAACCAGAAAACTACTAACCAACTTGTTGTCTACAGGACCTAACGTTGGTCAAAGAAAGGTGTTAAGAACGAAGCGAAAACTTCTAATACACATGTGTTTGTAGATTTCCAAATGGTGTGCCACTTTTGAAACCACATTAAGATTAAAAAAGATAAAAAACACACCATATTCAACACACTGTATTGCAAGTTTTAGAAAAGGGTAAGTCCTCTCCGCTCAACTGGAACATAACCCTTTGGCATAACACATTAAGCTATAACAATGGGGGTGGTTCTGTCATCACCAATCTGGAACTATGATAATTCTTCACCGGAACTCCTCGTGCTATGATTATTTACTAATGCACAGCCTTTAGTTTGGTGGATGTAATGAAACAAAACAACAACATAACACAAGAATACCATCGACTATGATAAGACTGACTGATGAAAAATCTGAAATATCAAAGTAATTTATAATATTAACATGAAACTGTACAATCTCACCCATGAGGTACTTCAAGTGTTATTGACTTCACTTGCCTTTCACCAAGACTATGGGAGAAACTTTACAATTACACCTCTTAATGGCTTCCTTCGCACACTTCCTACAATATTTCTCACTACTTCCTTCTATGCTAAATGAGGGGGGTGGCCTCTCTATTTATAGAACTTCCAGGCTTATCCATCTTATCTCTAAGATAGGATAAGAAATCCACTCTGACGAATCATATTCCATACCTTAACTCTTATCTGTACATGTAAGCTTATCTTTTAAGATAAGATAAACCTTATCATTTTACATGGGTTCCACATTTTTAGACTTTTTACAAATAAAATATACAAAATATTTATGACCTCACTCCTTGTCCTTATTACCAATATAATATTTCTAATTCCTAATCACGTAGACCCTACTTCTCTAATTACCCAAACTTTGACATTTTAACATTACTGGACCACTTACGACAAATATTTACTTTTTACAACATTCCTATTGTACTTTGACTGTTACCGTACTCCACATTATTGGCGGCACTGTACTGATGGCGCCATTATCTTCTATCAAACGCTACTACTAATTATACTTAACAACATCCTATTCCTAAGACATACATTAATGAAATAGAAATTATGGAGGAAAATTTTAGTGTCGACAGCCCAAGAACCCCAAAGTAGCCCGCCACCGAGTAACCTCGTGGAAGAAACGGGAAGCACCTCGCTTAACCTACTTGACTAGTAATTCCTTGTGAGATAGCGTTACAAGTTGTCCCTATGCGATTCTTTTTAGTACATGATGGATGCATTTACTACCCACTGTGCTTAAAGGAAGCTAAGTCGAGATACTCCCAAGATAATCGGACCGTTTGTTTGGGTAAATTGGCTCGCTCGTGGATTATTTTGTAACACATAGTTGAGAGAACTTATTAAGGAGACCATTTTGTCTAGAGGCCAACTTTACTAGTCCATGCACGTCATTTTACCATCACAAAGTGATAACTTGTTTGGATTCAACATCGTGTTTTTTGAACACGGTAACAAACTCATCCCAAGTTTGATCTGAGTGTCTTTCATCATGAATCTAGACAAGCGTATTACTTAGCTTAGCTTCCTTCTCATTTTTTAACAAGGTGAAGCTCTGCCCAAAGTGAAACTAAGTCTATTTTCACATATTCTTGATCTACACCCATGCATTCATACTTTCCACGTTGGAAGTTAAATAGAGGCATACTTTACGTGTCATGTCAGAGATAGTGCTAGCTAATTTTTTGTACATTTACACTCATCCATGTTTACAGCTGGGTGTTAAACGACTAAAGCAGTGGGTACATTTTCATGTCTTTGCTAGTCCTGTGATCTTGAATTCAGGATCTTCGTCATTATTACAAGTCGGTTTTGTCATTTTGTCTCTCCCCTAGTTTGTCGACTTTTGCTTGCATTCTAGTCATTCAATATTGGTATTTACATTACATCTCCCATTCTTTGGGCACGTAGTATAAATCCCTCTATTGTGTGGTTACGCTACTTGCATCATCGCAAACTTCTTGTTATACCTTCTACTTGATTTTAGTTCTGACGTCATCTAGGTTTTTTGACGAGTGTTGATAACACATTATATATATCATCATGATGTTGTCTTGATATCGACACCTTGCTTGCTTGGTTGAGATATCTTGACAACGATTGTTGCGTTGTATCTAATTATGACTTCCACTTTTCAATACACTTGGCTTGTTGTCAGTACTTGAGTCAGTTCTAGGTATACCTTGTTAGAGGACTTTGTCAATATTGTGCTGATATTCAAGCCTTGTTAGATTTCTAACTTCGGCCCACATATCTGGTACAACATTGTCATTCATCTTGGTCTTTAGAATGTAGACTTGACATAACACAACTTAGGTAAGTGATACATTTTCATCTGTCCATATTGGTATCCTTTGAAAACTAGTAAACATAGTGTTGCATCTAAGTGTCGGCTAGTAATGCCTAGACTTTTCAAAATGGCAACAAAATCCAATGAGCTTAATGCAGGAGCTAATCCTTTCGATGGTTTCCCCTTTAGCAGGAACAATTTAGGACCGCTCTTCTCTCAAGTCAAAGATATGGAGATGTTAATCGATCATAGTGGAGGAGAGTCAGACTCTTCAGGAGAAAAATAAAGGTTAGACCTAAACAGATTTGATGAGCTCTTATATTATAACAAAGATCAATTACTCGCGAGATTCTTGGCATATGGATCTAAA
Source organism: Taxus wallichiana var. yunnanensis (assembly GCA_018340775.1). Classification (NCBI taxonomy): domain Eukaryota; kingdom Viridiplantae; phylum Streptophyta; class Pinopsida; order Cupressales; family Taxaceae; genus Taxus; species Taxus wallichiana. The sequence continues at coordinate 361,647,826 of CM031235.1, read as the reverse complement.
ATTCTGCATGAGCGTGAAGAAGAAACAAAAGTCGTTGACCCTAACTTAGGAGAGAAAAGATTCATCTTAGACACAGATAATCCTTTCGATGTGGGATATGCATCCACTTCTGGGCAACATAAGGCCGTTGTTGAAGGTGAAACATCACGTAAACCTCACTTTAAGGCTTCGCGTAAAGTAAAAACTGAGCGGAAGGCCTCCCCTCCTCTAAAATTTGATGAAGAAGAGGATCCCCTGGTTGAGGAGGAGACCCTCTAAAAATAGATCTTGAAGTTGAGTCAGAAATTAGTGAATCTAGGCACTTCAAAAAGAAACATAGGTAAAGATAAAGAAAAAAATAAACTTAACGAGTTTCAATTTGATCAGCATACAGACTATACCTTTAAAGAAACTTCGGCTCAAAGGTCAATATTGCCTACTAAGGAGCAACTCATTCAGGATGAATTGAAATCTATGAAAGATACAATCACAACATTACAATAAGGAAATATAGGCCAAAACAGAAAGTATCTCTACGAAGAACTATGTCCTTATCCCTTCGATAAAGACATGCTACTGCAGCCCTTTCCTAAACATTTCACTATCCCAAAGCTCGACAAGTACAAAGGCAAAGGTGATCCCCATGATCACATCAAAGACTTTTACATGGCTTGTCAAGAGGTCACCTACAATGATAATTTTCTAATATGACTCTTTCCCCATAGTTTGGGAGCTTTGGTGATTGAATGGTTCTGTAGCATACCTAAAGGATATATAACAACGTGGCCGGCACTAGCAAAAAAATTTGTGCGGCACTATTCTTTCAATATTGAAAATTATGTCACAATGAATGACCTTTGTAATGCAAAACAAAAACCTAATGAGACCTTCGTGGGTTTCTTACAATGATGGAGAGTGTTGGCTAGTCGCTTCCCTTGTGCTTTACCTGAAAAATAATTAGTGAGAATTTTTGTTCCTAATTTAAACTCGGAGATAGCCTTCCATCTTCAAATGCATTGTGGATCTAACTTCAAGGAACTTATAAAGAAAGGAAGCCAAATTGAAAAGGATCTTATTACTAAAGGAACACATAAACCCTTTGTCAAAGACAAACATGAGGCAAAATCTATAGACAAACCTAAGTTATTTAATAGAACAAGCATGTCGTCGGTGATGGAATTACTGACTCCAAAAGAGTCCAAGTTGTGCAGACAGGTCCACTTTTAAAGCTTTCGCAAGGACCTCATCCCAAGGCACCTAAAAACATACGTTCACAACGTTGAAGGAACCCCTAACTACTATATTGAAACAATTAAATGATGTTAAAATGGTAGAATATCCATGTACCACAAAGATTCATTCCCGTAAAATGCTCCAAAACTTGGTTGGTATAAAGACCATGAATACTATGACTTCCATCATGTCAAAGGACACAAAATAGATAGATGTCTACGGCTGAAACACTTCATACAAGACCTCATTGAAGAGGGAAAGATTTCCGTAGAATCACCTCCTGATTTAGGACAGGGTCCTAATGAAAAAATGGGCATATACAAAGAACCTTTTCCCAATCACACGGATAAAAAGAAAAGGAAACCAGATCACGAGCAAGCCTCTAATGACTATCACATTACTGTGTATGTTTACCCTAGTGATGACAGTCCATTCGACTCCCTTATAGGTTGCATCCATTTGCCTGATGAATGAGTAAACACAATCTGAATTCTCGAAAAGAGTTGTGTAGTTGGAACGTGATGCACTTGCTTAATCATACCTGATCCAATACCAACTACCCAAAGCCAATATAATTTACTAGACCAGCTAGAGAAAACACCAGCTAAAATATCCATTTTAGACCTTCTTAAAATCTCTACTGCTCACAAGGATATATTGTACAAAACATTACAGAATTCTGGAGTCTCTACTGAGGTAGATCCCGCACACTTGCAAGCTATGGTTGCCCACCTTGAACCCGCTGATCATATCACTTTTGATCACAACGCTATCCCATGTAACAACCCTGAGCATAATTTTCCTCTCTATTTAGAAGTGGTGGTTACCCGTCGTAAGATTAAAAGAGTGCTTGTGGATGGGGGATCTGGTCTAAACATATGCACATTGAAGTTGGTTAGGCAGCTAGGCCTTTCAGAAATAGATTTGGGAGCTAAGACCATCACCATCACAACGTATGATAATGAGGAGAGAGAATCCATAGGTACTATTATAGTGCCCATGGAAGTAGGTCCAACCTGTCATGATACGACCTTCCATGTCCTGGATTTAGATCTCCCATATAACATGCTCTTGGGATGTCCATGGATCCATGCCATGTAGGCTATTCCCTCAACCTTTCATCAGTGTATCAAGTTGTGCCATGAAGGGTGTATAGTCACTATCTCAGGTGATCCTGAACCATTCACTCATTGTCGGGCGTTGCATAGTTTCTCTCGTGCAGCCTATGAGTGTCCTTCCGCAGATGTTGTCATCCCTCTTAAGATGGAAGCTATGAAGAATCGGGTGGACTCGAATCATTAACACCTTATAATTAGAACTTCCCTTCTTTGTTCAATCCTTTTGCATCTTAGGAGGCTACATCAGCAAAATATGGCCTAGGTGAGCCATTTACTCTTGAACAAGCATTACTAATTTTAGTTTTATCAGTGTCACCTAGGACACGGGGTAAGCCCTATTTTTAGTTCAAAAGTACACGAGAACCATGTTCGTACCATTGGATAAATTTTTTTCATAGCAGCCTCCTATCCAAAGAAAATATGTTGGAGGATCCAATTAGAAAGGTGCCAGAAGGAACCATGGCCTCGTGCCATCAAGTGCCTCAATATATCAAAGGACACCACATGATGTTTGTCATGGGTTATAAAGGATACGGGTGTGGAGCCAATGCACAAGGTCATCTAGAACCTATTCCTAATCACCATTTCAAATATGACAATCATGGTCTTGGGTTAAAATCCCAGGATACTCATTCCATCGAGGTTGATGCTACCTTTTCTGAGTGCGAGGATGTTTAGTATAATTCGGATAGTGATACAAGTTCCTAGTGTAACCTCTACAAAGATTTGGCTTCCACAAACCTATTCCTAGAGTCACTCATCCTCACCCTATCTAAATCCATCCCTTCAACTAATTACCAAGTCACCCTAGTCTATCCTGAACTTGTAGATTGGGACCAACAACTTTACGTACCACTTGATGTTTTTGAGAATGATGAAGCATTCACGGAATTCATGGGACTCAGGGATTTTCTTCCTGCTGGGACCACAAGAAAGGATTCCAAATTTAATTAAACACATGTGCATACTTCGGAGAAGAGGTAGAGATGTGTCGCCGCTTGGGTAAGAATGTTGTGAATAAAAGTAAAAATACTTCAGAATAGCCTAGTACAAAGAATAAATGGAAATCTCACAGTGACAAACTCTTTGAAACACTTATAGAAGAACAAAATGAAAAGCACATGGATAAAATAACTTATCCATTTGAAGATGATAAAGAGCTACCTCAGGAGGTTGATCTCACCCTCCCTCCTGATCCTACCAGAATGGAGGATGCATCTAAGATGCTCATTGAGGAAACCATTAGTGTTAACATTGGTTCAGATGATTTACCCAGGATGATCAAGTTGGGGGCTTCGCTCTCAGCTCAGGAACAAAAACCTTTGTGGAACTCTTAAGAGAATACGTTGATATTTTCACATGGACATATTCAGATATGCCTAACTTGGATCCAACACTAGTTGTGCACAACCTTGTTGTGCACCCAGACACCAAGCCCATTAAACAAAAACTGAGGAAGATGCATCCTACAGTTGCACTTCTTGTCAAAGAAGAATTAGAGAAAATCTTAGCTGCATATTTTATCAAACCTATTGATTACTCAGATTGGATCTCCAATATAGTTCTAGTATAAAAGAAACCCATTGGCATTAGAATCTGTACTGACTTCCGTGACATCAATAAAGCATGTCCTAAAGATGATTTCCCTTTGCCAAACATAGATATGATTGTAGACTCTACCACTGGCTATGAGATGCTATCCTTAATGGATGGCTTCTCGGGTATAATCAAATAATTATCATAAAAGAGGATCAACACAAAACTGCTTTCATCACTCCATGGGGAACCTTTTGTTACAAAGTCATGTCGTTCAGACTCAAGAATGCTGGGGCTACTTATCAACGTGCTATGACTGCAATTTTTCATGATATGATGAATGATATTATGGAGGACTAAGTGGATGACATATTAGCTAAGTCAAAGAGTAGAGGAGAACACCCAGAAGTGCTTAGGTGTATCTTTCAGCGCCTCAGGGACAACAAGGTTTGTCTTAATCCTAAGAAGTGCGTCTTTGGCGTATTATCAGGAAAACTCTTGGGATTTATAGTATCACAAAGAGGGATAGAAGTGGACCCCGCCAAGGTCACCACTATTACAAATATGCCTCCACCCACCACTCTTAAACAACTCAAAAGTCTATAAGAAAAGATCCAGGCTATTCACCGTTTTATTTCTCTTAGCTTGTAGATAAATGTCATCCATTTACACATATTTTAAAGATAGACGTTTCTTTCAATTGGGGGCCCGAAATTTAGAAGACATTTACTTTGCTCAAACATTACCTTGTAAATCCACCTGTGTTGATGCCCCCTACTCCTGGAGAGCCTCTCCTTTTATATATTTTTGCTACCCAATTCGCTATTGGTGCACTACTTGCCCAATATGACCTTGGCCATAAGGAGAGAGTTGTTTATTACCTTAGTCGTACATTGATTGCCTATGAATTGAACTATCCACAGATTGAAAAGGCCTACTTGGCAGTCATCTTTACATTTCAGAAACTCCACCATTACCTCCTTAACAATAAAACTAAACTTATTTCCAAGGTTGACCCTCTTAAGTACCTCTTATCCAAACCCACCCTAACAAGCCGAATGACTAATTGGATCATTCTTTTAAGTGAATTTGAGATAGAGTTTGTAAATAAAAATTCCTTAAAAGGATAGGTATTGGCAGATCAGTTGGCAAAAGCACCTTTACCAGAACAGAGCCTTTGTGTCTGGATCTCCTAGATGCATCTATGATGTATATCAAAGAATCCACTGAATGGCAAGTCCATTTTGATGGGTCATTTACTTTTCATGGATCAGGAGCAGGAGTAGTGCTTATCACTCCCACAAGAGATATTATACCAAGGGCATTCCGGTTGGGGTTTCCTTATACCAATAACATTGCAGAGTATGAGGCACTCATTGCTGGCCTCAAGCTAGCTATCACTTAGAACATCAAACAACTGTGAGTTGTTGGAGATTCTCAACTCATCATTAAGCAGGTCAATGATGAATACAAGGTTAAAGATGAAAAACTTATTCCCTATAAGAAGATGGTTGAAACCCTGAAGGAATATTTTACACATATCATAGTTGAACAAAAACCCAGATCTCATAATAGATCTGTGGACACCATGGCTACCATCGGCTCTCTCTTACGCATCCCGCTTGAGGAGAGTAAGATGCCTTTCTTTGTGGAACACTTACAGATGTCGGCATATGATATTCTTGAATCATGTTTAGCATGTGAGGTTGTTGGTCCCCTATCCCCATGGTATGACCCTATTTACCAATACCTACAAGATGGAACCTTCCCACCTGACATTACCCATTCAGAGAAAAAAGCCCTTATCCACCGCATTGCCCATTATACCCTCCTAGGAGGAACCCTTTATCATCGTGGCTACAACGGGAACTTGCTTTACTGTCTAAATATTACTAATTTGGTTCACGTGATTAAAGAAGTACATAGTGGTATCTCGTGGGGTGCACACTAGTGGCATGGTGCTAGCTAAGAAACTGTTGAGAGTAGGCTACTATTGGCCTACCATGGAATCCAATTGCTGCAACTTCGTGAAGAAATGTGAACTTTGTCAAAAGTATGGTAATCTCATACATGCACCAAAGACAAAGCCAGCTTTTCACCTATTGCAATGCCTTGGCCTTTTTAAAGTGGGGTTTGGATCTCATAGGAAGCTCCACCCTTCCTCATCAGATGGTCACATGCACATCATAACTACCACTAAGTATTTCACTAAATGGGTGGAGGTTGTTCCTCTTACCTATGTCACCGGTGTGCAAATATCCAAGTTTATCATGAACCATCTTATATGCCGTTATGGTATCCCCTCGGCCATTGTCACTAACAATGGTAAATCTTTCAAAAATAAGATGGTAAAAGACTTGTGTCAACACTTTCATATCCAACTTAAATGGTCCACCCCCTATTACCCTCAAGGTAATGGGAAAGCAGAGGCTACAAACAAAACTCTTATGCGCATTATGGAGAAAATGGTCAGTAAAACTGGTCATAATTGGCACTTGCAAATCCATCCCGCCCTCTGGGCTTATCGAACCTCCATCCGCACCCCTACTGGTGTGACCCCGTATTCACTTGTCTATGGCACTAAAGCCATCATACCTTTGGAAGTGGAGCTTCCCTCCCTGAGAATATCTCTCAGGGACTACCTCAACAAAGATGAAGACTACTAGAGTTGCTCGCCTAGCAGAGTTGGAACTGTTAGATGAACGGCATATCAGAGCGCTTAATCACCTTAAAGTATATCAAAATAGAGTATCCAGAGGATATAAAAATGCATCATTCGTAGGGAATTTGATGTAGGTGATCTCGTATTGAAATAAAATCAGAAGAATACCACCAAAGACAGGGAAAAGAAAGGTAAATTTGAGGCCAATTGGCTCAGCCCCTATGTGGTGACCACTAAATATGGATCAGGGGCATATAGACTTGCCTATTCAGATGGTGAAGAGCTTCCAGAGCCCATGAATGCCATTCACCTCAAGCACTTCTATGCTTAGGCGTGGCTAGAATATTGAGATAAGAAACTAAAAAGTAGAAAACAAAGAAAAATAAGAAAAAAGTAAAGAAAAAATAGGTTGTCCTCGTGTGAAAACCACACAATTGTGGTGTAGTGGGCATGTCCTTTTGTGAAAACTGGTTTCCAATGCTCAAGGAAGGTTTCTCATACACAAGTCACTCTTGCGACAGGATGGGTAACTCTTACCACTTGCTAAATTCCGCAGTACCCTGGCTAGGTCTAGGAATCCGACCTTGAGCTCCCTTGCAGGACCTGTGATCTAGTTTACTTATGTTATATCTATGTAAAGGATGTGGCCTATTTGTATATTCCCACATCGCTACTGGGGGCACATTCACATTCCACTTCATTGTATGCTAACACATGGCATTTGACCCTTTGTATATTCCCACATCACGTTGGGGGCATTCCACGTTTCTTTGAAGCTTGTACATTGCTTTCACAACATGACCTTGAAAATACAAAAACATCGGAAAAAGGGTACACAAAACCTAAACATATAGAAAATTTCCCTTCTTAGGGATGCAGCTACATTAGTTTCGCGACGTTACCCTAGGGAAACCTAGACCAACGTCATAAACCATAGTCTTAAAAAAACTTATCCTTCGTGATAAACTCAAAAACATTAGAAATATATCAATGTTGTCCCGCAAAAATAAAGTGGTAGTTGGATTGCTTTTAGTTGTTGGTTTGTATAGTTTTGATGTACTTAGCTTGTTGTGTTATTCATTCTTTGAATGATTCTTTGCTTACATTATATTAGATCTTGTTAGGTTTAATTGTGTGTTGCGTACGCATTCATTATTAGGACTTTTATGCTTGTAATTAATTGTTGTATGTTTCTTTGATTGCTATGTGCATCTGTGGGATTTCATTTTTACTTGCTTAGATTAAAGTGTTAGATTAATCTTCATTTTAGTTGCATTGCATTGTGTTGCATGTGTATATTTGTTTAGTTTTGTTAACTTTTGCTTGTGTGTTTGTTTAGCACATTTGTTTGTTATCACATCTATCATATATCATTTCATCACATTTATCACATCATTTACTACATCATATATACAAAAATGCTAAGTAGTACATCATGCATGTATGCTAAGCTAATCATCACATATCGTATCATCAATGGGGGCAAGAGGGGTTGCGCATGATCACTAATCTATCCCCCCACACCAATATCATCTAGTATCATCCCAAAATACTAGCCATATGGAATCAAACATCTCATAAATCAAAAACACATGATATCAAATACACGAGTATATCATCGCTATGAAAGAAAAACATGTACATCTCTACATCTAAAAGTATGTCACATACATGAAGAGGAAAAGATACAACATGAACATCAATGAAACATAATTACCATGACAATATATCAATGCATGACAAGATATACAAGAAAGTGTCCATATGGTACATGTATAATAAAAATATCTATGTCAAAGTCTGGTATATACAAAATGCTCTGTCCATCTGCCATATAAAAGGGGTAGGGATCAAATACTAAGCCTGCATATAGAGGCATGGTGGTACATAACAAAGGTACCTACATCAATCAAAATTAGGCCTTCATCAAGAGGCATCTGCAAAAGAATCTATACATAGTCAAAACCCACCTTCATAAGAGGCATATACATCCAATACATACATATATATCATGGCATGAGTAGGAGACTCAGCCGCAACTCTCGCCCTCACTGGGGCTGCTGGGACCATGTCCTGGAGGATAGAATAATGGAGGCTGTGATGGGCCTGCCCCTAAAGAACCTACCAACTATGAGGGAAGACCCTATGTACCCCTCTGTTGTGTACTCGACTGTGTGCCGGCTACTGTACTGACCTAGCCGACCTCCATGATCTAGAGCCTATGTGGCTCACATCAAGTTGGGCAAAAGGCATCACTCGCTCTCTTCTTCGCAACTACCCAAAAGTAGGTTGTCTTGTAATAAAGAGCCTCGCATGTGGCCCTGATAGTGTCACGTATCAAATCATCATCTCCTGTGGCTAAGGCTACCTATAGGGCGGCATCGCGCTCACCTATCAATCGACCTCTATCAATCACCGCCTGCAAGATGGCAGCCTCTCGATCCCACTCTAATGTGACACTTTGTAACTCAACACGGGCCTGGTCTCTCTCCATTAGATAGGTCTGTCCCTCAGCTGCACCTGATCATGTTGAACCATGATGTTATGTAACTGGCTCTATACCTAGCCTAAAGCACCCGCTAACTGAGCGCCCTACGTTGCCAACTGTGTAATCGACCCTACCATATGGCCCTACCACTATCCTGTAATTGAGACCTGGCCTAGTCTCTCTCGGTAGTCAAAACCTAAACCTATGCCCCGGCCTCGATCTCTCTCTCGTGACCACCCGGGCCGTACCACTATCGCAACTCGTAACTATTGTTGTAGTGCGGTAAGTCATCCATCATCACCACCCCCTGGAGCCTGAGGAGGTGGAGCCTGCCATGGTAGAACCTACTGTAATGGGACATAAATGCCCACTGGAATGCCTACTTGAGGCAATGGACCAGGCCAGGGGCTTGGTGTGCCTTGGGCTATCTCACCGGTACTATCGGATCCGGTCTGCTCACCTCCACCTCATTGGTAACCTCTCCATCACACTCTAGGCTCTCTCGTTGACACCTCACGGTAAGAATTTACAAGGGCTCTAGTACAAATGAGTTGTTCATGATTGTTTTTACCCCCCCGAGTGGGTATATTAACTCATCGCAGTGCCCCTAGTGTATGTTTTCTCCTCCGTGATCATTCTAATCTTCTTCTACCCACCGTGATAATTATTTTATTATTAAAATAATTATTTTTATTAATTTTCACACGCTGGGGCACTTTGTGCTACCCTACGGACACTTCCTCTTAACCTTGGCATTGTTTACGAACCTTACAGGCACTTTCCTCTATTTTGATTCCTCTTTTTCATCTATCCTTTCTCCTGTCGTGAAAAATAATTATTTAAAATAATTATTATTACCCCGATTTTCTTTCTCGTGGGGATACCTTTTGGCTCTTTTGCGGCCTCACCTTCCCCTGTTCACCTCCGCACATACTTTTAGAAGATATTTGATCTTTTGAATTCTTCTGACCAATCAAAAAATTTAAAAATTGTAAAATTGATTCAGAAAAATCAAAAATAGTATAAAACTTTGAAAATGAACTAAAATCGGTAACTAGCTCATTTTTCAGCTGAAATCTATGTCTTTTACATGGCTCTCATCCCATATCCTACTGACATTTTTCACATGCTTTGAAACAATGACCTGCAAATCACCCTAATCTACAATCACTTACAAAGTCCCCATGCTTACTTTGTCTATACTCTGGGGCACTATTAGTTTCCTAGGTATTGTTTTTGTCGTGCATGTTACTTTTTCATCAGACCTAAGCATCCTATGTCATTTCCCTTGCATGTGCATATTGCTTGGGGCATCATTCTCACCCTTGTCATTTATCAGAACATTTGGGACTTCAACTTGATAACAAAATATTTGTGCAACCTTCTTGAACGTTGTTGGTTTAAGTGTGTGTGACTGTACTTATTTCCCTGTTACATGATTTTGTTTACTTCTCGTATTGCGTTACATGTTTGTATGTTGCATAGAGTTGGCATTTTGGCAATAGATAGTTGTTTTGTATCTTGGCTTTTCATGTCATTATACGCTTCTGTTGTATGCTCACATTTTTAATAAGGACTAATGAGGAGGTCTCTAAGCAAAATGATGATTTAAAAATTGAATACATTTGATTTGTGGATAGCTCAATATCTCTTTCCTTTTTTCATCTTCTTCTCTTCACATTTCCCTTTCCTCTTTCTTCTTTCTTTTCGATCATCGATCACATTCTTCTATCACCCTATCGACACTCGAGGGGGCATCCTTCATCCTATTAATTTTTCTTCTATCCCTTCAAAAATTTTTCTTCTCTTTTATATTTGTCTACTTTCTTCGAAGTGATGTAACTTACATCACCTCAAAGAGGGGCAAATGTAGACACATGTAGTTTGGCCAATGCACTATTATGACTAATATTGCGCTAGTTGTGCTTCTCCCTGCAAACCGATGATACACCGCTGGTTCGACCTATCTAACTTTCTTCCTACGACATCCCTTTTGTTGTTTTTCCTCTTGTAAACCATTTAAACAAGCTATAATAGCTTCGTTCTAACTACATTAGCTTCTTACTTTCTTCTAGTCCACTTCTACCACCTTCCTGGCCTATCAATCCATTCCATTGGATTGATCTGACCCTTCAAAACTCTCTCCAAACCCTAATCACCTCCTAAACATGTTTAATTAAGCTTAAACATGGTTTGTCACTCCCTAAACCTAGTCAAAGTAAGCTTTGACTTGCTAAAAGTGTTTTTTGGAATTTAGTGTTTGTCCCACATGCACTCAAGTTTCCCATTTTCCCAAATGGAAAACTATATATAGGGCTAGACCCCCTCTCTCATTTTCAAGAATTCCTCCCTTCTTCCTAAGCATAGATTATAGAATTTTGCATCTAGGTTCTAGATTTCATTTCTAGTTTAGATATTGAGCTATTTACTTCATTTTTTGTATTGCTAATCCAATTTATAGGGTAAAGGAGAAGAACCATTGGCTTAAAGGCCTATAATGGGGAGATCTCTTTCTCTTAATCACTAAAACTGATTTCTTAGGACTTACTAGGTTCATTATTTTAAGCTTTCAAAGAATAGAGGTAGTTTTAATTAGCTTAAATTTGAGTGTTTACTTCATAATGTATGCTAGTTAGAAAATCTTGCTCATTTCTTATCGGATGGTCCACTGATTTGTTGTTTGAAGCCTTTGGGGATTCTTTAGGAATTCTTACCCCAAATTCATGGCTTCTACAACTTTTCTTTGAACACAGATGAATTCCCATAGCCAAATAATATACCCAAACCTTACAGAGCACCTTCAAGAGTTCTCTCTCTTCAAAGAAAATAATCATCTCCTCTTCTAAAACCCCAAGTCTTCGTATATATATCCTTATCCACCCAAGGGTTTTAGTGAATATTCCATTAGAATCCTAACTTGTTCACACTCAAGCCATCCTTTAGAACTTCTAAGGAATAACAAAGAATATTCCTTTATGACAAAGATTCAATTTTGTTCAACACTGTCCTATCACCATCTTGCTAGCGTGACCAAGTGAAATATTTTCCACATCATACTGATTTCTAATTTGATTTTCCACTTGAGACTAAATGTGACATGGAAAATAAAGGTGTTAAATTGATTAGACCTTTATTTTAAAAGTGTGAACATTTATTTACCTTCCAATGAAATAATTTTCATGAATGATTTTATTTTATGTAATCCCACTCGTGCTCACCGATCCAAATAGGATATTAAAATTTATGGTGACATGATGGTTTAGACTTTTCATCCCAGATCTATCTTCATATTTAAGTGTGACTTATTATTTCCAATGGGCATCAAGTTACTATCTTAGTTTTATAGAGCTTCCCATATTTTACCTCTACACATCACCCATCCATCATGGCCTTACCAATCTTAGGAGTGAGCCCATCTAGTTTATAACTTGACAATCTAGGTTAATTTTTCCAATTGGAAGGGCTAATTAAAGCCTTCATTAAGCATGTATTCATTTTCCCCAATGTCAAATCCAATCCCCTCGATGGATTTTCTCATAATTCCTTATTTCTTTCCTTTCCAACCAACTTTCCAAACTATGTGTTTCTTTTCCAGCTTTACTAAACCCTTCATTTTTACCTTCTTCTCTTCCAATACCACCTAAGTATGGAGAACTTGAAGAACCACTGGTCCCATTATTTCCTCTGAATCCATGACAACCACCTACATATGTATAAGGATTATTATTCACATTCCTTGTTAGAAACACCACTTCCAAGCTTGGCCCCACTATTCATATCAAAGAAAGAGAAGCCACCCTAAATCTCGCAGTAAATGGAACAAAAGAGAGGCTTTCAGCATTGGAAGATTCTATGGTTTAAATTTAGGGCATGGTGAAAGCTAAGACTCCTCCCCTAAATATACAAATTCCCTTGATGATTTAACCAACAGAGTTGTGCAAGTCCCTGCAACTCAAGCTTCCACAAGTCGGGGGACCAAAGCATTTCTAAAAGGGGGACTCCCCCTCCACGAGTGGGTAAACTAACTTGGGAAAAGGAGGGAGTATACCCAAATTCTTAATGGTCCATGTGTAGGGATCCTATAATTAATGGAGAGAGGCATGTCATGGGGTTCGATTAGTGACATCTAGTTTTTTTAAGTTTCATAGCCCATGAGGATTTCATGCGCCACAAGGACCGGATCTTTTGACACATGTGTCAACATTCCTAGGATAAGTAGTGCATATTGAAGATTATTTTCTCTTTATATGTGATATTTTGTTTCTCCTTTTTGTGCATACATACCATCGAGGGTAGAGGCCCCTATAATAGAACCCTATTTTATTTACAAGACACATTGTTTTAGTGTGTTTATTTATTTTTCTATTGTATGAAGTGTTTTTCTCTTCTGTTTTATCACTTCTAATATACATAATCCACTTCAAATTTACATATACTGAACCATAAAATTAACTTGCACAATTAATCTCTTCATACAATGTCTATTACTTGAATGCAAAATTTGAACACTTCTAGGTTGTTCTGCAAGAAAATCCCACTACTAACTTTAACCAATCTCGGAACTTCCGCTAAGAATATTAAACACCTCCCCACACTTTTACCACACACTTTGGAGAAAATTAAAAATATGCCAAACGTTAACCAACCACAAGACTAGGCACATATGCCCATGATGAAAAATTCAATTAACACTCAAAAATTCAAGCCAAAGGAAGATGCAAACTTAATTCTCGGGCCCCGAGGAGCTGCCACATGTCGGTTTGGTCAAACACACTTCTATGATCTTTGGCTTCAAACTGACACTTTACAAATTCTCAAGCACATGAAACATTTTGACATTACCATCCCTTCCCTTGAGCGTTCACTTTACCCTTTTCTTCCAGCACCATGGGGTTAGTAATTTAACCCGCATTTCGCAAAAATTCGAAGGGATACAAATTGCATCCTTATGATGTTTTTCATGGCCTCTAAAATATTTCCTTTCCTTGGGTGTCTTGGAAAACCTAGATCTTACATAGAATACGTATATCTATAAATCCAACCAATTATCTCAATAACATGCAAAGGTACCTTTCACCACCTACTTCAAATTTCTGGAAACTTCAACACTTCAAGAAATTATAAAAATAGATAGGCACATGATTTGAATATGAGAAGAAGTATTTGTATGAAAACTTGGAAACATTGATATTAAGCATGGACCTAATTTTTAAAACAAGACCAAATCTAGTGATATGGTGCTTTGAGATAGATCATGACGATTATGGGCACCAACACCTGGAAAGATGAAAGTTTCAAGATTTCTCCTTATATCAAATTCAGGGCATAGATGTGTAGGAGTATAAACTAAGGGAAGTAAAATAGGCCTTAATTTTGGATCCATATATGACACTCTTACATTAATAGATCCCAAAATATATGGTAAAATACACCCCTTCTTTTTTGTTTCCATATCGGGCACATACATGAGCTAGTTACCTATATAATTCAAACATTATGATTTTGTCACTTAGGTGCCTAGCCTAAGTCCTAATGTAGGTGAAGGTAGAGAATTAGATGAAATGGATCCCATAATTTTCTATCAATTTAACTACTTGAGAAGATATCCTCATCTCTAGATTACCCTCAAGGAGTCTGATGATGAACATGGTGAATGCATCATTCACCATGGAAAAATAATAGTTGTTTTCTCTATAAGTAAGCTACATATATGTCTCATAAGCAAATGATTTTGAGATACATTGAGAGCATCAAGCATGCCCCTAAATGGTATTATGAAGGCAAGATCATATATCGGCTAAAAAGTCATGGTGAACTTCTTTGTGGAAGGAAACTGAAGCAATTACTAATGGATGTTGTCACTGATAATCTATCCCTAATATGTACCACTTAGTTCCCTTTGTAACAACAAGGATAAACTAAGCCATGCAATCTTGGAATTCTTTTTCATTTCCTCTCTCATCACCCTACTTAGTAGAATAATGGCATCTGAATAACCTTCATGGAATTCACTCCTAGACAAGTTGTTGGGAACATAAGAAGGTTTTCTTCCTTTCATGAGCCACGAACCGAGTGCTAGGCCTTGCAAATAGGAATCAATATTCACCCATTTCTATGATGAAAATTCCTTGGTTATGATAACCATGTTACATCTAGTGGGAATCTGTAGACAATGAGAGATTCCTTTTGGAGTGAGGATTGCAAAGACTAAATATTTATTTTCCCAAATTATTCTAGAGTCAACTTTGTAGTGGTGTACACAACAGAGCACTAATTTAGTGCTATAAAAAAATAGTGAGTCACCTCCTACTGAGAATAGCCCTCTCAAGAATATTTAATCCTCCACCGGTTCATGAGGTCTACCAAACATCCTATTTTTCAAGTCTTCTAGATCTATGTGAGTGGCATCGGTGTCTCCCACACTAGGATATTCAAAGGTGATCGGGTTGAAATAGATTCCAGACCTCAATATTTTAAATTCATAGTGTCAAAAAGCACTAAGATAGAAAAAATGGGATTTTCCAAAAAAATTGAACTCAATTATAAAACTTTCTATTTTTGGCAAGTCCTACCTAGATCGTTATTTTAATAAGTTTTCATCATTTTCTCTTTCTGATGTTTCTTGCTCATTTGGAGTGTTGCAAATGTTGAAGATTCACTATTTTTAGAAACTTACTATTTTTTATACATCCACAACCTTGTTCAATTACTATTTTTATAAAGGGAACTTTATGTGTTAGTTTGTAGCAAAAACACTTTCAAAAGTTTTTATTTTTATCCAAGACTCTCGCCCCAATTTTCAAGGTTTTTCGTCACCAAATCTCCGTAAATCTAAAAAGGAAAATTTAGGGTTTGAAATTTTATATTTCTACTATAAAGAATACATAACATTAATGGGGTTGCTTTTATAATAATAAACTTAAAGGCATTTTGGAGAGGAATGCACGAGTAAACTTTCATTAAAAATAGGTGCATGATGGAGAATTTACTGACAGCTTCTTCATTTTTTTGCTTATGGAGGTCTAGTGAAATTTGAACAACATTCTTGGTTAAAACTAGAGGTTGGGAGGATATTTCATTAGTACTTTTCAAAAATTGAATAAGTGTTTTGGAGAGATAGAGAGTAAGTTTGATTTCAATGTCATTTTTAACTCACTTATGACCATAGTTGTCCGAATGGGGTTGAAGTGATGTTGAAGTGAGCTTACACTAGTGTAATGGGGAAATATGGGACACACAGGACACAAAAGTGTAATTTTCACTAGATGGTGATAAGTGGTAGCCTCTGGTGCCTTGTGTATGAGATGTAGGGGCTGGGAATGAGCACCAAAGGGATGGGAGGTAGTTATGTGGTCACCACGGGCTACATGGAGAAGGGGGTCACAATTTTGTATACCCTTTGCATCATATGGTATAGAGAGGATAGATGAGTGCAAAATTTTCTACTTAGGGGTCATCCATCATGAGGGGGACAAGTGACGGAGGTAAGTTGTGCTACCTAGGGGTATAAGTGGTGAGGAGTTAGTGACGTAAGGTTGGCATGATGGGGGTGTCACACTTTTGTGTTTCCCTTTTCCCCTTTGCACCTTTGGGGATAGATGGGACATCTGAGTGAAAAAATTACAACTTGACAACTTTTGGAAAGTTGATATTACCCACTGTGTCTAAATCGGTACACTGGGAGAGAAATTTCCACCCTGAGAGCATAAGAAAGTGTTTTGGGATCAAACCTTATATTATTTTGACTCTAAAAAAATTTCTAAGATCATTAGAACCATTATAAGGATCCAATTCTTCATGAAATTTCAATTTTTGGGCATATTTCATCTTTAACAGAGAGGATCCATTATTGTGTTCTGAATTACCTTAGGAAATATTTGAGTCTTAGAACAAAATTAATGTTTATATATTGTTTACATTTCCAATAGCTTTCCTACGACTATTTTTTCCTCCTAAATCCCTTTATAACTCTCGGAATCATCTGGATAAGTCAATTGTCACCATTAGAGCTTTCATTCCTTACACCTAGAATTACCCGATATGGCACAAGTTGTTCTTGAATCAAATTTATTCCACCAAAATTTCCTAAACTACCTCGGACACCTTGAATTTTCTCTTACATCACCCTCATATTCTTTATAAGGCTTCTATAATGTGTTTACTTAGCTACAAAATGGCCAAAATGACCTTTTTAGGCCTCCGGGAAGTTGTCTTTCATCAAATCTCAATGAGTTCATCAATCACATTAGGCACTCTTCCTTACACATTGAAACAAACTTAAAAATATTATCTTTCCTCTTATTCTAAGTGGGATGCAACTAAGGGCAAAGCTAGCCAAAGGAAAGATTCAAAGTAACCGACAAACATAATTTTCAATTATGGGCTTAGTTGTCATGATCAAAAGTTTCAATTTTTCATGCTAGACATTTTACATGACAACAAGGAGAAACTATATTATATAGTGTATGCAACCCAACACCAAATAGGTGGAAGAGAGAGGTACTAATGTACCCTCGTGATGGAAGAAGACCATGTATCAAAGTCTTTAGTAACTATGATATCTTCCCTTTTAATATGAGGAGAGGAAATAATACTTACAAATAGCTTATCCTTTTTGATACCTTCCATAATCCCATGGACCACACCATTTTAGAAATATCTTGGTCCAATTTCTTAGCATATAAACAAGAGGTATAAAGAGAAGGATTGTCCCCATGTTTTTCCCATGTGTCATACTATTGAATAAGAGTATGTACTATATTAAAATGTCAATGGAGAAAGATACCCATGCCCAAAAACATCTATATTCTACAATAAAAATTGAGTACTAAAGTCGAGAAGGACTAAAATATTTCATGCCTTTTATAAACCGATCTAAACTATATCATTTGAGTCTGATATTATGCCAAAAACATATTTAGATGATGGAAAATATGAAATTGTACAAAAATATTGTTTTTTTCAAGGAAAACACGTATGGTATGATTGGGATCGTCTATATGGTCTTGACCCATTTATACGCTTTTAAACCTGTGTGTTTTTGCCAAAATTTAATGTCTAGAGTTGTTTCTAATTACTTTTTTCCTATTAACACATGTGTCTGAACCTATGATTTTTCATATAAGTTTATAACATACATTAATGAATTTTCCATATTTTGAGGTGTGTGTGAAAAATCATTTGAGAACACGACTCAAAATAAAATGTGTGTCCATGTATTGTATGTTTGAGAATTTGTAGGAGAGTGTATAATTTTGAAGAGGTGGCCAACTTGGAGAACTTGTACCTATAAAGGGGGTCAGCACGTGGTGGAAACCATGGCAAGTAAAGAGACAACCCAACATAGCAACAAGAGCAACACATATAGTGATAGCAATAAGAACAACCATAATAACAACAATACAAATGTAATTATACTAGAATAAAGAAAAAACAAAAATCAAGTGAGAAAACAAGAGAAAGAACATGTAAATAACATTCACATCAAGTAATAGAGCCAAAAATATGGGACACCCTTGGTATCACAATACAATCAAGGAACTTAGGTTGCATACAAACGAAGTAATTTCAGATAAGGAAAGCATAGAGCCACAAACATAAGACACTCATGGTGTCACAAGACAAGCAAGGCACTTATGTTACATGTAATTTAGCAGACAAGTAATAACACAAATAACTATCAAAAATGTATAACAAACACTAATGTCAAGAATTCATAAAATCAATAAGAAGTAAGAGAGAACATGAAGCAATATATGTCAATGTTACACAAGATAGATGTGTTAGTATTATTATTTTTAAAAATAGCGTATACATGATATATGTAATTTATTGTAAAGAGGAAGTAGAAATGAACAATAATGAAATAATAGCTCATGTATAGTTGAGGGATGCTCCCAAGATAAGAATGTACGGAACTAAGGTAGATCCTTTAGCATGTAATGATCTGTGTGTCCTACATCATGCTCAATGTACCTTGTGAATGCACGTGTGTAAATAGTAGAAAAGATATGCTATCAATCAAACCATAGTGATGAAAAAATATGTAATGTAAAGTGATAACAACGCAAGCTATGTGTATAGGTCCTATTTTTATATTTTTTCAAATATATGAATGTTTTTGTATTATTCAAATATATATATGTATAGACAGAGGGTTATCACAAGAGATACCCAATGATGGTCTTGATCATGGGGAAGATGAACCCCAAATATCTCATAGTATGTGTAGAAATTGTAGAGGTAGAAATAATATGAGTAAAAGGTATTGAATTAATAATTGTGACAAAATATTGTGTTTGAACTTTGAAGAGATTGGAATTGATTATTTTTATTTTTAATTTTATCTATACATGAAATTGATTTGATTGAAGAAATATGATATATCATGTGGTGATTAGGGATGATATTAGTAGTATTGGAAAGCATATTGGAATAATCCCCTTACAAAAGTATGTAGGGGCATATATAGTGCAAGGAAACTTGTTATTTGGAAAGAAGGAAGGGAGATCCACATATGCCCCAGGGGCATTCAATAAGGGATGTAGTAATATTATATTCCATGATGGATAAGTTAATTTAATAGAGGATGCATGACCACCATATATTCTGAAGATACACACTTACTAACGATTTGATTACATGCTCTATGGATAAATGATTGTAGAACTTGGTTACATATAACGTATTATGTTGAATGCAGCCTAATGGTAGTGGAAATTTGTTGACTAATAGATCATTCTTATATTGAAATAGTGCCCTTTTCTTCATAAATAGGCTCAATATTTGATTTTTAAAAATGTCTCATGTCATATAGTCTAGGTGTTTATAATCATTACATTAATAATCAGCAGAAAAATCATCTCTTCCATCATAATTGATTAGTAGTGACAAATCAATGTTATCTATGCAAGTATTTTGCATGTTTCCCCCATTATGGTTGGGAGTGATGGTGGTAGAATAATTTTTATAAGAAAGCTTATGATTTAGCTAATATGTTCATATGCCTATAGATATATACATATTATCATCATCGGTATTTTTATTTAGATAATTCCATCATAACATAATAGGTGTAACCTTATAATTTACTAGCACATGAATATGATCATTTTTATTTCCATTGCAACCAATGTCATCATTTGAATTAGGGTTTATCACATCTTTTGTGGAGAAGTAGAGACATACATAGAAGCCTTGAGCAAAGTACCAATTTTTTCAACATCAATCTCAAATTTAACTCCCCTAGTGTGATTAAAATCAAATTCGAACTTGAATTTTCATCTAACATATCAAATGATTCATTGAGATCACTGATATATGCCTTTTTCTTATCATTCCAATTGATATTAGAATATAAACCATAATTTATCTCATTTTATCATGGAGGAGTAGAGATATAAGTATAATTCATTATTTTGTTTCCCCGATTGGAATTGTGTGTGCTCTATGCTCTCGAGGCTATGGGAAATTGTTCACACTTAATTGGTATTGTTTTCATTCTTTCTTGCATAATAATGGGATGTAATTCCTAAATTAAGATTGGCTCTTCCAAAGGTGGTTTTGTATTCTTATCCTATTTGTGAGTAGATGGATCTTATTGTATAGAAGTGGTTACATCATGTAATATCACCTTATGCTCACAAATACATTTCTTATAGTTTTCGGCACCCTTTGATGTAATACCCATGTTATAATTACTTCCAAATTAAGGGAAAATTTTTCCTTTTAAAAAAAAACCCTTAATCCCATTAAATGCCTTCAATGATTTTAACTAGCAAAAATTATAATCTAGCATGAAATATAGTTTATAATCCATCTAATAACAACATAACCATGTGCAACTGTAAAGGTCAATTAGATCTACCTGATCCCCTTTATCATCACTCTAACCAAGTGTGCATAAATTTTATGTAGTTAGTTAACCTTTTCATTTAGGTCTGAGAACTAATGCAGTTCCTAAGTGTCTACCTGAAAATTAGTCAACTAAGTTTCATCTAACATCTCACATAGTTAGATAGGAACTTGGTGAATTGACAGTGTAATCAGCTAGTTACACTACTTAGGCCAAATTTTTCAAGCTATACATTGCATGCTTAGTTTCGTGACTACACATAAGCCAAATGAAACTTGTCCCATCACCGCACAATCATCTCTACACAGTTATCTAGATCACATTTTGTTAACAAAAGTTAAGTTCTTTGAAGAAGGAATAGAATCTATGTCTTTCCTCTCAACTTAAGAGTAAGCTATCATTCCCAACTTAAGACCCCTATGGAAAACATAATTATTAATTAATGACATCCTTCATTAAATAATTATCACCCTTCTCATAGCCATCCTAAGGAGCTATGGCTAGAGTTCAGTTAAATGGTTAGATGGTAGAGTCCACACTTTTCTAACACTCATTATCTTAATACATGGTAGAATTCATTTCTTTTGATGCTAATTTAAGTTATACTTTTAACAACAAGGTCTAAAATAACTTTACTAGTTACTATCTTACGAATTATCTCAACTCGTAGTGTCTTTTTATAACTTTTGTTTTTAGGAATAGGTTTAATCTAACCATGTCCTTTCATTTTTGTAACGATCCAATCCCATTTTGATTGTATCATTAATTCCAAAATTTTGTTACCTAACGTTTATGTATCCCTTTAAGAAAGAGATATAAACCCTTAAGTATTAAGACAAATTAAGATTTTCGATAAACATAAATTTATTAATCACATTATACTTATCATCATCTAGACTCGAGTTTAGGGTATAGCACTTCACTATTATGACATCATTATGTCATTCATATTATATTGATGTTATGAAAGTACAATTGTCATCAATGTAATAATTTGTAGTTGTACTATGTAAATAAATTAATTATGTAATTAATCTCATTATGACTAAGTTAAGATGAAATGTCATTATTTCATAACTTTGTATCGCTTTCCATAACAATGTTGTTTTATTAATCTCATTTATTTAAACATATTAATGATGATGTCATACATATTGTTGTATTAATTTCCATTTGTTAATTAAGGATAATAATTTTCGTAAAGTACAATCATATCATTACAACAAGTACAATTTGCAAAAAAATCAAAAGTACATACCACTATTAAAAATAGTGTAAATCATTATTACAACTCATAAGAGGTATTACAAATAATAAATGTATTTATTAAACTCAATAAGGATGAATCCTTATTTATTATAAGTATTACAATAGTTTCCATATTGTTACAAATAGGCATAATGCCTTATAAAAATATGTGAAATAATGTTTCACTTTTCAATAAATACAATGATCTCGTAATCAGATATTCAAACAATAGTACGTGATCAATTCATATGTATAACATCCAACAATCATGTCACTTATCTACTCCATCCTACATCTGAAGGAAAAAGTGAAGATATACATGGTCAATTCATCGAACTAGCATGGATTAACAACTCTTAATCATGTTGTTAAATTATGAATCAATTGAACATCATAAGTTTTACTTAAGATACTATTTAAATAATACATGTACCTTATTAGGTAAATATAGCAACAATAAATGAAGTGATCTAATGATGCATACAATGTTTCCATCAACAAAAACCTTCCAAATCATCAAGTAAGATCTTTATGTCTACACAATAATTACTTCATTTCAAACTTCAGTCTCAACAAAATCCATAACAACATTCTCTTTCATTAAGACTATTAAACTATACTATTTACATTCCAAAATACATTCAACCCTCATCAATATTGTTTGACTTTTAAATATCACTTGAATGAAGAAAACAAGTTCCTTTCTCAAAATAATTGTTGACTAATATCCAACTTAAACAAAAATGGAAAAATTATAAACAGTTATCTTTTCATATTTCCACAGTCAACAATGTCACATTTTAACGTTATATTATATAATAAAAGAGATCATTTAAATTCATGGATAGCTTTAACAAGCACTAATTTTCCTTCAATCAAGTAAAATATCCAATGAGAAAGTCTTTCATCAAACAAATATAGAACTTCTTGCTTTGATAAACCTCCTCAAGGCAACAATTAATCAAAAGGTTCATAAACTTATTCACTTAAAATTTCAGATTGCCCGTGTTTAGCAAAGATACAAGATCAAACAATGGAGATGAACTACTTTCGTTCCTTTATAAATTTTTAAGATACTCATATCAACTACTTTATCTTAATCCAATTCTTTCATACAAACAAAGAAATTACTCATTGTTAATACAAGGTTTCAAAGAAAGATAGTTTCATGATCAAGTTTCTTAATTAAAACTAGCTAAGCTAATCAGTTAAGGAATAGAAATATTTATACTCCTTTCACAATGGTTTATACAATGCTCTTATCAACAGAGGTATACAACTCATTTAAGGGGAGTACAATAATTTCCTCATTCCAACTAAATACCACTGTGTCTTACAACAATAAAACCCATATTTCAAAACGTGTACATAAATTAAACATGCCTCAGAAAGAAGAAAACCAAGCCATACTATTTTAACTCAATGCATATTGAGAAATCAACCTTTTATCCATTCTATGAAATAACTCAAACCCAAAATAAATCAGAAAATAAACTTATTCAATCAAACCATTCTTATTTTCCTAATCTGTTTGAAATCAATCATACATTTACAAAGTCTCAACACAGCTTCATACATCATTTTAGATACCAATGCCTCTTGTAAACAAAGCTTCAAAATAAACTCAAGCTCATATTGATAACCCAACATGTCCTGCAACAAAATTAAGTTTGCAATAAAAAAATAACATAATAAACAACCTATATCTTGTTTTAAATTCCCTTACTTCGATAAATGAAGATACCCAGCTATGGAAAAATCTTCCTATTATGTATTCCACAAATACCTAAATGAGAAAATTGGTTTTAGAATAGTTTTGTGTTTTTCATCATATTCTTAAGTAAAATGAGATCACACAGATCAAGTAATAAACTACTCAATATTATCCATCAGATTCGAAAGAGAACAATAAGATAAAGGGTTTATATTCCATGTCTGGAAGTTAGAAAACCTCTGTAACTTTTCCCACTCTTCTTCCTTGCAAATTATTCAAGTAAAATCGAGCCAAACAAAACCTTCCAAGCTATTTCCATGTTTATATAATATTGACACCATTAAACCAAAAATAGCAAAACTATTTTTATCTAAATATTTCATTAATACTTTCAAAAAATCTCAAAATAACCGACTCTAAATTCTTATGCCCCACTCACAAAAAGAAGAGCTCAAGCCAAACAAACATCACAAAATAAAAATGAAACTAATTTGCATGTGTTAGCTTGTTCCACAAGCTTCACAGCTTTTGAGATTCAAGAACCTCATTGAATGTCATTAATTCTTGGTAGGTGTCATGCGCATTGCTCAACAAAACATGCCACCTCCCTTTCCATATTTCCCTCCAAATTGAAATGGAGTTGTGAGCAATCGAAGACCATTTAAAAATAAAACTCAATTATAATCAAGGTTGCATGGAATGGGCTTTTACGATAACAATTCAAATACCCCTATCCATTAATCACTTGCATGGAATATTTGTTCGTCGAATACAATAAAAAAACAAATAAAATACCTTTTAGTGCATGGTGTGGTCGATCGACCTTGTTTTAAATAAAACATTATCTTTGAATAAGATATGGTCAAAGGCAATTATGTCCAAACATTAAAATATGTTATAGGTCTTAGACCTTTATCATTAACAACCATAGTAACATTTACCTTAACTTTGTCAAATATACTAGCCAACATTCCTACCATCATTACATGGTTCATGACCATTTCAAGTCAACCATGATAATAAGTTTAACAAAAATTAAAGTAACAATATTAATACCTAGGTATTAGACCCACTAAACAATTCACATTACCTTAATCATTTTAGCATGTGAAAGATACCTAGGGAATTTTTTCAAACTAAATTTAGGGCATGTGAAAGATGAGACTTAGGTTAGAATATTAATATACAATGTAGATTTGAAATCCTAGAGAAACTATGGTTTTAAAGAAGGTACAAGATATAACGTCGGGTTCACAAAAATGTTTACACCTTTTTTAATTTTAGATATATTATTTGTTATGGAATACACAACAATAAAAAGGAATGTAAGGTTAGGAAACTAGGATCTATTATGATAAATTAACTTCCAACATTAATTATACAATATTAAAATAGCATATTAGTTGTTTCAATACATGCATACAATCTCAAATATATAAAGGAAGTGAAACTTATCTATACAAAGTTACAGATAAAAAATCGAGAAGACATGTTTGAGAATATGGGAGTACAAATCTTGGAGAAGCTTCACTATTGAAAATATGACTTATAAATGCCCTAATAATGGACCTTACATTCCGTTTAGGATGTATAATATGATCATGCCTCTTATGTATGTTATTATATGCCTTCATAATGGAGTTATGTAACTTTTAGATTATTTTGATGGCATGGAAACGTTCTTCGCAATTAAACCCTAGTTTTCATACAATCTCAATATCATTTATAATCAATTGAATCACTCTAAAAACCTAACCATGGGTAGAATACCTTGCAAAAATATTTGTGTTTGGGTTATGGTGAACCTCATACACTACCTACATAGAAACTTCTTTAAAGAGGCCTCAAACCATGTGTATTTCTCCACTTAGCATGTAACATCTATATGAATGTAGCTAGTTGGAAACGTGAACCTCTTTGATCATGTTTGATAGAATGGTGTTGATCTTGTTAAGACTTGGAAGTGGTAAATTGGTGTGTTTGGATTTGAGGTAATTTATACTCCTTGACCTAGTTGAGTGCGTAAATACTATAATATTAGTTTCCCTAATGGATGTGCATCAACTTTGGGAATATTTAGGGAGCCTTGAGTGCCTTTTTGTGAGTGTTGTAAGTGAGTGTGTCAATAGAATTCCATGTGATTGTTAGGTTAGTAAATGAGGTGATGTTAACTTATTTATATAGGGTTTTGAAGGTAAATTATCATGATAAGGCACACTTAGGAAGATAAAAAGACCCAAAAACTAATAGTGCATCAAAATCATAGTTAGAAAATGTGTGGGTGTAGGACCAAAAGGTCGGTCAGACCGATTATAAAACCTGGTTGAATCATATGGTTTTAGACACGAGAGGAGCTAAATAAAATTTGAATGTTGTGACTTCAAAATCAAAGTTTGGGAACTGATCTTATGTATTAATATTCATATTTTTTTTACACAAGTATTTGAAAATGAGCAAGTTAGGAAAGATATGGAAACATACATTGAGTCATAATAGGATGTGAATGTTTTTCTTAGTCAAGGAGAAAACTTTCAATAAGAAGTGTTAGAAGGATAAATTTCCACATTTTAGTGTTTATATTTTCCCCTTTAATTATGAAATAAAAAGTAGATTGTTAAAGGAAAGTATACCTAATTGTATAGATACACTTTGTCTTCGCTCAAAAGTATTATTATCTAGATTTGTTGGTGTTGCAATTATCTATAATGACACATGCAACATAAAGTGTAGTTAATGTCCATATTAGAAATTGAATTGTAACTCGTTTATAAGTATAGAATTTAAACTTGCATAGAGTGAAATAAAGAGATTTAAAATATGGAAAGAGTACACCTATTTATGAAGGGAAGATATTCTCTTTCCTTTCTTATAGTTGGATATTTATATATTTGGATTGTTGTTATTGAATTATCAAAGGGGGTGATAAGCCCCCAATCATGTCAAAGGATAAACTACGGTATTAGGTGCATGGAACCCAACATCAAATAGGAGGTAGAGAGAGGTATTAATCCAACATGTGAAGGAATAACACCGAGTATCAAAGTCTTTAGTAACTTTGATATCTTCCCTTTAATATATGGAGAACAAATACTTCCTATGAATAAATTATTCATTGCAATACTTTCCATAATCACAAAACCACATGGATCTAGGCACAATGTTTAAGTATGTATACATAAGGTATAAAGAGAATGAGTGCCCCTATACTCTTTACATGTGTCATATTGTTGAGTAATATTAGTTATTATATCGAAATGCCAATGGAGAAGGAGACATGTGCCCCCAAAACATATGTATTTTAAAATCGTAATTGAGTACAAAAGTGGATAGGAGTTAAATATTTCATACCCCATTTAAATATATTTCCTCAACATATCTTAGAGCCTAAAATAAAATATAAGGTTCATTATGCGCACAATTTGCATCCTCCTATGGCTTATTATATCCATCCATTGGATCTCATTATCATATTTATCATTATTAATACAACTCCAAATCCTACTCTTATATTTGATAATTTAAGTTGTATATTTTTTTAATAGAAATGCATTATATATTAGAGCTTATATCACTCAACAGTCTATTTTTATTGATATAGTTAATATTGGTTCATGTTAAAATATTTATATTATGACATTACTTAAGTCTTTGGGATACGATGAGAAACATTTACAACCTACTTCTAGAGTCATTACCAATATCATAATTTCACAACAAAATCGTGTAAAATGTCAAACACAATATCAAATAAAAATTCCAAATGACTCGCATACCACAATATTTTAGAAACTCAATTATGATAACTTATCATTTCACAAACAAAGTTTGGCTTTGTTCCTATGATAAGGAAAATGATAACATAATATACAAGTTAACATACCATTATCTCTATCATACATGAATTGTTAATTTCTACACACAACTTCATTTTGTATTCATGAAAATTTGATTTTCCAAAGCAAAAATTTATCCCCAAGTATGATTTTTTCATCACTAAATCCTTATGTGGGACTTATAGAATAGTTATAAGTCATACTACAGTCTAATATGACCTATATGGTCTCACTCTTGTATTATAATGACTCTTTATTATGTGCATCATTTTATCTTCCCAAGATCAACATTAGTATGATATCTAACTTACATAAGCATATATAATTATGTCAAATCTTTCATAGCTCACTTGGAATTATTAAGCACTACTATTAAAAATATAAACAATAAATAACTTATAGATATCCAAAATATTCCTAAATAATTTTCACCTCCTTTAGATTAGCCACATCATAGGTTTGAAGAACTCAAACTAGGTTCAATACAATAGCTTCATGTATTTCTAAGCATACAAAAGTCCTAGAACTATATCTCGTAAAGATAAATCCACTCCAGAATTTTCAAAGTTATTAAGGGATAAAGGGGGTGAGTTTTAGAATATAAAACACATCACACCATATTGTTACTTTGTTGGGTACATTTATTTCTATCTCTAGTTACACCCACTATTCTTTGTGTCAAGATACGTGAAGGCAACATATGGGGTTGGATTAAATTGTATACACTACTCAGTATTAACACGAGGATAAATACATGAGGATTTATCCTACTTGAAGTGATGTAAGGGATGAAACCATAGTACGCTATGGCCTCGAATTCGATTCTTCCATCATGGGGTAAAATTCACAATTTTTTAGGATTCTATATTCTTAACATTTTGGTGTAGTTTCAAATACCGATGAATAGTTTAGAGTAGAATATATGGGGAATTATAATTCATTTCTTATTCATTACATAATTTATATACAAGTGCGTATATAGGTTTTTTGGGAATGGACCTTTTTCTCCTTTTCATTACTCAACATTTATATAATAAAAATTAGATATTACAGCACAAGTGGGGGCATGGGACATTTATTCCTTTTGAATTTGTGTTATATACAATATCAGGCATAGATCCATGGATAACAAAGTGGTGCATGGGGTTAGATAAAATCCAAGTGAATAAATACTTCATAGGGATTTTCTTTCTTCCTCTCTCTATAGGAAGATATCAAGGTGGCTAGATAGTATATACACTACTCTTACCTCTTTTTAGGATTCTTGGGAAAAATTTCCTATGGTACCTTATCTTGGTGTTTGGTTATGTTCACTTTAAACCTCTCTTACTTTGGATTCTCCTTCAAAAAAAATTAGGTGATGATCAACCCTAAGTCTTTATCATCTCCAAATAATAAAAATTCATAAGTACAACAAGAATGGTAGATCTTCCTCCACAAAGTGAACATGTGTATTTGTTTCATGCTTTGCATCTCAAAACTTTACTATTCAAAAATTCAATTTTCTAAAGTTTCATATGATTTTTTACATTTTATTAATAGTTCAATTTATTCTATGGACATTGACTAAAATCTATGTTATAGGTTTCACCATAGAACATGCCAACACCAAATCAAGGAAAACAACAATCGATAAAAGAAAAAGTGTGTTCACACTTAGGTATGTTTTTCCTTCAAGTATGAAATTTCAATTTCACACTAAAAATGGGGGTGTAGACACTCAAATATGGTAACTTATCCTTTGAAAATGACAAGTTTGGTTATGTTCCTATGCTAAGAAAAATTCTCACATTCTAAGCTACATTGACATATCCTTCTCTCTCTCCCAAACAATTTAATAGCTTATATGCAATATTTTTCATTCATTCATGAATATTCATTATCTAAAGAAACAATTTATCCACAGAATCATTCTTAAACTCTATGATATTTCATCACTAAATCCCTATATGGGACTATATGAAACAAGGCCATGCTATATTATGGTATGGGATGACCTATACGGTCTCACCTTCCCTCTTATAAAAACTTTTTACTTAATTAGAAAATATTATGTGCATAATTTTATCATCTTTAGGTCAGCCTTAATGTGACATATAACCTACAAAAGCCTATATAATTAATTTAAATGTACTTCATAACTCACATGGTATTCTTAAGCACTCATATTGCAAAATACCAACTCTAAAGAACTTTAGGCTCTCCAAAATATTCCTAAAATAAATGCACATACTATAAAGCCCTGCCATTTGCAAGTTAAAAGCCACATGAACTAGGACCAAACCATATTATGGCTCAAGAGGATTTGTATGGTTTTGTACAAGAGCATTTTCTAGGCACAACATTACAAATGAAGCACTTTCAAGTTTAAATAAATATTCCAACCACTCTATATACCTAGCACAAATATGGACCTCTATCCATAGATAAGAATGTCTCTTCTTCTATTTTGCGTTGTCATTTTATTATTATATCATCATTTACTATAGAAATAACTATATTTTGGATTGTATGGTTAATGTGGATTAATTTAAAATTAGAATATTCTACCTATAAGTACATATATTACATCCTAATACTATTTGTATTTTAAGGGTTTGAAAAATAGGACAAGGGAAACACAAGAAAATAATATTGATGTCATAAATAAGCGATACAAAAGTGTCACACACACACACACACACACACACACACACACACACACAATAGGTTAGGATTTCACAAACAATAAAATTAATAAGAAAACCAACATGAAAATGAGTCGATAATATGCAATATTTGTATAGAACAAGATATACTAGTATTTTAAATTCCACATGTGTTACTCTAAAACAATATTGATAATGACATATATCAAAATTTATAATATGAACATAAAAAATATGTGTAGTAGAAATGAAAATAATTGTGTGATAAATAGAAAAATAAAACTTAATAGTGTATAATATTCCCTTAGATTAACAAGGGAACTTGGAAAAGGGAAATTCCAACATCTAAATACATATAGAGTCGTGTGTGTCATGTATCATGCTCATATACCTCATGAAATGCATGTGTGTATAGAAATAGAATATGTTAATGTTGTCATGCTAAATTCCTAAAGCATGTAAAATTTTAATTTTTCATCATGACAACCAAAACCACACGTAAAATCCCCTTTCACGATCAATGTAAACCTTTCCTCCAGCCAAAATTTCAACTGTGTCACCCTAATTATGGTCAAAATGAATTTTCTAACATGATTTTAAAGTATGTTTCATGTGCATATAAGTTTACCTAGCTTGGTTCTTGAAGCTACTGAGACTTAAGAAATAACAATCCTCCCGGAGGCTTCAAAAGGGATATTTTTGGTCTTTTTGTCACTAGTGAACATCCTCCAAAAGCTTACAAGGAAAATTAGAATGATTTTGGAGTTTTACGAAGAGAAATGAAGTTGTCTGAGGTATTTTAGGAATATTATGTGGATAAAATTGAGTTTAGAAATAAGTTAAGCAAAATCGGGTCTTTTGGGCATTACATTGGGGAATGCATGTTCCAAAGAATATAATCACCTTGTTCAAAGGGATTCAAGAGCCTCATGAATTTTTGGGAGATCATATCCTAGGAATTGGAAATCTAACAAATCCTACTTCATGATTCAATAATCAAGAAAAAAAATTGGGAGTGTAAAAATGCATAAACATGTCTATCAATGCAAAGACAAGAGTCCTTCTACAAGGTGGAACTTTCTTAAAAGATTTTAGACACCTTGTGAATATTTAGGCACCTAAAAAAGGCTAAAATTAAATTATATTCAATAATCTTCATGACCCATAATTTTTTTGTTTTTTTCTTTGAAAACTCTTCTTGTCACTCAACTCATCGATGCACGCTTTTGCTCTAGGTAAAATTGAAGGTACAAGAAAAAAATTATTTGATACATCATTTTCAAGCCTCCTAAATAGGATCATTAGATTAATTTTCTTATTTCAATTCAAATTCATATATTTTATGTCCAAAATCCATTAAGATTTGACTCTGGGGTGAAGGAAACGTTTCAAGAAGCAAGGTAGAGGTGTAAAACATGCTCCAAAGCAACACTTGGGTGCTTGGGCACATTTTTGGTGTCCCTTTACACCCTTGGCACACTTATGAAGTGAAATTTCACCCCAAAATTTTTCCCTTTCCTATTGGTCTATATTTTACAAGTTAAAAACATAAAAGAAATCCAAAAGTGCATGTGGTGACTTAAGTGATTGTTTTAACTTGAAGTTGGGCCCCATTTTGCCCTAAGTGGATTTTTAAACCCCATTTACACCTTGGGTGCACTTATGAGCTGTAATTTCACCCCGAAAGTGTACCATATTCCTATTGGTGGGGATATTTGATGTTGTGCATGTCAAGTCATGAGAAAAACATAAGAAAAGCTTCCACATGGGCATGTGCATGCCATATCTTCTCTCCATCCCCATCCCATGGTGCACTTTTTCACCCTCCTTAAACCATGGGTGATTTTTGAGTTTAAGTTTCACCCCAAAAGTGTGCCAAGGTGCAAGGATACCTATATCCACCATTTTTCTATTCTCCATTTTCACTCCTCCACTTCCCCATGTGCACTCTCCTTCTTCATCTCCACCATATAAATCACTCACCTTTGCTCAAACTTCACAAAACATAAAGTAGATATTTTTCATCCATTAAAACACATTTGGATCTGGTTCACCACGTTCAAACACCAAAAAACTCACCTTTGTGCCCTAGATGTCAAATTCTTGTTTTCCTCATAACTTTTGATCCCATGCTCCTTTTTTTCCAAATTTTGACTATCCATGCTTCTCCATAATGCCTTTAAGATGGAACCCATTGATGGTTTGAGTTTTCTATATAAACATGAATTTTACAGCCATAAATAATGTTTTTTTCAAATCTACGAAAACTTGGTGAGCCAAATTACTTGAAAATTAGAGCAAAGCATCCCTATCCAAAATAGAAACTTTTGAAACCAATTTCATTCTGATATGACACCCTAAAGATCAATTTCTATTTTTATTAATCCTCTCATGAGGTATCCTACTAAAAAATTAAGTCTAAGAAATAGTTTGTTTTCGTACCTCGAGTTCATTCCTCCACGATCAAAACACTCAAAATTGACAAATTGGTAAAATTTCTAAAGATAGACCCCCATGTATGACTTACTAAAAATAATAATTGTTCTATATGAGCTCAAAATTATCAAACATGTTCCTCCTTTGCATGTATCACTAATTCCAGTTTTCATAGAGTTCAAGACTTTAGTTTGTAAGTAAATCCTTACATTTCTTGATGTGGTAAACGTAAGGTGTTTTAGAGTGAGCATTTCATATTCGAAACATCTGTAAATCTCCACCTATCACTATGTGTTGATAATCTCTTAGGATCTTTCCTCATATGAGTGATAAGGAGAATTTCATTATTTCACGGGGTTTCCAGTTGAATTGTGACTCATGTGGAAGGAAAACCCTCTTGGTTCCCAATTTTGGCGTCGAGTGTATTTTAATCCCAAAGGACATTTCACTTCGTCTTATATGGGGTGTTTGATCATAAATTGAATGGAATTTCATTTAATATCTCTATCCTTCCCCATCTCTATGTTATAAGGGTCTATTCTTGCATCTCATTATTCATCGTTGTTCTCAAGGTAACACAATCATGGGTCATTGCTATACAAGTAATTGTCTCATTTTGCACATCAAGTGCACCAGGTTCATTACATGTGAATGATGGGTCAAAATGGCATAGTAGTGTTTCATGTATTGGAAGGATTGGTTAAAGTGAAAGAGGGTATTCTTCATTAATATCAATGGTCCATTCATCAAGTACTTCTCACCTATTCTCTCAGTGTACCTAACAGGGCTACAAAATTTCATCATTCTAGGAGGCTTATCACAAGTGCGAAGAGGTCAAGGATTAAGAGTTCATCACTACATTGGATAATTTCACCTATTCATCACAAGAGTATATTTTCTTCATGATCAAATCTTCTTCACCCTTCTTCATTCAGGCTTGGATCTTATCCTCTCTCTCTTATTTCCTCTCTTTTTCTCTCTTTCTCTCTCTATAATTCTATTTCTTTATTGAGGAGAAAATTTGTAAAAAACTACTTAAGTCACTTAGTTTCTATTTCTTCATTGATGATTGCACTTGCAGATGAAAATTCACATGGAAATGCAAAGATCCACTAGATTTGGCTATATATTATAATTGTCTCTCCGTTCCTAGGGGTTAGATTTTCTTGGTTAATAGCTCTCATTGTCTTACTACAAGAAAGAAATTACAATTCTTCTATTTCCTTGACTTATATTTTCCTATTCATATCAATTACTACTCTAAAAGAGCTTTGTAAGCATGCGCAACTAGGGAAATAACGAATTTTTTTATGATATAATGCAACAAATTGTTGATTATGTTTTTGTCTTGGTTTGCATATTGGTGTCTTCTCATTGTTAACTTGGAAATATTCTAGTTTAATGTTAATAAACTTAGCTTGGTATTTATTGATTAAAACCCCTTCTCATGTTATCCCCTCTCTCTATACACACACCTGTCCTCCACCTCTTTTTATCACACGATTTTAGTGGAGTATTCCTATTTTATTCCTTGTCAAAAGGCTGCCCATGATGATTAGAGTAGTGTACATATTTCCCCTTTTCAATAAATGGAGCTGACTTATTCCTAAGTAGAGGACCTAGTCCCTGGATAATTTGTGAAAGCCCCTAATTTTCCCTTGCGTAAAATTATTTTTCCACACCATGGGTAAAATTTTGTTGTCCTACACCCTATAATGATCCACAAAATCATTTATACTAAAAACAATAAAATGTAAAAAGAAGATATATAAAAAACCCAAAAAATCTGAAATCTATTGCTCAAAAACCCACTGCTGATTTCTATGAAACCTTATGTATTCCACAGTGACTTTTAATATTTATGGTTGTAAACTTTCCTATTCCTCATCGAAAAATATTTTTGATAAAAATGGAAGAAGAAATGGAAAACCTCAACCAATTGTTCCATGGGGAAGGAATATTGGTCTTCTTGTTATTACACCACCTCTCCAAGAATTGCCAAACGGATCCCACAAGAACTTTCCCAAGTTTAAAGGTGATGGAACTCAACTTCTTGAAGAACACATTTCAGATTTCATCACCTCATGTGGATTTATGGGATTTAAACATGGAGATGTTTCAGTAATAATGTTTATGGAGTCACTTTAAGAAAAAATAGATGAATGGTTATACCTCTTTCCCTCTCGTTCCATAACAAGTTAGGAAGATATAATAACCAAGTTTGAAGTGAGATTTAAATTAGTTGAATACTCTCAAGATATTATTATTCAATCAGTCTTAATTAGTAAATAATCAAATGAGCTCATGAGATAATTTGTGGAATGATTCAAAAAAATTCTCAAAAGAATACTTGTAGAAGATTCACCATCGTGGGATAACAAAAATAGATTCTTCATCAATGCACAATTACTCGAGGTTGGATTCATTCTGAAAATATTTCAACCTCAAAATCTTGAAGAGGCCTAAGATCATGCCATTGAAATAGAAGATGATCTAATTTTATCTGGGAAAGTGAAGAATCCAAATGGTAAAAAAAAGGGTCAAATTCCCAAAGAAGGTTCTATTTATTCCCTAGTTCAAAAATTATAAAATGATGTGCTCTAATTAAATAAGAAACCTACACAATCCTCTATCTCATACAATGATACTTTGAGTGGAAGATATGCAAACCAAAATTAGATTCGAATGTAAACAAAATAGTGTGAGGGGAAAGAACATAGGCTCAAGCACTTCCCATTAATGTCACATGTGAAGCAAGGCCTAGAAGAGTATGATGAGGTTCAAATTGAAGATGAAAATAATGAGGTAATTTTTTCCATTGATGAGATTGACTTAGTTGGAAACATTACATTTTGTGAATATACCCCTTTTTGGATGATGAAGAAGATGAAATTGTTGTCTAAAATAACTCTCCTAGTTATTTTGACAACTTACATTCCCATTATGGCTCTGAAGATAAAAATTACATGTTGTTCACCCCTTGGTTTCTTCTTTGGCATAACTCCTTAGCTATAAATTCCTCACACGATTATGTGTTCTCCTCCTTTCTACATTTTCCATCTTCTTTTCCTCTTTCTATTTCATTTTTCTTGCGCCCACTCTCTACGTGTTCGCCTTCCTCCCGGAATCTCATGCACCCTACATGCACACCTTGAACATACTTTATCATATTTGCCTAAGTCCTTTGTGAATCCCCATGCCCCTTCCCACTACCGAGCATCACTCTTTCGATATTCACATCTGACTTACGTACTTGTCTCTTACAAGTATGTATCCATTTTTACCATGTGCGTTACTTTTGCGCACCCTCCCTCTACTTTCCTTCCGTGCCTCTCTCTTTCATACGTTCCTTATTCAACACCAATTATTGTGCCAGTGGCATATTTCAGACATTAAGTGAGCTACGATAACCAATCAAAGGTTACCATCTAAGGCGTCGAATCCTTGTAACGAACCATTGAATGACACGTGGCAAAAATGACAAAAAGGTGTACGATTAGTTATCTTTAGACCATTCTACATGAGCCACATGTGATTATGTGTCGACATCCTATAGGCATTAGAAAGTCATAAATTTTGCTACATGCCTCATATTAGGGCACGGTTTGTCTTATTCAAAATTTACTAACGTGGGCTACTATGATAAACATTCAAATTCAAATGTTGGTGGGACTGGGTAGGTGAGAAGTAGGGAAATGGATTTCATCCATTAATGCAAACTCAACCACCATATTTTTTGTAGATCTTGTCTCCTTCCTTCTTCCACAAGCTAGATCAGACATGGGGAGGTGTATTTGTCAACTCTACAGGTGGATTTGCAAGCATTCAATGTTATTGTTGGTGGTTGAAATTCAAAATATAAGTTCCCTCCTCTCTCTCTTCCTCTTCTCTTCATCCTTTTATAAATATAAGAGCATTTCTCATTGTAAAGGGTTGGACTCTTTCAGTTTGTATAGGTATTTCCTTGCATTTTGAGTTACAGACCTTTAGATCTAGTCTCTACATGTGGATATTAGCCTCATATGCCATTGTAACAAATTGTGCATCTCTGGAAGTAATAGAAGCATTATTTTGTGGTTACTTTATGCCTCAACTTTTTTGTTCTTCTTTATTACCTTCCCTTACATTGTGTGCTTGTTTTTCCTCAACACGTCCCTTGAATTTTTGTTTCTAATTGTGTTAATTGAAAATGACTATGTAGTTGTGTTCGGTTTGTGTTAGACGTGTCTAGCCTTCCTCTGCACATTTTCTCTCATTTTCGTTCGAATCGATCATGTTCATCCCCATTCTTTTTAGTGTTATTACCTTCTTTAGTTCTAGTTTTCCCTTTTCGTATATTCTTCTATCCCTAGTCCCTTGGCATGTTTAACTTAGGATTTAATTTTCAGCATTAGGAGTAGTAGTAGCAGTAGAAATAGGTAGAGGAACTGGCCTTCTTTGAAGGTCCTGCTCAAGTGCACAAGGTCCCACAACTTGGAGGACAGCCTCCGGTGTTGCCTCAACAACTCAATTCAACCTAATTTGAGATGGTTGCATGTTTGAGCTCCAACGAAACCATTGTTAATATGAATATTCACTCTTTTGTGTTCATGTGATCAAAAGATCAAGAGAGGGATAATTCTTGCAAATTCAAATATCCTCAAGTGACGACTCTACAAAAATAATAACAAAATGAGGATCACCGCTTTTTTCTCCCATGTAATAAATTAAGAATAATCCTGAAGTATCTGCAATTGCCTCTACATCTTCTAATGCGGTAAGTTTACCTCTCCTTTTCTAAGTTCTACCCCATTCTACATTCAAATGTAATGATATGAATAAAAATAATACCAATGCCATTCTAAGAAGTAGTCAGCCTCTTGCTACTACATCTACACCTTCACCATCCTCTGAGTCTCATTTTGACATAATTGAACATGTTAAGAAGTCCAAAATCCAAATCTCTGAGTATGAATATTTGATAACTCATCCCAAGCAATTTGATAAACTTGTCCAGTTTATCAAAGGAATAAATTTGAGTTCATGTTCCATAAACCTCTCTGTAAAAGAGCCACTTCCCACTCCTAGAAATTATATATCTCAAAACCTTATTACCTCCATACCCTCCACTTCTGGAAAATTAGAACCCTTCTACCTTTCTTTGTTGATCAATGGATATAAATTGAATAATTGTATCATTGATTCTAGAGCATCAAATAATTTCATGCCTATAAAAGTTACATGTTCTCTTGGTCTCACTCTTATCCCTAGTGTTGGACATTGTTATTCCATGGAGACCAAAGAAGTACCTCTTTTTGGTCAAGTTAAATATATTCAAGTAGCACTTGTGGAATTTCCTAATAAGAAGATCAATCTCAAGATACTTTTGACAAACATGTCCATTATACATGTAATGTTGTTGAGATGAAGCTTCTACAAATACATTGGTTAAGATATAAAGTTGGACTAGTCATTTTCCACCATACCAGTCAAGGGTGTCATAAAGAAACTATTTCCAGTTAAAAAATGAAATATACTATGCAAAAGGAAGATGATCCAAGGATAGACATTGTATATCAAGATTCAAGAGGTTGTAACTATTTCATGACTTCAAGATAAGATGTTAAGTTTCCATTTTAATGGAAGAGTTCCCGAAGGTGATATAACTAATAGAGGAATAGGAGGATGGTTTTATGGATCCTAAATTGGAAGGTGTGCCCTTCCCATTCAGCATGGATATTGTTCCTTTATTTTTAAATGATGAATATTTGGTTTCTAATCATCTCCACAAGACCCAATGTGAAGTTTTTCAAATGAATGTGAAGGTGAGTATGGGGAAACTTTGAAGAAGGAATTTGTGTAAGATATTTTAAAGGTTTTAGAATGAACTAAAGAACCTCAACTCATTCTTGAAATCATAATCTATGTTATAACTATGTAAGATAACTATGAGTCTATTTTTTATTCTTCATCTGAGACACAAATGGTCAATAATGAAATAGAACAAACATAAGAACTTAATGTCCCCCTTGGAACATTGGTTGATGAGTATGAATGTGAAGATGAGTCCTTCTCTTTCCCATTTTGTGAAGAATATTGTATTCATGATTAATGGAAGGAAAAATAAATGCTTAAATCTCCCATAGATATCTTCATTCACGAGGATAGTACCTCCATCATAAAGAGTGATATAAAGATCAATAATGAGTTAGTGTGTGGAAAAGAGAAACATATAGAGTAGTTATTGAACATAAATCAATGAGAGATATATGATGATGGTGAAATATTCAAACTATCTATCAATAATCATCTCAAATAAATAAAATTCATGGAGAACATGAAAAATCAAGATTAGTTTCCCAATGGAGAGAACGAGGCTAGTTGTGAACATGGTAATCCTGTAATGATCAAAAATCAATCTTGTGATAGTGTCAAAATGAATAATGTGAAATCACAAGCATGAGTGAATGAAACAATAAAATAGAATTTTAGGATAGAAAAAAATTGATCCATTCATATTAGGTACCTAAAGACATCCTGTAGCACCTATCTTTCCTAAGCGGTTTGGGAATGGGTATTACCTCATTGAACAAATCAATTGATTTATAGAAACAACATCATTCATTGTTACCCATATATGGGTGACATCCAAAGGAGAAAAAGTGCTACAATGAGTAAGGGTTGTCCCCCACATGTACCATAGGTGATTTAGGTCATTTTTCCCTTTTGAGTGGTGTGTTTCTCTTTTTGTTGTGTGTTTCCTTTTCCATCGTGTTTTTATCTTGTTTGTATTATGGGCGTGTTATGTGACTCTATTTGCCCAATGGATAAGGCATTGATTTTCTCCCCCAAGAGACAACTAAGGTCCATGCTTGCTATGTTTTTCCTTTTTCTAATCCAAAAAAGTCCCCAAGAAAGATCCGGATATTTTCATGTTGAATTCCTTGCATGCAAAATTTAATTTTTGGTCATGAAAACCAAACCCACACTTGAAATCCCCTTTCTTGGTCAATGTAAATCTTTCCTCCCGGCATAATTTCAATTTTTTCACCCCCATTATGGTCAAGAGGAACATAATAACATTGTTGTTTAAGTGTGTTTCAAGTGAAGATAACTTTACCTAGCTTGGTTCTTGAAGCTACTAATATCTAAGAAAGAACAGTGCTCCCATAGGCTTCAAAAAGGCTATTTTTTATCTTTTGTCACTGTGAACATCCTCCAGAATCTTATAGGGAAAATTAAAATAATTTAGGAGTTTTATGGGAGAGTAATGGATTTTTATGAGGCATTTTAGGAAGATTCTATGAAGAAAATTGAGTTCAAGAAAAAATTAAGCAAAACTGGGTCTTTTAGGCAAGACATTGGGGAATGTATGTTCCAAAGAAACTAGTCACCTTGTTCGAATGGTTTTAGGATAATCGTGAAGTTTTGGGATCTCATATCTCAGGCATAGGAAAGATAAAATATCCTACTTCATGGTGCAATAATCAAGGAAATTTTTTGGGAGTATAAAAATGTAGAAACTTTTTATCAAGACAACACAAGAGTTCTTCTACATAGTGTAACTTACTTAAAAGTTTTGGACACCTTTCGAAGAGTTAATATCCTAAAACAAGGATAAAATTAAATTATATTCAATGTTTTTCATGTCCCATAATTTTTTTGGATCATTTTCATTTAAAACTCTTCTTGATACTCACTCATCGGTGTTGATCTAGGAAAAATTGAAGGTGCAAGAAAAAGTTGTTAAATAACTCATTTTCAATCCTCTTAAATAGTCTCATTGGATTAATTTTCCTATTTCCATAAAAAATCATATATTTAATTGCCAAAATAATTAATTTTTAAATCTAGGGTGAAGGAAACATTTTTGGGAAGCAAGATAGAGGTACAAACCATGCTCCAAATTAACACTTGGGAACTTGGGCACACTTTTGGTGTGCCTTTGCACCATTGGAACACTTATGAGGTGAAATTTAACCCCAGAATTTTTCCCCTTTCCTATTTGTTTAAATTTTGCAAGTTAAAAACATAAAAGAAATCTGAAAAGTGCATGTGGTGACTTAAGTGATTGTTTTAACTTGAAGGTGGGCCCCATTTTGCCCCTAAGCACATTTGTAAACCCCATTTTCACCTTGGCTAAACTTATGAGGTTCCATTTCACCCCAAAAGTTCTCCATATCCTATTGGTGGGGATATTTGATGTTGTGCATGTCAAATCATGAGAAAAACATAAGAAATGATTCCACATGGACTTCTCGCATGCCATCTCTTCTCTCCAACCCCATCCTATGGAGAAATTTTTCACCCTCCTTGAAACATGGGAACATTTTTGACATGAAATTTCATCCCAAAATTGTGCCAAGGTACAAGGATGCCTCCATCCTCTATTTTCATATTCTTTATTTCTCCATTTTCACTCCTCCACTCCTCCGCTTCCCCATATAAATCACTCACCCTTGGTCACACTTCACAAAAAATAAATAAAAACATAAAGTAACCATTTGGAAGCCATTAAAACACATTCATAGTTGGTTCACCACGTTCAAAACCAAAACTCACATTTGTGCCCTAGATGTCAAAATCTTGTTTTCCTCATAACTTTTGATCCCATGCTTCATTTTCCTCCAAATTTTAACTGTCCCTTCTTCTCCGAACGCCTTTAAGATGAATGTAATATGTATTTCATTGATGTTATGAGTTTATTTACAGCCACATGAATTTTTCATCCATAAATAATGTTTTTTCAGATCTATGGAAACCTAACAAGCCAAATTGCTTTAAAATTGGAGCAAAGCATCCCGATCCAAAATAGAACATTTTGAGAATCTGATCCGACACATGGAAGACCATTTTATATTTTTAGTAATACTCTACCAGGTAGCCTACTAAAAATAGTAATTCAAAGAAATAGTTTTTTTCAAGTACCTCAGTTCATTCCCCCAAGATCAAAACACTCAAAAATGACAAATTGATAAAATTTCTAAAAATAGACCCCATGTATGACTTACTAAAATAGTAATTTTTTTGAATGAGCTAAAAATTGTCAAATGTGTTCCTCCCTACATATCCGACTAATTCTAGTTTTCATGGAGGTCTAGTCTTCATTTTATAAGAAAATCCCCATGTTTCGGATATGGTAAACATAAGGTGTCTTAGAGTGTGCATGACATAATTGGAAACATTTGTAAATCTCCACCTATCACTATGTGGTTATCATATCTCAGAATATTTCCTCATAGGAGTGATAAGTACAAGTTCATGCTTATAAAGTTTTGACAATTGATTTGTGACTCGATTCTTACAAAGGGAAACTTCCTTGGTTCCCAATTGTGGTCTTAAAGTGCATTTTAGTCACAGAGGACATTTCACTTCAAATCATACAGGGAATTTTATCATAAGTTGAATGAAATTTAATTCAATGTCTCTCTCCTTCCCCTACCTCTATGTTGGAAGTATCTGGTCTTACATCTCATTGGTCATCAATGTTCTCAAGGTAAAAGAATCATGGATCATGGTTGTGTAGGAAATTGTCTCATTTTACACACTAAGTGCACCAAGTTCATTCCATGTGAATGATGGGTTAGAAATGCATGGTCATATTTCATGGATAAGAAGGATAGGTTCCAATGAAAGAGGGAATTATTCATTAATCTCAATGGTCCACTCATCAATTACTCCTCACTTCTTCTCTT
Source organism: Taxus wallichiana var. yunnanensis (assembly GCA_018340775.1). Taxonomy (NCBI): domain Eukaryota; kingdom Viridiplantae; phylum Streptophyta; class Pinopsida; order Cupressales; family Taxaceae; genus Taxus; species Taxus wallichiana. The sequence goes on along the minus strand of CM031235.1, from coordinate 361,605,403 downwards.
AGTGTACCTAACGGGGCTATAAAAGTTCTTCATTCTAGGAGGCTTCTCATAATACATAAGAGGTTAAGGATCAGAATCAATCATTGCATTAGAGTATTTCGCTAGTCCATCACAGGAGTGGATCTTCTTCATGATCGAGCTTCTTCATTCGAGCTTTGAGCTTTTCATCTCTCTCTCTTCTTTCCTCTCTTTTTCTCTCTTTCTCTCTCTATAACTCTATTTCTTCGTTGAGGAGAAATTTTTATTAAAAATTACTTAAGTCACTTAAATTTTATATTTCATCATTAAGGATTGCACTTTAAGTTTAAAATTCACATGGGAATGTGAAGAGCCTCTATATTTTTCTATGTAATGTAATGCTCTCTCCATTCATAGGGGTTATAATTTCTTGGTTGATAGCTCCCATTCTCTTACTACAAGAAATAAAATACAATTATTATATTTCCTTATCTTATATTTTCCTCTCCATCTCAACTACTACTCCAATAGAGATTTGGAATCCTACACGACTATTGTAAGAAGGAATCTTTTGATGATATAATGCAATTAAACTTTATGTTTATTGTGTTTTTCATCTTCTTATGCATATTGATGTTTTCTCATTGTTAACTTAGAAATATTCTGGTTTTATGTCAATAAACTCAACTTTATTTATTGAGTAAAACCCCCTTCTCACTTTCTCCCCTCTCCATACACACACCTTTCCACCACCTCTTTTTCATGCACAAGTTTAGTTTAGTATTCTTGTGTGATCCCCAGATTGAAATGCCACCCACGATGGTTAGAAAATTTTACATATTTCCCTATTTTTAATAAATGGAGTTACCCTATTCCTAAGCGAGAGAGACTTATTCTTAGAGCTGGTGAAAGCCCCTAATTTTTTCTTGCAAAAAATAATTTCACCAATATTTATCTACTAAAACATTTGATAAATAACACATCTAGAAAATATATTCTAGTTTATCATATCATGTTTATGTATTGATTTTGTATTTTTTAATATTTATAATGTTTTGAGTTTTTTTGTTTATTTTGTATAATTCAAAATGTTAGAAAGAGTTTTATCTCGATGATCAAATCATATGGATTTGGAGAATCAATAAATTTACGTGAATAAGTAAACATTATATGTGTTTGTAATAGTCTTGAATGGAATTATGTTCTATAACATAAAAATATCAGTATACAGAAGAGTGTAAAATGAATCACTAGAGAGGGCATACTCTCTGATTGAGTATTGTGTGAAATATGATATTGTGTCACTCTAATATTGATCCATTAGACATAATGAGTTGAATGAAAATATTTAGGATAATCTGTTGACTTATATTTACTTGATTTTTATTGTGGCTTATGTCAAAGAGGTGATAATTTGTATAGCCTTGTAGATTAGGTCTTATATAGTTTTCTAATCTAAATTTGATTTAATGAGATCATATTTACTCTAAATGGATGTAGGTTAGATATCGATGGCTATTTTGATTAACTAACATCCAACATTAACTATATATACAATATCAAATTAGTGTTCTAAAGTATACAATATAAGATATGAACTTGAAAACATAAAGGAATGAGTATACTTAGCTTGTTAGAAAGGATTCTAGAAAATTCTAGGACTATCAATGCTAGAATGAGGATATCTTAACTTGGAAGTGATTTTGAACAAATATTAGAATGTTAAACCTTCCTAGATCAGCTACCAAAATCATATCACATAGTTTATCCCTTTCTGTACGATCTTAGACCTACTCTTCTTCTTGTACAACTTTGTATGGTGGTTGCCTACCTCTATTTTTCTTTCTTTTCGAACCCTAGTTATTGATCCTGTAGTGAACCTTTCTAAACATGTTGAACATCATCTCAAACCCTATCCATATTTAAATATTCTTACAAAATAAACATTAGCCGGGTTGTGGGAACCCCCATGTACCACCGATGTTGGCATTACACCAAAGAGGCCTCAAACCACAATTCATTCTCCACATAGTATATGGTATCTAGATAAATCAAAGAAATTCGAAACTTCTTTGACAATGCTTGTTTTGGCTTTGGATATTGCTAAAATACTTGCAGGATATATGTTTAAGTGCTTGTAAATGAGAGAGAATATTGTCTTAACATTGTAAGAAGTTTCATACCTAATTTTGGTGCTCCCCTAATGACTATAGATGTGTTATTGCAAGATTTAGGAGATGTACGTGCTTTTTACAAGTGTATGAAGTAAGTGTATCACTACATTGCCATAAAATTTCCAAGTTAGAAAATGAGGTTGTTTTTACTTACTTATACAAGGATTTGTAGATCACTTATATAAGAAAGCCCAATCCCATGAAGCATAATACCCAAAAAAAGATATCAACTTGACAACAGAGTTAGAAAATATATCGATCCAAGATCATATATGTTGGTAAGGACATGATACAAATTCCCACCAAACTACACAACCCTAACTAGAGATAGAAAATATACAAATTGAAGTTTAGATCTTATCAAATGACATTTTTCTATGGATTTTTTGCATTGTATTCTTAGAGTTTTTCAATGTGCCAATGTCTAAGGATAAACAAGATAAACAATATACCATATAAAGTGCTAAGTAGGAGTGAAGAGATGGTATTTATCATAGCAAGAGTGTATTGTCAAATCAAGTTTAATTAAAGTATAAATTTCCAAATTTTAGTGTCTACATTCCCCCTTTAAGTATAAAATGAAAATTGCATTCTTAAAGGAAAATATACCTACGTGTGTAAACATTCTTTGTATTTCCAAGAATGTTTTTTTTTAGTAGTCCCTATTGTATTTGGTGTTAGAATGTTTCATGAGGAAACTTGCAGCACATAGTGTAATCAATGTCCATGATAAAGAATTGAACTTTAACTCAAATATAAATTGTAATGTGAAATATTTTCATTTACATATAAGTGAAATGAAAAGATGTAAACAAGGAAGGAATACACATGTTTGATTTGTGGAAGAAGAGAACATTATGCTTTTCTTGTGCTTGGAGATTTGTATTGTTGAACTTGTTGAGCAATTAGGAGTGATTAGTTCCTAATTCATGCCATGGAGAAATTGTAGTGTTAGGTGCATACAACTCAATGCAGAGATGTAACAAAGAGAAAAGAAGAAATAGGTACAAATTCACCCCTATGAAGGAAGAATACCATGTACCAAATTTATTCAACAACTCTGATATCTTCCCATTTGAATGTGAGAGGAGAGGAAGGACTACATATGAAGACATGATCTACGTTGATGGCTTACTTAACCCCATAGATCACACCACTTTGCAGACAAATATAGACCCAATTTTACAAATAAGGACATACAATACAAGATTGGATATGTTCCCCAAGACTCTCCCCCTATGCCACACACTCGATAAAAATTGAATAAAAGTTTATTAGAAACTAAAAAGGATAACATGCTAATAAAGTAAGGAGAATCATGCCCCCAAGATCCCTAAAATTTAGTAGAAACTGAAATTCCATGGTGAAGGACTAAAGTGTTTCATGCCCCTATGCTACTCCTGAATTGATTGAACTAATTAAACCAAGTCTGAAAATGTGTCAAAACCTGATAATAGAGCTGAAAATATGAAACTACTGATAAAATTTATGTTTCTTCCCTCTGGTCAAAAACATGTGGAAAGATCATAACCATTCCATATGTTCTTGACCTAACTATAGGGTTTTTAACATGTGAATATTTTGTTGAATATATACGCTTGATTATGTTTTTAGTGCATGTACATATATGTATACCTATTATTATGTTTTTGCCTACTAAAAATGTAGAAATGAACCCGGATAGATGCCCCCTCTTTTGAGGAATGTGCAAAAACTCTAATGAAAATAGTTAGATATATCTGAATATCAACATAAATATATCACCAAAGAACACCAAGATATAGATAAATGACCTCAATATGCAAGTATAATAACTTAGCCACTTCGAGGGGGAAACCTATAAACCATATAATAGGACTCAAGTGCTCAATATGATAATTATCTACTACTCACTAACTCCTACATATACCCTACTATTTTATGCAAAGCACTAAGGCCTACCTACTAATCATATCGAGAATAAATAAAAATGACATGACATGATAAGATATTATGTTAGCCACAAGTCGAGTTATAAATATTTTATATATGATTTAGGACTAAGGGTATATCATGCCCCTTTTTATGTTTCTTCACATAAGTGGAGTACTCAATGTCGATGATCATTGGATGTTGGTACAAGAAATCTTCCTCCTCCTATGTTTTTTTCCTTGTCATGGATCTTCTCCTTGATTTGATACTCATGGATTACCTTCTTTTGCTATTATGCACTTTATTTTTTGACTGCTTAAACCTTTGGGTGGATCTTCAAGGTTGATATGGTGGGTGGTGGCTAGAAATGAGGAGATAGTTTGGAAAAAATGTCTTGCATAGGTGTCTTCACTAATGGCATATCCTTAATAATAATTGAATACTTTTTTCTCCTCTCTTAAGAATGTGGTGGTATGTAGGCCAGAGAATTTTTTTATTCCATTGTAATTGATTGTGATTTAGGCACGATTTAGGAACCTTTACTTTTTTCATTTGATGAGATCACACCCTTTAAGGAGACTTTACACATAACCTTTTCAACTCGAACATCTTTCCTTGTGAACAAAAATGCATGAATAGTTCCTATAAGTTCATTTCAATTGTTCTCAAGGTTGTGAGCCATTAGACTCCCAAAACAATATCTTCTCCACCCATAGGAATAGAAACCATAGGGGAATTTAGCATGTATTTTCCTATTTCAAGTTTGATACTATGGACTTTGCCTAAACAAATGATTAAATATATCCCCACCCTGCAATCATGACCAGAAATTATAGGGTTAGATAAATAAAACAATTCAGATGTGTATCCAACTTATTATTTATAAAAGTATGTGGGATTCTTAATTCCATGAATATCATTACTTGATGCTCCTTTAAATGGCCCCTAACCTTGAGGTTTTTGGAGAGATAACACTTGACATTGCATTGCAAGAAATAGTAGTTTGAGAATATCCAAACTCTAGTTCATCCATAACCTCAACTTATTTTTCCTCATATTTGACTTTATCATCAATATCCTCAATGTAGAACAACTTATTTTCAGCACATCAATGTCCTTTGTTGTATTTTCTATCACAATTAAAACATAATATTTTTTCTCATTTCTCTTCAATTTGTTGAAGAATCAATCTAGTAGGTTAGGGGAGGGATGGTTCTAGACTAATATGATTTTTGAATGTGTTCCTTTTATTAGAAAGTAAGTTTTCCTCTACCTTGGAATAGAATCAAAAACATTGGATGGATTAAACAATCATACCTCATGTTGGATGTGATCCTTGATATCACCCAGAATAGATCATTCATAATTTCATATGTAATTATATCCACATGCAATGACAAGCTTTGAAACTACTGAATATAATCCTTTAATAACCCCATTTTCTACAACTTTTCCAATTGTATGAAGTATTTTTTGGCCACACTAATAGTATAGTGCATTTGCAAATCCTCTGTAAAAACTAACCAAGTGACATTAATATCCTTCTTTTGTTTTTGAGTGCATAACAAATTATACCAAGTGATTTTTTTGGTTCTAGATACAAGGATGTCATTACCACCTTGTATCTAGTTGGGACTTGATGCATATCAAAAATAATATCCATTTTTTTTATCTAGGTGATTTATCATTCCCATTGAACTTTCATTGTTCCAATTTTGGAATAATTTTACATTACTAGAAGAAGATCCACCAAGTTGTGCAAAGGGTACTCCTTGGTTGGTGTAATTTGGTTTTGGGTGCACATTTCCTAATGAACCAGTGTGACTTAAATTCAAATCCATGTCAATATTCATACTTGAAATCATGATCATCATCTCCTTCATCATTGATTCAAACCCTGACTACATTTCACCCTTTAGGTTACCTTCTAACACTTGAAGGAGACCTTCTAGTACTAAAATCTTGTGGTTGAGGCCATCCTTACCATATTATTAACCTTTTCGTGAATTTGGTTGACTACTTTTGATACTCCAAAACCTTAAGATTCCAAATCCATATCTTCCTTATTCATATTTTGACCCTTCCTCACCCTCTATTTGATCTCCCTATCATAATGTAGGGTTTGGGTCTTGGAATACAAGGATTAGAGTAGAAATTTATGGTTTGATAATTTGTATGGTTATTATCCAAGTTGAGATAAAATAATAATAATTGATCCTAGCTAATATCTAGCAAGCTTTATGAAAATATAAGAAACTTATAAAATTTCACAAATAGTAACTTATGAAGCAATTTTATGAAAAATCAAAAAATGGCTATAACTTCTATAATATGCTTCAAACGATATTGAAATTTTGGGAGAAAATTACTTATTTGCTTTTATCTCTCCGATTAAAAATTGTAGAAATACTCTCCACTATTTTATAGATATAACCAAATCTTCAAAATTACGGCTTTGACCCAATTCAGGCTAGATTAACACTTTGATACTACTTGTAATGAAATTACTTAGATATATCTGAATATCAGAAGAAACATAACACCAAATAACATTAATATATAGATAAATGATCACAATATGTAAGTATAATAACTTAGGCACTTCAAGGGGACAACCTCCAAACCATATTATAAGACTCAAGTACTCAATATGATGATTATCTACCACTCACTAACTCTTATATATACCATATTATGTTATGCAAAGCACCAAGGCCAACCTACTAAGAATATAAAATCATAAATACATATGATATGACATGATAAGAGATTAAGTTAGCCATAACATATCCCGATACATGATGATGTATTAAGGTCTTAGAAAAAAATGTGTTAGCATATGGCTCAAAAGAGTTAGATATGTGTTAATGAATGAGATATTAAAGAACTTGTAGTAAATTTTAAATTGCATGAAGTAGTGGCCACCGGAATAACTTATCTAGAAAAAATGTTTTTTTGCATGGTGTCGGCCATGATGCAAAAGAAAAGAAACAAAAATAATTTATAGAAAACCACATAGTGTATAAAAATTTATTCTGGATGCATAGAGGTATAACAATAGTGAAATCAAATACAAGGAAAAAAATAGTCACATAAAAGGTATAAATATTGCAAACATGGGATGCTCACAATATCGCAAGATAATCAAGGCCCATAATCCTACAAATAATAACAATAAATTGCAAACAAGATAGGTAGGATGTATCAAACATGGGAAACCCATAGTGTTACAATACAATCAAGGCATATAGGCCACAAGAAATGAAATCAAGTAGGTAGTAATATACACACAAAAAAATTACATGAAAGAATAATTTCAAAACATGATAACATGATATAGTAGCCAACATAAGTGAGATATGTGAAACAAGAGATGACAATGTTGCACAAGCCACATGTGTTAGTCATGTTAATCTAAAAATATAAAGTACATAATATATGTAATTGAGCATAAATGAGGAAGTGGAAAAGGTACTATAATAGAACAATAACACCTATAGGATATGGAGGTGATGCCCCTTAATATAATGAGTGAAGTATTCTATTATTAGTGTATATCAATATGTGACACTATAATCAAATCAATATACCAAGTGAACACATGTTTATAAAGGAGGAAGAAGCATTCTATCTGTCACACCAATGTGTTAAATAACATGGATAATTTAAAGTGCTAACAAGTCAACTAAAATGCACATGTTTTTATTTTTTATTTTTACAAATATTTGAATATTTTTATATTATTGGAATGAATAGCTATGTAAAAGTATGAAGTGCATGAAAACTATCCAATGAGAACCTCTTAAATAGGTTGAGAAACTATCGAGGAAGAGGGAGGCTTAGGCTGGTTATATGTGTTGAAGAAGAGGGAGGAGATAGACCGGGTGTAGAATTAGCAATGGAAGATTGGTGTGTCAATACGAGGCTAAAAGAATGGATGTGTGAGGTATTATGATACATGGGATAAGTTATGTAAATACTATGTGTATTATATGATTGGCGAAGGAACCTAGGTGAGTTAGGAAAGTGAAAATTTTAGTATCAAGATATGAGCCTATAAGAAGACCTAGAGCCATGACATGTAGTTTGTGTGACTAGAGGCCTATTAGGATACCTATGTGAATGATGGTGACCAGGGATAGGATGAATAATTACAGGGCCTATGAACGAGCCTAGAAGTGCTAAACATGTGACAGAAATGTGTGAAACTAAATACCTATTCATAGATGTATTAAGGCTAGGTAATCTAGGAGGAAGATCCTCGAAGGGGAAACCCTCTAATTGTGATAACATGTTGATTATGAATAAAATTGACACATTGGTGAATTGTCAAGGGATATCCCTAAGAGTACATAATTTTTATGATATCATTATATTAGTGTTCACATTTATATTTATTTTTTTATTATTGGTAAATAGTTTTAACGGGACTATACCCTATTGCAAAAAGGGATCAATAGCCAAATAGAGAAATAGAGGAACAAAAAAGAGGATCAAAATCCAGATAAAGCATTATGTCCAGCAGTAACCAAAAGATAGTTACTAGTAGAAAGCTAAACAGACAGAAACTACAACAAGACAAAGCAAAACAAAGCAGATAAAAATAGCGAAAAGACCGAAATGTAGCAAAGATCTCGTAATGAATCCCTCCACCGAGGGAGATTATTTCTTGGAAGCTCTATCGATCCTGGATTTCATTGTTTGTAGCGAATTGAAAAACACCAAAGTGGTGATGTGCGTGGGGTCACTTGCATTCAACTTTGATATGGTCTGACTTCTCTCCTCACAGGTCCCTAGATAGTTTCAAGGACCCCGCTAAGTATGGAAATGTTGCAGACATGTTGTTCCAAGAAGTCACTAATGGCATTGAAGATAGCCATGTTATGATCATGCCTGTCTTTGGCTCTCCCCAATATGTTGTCCAAAGAGTTCAATTTCTTGTAGATGTCTGCAATCTGATCATTCCCATTATCAATATCATCATCAACCTTTCTTTTTCCCTTCTGTTTGGCCATGTGTTGCAGGTCCTTTAACTTCATCATCTCATTTTCCGAGAATCTAGCCTATGAGAAATATTATTCCCCCTGTTGCAAGGACGTATCCTAGCAAAGATAGCTAATATGTAGCAAATTATGCACAACTTCCAGCTCTTTAGTGCTTCTAAGAACCCGGGTAGAGTGAGGGATGTCAATTTTGGGAAGTTTTGGGTTCTTAGTCTTGGGTTTGGAAGAGGTGTTTAGGATGGAAGTGGGAGAAGTGAAGGTAGGGACGTGCAAATCATTGGGAGAGGACAGAAGCCAGGGAACTTAGAGACACAGAGCTTATGAAGTAGAAATATAAGGCCTTGGTGAAGAGGAATGGCATGAGAGTGCTTCTGGAATTCTAAAATGGAGCGCTGAAGGGAATTTAGCAAGTAATGTGGGAAGCAGACCGCAAATTGTCTTCTAAAGTGGTTAAGAAAGACCAGGTGCTTGACAAGGACTATTTTGTAGTGCCCTTCTAGAGAAATGTACCTAACCATCATTTTTGTAACCTCATCAAAAGGCTTGGGGATAGAACTTACCCTAACACCCGCAGAAACAAATTCAAGCTCCTCACCATCGTCAGAGAATTTCTTTGCCTCGGCAGATCCTATCAATCCTTTTGTTGAAAAAATGATATCCCTCCAACTCGAGGCCTGTTTCCTCAGCTATCAATTCTTCATTTATAATTACTTGGTGACCACCATACTCCACCTTTCTGTCCTTCCAGTCCATTGCAAAATGAACCGAAATATTTTGGTCGTGCCCCGAATACTTTCTATGAAGTTGGAAATGCCTCCCTTTTGAAGGAGGTTCTAAAGCTTCTCATTTTTCTTCCAAGCCGGATCACCTGTAGGATATTAGTTGTAATAATATAATTATTATATATTAGTTGTAATAACTCATATGGTTATATAGTAGGACATTGATATTTTAATATCAATATTTAGGTATACGTGAATTAGCTCACCCTTAGAATAGGAGTTGGGTGATGATTTTTGGAGAGATAAATATTTTAGTATGGTTGAGTTATTGGAGAAAATACCTTGGATATAGGATTTGTCTCTCCTACAAATTTGTATGAGTGTTTGAATAAAGATGATAGAAGAAATATATTTATTGTTCTCTATAAACAAAGCATTTGCTTCTGTAATTTCTCTAGCAAAACTTCATTTGGTATCAAAGCAATGATGCAATCATGATAAATTTTGGGGTAGAGCCATTATAGTTTTTAGTTTCCTTATTGTATGGAAAGATTATTTTCTATGACAAGAGTATAATCTTTAGTTTGCAAATGTTAATGTATTTTCATAGAATTTAATATATACAATCATGTTAGGATCCCCATAGGCCATAGTCTATACCTCTTGACATGATTCCTAACTGCATTTGGGATATATGGTTTCATGTTTTCTATAGTATATAGTATTTTGTGCCTACCGATCCTTTGACTCTGCATTATCTTCTAGTCATTTGCTTCAGATTGGTGATCTGATCTTTATTAGAACTCATCCATCTTTGAAACTTGTAACCCCATCTAATTAAAATTTGTCAATAGTCAAAGTTTCTTGTAAATATAATTATCTTGGAGCTCTATCTCATATAGAGGAGGGTTCCATCAAAAGATGATAAAATTTCATAGACAAAGATCCTAGAGCCTAGGCACCCCAAGATTTCTTTAGGTGCCCTTGCCCACCTTCCTCTGTATTTCTACATTTTTCTCGGTTTGATTACGACTTCTTGTGTTCTAGTTTTACTAGTCCTCAATCTTTAGTGATAGTCCATGATTAATTTTGAAATCACCTAATTATTCCAATTCTTCATTGCACTTAGGGTTTCATTCATCTTTCTTATTTCTTATGTCACTTCATGTACTTTATTGCTTTATTTATCATTATGAATCTGAAATAACCTATCTAGGGTTTAAACAAAAATTTATATTTTTGTTAAATCATTTGGTGAACCCATCCATTTCCACACTACCTTTCTAAGAATGTATCAAAATATTGCTCCTACTTCTGAATCCATGGATCAATCTTCTTATCTTTATTTTTCTCCAACCAAGATTTATGGCATTGTTATTTCGCTACTAATTTCATGTAATTTCTTACTCAACATCCTCCTTGATTCATTACTCCCTATAGTAGATCCAACTATCAATGCCATTACTTCTCATCACACTTTCCCTCCCGTGGCTCCACCAGCCTCTATTCCACCACCTCTTACCCCTACAATTCCTACACCTACCAATAAGGGGTATAAATTGTTGAACAACTTAAGAATACACTAGCTAAATATCTCTTTATGATCTCTTGTGTAATGCACCTGACTGTCGTAATACATTAGAGGTTGCTCTTCATTCTATACACATTGAGAGTGCTAATTCGCTGGTTGTTTTCACACATCTTATTCAATATCTCAAAAATCTATCGCATGTTATATCATTTAATGATGAGGACATACCTCTATCTATTATTGACGGCCCATGTGCTCCACTACTTATCACTGCTATTATCGGAAAAATCTATCTCAAACGAGTACTCATTGACAATGGATCCGTTATAAATCTATGTGCTCATTCTCTTCTTAAGTAGATTGGTATTCCCGATAATCTAATTACTAAGAACTCTACTCTCATTCGAGGTTATGATTCTACTACTCGCACATGCTTGGGTATTTTTACTCTACCCATCCAAGTTGGCCCTAAGATTGTACCTACATTGTTCTTTGTTATCGAGGCCTCCTTCTAATTCAATCTCTTACTAGGTACACCATGGATTCATGCCATGCATGTGGTACCTTCTACAGTTCATCAATGTCTCAAATTCTTACACGATGGTTACGAGCATATAATTTCTGCAGATCTTGACCCATTCAAGTATTGTCACATAGACCCTACTACTGATATGCATATCCCTCCATCACAACCTATCCCATTCAAAAGTCTTGATACATATGATGTTGTCCAGCCCAGTGATCTATTATCTTCATCCACATCTATAAGTGTACCATCCATTCCTACTCATACTACTGATATTATATCACCCACTCTAGCTACCTCTACCACCACTATTGTTATGCCTTCCATAGAGGTTATCGCTACTATAACCATCCCTACTTCTAGCACTATGATTGATAGTTGACAGCTTCTCATACAAGATTACGCCAACACCGATGACCCCGATGATGAGGTCGATATTATCCAACTTACTAATGATAAATTATGTAGCCTTAACTTTACTCCTCTCGACATTAATGACTCATATTTCGATGTTACTTTTGTTGCAGCTTGACCCCGTGAATATCAATTCAAAAATCCTCCCCATTACTAATGCTATGGTTTTTTATCGAGGGTTTTTCCATACATTGGACATCGTTCAACCTTCATTATCTTCTCATGAATAGCCCACACCAGCGTATCCTACATTCACATGCACTCTTTTTATGAATAATTCTTTTTGACACCATATTCCTTTTGATCCTATGTACTCTTATACTGTATGCACGCATGATGGCTTGGCCGGTTAGGATTCAAATTGAATTATCTTATTCCTCTACCTCATTCTTCACATCTCTACTATAGATGTATCCACATCACTACTACTTATGTTATTCACATATTCCATCTTTCAATCATTCTCACACGTCTCCACTCATGCTTGGGCAATCCTAACTCGACTACATTGGAGACAATATATATCCTAATCATATTCATATCTCATTCCCTATGCCTTTTGGCCCTGTTTCTATTTCCAACGACTCATTTCCTAGCTATTCTCCAACTCTACCCTGCTAGTACTCACATGGTTGACCACAACCACCATGTCACCAATGAAGAGTATTGTTGTTGCAAATCAGCAGCACCTCGGATGCAAATCAGTTTCTAAGTTGATGTTTCGGGCATCCAAAGGTGATTGCATAACATTGAAACCTCTCTCCAAGTGTGGGACTTGTAAAATGAGAGAGGAATCTCCAGATTAGAGGCTAGTTCCTTAAACTCCTCTCGATCGATCTATTATTTGCACAACTGCAGAGGTTCAGATCCTAATTTTATCTTAATTTGCAAGGAGACAGGGATAAGAAATGCAAAAATTAAAACTAAACTGATAAGGGTGATACACCAAAGGAGTGGTGAGCACTTCTTGCTCATGCAAATTGACACAAATCAGAAATTGCAACATAAAACATCATGCACAGGTTGATAAGCTATAAACAAGGGTTTGAAATGAAGCAAACAACACATACAAAGGACTGAAAGCATTCACAGAGCCTGCATTGTGATTTTCAACATCAAAATCCTTGTATTCCAACACCAAAGAGGCAAAAACCTGTTACAATCCCTTGAAGGTGTGATACTTGCCAAAATCACTTGTTGAAAGTGAAAACAAAGCTTTTCATTGTAAAAAAGTGTTCCCCCTTTGAAAAATGAGCCAAATCTGCTTTTACAAAGGCATGGGTTGTGCCTCAGAGAGAGAAAATGTGAAAAATGGGAGCCATTCCCATTGACCAAAATGTATTAAAAACAGCATGGAGGTCCTTACAAACCCATGCCCTGACATTTTTGACCATGTTGGTGAAGAATGCGACCCATTTTGCATTAAAATTGGTTGTTGAAACGCGTCGGCCTCTATCCATCCATGCGCGTACCAGAAGTGTTTTTTGATTTTATCCCTCCAAACTAAACCAAAATTCAAAATTTACCATGGAATCTTGTAGATCATTTCACCAGCTTTCCATTGATATAAAGAACATGAAAATTCGAGCTCTGGATCGAAAGTTATGGCGATTTGAAGTTTTAGGGCAAAAACAGGCCAAAATCGGATCGCTTTGATATTTTTGACCTGGACACGTGGCGAGTTCTGATTGGCTATGGACCTTGCAAGGGAAAATTTCCCACAAAAACTCTGCTGAGCCATAACTTGAAAAATATGTGGAGTTAGGAGGAAATCTTTACCTTTCTAGAAAGTTGAGAAAGAGCTCTATCCAATGGTGTCATTTCCAGAAGGTTTTGAGTGCCTAAAAAGTAAAAATTTATGACTGAGGCACAATAGAAGGAAAGAATGAAAGGGAGTTAGCCACAAAATGAGCAGGGGGCACATTTGGATAACAATTTTGGCGACTCAGAGGGGTCATCTGCCTGCTGGATGAATGATCAGTAGCCTGAAGCAATCCATTGGGCATGGAGTCATGAGTAGTAGCCTGAAAACTGATCTGAACTTTGAAAACTTCCCTCTGAACCGCTTGAATCCCACTGGACATGGAGTTGTTCCCACCAAAATGCCATCAAAATGAACTATGCAAGAGTGAAACCAGCAGCACCAAAACTATGTACAAACTGAAAATCATACATGCTCCAAATGGAACATGCAGAGTGTGCACAAGCACTTCTTCTACTGAAAGCAAACCTACCTACTCTACTCTAACTGGAAGCAAAGGTGAAGAAAGGTGAGCCATGCAAATGATTTGGAGCTGAGTATGGCTGATTGGATGAGTGGAAAATCAACAAGAAGCTGGTCTTCTACCCAAATTAGCAAGGTGACAACTAAAAACAAATCCAATACCTCTTTTAGTTGCTCTGCATTTGGATTGGAGAGGTATGACAACTAATCCTTGGAACTTTGCAGCTCATCCTCATGCTTAGAAGCAAGCATGACTGGTTGTGGCTTCTCCTTTGGCTCCAATGAAGCCAAATACCTGATTGGGCAAGGTCTGATCCGTTGAGTATGCCCATAATTCTGATTTTCAACTCCAAGAATGGAGTTCTCTTGTAGACCTTGAATGGATGGTGTGGAAGCAATGGTAGAACCCTTCGCCCTTTCTCTTCCTCCAATGAAGGACATGAAAGATTAAAATGTTCCAATCTTGGTTCCAAAGAGCTTCTATAAGATGCAAGGCTGCTGCAAATGAATACTCTCCTCCATGACAGCAGGCTCTTGTGTTTGGAAGATGGATGATGAAAGAGAGAATGGTGGAAACTCAACCGGTTCTTCTTCATCAAAACAGTCCTCCAAATCGATGTAAACTACCTCATTGTTGTCCTCACACTGCAAATGTTCAACCTCTCCCATGGCGTTCTCTTGATCTGCAACTTGATCACCATGGTTTCTTTCATCCTCCAGCATTGAGTTTGAGGGATCAAACTCTTCTTCAGTACTAGAACTTGAGAGAGATGAAGTAGAGAGAAGAATCAAGGTTCTTCTATAACCTCGCTTTGTGCTCAAAGCCTTTGGATCTGCACTTTTCTCCCCACACTGGAATGTGCTCCACGCTTTTGGATTTGGAGCAGCTTCTCCTTCCTCTTGCTGTCCCTCATGACTGATTTTTGCAATTTGAATTGGATCAGCATTTCCTTCAAATAGGGTGCCAACATGGACACTATATTCTGAACAAATTGATTGCTGATCTGCAACTCCTTTTTTCTCTTCTTCTGCAAACAAAATCAGTCCCGACCACCATTTTTCTCAGTAACTCCAACCTCTTCTGAAGGTTTCATCAGCAAAGGGATCTTCTTCATCCCAAATTTAAGAGCCCAACTCTTCAAAATTTGAATTTCTTCATCCTTGTTTGGCTTCTCTTTTTGTTGTCCTTCATGACTGATTTTTGTAATTTTTTGTGGTGGTGGAGGAGGTAAAACCTCTTGTTTCTTTGGAGGAGAGGGCATTTCATTTAGCTCTTGTGGAGGGGATGACTGTTTGGAAGGGAAAAGGACAGAAGAATTGAGATGAGGTGGAAGACTAGGGGGTGGAGAAATGGATTCAACACTTGGGACAGCAGATGGAGAGTTTAAAACTTGACATTGCTGAGATAAAACAAATTGGGAAAGAGGAAAAGAAAAGGCATGAGATGGTGTGCTTACCCGTTGACAAGGTTGCTGAATACTCCTCTCATACACCTCTATTCCTTCAATCCACTTTGTAAGCAATGGTAGCGTTGCAATCATGAAGTCAAGCTTCTCTTGAGGGTCAGTAATGCCTTGGGAAAGGTCCCACCCATGGACAGGGTGCTCCACAACCGATTCCAAATGCTTTCATTTGTGCTTGAGCCCTAGATTGCACCATGTTTACCTCCATCTTTTGGATTTTCTCCAATAGACCAGCATCTTGCATCTGATTGTCTTCATTGTATGCACACCCTTGCTCTTGGAAAGCTCCATAGCCAAACTGATTTTGGCATTGCTGCTCATATGGGTATGTATGCTGATTTTGAATTTGTTCAAAATGCTGATTTGGAGGATTTAAAAAACATGTTGGAGGTGGGAAACATTGCTGCTATTGTAAATGTGAGTTCCATGATGGAAATGAAGTCATGATTGCACAACTTCATGGAATGGAAAAGAATGAAAGAGATGGAAAGAATAATGGATGGAAATGGATGAAAATGGGTCTGCAACTTCAGAAATGGGTTGCTGATCAGATGGAGTCGCCAGATGTGTTTACAAGTGCCTCCAAAGGCTGAAATCTTCACAGGAACACACCAACCTGCAAAAGATGAAGTGGAAGACCTCTAAGGTCCCACCGGCGTGCCAAAACTGTTGTTGCAAATCAGCAGCACCCCTGGATGCAAATCAGGTTTCTAAGTTGATGTTTCAGGCATCCAATGTGATTGCATAACATTGAAACCTCTCTCCAAGTGTGGGACTTGTAAAATGAGAGAGGAATCTCCAGATTAGAGGCTAGTTCCTCAAACTCCTCTGATCAGATCTATTATTTACACAACTGCAGAGGTTTAGATCCTAATTTTATCTTAATTTGCAAGGAGACAGGGATAAGAAATGCAAAAATTAAAACTAAACTGATAAGGGTGATACACCAAAGGAGTGGTGAGCACTTCTTGCTCATGAAAATTGACACAAATCAGAAATTGCAACATAAAACATCATGCATAGGTTGATAAGTGTAAACAAGGGTTTGAAATGAAGCAAACAACACATACAAAGGACTGAAAGCATTCACAGAGCCTGCATTGTGATTTTCAACATCAAAATCCTTGTATTCCAACACCAAAGAGGTAGAAAAACCTGTTACAATCCTTGGAAGGTCTGATACTTGCCAAAATCACTTGTTGAAAGTGAAAATAGAAGCTTGTTGTGCAAAAAAGTGTTCCCCCTTTGAAAAATGAGCCAAATCTGGCTTTTACAGTGCATGGGTCGAGCCCAGGAGAGAGAAAATGTGAAAAATGTGGGAGCCATTCCCCATTGACCAAAATGCATTAAAAATAGCATGGAGGTCCTTACAAACCCATGCCCTGACATTTTTGACCATGCTGGAGAAGAATGCGACCCATTTTGCATTAAAATTGGTTGTTGAAACGTCAATTCTATCCATGGGCGCGTACCAGAAGTGTTTTTTTATTTTCTCCCTCCAAACTGAACCAAAATTCAAAATTGACCATGGAATCTTGTAGATAATTTCACCAACTTTCCATTGATATAAAGAACGTGAAAATCTGAGCTTTGGATCGAAAGTTATGGCAATTTGAAGTTTTAGGGCAAAAACAGGCCAAAATCGGATCGCTTTGATATTTTTGACCTGGACACGTGGCAAGTTCTGATTGGCTGCGGACCTTGCAAGGGAAAACTTCCCACAAGAACTCTACTGAGCCATAACTTGAAAAATACGTGGAGTTAGGAGGAAATCTTTACCTTTCTAGAAAGCTTCGAGAAAGAGCTCTATCCAATGGTGTCATTTCCGAAGGTTTTGAGTGCCTAAAAAGTAAAAATTTAATGACCGAGGCACAATAGAAGGAAAGAATGAAAGGGAGTTAGCCACAAAATGAGCAGGGGGCACATTTGGATAACAAGTATGTTATGGGCATGTATAGTTGCATCGTAATGGATCCTTAAATCATCCACCTCATACTATTGCTTACCAATTCCTCTAATGTTGATCCATTTAGTTTTGATCTTCACGATGACTTCCTCTTAGAAGATGTAACTTGATTCCTTTCATACTCATACACTTGGGGGCATCATGTTTATCTCTCCCCTCCATACATCATTAGGTGTCTATCACTTATATTGGCACACTTCAAGCTTCCTAATTCACATCTCTAGATAGTCATCTTGCACACTTCGATGCACTACATGTATCATAATTACCCGATGATGCACTCTCATGTTTTGGTTCACACTTAACTATTGAGGGCATATTATATACATGAACCTCACAAACTACACACTCCATAATGCATACTACCTTTGACATACTTCTCTCACAGCTTCTACCATACACTATGCGCATTATTCACTCTATGTCACTCTTGCATCTACTTTTACACTTTGTAGTCATTAACCTATGATGCACTCAAGTTCTATGGTTCATACTCGAATGCTGAGGGTTTCAATATAAAATGAACCTCACATCATCTCACTCATACTCACTATGCTCTATGCTTTGATGATCATCTCTTTCTAGCGTACAAGATCAAACCATTTCCCAATGACACACTCTTGTTCTATGGTTCATTCTTGACTACTTTGAGGGGTCACTTATAAATGAACCTCATCTCACTCATACATACATACACACTCGGGGTCACATGGATCCTATCACACTCACACTGCATTTCATTCCATCTCATCCACAACATACTGCATATCTTGATCGCATTTACTCTTACTTACCGATACTTACAGTACACATTTTTACACGTGCTAGATAGATATCGTGTATGTCATTATCTTTTATATACACATGTGCATTCACTTTCTTTCTAGTTGTGATCATAGAATCTACACATATCAATACATGCAGTATGGATACTTGGTGTTGTACCTCATACCAGTCCCACAAACATCTCATGGGGGCATCCACTTTTGTATACATAATACATGTTCTATTGTTTCATTATATACTACTTCCTATTTACTAGCACACTACTATATCATATCATACACACTTTGACATACTTTATATCTTTCTAACATGTTAATGGGTGCCTCATGTGTAAAATTTATCTTGCATGAACTATCTTCCACCATGGTTGTCTGATGATTTTCTTACTATTTCTTGTCTCTATTTGCTATTGTATGTCATTGTTTGTGGGCTTTTCCCTATGTCTTGTTTAGATCATTGTTTTTATGCTTTCGACCGCTTCAGCCCTCATTTTCTTGTGACATTGTGAGCAATGTCCCATGTTTGCAACCTACTTTTCACGGTCTTCATTGTCTTCTTTGTTTGTTAGCTTACACTCTATTTTCTATATGCATGCTTATATTGTTTGCACTAACATTTGTTTCCTAGCCACTATTTGCATGTGCCTTGGTTTCTACCAAGCACATTTCCCTCCTACATACTAATATCAGTTCAACATGGGGTCCTCTTTTGATGCCACATCCTCCTAGTGACATCGCATGCACCCCAAATGAGGGGGCATCATTAGGTGAATCAATCACCCCATTCAATAGTTTATAGTTATAGTTCAACACAGATTCATCATAGTCTACAGTCTTAGATAATGCTCAGAATTAGACTTGGGATCTTATTCCAGCATAGACACTAGTTCCTAGATATAGACTTGGGTGCCTAGGCACATTTGTACCTTCCTGGTGTCTATCACTAGGGAACAGATATAAAATTTTCTCGAGATCAACACGGTTGTTAGCAGCTTAGTACATCAGCACAATCCTCCAACAATCAGTACATAGTTTATCTTCCTTTTTCGGATCAAGCTGATCAAAATGGATCAAACTTGAGCAAGACATGATCACACCATCTGCAGTGGTGTATAAATTTTAGGAAGTATTCAAAGGATGGAGAATGACACTAGACCTTTCTCCCTACACTACTTTTGTCGTGGCATGAGATCGCCCCAAAAACTTGCACTTGGTGTGAGATCTCCTGAAAAACTCATTCTTCTACAACATCTTCAGGATCCTTTCTATCTCTTTCACTCATCACGGATCAGGTGCACATGTTCCTTTTTCTATTTTTCAGCATTTTTCACACTTTTTACATGCATTTCATACATTTGGATTAAAAATTTTCTATATACACATATTTGACTACTTTTTCATTCTTCTCTTTTGCGGTTCATCCTTATGGGAAGTGGTAGTCACATCAATCGCACTTCAAGCACGACATCAAAAATAGGTACAATGCAACATCTACACATACGCTTTCACCCCTAGGGTCATCATCAGTTTTTACTTCCTCTTCTCTAGCTTCCATGTTTCACATTTTATCACTCCATGCTTTTTATTGTCTCTCGGTATTCTCTTCGTCATCAATCTACATGGTTAATAGGTACATATCTCTATCTACTTTATGTTACCAAGATTTCACTCAACATAAAGTGGGGGAAAATATAGACACTAAATCACGCACTTAGGTATATTTCTAGGTCCTAATCACATGCATTGCATTCATATGTTTCCTAAGGGAGAAAAGTACTAATTGATCACTATATTTGTCTTCTTATGTTCCTTTCTAGTCTCCTTCTTGGCCTAACACACCCTACTGCCTAGTTTGACTTTTGATAATTCACCTTTTCTAGCTCTAGACACTAGCGCCCAACCAGGATGCTAGCACCTGGGTGCCCTAGACCTCTTTGTATCTTTCTCACTCCTTTTGGGTCCTTTCTAGTTGTTGGGCATCCTTATCTCTTAGGGGTCGGCCTTTTAGTGATCAATTATGAAATTCAAGCAAGGGAATCATATAAATACAATGTTATGGGATAAAATTAAGGGACCAAGCACTAAAAATTAGCTATCACCACCTAAGGTTTCATCTTAAGAGCATTCAAACATCCATCTAGC
Source organism: Taxus wallichiana var. yunnanensis (assembly GCA_018340775.1). Taxonomy (NCBI): domain Eukaryota; kingdom Viridiplantae; phylum Streptophyta; class Pinopsida; order Cupressales; family Taxaceae; genus Taxus; species Taxus wallichiana. Next base: position 361,584,584 of record CM031235.1, on the reverse strand, counting down.
TACACATAATGGACATGGGATCATTTTACTGCATACACTTCATAGCGGGAATTTCATTCTTTCATGCACACATCTATCTACATTTTCTACATCTAGCTACTAGCTCACTAGCAAGTGTGATACGTGCAAGATCCACCTAGGGCACAATTCTGCACAAACACACATTGAACTATATTTTGTCTCGAGATGTAATATAGTTCTTGGTCATAAGATCACTTTATTGATAGTCGGGGACAATCCAACCCCCATTTTTCATTATTTTATTTTTAGTATTTGATGTGTTTTGGGGTTTTGCAAGTTGCATCTTTATTGCAGGTTATCAGCGACATCAAGATCACTATGTGACATTATAGAGATAGACAAGGTGAAGTATTACAACAACTAAATGACCTTATGAAGATCATTTTCTAAGCATCTACGCATACTTTGGTGCCTAGAAGAGGATCCTAAGCACCCAATACTACCCTAGGCACCCTGGTCCAGTCTTCCTCTACATTTATGCATTTTTTGGGTTTGATTATGAACTCCGATGTTCCAAATTACTATTTATCTATATTTTCACATTCCAGATTAATTTTGAAATCATCTAAGTATTCTAACTCTTCATTTCACTTAGGGTTTCATTCATCTTGCTTATTGCTTGTGTCACTTCATGTACTTTATTGATTTATTTATCTATATGACTCCAAAATAGCCTATCTAAGGTTTAAACAAAAAGTTATATTTTTTTAAACCCCATACACCCAACTTGAAAACATATCCAGAATTAGATTTAATATCCGCAATATCACTAGCATGGTCAAAATCACAATTATCAAATATATTATCATTATCACAAGAATGATAACACGAGCCATAATTGATTGTACCTTTGATATACCTTAAAATCCTTTTTTCCATTTTCCAACTATCCTTATAAGGATCCCGTATGAATCGAAATAATTATAATTACATGGGAAATACCGGGCCCAGTGATAGTTAAATAAATAAAACTACCAACCATTGTAATATCACAAGAATTTTTTAGATCTAATTTAACACCAACTTGATATGAGTGTAGATAGGATTACAACCAATAATATTAAACCTTTTAAGAAGGTTATAAGTATATTGTGTTTGTGATGCAACAATAGATTTGTGATTTTGAAAAATAACCATGCCTAGAAAATGATTTAATAGTCCTAAATTAGTCATTTCAAAACATTGTCTTAACTTCTCTTTGATTCTAAGAATTATATTCTTATCACTACTAGTAATCAAGAGATCATCAAAATATAAGATAATAATTATAACATGATTGTTTTCATAATTGAAAAATAAATCATTATCAACAAAATAGTTAGAGAAACCAAGCTCATGAAATAAACTATTTATCTTAGCATACCAAGCTCTAGAAGCTTGTTTAAGACCATACAAAGATTTATTAATTTTACACACAAATATTTTTTTGTGAATTCTTCAACACCTTTAGGTGTATGCATATAAATTTATTATTTCAAGTCACCATTTAAAAATGTACTTTAACATCCATTTGGTGAATCTCCCAAAAATGTTGAGGAGCTAAAGCTAGAAGAATTCTAGCAATGCTCATTTTGGCAACAGGAGCAAAGGTTTCAACATAATCCAAATGAGGTTTTTGAGTAAACTCTTTAACATATAATCTAGCCTTGAATATATCAATCTAACCATCAGACTTATATTTTATTTTATACAACCATCTAGAGCCTACAATGTTTTCTTAGGAGGAAGAGGGACTAATTCCCAAGTTTGATTCTTGATTAAATCATTGTATTCATATTTTACAGTTGTAATCCATATTTCATCTAGGTTGGATTCTTTAAAATATTGAGGTTCAACCTCATAAATAGTTGACAAGGCATGATAAGAATGTTGATTGTGGGTCATCTTTCTCAAATCATTAGGTTGAGAGTTTGAAACTAGATTTTTGGCCCATTTAGGAATCCTAGATTGAGATAAGGATTGAGAAGACTCTCCCTCACTTTCTGCATACATCATATCATAAGGATGATTAGAGACTTGAAAATAAGTTTCCATATTGTCTAAGCAAGGATTATCATCTAAAAAATTAATTTTAGACTTAGGAAACTCATAAGAGGGAAGAGGGAAGATTTACAAAAAGATTTCTCAAGAACATGCACATTCTTATTTTCTAAAATCTCATGCTTAACTGGATTATAGACTCTTAACCCTTTTGTTTGAATGCCATACCCAACAATAATGTCAGGGTAAGGAGTAGGATTTATTTTTGTCTTTTAACTCTAGCATTGAGAAGAGATGCAGGACTACCAAATATCTTAAAATAAGATATATTGGGTTTTTTCTTTATCCATAATTCGTAAGGTATGGTTTGATATAAATATTTTGTGGGAGCTTAGTTAAATATATGAATAGAAGTGTTCATTGCTTCAGCCCATAGAAATATATGCACATTAAAATCATGAAGCATAGTCCTAGTTATTTCTATGATTGTTTTATTCTTTCTATCAGCTATGTCATTTTCTTGAGGATAATAGGGAGGTGTCAGTTCCCTTTGAATTCCACAAGATACACAAAACTTGTCAAACTTTTTATTATCATACTAGCCTCAATCATCAATTCTAATTATTTTAATTTTTAGATTAGCCATGTTCTCAACAAGGGCTTTAAACTCTTGAAACTTAGATAAGACATCAGAATTTTTCCTAATGTAATAAGACCAATTCATTCTTGAGAAATCATCAATAAAACTAACATCATATAAGAAACAACCAAGAGAAGGTACCTCCAAATGACCTTTGACAACACTATGAATTAACTCAAGCAAGCAAGAGGAATTAGACTCATGATGTTCATGATATGGTTATACATGTTGCTTACCATGCAAATAAATTTCACAAGATTCATGATCTGATTTTATCTTAGGAAAACCTATAACAAGGTTACGGCCGAATGTCTCATGAAATTTTTAAATTTTACATGCTCAAGCCTTTCATGCCATATTTGAACAACAATACAAGGAGAAGTGAAAAGACAAGATTTAGCAATAAATCCATTAAAATGGTATAATCCATTATTTTGTAAACCAATGGAAATTACTTTACCAAGCTCACTTTTAACATACCATGTATCTTGTAATAACACAACTTTGCAGTCAACTTTAGTTAATTGTGAACAAGATAAAAGGTTACTTTTTAAGTTAGGAAAAAATAGTACATTTATAATGATTCCAGCTTGTTAACTTAACATTGCCACAACATTCAGACTTTATGACAAAGTTATCAACTAGATAAATATTTTCATGACATTAAACTACATCATGAAGAATGACATGCATATACATCATGTGTCTAGATGCACTACTATATGGGATCCCTTCAATGTCATTGGAGGTTGAAAGGGAACTATAAAGAGCAATATCTTGCTCAGCATTATTGGATTGGTTATTAGTATGACTCTGATTTTTATTGTTCTTCTTCCTTTTATTGTTTTTGTTCTTATTCTTAGGATTTTTATGAGACATGTTAGCATGACAATCAGCTGATTTATGACCAAATTTACCACAAGTGTTATAAGTTCCATCAAAATTTACTTTAAAATTATGATTATTCCTATTATGTTTAGGTTTAAACTTGGATCTAAAGTTTGATTGCTGATTTGTATTACTGTTATACTAATTTTTAGAAGACTTATAACTTTGAGAGAACAATGCCTGAGAGGCATTATCTTTTGAGTCAAATTTCTTCATGACACTCTCTTTTTGAATAAGGAGAGAAGGCCATGTGTCTAAATTAGGTAGATCATCTTCATTTTGATATTTAGAATTCAAAATAGAGATAAAGTTTCTAAACTTTTTGTGAATGTTAATTTGAATAATAAACTAAAGCAAATTATTTGTCTTTATTTTCCCACTCAATTACCTAGGCGCTGGCACTTCACCCAAACAAATTTGACCACTCACTCAAAGCACACAAAGCTACCAGTCCCTCTTTATTACTATCTTTCCAAGGTGTTAGCATGAATGTTCATATAACAATAATAAAAGTGTATATTCCTTCATAATCACCAGATCCATGAACTCAAATTGGAAACTCATGTACTAAAAGAACATACAAATCACATAAGGATTAATATCAATTTCACCATACAAGTACCATGAATAGAAAAGTCAACAACTAATATCCATCCAAAATGATCCATTATATTAATTCATCACAAAAAATATTTTTATACATCATTAACACCATCACAAAGTAATGTGCGCAAATCATGCCAACATCATAACTTTTTTACAACTCAAAAATATGATCCTAAATAGTACAATTTAAAACATATATATAGGGTTGGGTACTTTCCCTTCACTGCCCATGCACTCTCAAAATAGGTTGCATGCTCAAAATAGCCATGCACCACTACAATGACAACTATGAAACATGCAAGCTTCACTAATAATAGATTATCTCTATATTTAAATCTTGATCTAATCCTATTATTAGCTTGAACTCTGCATGTCCCTTGATCTTCCACTTGATCTCAAAATATCCCTCGCTTATCCTTGAAGTATTCATGCCTTTTCCTTTATTTTCCTATTCTTAGCTTGTGTCATGCAAAACAACTAAGTCTTGAACTTTGTCTTGTTGGGTGTGAATCCTCAGGGCCCAAATATGTCAACCTTCCATGCCTATCCACGTGCCCTCTTCTTTTGTACCACTATCATATGTTCCTCTGATACTTAGTCATTATTCCACATGGCCAACATTACCCCACACTAACATCATTGTCTCCCTCGGAAATGGGGTTTCCCAACTTATATCTCTAAAGAATAAAGAATGAAGTATGGATTTAAAGAATAAAATAATTGTATAGCTTAAAGAATATTTAAATCACCAGCATGTTTATTATTCATTAGGAAACAAGAGCTCAAGGTACTCATTTTTGATGTCAGCTTCCAATTCACTCCAATCATTGAGCCCCTTCTTTGCTCTTGTGGGAACATCTCCAAGCATTGCATCCATTCCTTCTAGAGTTATATCCTCTCCCTTATGCTTCAATTCCCATACTACATTTTCCAACCCTGACACCATGTCATCCATTACATCCATATGCCACACTATCAACTTCCCCAACTCTTTTATCTTGTCATCATGAGGGTCCTTGACTGCTTTAAGCGTGTCGCGCTTCTCTACTAGTAATGGCAGCCTCTCCTCTCATCCCAAAGTATCATTGTTCTTTACCACAAGGAATTCATTCTCTTCTTGTAATGTCCTTGTTTTGATAATCTACTCAGGTTCTTTGCACATCTTCAGCGCCAAATTTTCTAGTTTTAATTTATCCTTCAAAGTTTCAAGTATGGCATCATACTCAACTATGTGATGTGCAACCTGCTTCTTGGCTCTTTCTAACTCTCCTATAGCATCCTTTTGTTTCTTTATAGCTAGTTCTTCCTCACTCGGTGTATGTACTTTATTTTCATATAATATTAAATGAACTAAAGTATGTAAGTATTGTAACGTGGAGAGAAATTCCCTATATACCTTTTCTTCATATTGTGGATGCGCCTACAAAAATTCTTCTCTAATCTCCTATGTCATGTCTAAAATAGTACATGCCTTTTCCTATGCTTTCTCTTTTACCTCTATTAAGTGTTGGGTTTCTTCCTCCTTATCCTCTAACACAGTCCTCAAATTAGTTGTGTTATCAACATTCCAAATGGCGACCTCTCCGTAGCTATCTTTGTTAATGCATTGTCGCTTTACTCATCGAGAGAACTTTGTAAGCTTGATTGTGATATGTCTGGAGTGCGGAGCCTTCTTCATTCTTCGTGTGGCACATGAATTTTTGCACACATAAAACTCGGGATCATTCATGTGATTATGTATACTCCATGACAATTATTTCCTTATGTGCATGTTTACCATCTCAGGGTCCATTAGCTCCCATCTATATAGTTGTTACGAGAAAAGTGCTCGGAACTGGAACATATAGTAGGTCTTTGATGTACCCAAGGTTTAGTGTTTGCACCATCTCTTCTTCCTTGTGTTTAATGGTGCACTTAGCTATTATTCCTATGTTCCAATGCCTTCTTTATTCTCCTCTCCAATTCCACCCTCTGGTCCACCGGTCGGTTGTTCAACACTATCTTCCTTCTTTGTATCCCCTCTAGCGTAGCTCTCTTCTTCATGCTCATGTACACTCACGTTGGGGACTTCTATATCAAACTATATTTGCTCACCGTTATCCCTTCATCTTCTCAAAATTTAATACTAGGTGTGGAAACATCATTGTGCGTGGCCCCATCTGATGACTTCTCCTCATCACTATCTTTTACAGGAAAATACTTGTGCCTTTTCTTTTTCTCCTCACTCTTCTTCATAGGCATCACGTGGGGTGACCTCCTCACATGTTGTGAAGTCTCATTGCCCTCATCTACATTCTTGTACCTCCTAATAAGTATTCTCCTACCATGATCATGAACAATATTGGCTTCTTGTCCATCCTCTTCTCACTCTAGGACATTATCTATGTCCTATGTTTTCTGCCTTGGGGTGTATCCTCAAGATTTCTTTTTATGCCCAAAGTTTGTTTGTTCTTCGGAGAACCTGGAAGTGATGTGTCATCACCAATAATTTACTTCCCATCTTTGAACCTCACCCTCAGATACACATACACGCACGTTGGCTCTATCTGCCCCACATCCATGACCTTTGGAATGATATCAATGTTATCAAACTCCATTATCTCCAAATATTCATCCTTGTTAGGGTAAACATATGTTTTATGTAGAATGTGGATTTTTGGGTTTACCTTATCAGCATTAAAATACAATTTCTATGTGTTATGCAGTCGGTTCACTGAATCTTTAAAGTAAAGAGCAGTAAAGGTCAAGGAAACTTACACCAAGGGCTTTTCTCATTGATCTTCATGTAAAAATGGCCCAAACAGAAGTGTTGATATGTTTTAAACTCTATTTTTCCCTCCAATACACCGAAACTCCCCTGGGATTTGCCACTCTCCTTCAAATACATTACGCATCCTCCTATACCACTTTTTTGTGTGATGTTTATAAGTGTTTGAAATCGTGCCTTGGCATGTGAACCTTGTGAATTTATTTTCTGATGACTTATTCTCCAAAGGGTACACCCACATCTTCTCCTTTGGCCCATTGGGAACACCAATTTCATTAAACACAATCAAAAGTAAGATGGCACCCCAAGTTATCTTCTCACCTTTATCATCTTGGATGCGCACTCTTCCACTATACATTTTGCAACATAGCTCATAATGTTGTAGTAAGTTTTGTTGGGAAAGGATCTATGCGTAATCATTGTAACTCTTGAATATAAAACTCAAAACATGTAAATACGGATATATAATCCCCACCAAATCTATAGCATTAGAAGGGTAAACAAGAATTAAGTCTTGTTATCCCCATTTTGAGTTCACGACAAAACGATCGGATAACCCCTACGAAATTTTCGAAGTTGATTTTGCATTATGGCCTCTTTTTAAGAAAATCGGGTTTTCGGGTTTTACCAACAGCTCGACATGAGTTTTAACATGCTTTATGTCGACTGTCTTCCGAAACCCGAAACCCGCCTTGTATTGAGAAAATCGGGTTTTCGGACCCCGGCGCATCGGAACATCCATAATCCAAAACATGTTTTATGCCCCATGTTTTCCGATTCCCGAAGTCCGCTTAATCCTTTGTATCGGGTTTTCGGGGCTATGTAGCATCTAAGCACCTCATGCTTTATGCATCATGTTTTCCGAAACCCGAAACCCGAATTGCACTAAGTCCCCTCGTGTCGGGTTTTCGGACCTCCCAAACATGCTGACATGGCATTCATGCCGAGTGGTCGGTGAGTTGGCACGTGCCGAGCTGAAGTGTATTAATTACCAATTTTCTTATAAATACGTGGATTTCCACGTCATTCTTACCATTCGTATTTTTAATTCGTGGAATTTTTGTGCGTGCTCTTCCGTTTTCAAAACCCGAAAACTCACCTTGCTCGATTGGATCGTCTGTTTTCGATCTTACATTTCTCGAATTGAAGGTATTTTTCTTTCCCTTCTTTATTCTTGGTTTTTATGGATCGATTGAGCGTATTTTATTCCCAATTTCTTGCCGGGTGTTGAAGGTTTTCTTTCCTTCTTCTTTCTGTGTTGCTTTGGAAAGGGTTTTAGGTTTTTAGGGTTTATCTCTTCTGAACTATCACTTGGTTCTATTCTCTTGAAGTTTTCAATTATATGCATGATGCATGAATAACAAAAGGAGATTGTATATTTGGAATTCAAAGAAAAACCCTGTTTTTGCTTCTCGGGTTTTGAAGATTGTTTTGCAGAGTCAAAGGCCCGAAGTATATTGGAAGTTTGAAGTGTCGGGGTTTCTCAAAGTTCCGACATCAAAAGCAAGTGCCGGGTATCTCCGAGTTCCCGTCATCAACGCAAGTGTCGGGCTTTGCCAAAGTTCCGACATATCAAACTTGTCGGGTTCTCAGGGTTTTCCGACATCCTCCTCAGCGTGTCGGACTCTTCTATTCTTCCGGCATATTCAGTCGATCAGGATTTTCAGTGTGGATAACATCTCCTGAGTTTCAAGCCTTTCTCCCTCCAACATTCTTCATGTCGGACCCTGGTCCATCTCAGGAGAAGGCCGAGAAATCTAGCAGGATGAAGTACAAATTCAAGAAGCCAGAATCTCCATCATATATTGATTGCAATTATGATATCAGGGACACTGAACTTGGCAATATAGATATGGATGACTTCTGGAATAGGGTGAAGAGTTCCTCTCAAACCCCATGGATGACAGCTTTAGCTAACAGTGGCTTGCCCCTTGCAGCAGGCTTTCCGTGTCCGCCCAATGTCCAGAATTTGTTTTGGCTTGTGCATCTAGTTATGACTCGGCTTCTCGTTCCGTGAAGAGCTAGGCTGGTGAGGTAGTGATCAGGCTAGATGGAGCATATTTTGATGATCTTCTAAAACTACCTAATTTCGAAGAGTATGGGGACCTGAACATCAAGTCGGCTCAGAAGGCCTGGGATAGTAATCAGGAAGACTGCATTAAGGATGTCAACAAGAAGTTCCTGGTCAAGGCTAAACCAGTCAGTATCTAGATTTCCAAGGACTATCCCCGATGTGATTTCATACAAGAAATCAATGATATTATCACCTGTTGAGCCGGGTTTTGGCTTTCTGAATCAAATGTATTTCATGGATGGATGTATCGATTTATGGTCACCATCAAGAAGAATCAAGCAAGGTATTGGTGGGGACCCTTATCAGGCAATGAAATTGATTCTCGATGATGACGGTCTTATCATTTGGAAAGTTTTATATGTTTTCATATGTGGCTTACGCGTGCTAGGGATGAGGAACTATCCTGGCTGGATACTAAGGAAGCGAGCGAGCAAACCCGGTTTATAAATATTTCCCTCAAATAACAAAGAAGGGGTCCAAAGAACATTTTAGAAGGGTAAATGATGCCTTCTTCTACGAGAATATCTGCAGGCTGAACCCAGGGTTAAGAAAGACAAGAGTCTCAGACGAGGCTTGGACTGAAGTATCCAAATGGGGGTGTATCTTCTTGCAATTCAAGAAGTTTACATATCTTGAGCAGTCATGTACTCGGGAGAGCCTTTCCGTCTGCCTCGCTATCCAGGGGATAGATTGATATTGATAGAATTGGTCAGACAGCTGTTGGATTTTCACAAATTCCAACAAAGCAAGCATAAGGCAGTTGTATCCTTCCCAATTTCTATCGGAAGATATACTTGCTCGACAGTAGCAAAGGCCAAAAATGTTGAATGCGAACTTCAGGAAAAATTGAAAAAGCATATGAAGTCTCGGGATGGTTTTGACATCCGAGGAGTGCTTAGAGCCTATGGAGCCCAACATCTGCACAGGCCTGACATTGAGGATATATGGGTTGATCTGCGTAACGAAGTTGCGGTTCGCAGAAAAGATAATAGTAGGTTGACTATTGATGAGATTCAGACGCTGGAGCTTTCTGATTTGCCGGATGCACGACGATATAATGAAAGTGTGTTGGATATTTCCTATGATGGGCTTAATGAGGATCAATACGTTTTCCCACCTATTGATTGGTCAGCCAGCGAAAAAGCCTCTATTACAGATAGGTTGGATCTCATTCTTGCTCGCACCAAAAAATGGCTCTCCTCTTGGGGAATGAATTTTAAAGATGACAAGTTTCCAAAGTTGGCTGCTTCGGAGGCGGGGCCCTCCAAAAAGGAAAAGGACAGAAAGTCTTCTAAGGCGCCTATAAAGGTCAAGATTGTCAAAAAGAGGAAAGAAAGAGAAATCTCTTCAATTGTCTCTCCTGTAGAAACGGTGAATGTGCCAGAATCACCAACACCACCAGAAATAGGAGAAATTAATTTGGAAGAAGGAGGAAGCCAGCTCTTGACTTCATCATTTGTTGATTATCAAACTGAAGAAACTTTGTCTCTTGCATCCCAGGCTTTGGAAACTGAATCTGTGCCTCCCCCTCAACAACCACTCCAACCTCCTCATTCCCCATCCACTTCTTCAGGTATGGCCGGTATTTTCTCTGGACTCTCACCCCTCTCTGCTGGAACCCAAGTGATCACCAGCATGCCCCAACCTGTACCTCTCTTTGTTGCATCTACTACCACGTTGGCTGTTGTTCCCCCTCCAATAGTAGAATCTTCTCCCCTTGAGAGTAGAATACCAGTTACTACAACATTGGCAATTTCCTCTGATACGCCACAATGGCTACTCGAGCAAACTCCGAGGAAGAGGAAAGTGATTGTACCCCTACCAGCCTTTGATTTCAGCTCACTCAAGGCTTCTACTGCGAAATCAGCCAAGAAACCCAAAACAGTTTCAAGGGTTTTGGTAGATGCTTCAGGAGATAAGTTCGCAGAGATTGCCACTCCCTCGGCTGACAAAACTAGAGAGGATATAACAGCTGCTGATTATCAGGTAACCAGGGTGGCTCTAGGGAAAGTAACAGCAGAAGGGCGCAAGATGCAAAGGATTCCATAGACGTCCTGTGCCAAAAGTTGAAAGAAACAAAGGACAGCAGAGATGAACTTAAGAGAAAAGTGGAGCAGTTGACAGAGGTTTTGCTTAAATTCTCAAAACCCCTTGAATCCATACCACCTTCTTCTGTTCCTGTCGGATTCGATTTCTCATCAGTGCCTGCAATTGAGAAGATTGCTAAACAAGGAAGGGTGGTTGATGAATGGGTCCAAAGGTTGCTCCAACAGGGGAAGGAAGTAATACAAAGCGTTGTGAAAGTTCATCAATCTGTGGGAGACATTCAGAAAGATGGAGAAAAGATGGATGAGGAGATTTCTCAAGAAATTGGACAGCTTGATTTGACTTATGAAGCTCTCCAAGTGTTAAAGCAAATACCAGCACATCTCTTGGTCGAAGAAGGTATTCTCCCTCATACGGATAAGCATTTCCAGCTGACCAAGGCCATCAGATTTAGGGTGAAGATTCTCAACGAAGCCTGCGCTAAGTTGAGAGAATCAAGGGATAAACTGATTGATGGGAAAAGTGATTTAGAAGAAGAGTTGCTGAAGATTTGTTCAAAGGTGTCAGTAGGAAATTCAGGTGTACTATCAGCGGATGATCTCTTCAAACAATTCCAAGAGTCTGTTCAGCATGAATCAATGCTCGGATTTGATCTTGAAAAGATGGACCGGTTGGTAAAGATTGAGCATTCTTTGGAGGCCTTAAGAAAACTCAGCAAAGGATTGAAAAAGCTTCCCGGCACTGCCAGCGATGTTCATGAAACTTGTGAAATTTGGAATGATCATTCCACTGCACCTGATGAGAACGAAATGCAAGGCATAATTCGAAAGTTCCAGGAATTTCAGAGCAAACAGTCTCAGCAGGAGGAAGAAAAAGAGGAAGGAGCAAAAGATGATGATTCGGATTAAGTCCCAACGTCCCATGTCATTTCTATTTTTAGATTGACATGTCTTTTTTATTTCCGTTTTGTCATATTTTTGATTCATACTTTGACTTGATCTCCTGCGTGAGAATCATGCAAAACTGAACTCTAGTTAACATGCTACTTTTTAGGATCTGCCCTATTTTATCTCTAGTTCCTTTTGTTATAAATAAGGGATGCTGTGCATTCAAAGGGTCGAGATTTTTTGGAATATTTAGGGGCTATTGGAAAGAAGAAAAACTTTGTGTTTTCATTCAATCATTTTGAAGAATAGGAATTGATATCGTTTTACAGACTTTGTGTTGTGGAATATATCTTACTTAAGACAGTGTTCTTATGTTCATGATCTTAAGCTATTCTTTGCATAGCATCTTAGTGTTTCTGATTATTTCGGACATTATATTTGTGATCTAAAACTCGTATGATTATTTCGTGCTCTGTGTTTACTCGAAAGAAAATACGTTTCTCCCATTTCCTTTCTATTGTGCTTCTTTCATTGTAACAGTTTCTAACCCAGTTCATTTAAGAAAGAAATACCCTTGAATGTGAATGTGGATTTCGGGATTTCATTCCAACCCCCAATGGTTAGATTAGTGTGAATACTGTATATATTGTTTACCGTGTTTTAGATTAGCAATAAACAGGCAGCCTCACCTGTCTTTGAGGAGGGATTTAATCCCATGTACTGTGGTTGAACCTCATATTTTGGTTTGACAAAATATCCAACCAACAAGTCTCTCCTCCATCAATATATAAACTTGTGCAAACATGGAGACAACTTCCCCTACAATACTAGATTCCTATGGATCAACAATACATCATGATCTCATAGATCTATAATACAAGATCTTAAAACAACTTGTGGATCTACAAGAATGAGAAATAACAAGATCTCACAACAACATGTGGATATAACAAGAAGAAACCCTATATGTGCTTTGCATACTATGCAAGCCATTACATGAGACTAAACAATACAAAGGAAATATAGTACAAGATAATACCATCTTCTCACCAATAGTGTACCTCTAATTTCCTTCTGTTCAGCTTCTCTCCATGAAAGCTCATGTCTTCATGTAATCTCTTTTTCTTATTCTTCTTCTTCTTCATCCTTTCAACCAAGGATTATGCTCTTCTTCTCCTCTCACACCTCTAACCCTAGTTTTCTAGCTTATATAAGCCTAGACAAACTTAGGGAACAATATCCATGTAATTACATCCTTTAGATTTGCTTTAAAACAAAAGATATATTAAATCATGTGACTTAAAATAAAACACTCCTTCACAGGTAACCGATGTCGGTTACTCCTCGACGACCTAACTAATGTCGGTTCCTCCCTAACTAATGTCGATCATTCCCCAGTGATGTCAGTCTCTATGTAACCTAGTCACTTTGTAATGCATGCTCCAGTGAAGTTGTTTAGCTCCACAACCTATCGAGTTTTGTTGGCCATTTTATGTGTTATGTATAGCTATAACTTGTTCACCTCCTTCCACCTCTCTCGGGTGCCTAGCTTGCAGCTAACTAGTCGCATAGCCACCCTTGTAGCTCGGTCTTCTATGTTTGTGACATTAAAGGCTCGGCCTCCCTTATGATATTTGAATACAACAGTTATTGCCTCTACTCCATCATCATTAGAAAGTTTGCCTATAATTTCCACACGAAGTAACGCAATCCTATAAGATTTCTAATAATTTTTTCCATAATTCTCATCCTTCTACCTACAAAGTAGAAGTAATCCTCATGTACGCATGACATAAGCCACTAGTATAGTCGCTCTGGATTTCCAAAGAATGGTAGATCATACAATTTCATCACTCTGAAACTCTCCAGTAGTTTGTAGATCGAATTATCCATTACTCTTTTCCTATTTGTAGTCCTTTTATTTGTCTTTAAGATGGTATCTTATTTTATGTCCTTCAGGGTTTTCTCAGTGTGGTGGTTGATGTCACTTATCTTGCATTTCGTCAATTGGGACATCCATGACCTTCCTTCAATCACCTCCTTAGGGTATTGCATCTCCATAAACCACTCCTATGGTGCCTCCTCATCACGGGTTCCTTAACCATGGCTCTCCTTGGTGCCATTATTATGCTTGAGTAATAACGTGTTCAAAATTGTAGATGTTTTACTACCTTACCCTTGCACTCTTCAATCTCCTCTATTACTTAAAATACTTTATGCCCTAGCATTACCTAGCTGAAACTATATCTCCTTGAAACCCTAACCTCATGAACTTCCTTCCACAACCACATAACTAGCTCAAAAGCCTTGCCACAAAGAGCTCCTGTAATAACATGTCTCGAAATCACCTAGTTGACAATCGGTCAATTTCTCTTCACACTTTACACTTTGTCACACTTTCATTCACACTCCATAGATTGAGAACTCAAAATATGCAAGGTAAGGAATAGGGTCACATGTGCTCCTTTTATAGAACTTTCAAAATTACATGTATTAATTTCTTCTCAACTACCACCATATGTGGCATTAATTTTGCTCTATCACTCTTCCGTGCATCACATCGTATTCTTACGCACCTAAATCATAACCTTCTAGTGTGCCCACTACTTCTCGGATACATACCTCCTTTCACATGCTTCCATGTGCCAAAGTACCTATCCACTATGCCTTATACCAAGTAGTTTCCCATGTTGTTTCCTACCTTACATTACACTATGTGACCATCCTTCTTCGCATGGCCTTCAATCTAAAAAAATTCCTTAAAATCACCTTCAATCCAAACACTGTAACATTTTTCTTCCATGCACACCAATTTGTATCAAGGCACCAATCACTTCTTTTTTATCCACCCCACACTAAAATTATGTGTGGTCCTCTGCACATGAATCCAATAGATAGTAATTAGATCCTAGCGCACAAGCACACTTATTACAACAAAACACTAAACTAAATTGACAAAGCATAACAACGATGAAAGGAAACACATTAAAGGAAAATACATTAAAGGGAAATCTAATCTAAGTGGAAATATTACCTTATTACAAACACCAAGAAGAATTATTTATAGTAGGGCTTCATCCTACTCCCATTAAAGTAATCAGAAATAAATTTCCATCCAACACATATAACTGGAAAGCACCTGATTCCAATATCTTTGTTACTATAAAGGGTCCTAACCAATGAAATTTCAATTTCCCTAGGTGGCGCGTAAACTTTGAATCATATAGAAGAACCATCTTTCCAACTTTAAACATTTTATTCCTAATATGCCTATCATGTCAAGCCTTATGTCTTGCTTTTTCTTTCGTCTGCTCCATCAAGAAATAGCGCGCCGCTCATCTCATTGCATCGAGTTTTTATATTCACTCCTCAATAGTTTGTTCATCATCCAATACTCTTACACACACAATATGCATGGATGGAAATATGAAATCCATAGGAAATACACCTCCACGCAAAACACCAACTGAAAGGGTGTGGCCTTATTCAACATCTTATAGGTAATCCTATATGCCCAAAGTATAGTAGAAACTTTATTATCCCAATATTTTCTTCTAACATCACATATTTTTTTCAATGTGTGTCGAGAATATTTTGAAATCTTGAAAGAACCATTGGCCCATGGATGATAGGGTGTTGTCTTATGGTGTGCCACCATAAACTCTGCCAATAAAATCCTGATAGTCTCATTCAAAAATGTGTGCCCCTATCACTTTTTAGACTCAATGGACATCCATACCGACTGATAATATTCTCCCATAAAAATATTGATGTTGTAGTTGTGTAATCCTTAGTAGGTGATGCTTCTGCCCACCTTTTCAGATAGTCTATACAAGCTATAATGTAACGCATCCCAATCCTATGCATGGGTGGGGAAATAGGACCTACAAAGCCAATTTCTCATTTCTCAAAAGTTTCATCACTTGCAATCTCATCTCTGTTTCTAGGCTTCCCAAGGCATTAGAAATGATCACACACCTTGACATATTCTTTAGTATCCTTGTATAAAGTTTCCCACCAGAGGCCAACCATTAGAATCTTGCACATGGTGGCATCTCATGCATAATGACCTCCTAATTTTTCCATAATACCCTCATGCTCATACTCTAGAACACACCGGCATAAAACTTCATCACGACCTAGCTTGTATAAATCTCCAACTATCAACTGGTAAGGTTCCACACCTATTGCAAGTTGTTTCTTCTCTAAGCTATTCATTCCCTCGGGTGCTTTTCTAGTGCACAAGGATACGATAATGTCCTCTAGTTCGGTGGGTGTGTGGTTCAATCTAAATGGATGTGCATCTAGCATTATGTCCATAATACTTTGTGTGTCCTCACTACAATTGATTCTTAATAAATGGTTAGGCCACAGTTCTTTTTCCATGGTTTTACAATAACTCGTAAACTTAAACTCCTGAAATAGTAGTGTCCACCTACATATGTGCTCTTGTAAAATATGATTTTTGACCAAATACTTGAGTGACATATGATCTGCATGAAGAAGATAAACGGTGTCACCAATAAGTATTTCCTAAGCTTGTGCAAAGATGTAAATCATGGACAAATCTTTACGCTTAGTAGTTATATAATTATGTTCAACTAGTGTCAACTACCGTCTTGCAAAACAAATAGGGTCATATAAAATTCCTTCTCCTTGTTACACTAACATCGTGCCAATTTCCATCCTAGAAGCATCAACATGAACATAAAACAATTTGTCCCACAAATAAAAGTGCAAAATAGATGTGGTTGTCAACCTTTCCTTCAGTGTTTCAAATGCCTATTATTGCGTCTCATATCGGTAGAATTTTCCTTTTTCTTTCAATAATTACTCTAAGGGGCGGTAATCTTTTCATAGACCTTAATTAATTTCCTATAATACCCTGTATGTCCAATAAATCTATGCACTTGACTTTGATTTTTAGGTTCTTCCAATCCCAAGACCACGAGACCTTGGCTAGATCTACCAAATGAAGCCTTCCTTACAAATAATACGCCCAAGTAACATGCCTAAAGGTGTTGCAAAGATGCATTTATTAATATTCATAGAGATGCTCTCAACTACATGCACCTCTCAAACATAAGCCTTAAATTATCACAATGATCCTTAACCAAACCATACATTGTCCAATCATCTAGATATACCTGTAAAAACTTATGAATGAAGTCCTGAAAAGCCTGTATAGTAATGCATGAGAACACCACTGGCACATTCTTTAGTCCAAAATGCATCATGGTATACACAAAACTACCCCAATCGGTGGTGAAATTTGTCTTTTCCTGATCTTCCTTTGCTATGCACACTTGATGATAACCTAAAAATCCATCTGTAAAAGAGTATATCTCATGCCCTACAACTCCCTCAAGAATATCCTCTGTGAATGGGGTGGGAAAAGGATCAATGACACATGAAGCATTTAACTTTCTATAGTCCACACAGATCTATATCCTCTCATCCTTTTAAATACTAATGACCATGGGACTAACCCATTCTAGCTCCTCAATGGGCTCAATTATACTATATTTGAGCATTTTATTAATTTCTTCCTTCACCTTGACATAAAGTTTAGGATTCATCCTGTAATTCCTCTTCCTAATCAAGTGTGCTCCTTCTTTAAGTTTTATTCACATCTCACCTAAAGAAGATTTTACTCCTTTTAAATCATGATAACCTTCCGAAAATAAATCCTAAATTTCATGCGGGGAGTTAAATAATATCAGCCACTTCCTTTGACCAATAATTACTAATAATGGCCTCTTTAGACTCTACATCTGTTCCAATATTAACCTTCTTTATTTTCATAGGCTCATGATATGTGCACACCTTTTCATCTACTATTTCCATCACCTCGCATGTACCTTCAATATGGTTAACATCCAGATTATTATCCTCATCATCATCATCATTTATCATGCACACCAAGTTTACCCTTTTCCTTCATTTCCTAGGTGCAGACCATTTCTTCTTCCTTAGTCTCTTCAAGGTAAAGGTGTGCCCCTAAATCCACTCTCCAAATATGTCTAACAGAATTTCCTTACCCTTTGTGTTATCTCCCAAAGTAAGGTGCTTCATAATCTCACAAGATGCTTCATTGAGGAGGTTTAGTAGAAAAGTAATCAAAAATGTGAATCATACATGAGGTCATCTTTTGTAAATTAATTTTCTTTGTCAATTCTATATGGACATATTGTTATCACCGAATAATAGCACCCCCAATTTATAGCTTTGTGGATCGAGGAATTTTGTGTGAGTGGGTAACATGGAGTTATCCTAAAGTGTGGGACCTTATAGTTGGGATAACCCTCCCGAGAAGTTTGGATTCCTCTTCCTAATACTTTGCTACAACTAGTCTTAATGTAAGAAAAATAACTATTTCAACCTATCCTAACATTTCCAAGGAGACAAAGAGAGATAGATTGCATGAAATAAATGAAATCCTACACTAGAAGTGGTGATAATGCCAAAAGAAGGGGTTACTAGACAATTCTCCATATGCAAATGGAGAAAGATGAACATGGGGAGGATAGGCAAGTAACACAAACCATAGAACATACAATACACCATCCCATTAAGCACAACAACTTCCAAGCATGCAATGAAAAAAAAAAGTGCACAATATACCTGCAAACATAATGAGAGGCAAGAGAAAGCAACATAAATAATGCAAGGATAAACAATTAATCACAAAATATTATTTTCATTGCTCCACGAATATGCACAAAAGTACATTATTTTGGAAAGAAGAGGCAAGAACTACTCATTATATAGCTCAAAAGGAAGGCTTTAAGCCCCAAATTCATAGCATCCCATCTAAGAAGAAGAGGGGAGCATCATGGAAGAAAATGTCTAACCCTTTGCAATATGCATCCCTTAAAATTTTATATGAAATCTGAGTGTGAGAGGGAAGGAGAGAAAATCCTAAAATATAGGCATAATTGTCGTAGATCATGGAGGCCATGCCACTTTGCCCATGCTTCCTCGCAGCTTTCCCATGTTTACTTGCATCATTACTTCTCCTCTAAGAAATCCCTCATGTCATCATTAATATTTTTTCCCTTTAATTTCATTAAAATAATATTTTTATGAAGGCCCTTTGTGCCTTTAGTGGGCTCCACAGGGTGAAATTTTCCTTGGAAGGGCTTGAGGAGGTTGGTGGCAGCAACACTCCATCCAGGCTCACTGCCAACTTGACAAGCTAGCTTGTAAGGTTCCCTACATGCCATGCATGTCGGCCACTTCGAAAACAGCTCACCTAAATTCCCGCCGAGCTCCTCAATTTTCATCCCACGCTGCCTTGTTGTTGTTGGTTCAATCAGCTTGCCTACTTACCTCAATGCCTCTCTTGCTTGTGTTAGACAGGCCCCCTCAAAATCCATACATTGATTTCAACAACTCCCCATGACACGACAATAACCCGGCCTTCCCATATGATGTGCCCCATCTTCACCTACCATCACCCAACCCAACTCGGTGATTGCCTCGTGCGACTCACCTAATGACATAACCCCATGCATTGACCTAACGCCTCCTCAAACACCTCCAAACTCTAACTTCAAAATTCGGACTACGAGCCACATCGGACTCCTATCTCATCACCACACACAAATGATCCTCGATCCCTAAAGTGTCAAAATCTTGATGCAACTCGAGCATTGACTCAAGTGACAACCGACCCCAAACTCGAGATCAATTAGACATTGGGCTTAGATATTTCACTCACCTAATCATGTAGCAAACCCTCCATCATCTCGATGTGCATGAGTTCCAAACTCCAAATTTTAGAGTTTGAACATCAAATTTTTTTCCCCATTTTGCATCAACTCGCCCAAAAGTCGGTCTCGATCTCTCCAGGCTCCAAAATCTAAAGCCCACATCTTTGAAGTGGTGGACTCCCCCATGCCCGAATTCATTTCTGAGTTGTCCATCATTTCCTTCCACGTGAACTTTAGCCCTAGATCAGCCTCCCGAGCTCCTTCCTTGTGTTATTATGTATATCTTGTAAAGCTTGATCGAGATACCTCTTACCTTGGCAATCCCTATGTTGCTACCTCATTCTAGTAAACCCTAAATCCACCTCACACCTGCGACCCCCGGGCATGCAATCCTACGGCATCCTATCGAACTCCTTCCCGATCATGTAGACAATCCACCATTGATTTTCTTGACCAGCTCTAAATCAGCTCTGTCGGTCTTCATTCTCCCGGCTCACCAACCCGAACCCATCTCCCCGTGAGTCACGTCTTTGAGCCATCTTTCCATGAGTTGGGATATCCTCTTTGGCCTCTATCACTCTCACCTGAGTTGACTCATTTCAACCGGTTACCATGTCAAGTTACCCTCTTTGTGCTCTACTTTTTGACCTAGTGAGTCAAGTCCATAGCTCCTCGACATGGTTCTTGTTGTGGATCACCTCCTAAGCCAACCTTGTCTCAACAAGCTACTCAGGGTTACTACCTTGCCACCATGCCTTGCACCTCTCTACCTCAAGCTCTAAACCGAGTTGATTCCATATCAACTTCTTTGAGCTCTTAGAGTTAACTTAGTAGAGTTACATCATAACCTGTAACCTCCCTATAATACGTCTGTGACTCGACGAGATGCTCACCCAACATCTTAGTGAGATGTTGGGGAATATATTAGCCATTTTATCTCCTTATCAAACTTTTCCCTAATTTTTTGAATTTCTTGGGCTCCTTCTAAGAACTAGGGGTCATGGAAACATAGTAAAGCATCCTAACAATCAATTTACTATTTTTTTCATTTTTCTCATTTTAAATGAATGTGGGCCCATCAAAGCCCATTTTCTCATTTTGGGAAACTTTGAGCCCTTCAAAACCGAGAAGAGGAAAAATATATTAAATGATTTTGCACCTTCCCATAACTCTGCAAATGTTCCCAGAGTGTGAAATTTTTCTGTGAGCCACATTCTCCCCAATGCCATGTCTAGTGCTCGTGGTTTGATCCTTTCCCTGTTGTCCATATTTTCCCAGGGTAAAAATAGATAACAATTTTGGCGACTTGTGGGGACATATGCTTGTTAGATGTGTTGGCCATTAGCTTGAAACCATCCATTGATGGCACAAAATTTATCTAAACCTCAATTTTCCCCTAGAAACCACTTGAACATTGTTGAATCATGGTTGACTGTTTCTTGAACTTTCCAATTTTTTCTAATAAAATATTGAAACTTGCATGGGAGGAAAAAAATTTGATCCGAAAAAAATTCCTTCTTCATCTCCACAAATTGACTCGTTGGGGTGAAAATGAAGACTGAAACTTTCCCAAGAAATCTTTTTATTACAAGTATAAAGCATGGTGATGATGGGTTATTGGAAAATATTGAAACATCGCAGAGTTTAGGAGTGAACATTAATCTAGAAAGCAAATGGAACCGATGTTTAAATTGGTTTTCCTCTTTCGTATGCTTCTTTGGACAATACTTGAGTTTGGGGTTATTAACAAATCCATAAGATTCTAAACTGAAATAGATCTCGAAGGATGAGAAAGGAAATTTGAGGTTGATCTTCTTTTTGAAACCCAATAAGACCTTTGAATATCTTGAGGAGATTTGCTCACTGGAACTAATTTCTAGTTCCACAAATGAGCACTAAGATCTCAATTACAGCTTGTTCTAAATGGATAAGAGAAAAAATACACTAAGATTGATCCTAAAACTGATTTAGTTTCTCTACATTTGAAATCTCTTGAGGATGATAAATGGTCCCTGCAAGTTTGAGCTTCTTTCCACAACATTTCCCCTCCGAAAAACATGGTGAACTATGCTAGAGAAAAAACAAAGCAACAAAACTATGTATAAAGAGAAAATCATACATGCCCTAAGTAGGACATGCACATTGTACACAAGCACTTCTTCTACTTTGAAAGAAAACCTACCTACCCTACTCTAACCGAGAGAAATGGAAGAGTCAAACAAACCACGACACTCGCAATGAAAAGTAGCTTCTCTTCCTCATAATTTGCAGCCATATGTATGATTTTACACTTTGAACATGGCTCTTGTCCACCATGGAAATTAGTCCCAGAGTTTGCCTTCCATTTTAGAACCCAAGGTGTTAGCAACAAACAATAAAAATACCTCCTCGGGTTGATCTCGTTGGACTCTTGGAAGTGTTGAAATTGATCCTTGTTATTCTAAAACTCACCCTCATGCTCGAAGTAAGCATGACTGGTTGTGGTTTCTCCTTTGTCTCTAATGAATCCAAGTACCTAATGGGGCATGATCTAATCCATTGGATTTTCCCATTTCTCTTAGTTTCAACTCCAAAAATGAAGTCTTCCTGCAGAAATTCCTAGAAAAGGTGATAGTTTTGAGTTGATCTTGTCTTCATTGTTCATCTACAAATAACTGATTTTCTATCTTGATGACTAATATATGGGGTGTCATCCTTGTTCTCTTATTATTTCCTTGTGCAAAGTGTGAAACATGGAAGATTTAATTCCTCCAATCTTAATTCAAGAGGTTTTTTTGAAGTAACAGGAACTTCTTGAATGATCTTTTGTATGGCACTAGGCACTTTGTGTTGGAAGATGGGTGATGGGATAGTAAAAGTAACTATTTCCATAGGCTCTTCTCCATCAAATCAATCCTCTAAATATGATAGATAATCTACCTCCTCGTTGTCTGCTTGTGTTAAGGATTCTCCCTCCTTTATGGTGCCCTCTAGATTGGCAATCTACTCACCATGGTCTTCTTCATCTACAAACATGAAGCTTGTGAGCTCGAACTTGTCTAAAAATTAGATTTTTGAAAATATGGAGAATGAGAAGGATTTGAAACCTCTTATATAGCCCGATTTGTGTTCAATTCCTCCGAATCAGTATGGTTTTCCTCCATAGCATGAAGCTCCTTTTGGCTAGTTGCAATGTTTTAAGATGACCTCGGTGGACTCATGTAACCTTCTTGAAAAGTGAAAAGTTCTTAACATGTAGAGAAATTAGGATCACTGCATTCACTTGAGGTATATTGCACGGTTGGGAGCTCCACTTCCTTGACATGCACATGTTCCTCTTCTTGTGGATTTGGAGCTAATTCTTTCTCTTCTATAACTGACTTTGTAACTTGTGATGAATCAACACCAATGTGAATGTTGTACTCTCTAGCAAAAAAATTTGATCATCATCCCTCAATTCTTGCTCTACTTTCTACAAAACCATTTTTCACATGTTGTCCTTAAACTTCAACCCTTGATGAAGGCGTAGTCATGAGTGGAATTTTCTTGATTTTGAGTCTTGCCTCAAGTTATTTGCAAGAACCTCCTTGCTAAGAACCCTTCGCCTTCTCCTCCCTTTTGCCAATTTTTGGTTTTTCTCCTCCCAAAATGGATTTTGGAATGCAAGAGGAGGGGTGGGTTGGGATTGAACTATTTTTTTCTTTATTGGTAGGGAAGGTTCAATTTATTGTTTCTTTGGAGGGAAAAGAATTTTGGAAGGGAAAGGGGCAAAAAATTCAGAGTGGGGTGGAAAGTTAGGAGATGAAGACATGGGATTCATGATGGGGAAGCAGCTAGAAAGTTAGGAAAATGAGGTTCAAGTTGAGATTGTATGGGTTAGGTGTAGGAAGAGGGTTGTGAGGTGGCAATGCAAGATTTTCCCATTGACATGAATGATTAGCATGATACTCATAAGCCTCCCTTTTCTTAATTCATTTTCCAAATTCAAGCAATGTTTTGATTATTCAATGGAGCTTTTGCTAAGGATTAAACTCACTTGGTATAGAGTCGGGTTCGAGAGATATGGAATTCCAAAATCAAATCGGGCTTCCTTTGTCATCTCTTTAATCCTTATTTGTGCCACGTTATTCTCCAGTTCTTGAACCTTTCTCTGGAAATAGTCCTCCCGGTTGTAGGATAATCCCAAAATTCTACATATTCCTTCTCTTCAAAAACTCTATATTGGATGACCAAACTAAAAATTTCTCTTGCTCACATGGATATGCATATTTCTGATCTTGTCAATAACATTGTTCTGGAGGTGTGTCATAATAACTTAGAGATGATTTTGAATATCATTTTTGTTGCTGCAAGTGTGAATTCCACGATGGGAATGAATTCATGATTGCATAACTTCATGGATGGAAGAATAATGGATGGAAATGGGTGGAAGAAATGGTCTGAAACTCAAAGAATGGGTTATTTTTTACCAATGGAGTTGTCAGTTGTGCTTTACATGTGCCTTCAAAGGCTGAGATTTCATCAAGAGCACAACCACTTAATGAAATAGAATAATATCATAATACACACCTATAAAATATCTTGATCTCAGTGGTCCCACCAGGTGTGCTAAAACTGTTATCGCCGAATCATAGCAACCATCGAATTGATAGCTTTTTTGACTAAGGCATTGGGTGTAATTGGATAACATGGAGTTATCCTAAAGTGTGGGACCTTGCATTTGGGATAACCCTCCAAATAAGGTCAGCTTCCTCTTCCTAATCCTACTACTACAACTACTTCTAATGTAAGAAAAACAACCAACTAAACCTATCCTAACATTTCCAAGGAGACAGGGAGAGAGAGATTACATGAAACAAAGGAAATCCTACACTAGAAATGGTGATAGGACCAAGAGAAGGGTTTCTAGACAATTCTCAATCTAAAATGGAGAAAGATGACCATGTGAAGGATAGGCAAGTACCACAAACTATAGAACATACAATCCACCATCCCAATTAAGTATAACAACTTTCAAGCATGCAAAAAACAAAAAGGGCATAGTATACCTGCAAGCATAATGAGAGGCAAGAGACAGTGAATAAAAATAATGTAAGGATAAATAATTAATCACAAAACATTATTTTCATTGCTTTAGGAATATGCACAGTACATTATTTTGGCAAGAGGCATGAACTCCTCATTACATAGCTCAAAAGAAGGCTTAAAGCCCCAAATTCACAATAGCCTAGCTAAGAAGAAGAGGGGAGAAGCATGGAAGAAAATGTCTAACCCTTTGAAATATGTATCCCTTAACATTTTATACAAAATCTAATTGTAAGAGGGAAGGAGAGAAAATTCCTAAAATCTAGGCATAATTGTAGTAGATCATGAAGGCCATGCCACTTTGCCCATGTTTCCCTACAATCACCCATGTTTGCTTGCATCATTACTTCTCATCCAAGAAAGCCCAATTTCATTAAAATAATATTTTAATATTTTTATGAAGGCCCTTTGTGCCTTGGCGAGCTCCACATGGTGAAATTTTCCTTCGAAGGGCTTGAGGAGGCTGACTGGCTAACAACTCAATAGCTAACTTGCCTTCCAAACTCTACGAGCTAGTTAACAAGCTTCCTACATGTCATGTATGGTGGCATGGAAAACATCCCACTTGGATTTCCACCAGCTCCTCATTTTCATCCCTTGCTTTGCCTTTTTGTTGTCGGTTCGATCGGCTTGCCTACTTACCTCAACACCTCCCAATTTTGTTAAAAAGCCCCCGAACACCTTGAATTTATTTCACCAACTCCCCATGACTTGGCCAATAACTTGGAATTCCCGCATGATGTACCCATCTTCACCTATCATCTAGATAAGTCTGCGATTGTCTCGATAGACTCACCCAATGACACAACCCCACGCGATTACCCAAAGCCACCTCGAGACCTTTGAACTCGACTTCAAAATTCGACTCTAATCCACATCAAAAACTAGCTCACCACCATACATAAATGATCCTCAATCCCGAAAATACCAAAGCCCAATGCAACTTGGGCCTTGACTCCCAAAGTGGCCATCGAACACAGAACTTTGAGCTTGATTATACATCAAGCTCAAACATTTCCTCCCTTGTCATACAAACATACCTTCTATCCTCGATGTGCACAAGTTCCAAACTCCAAATTTCAGATTTCGGACATCATATTTTTCCCTCATTTTGGATCGATTTTTCAGTTCGATCTCTAATCTCCCACTCTAAAAATCTGAAGCCCACATCTCTCGAAGTGCCAAACTTCCCCCTACCGAGTCATTCTCTAGATCATCCATCATTTCCTTCCACGCGCACCTTGGCAATAGATAGCTTAGCCTCTTGAGCTCCTTCCTATCACTATTGTGTATATCCTATAAATCTTGATTTGATCTACCTCCTACCTTGGAAATCCCTATGCTCATACCTCGAATGATTCAGCCTGGATCCACCTCACACTGTGACGTTGAGCTGCATTCCTATAACATCCTATCAAGCTCATTCGTGACAATGTTGACAACCACACCGCTAAGTTGTATGACCAAATCTAAATCACCTCCAATGGGCTTCATTCTCATGGCTCACCGACATGAACCCATCTCCCTATAAGTGTCGTTCGAGCCATCTTTCCACGAGTTCGGCTGGCGCGCTCTCTCACCCGAAATCGACTCATTTCAACCTAATAATGCACCGAGTTTCCCTCTCCATGCTCTACTTTCCAACCTAGTGAGCCAAGTCCTAAGCTCCCAAAGCATAGTTATTATTGTGGATCACCTCCCGAGCCAACCTTGGCCCGTCGAGTATCTTGGCGAGCTACTCGAGTCACTTCCTCGTCATCATGCCTTGCGCATCTCTACCCCGAGCTCTAAATTGAGTTGATTCCATATCAACTTGCCAAGCTCCTAGAGTTAACTCGGTCAAGTTATGTCGTGACGTATAACCTCCCGAGTAATATGTAACTCGATGAGCAACTCACCCAATAGCTCGGTGTCTTGTTGGGGAACTTAGTAGGAATTTTGACCCCTTATCAAACTTTTCCTTGATTTTTGACTTTCTTGGGCTCCTTCTCAAAGCCGAGGCTCATGGAAACAAAGTAAGGCATCCTAACAATCAATTTACCAATTTCATTTGTTTTTCCCATTTTGGGCGAATGTGGGCCCATCGGAGCCCGTTTTCTCATTTTGAGCAACTTTGAGCCCTTGAAAACCCAAAAGAGGAAAAAAAAATTAAATGATTACGTGCCTTCCAAAAACTCTGCAAATGTTCCCGTGAGTGTGAAATTTTGCCTATGAGCCCCAGATTCTCCCTTGAATTCCTTGTCAAATGCTTGGGTTTAATCCTTTCCTTGTTTTCCATTTTTTCCCAGGGGGTAAAAATGGATAACACATACCATTAACACTCACAATCACCTAGGGTGGTATAGAACTTATGTACTTAGAGTGATGGTGATAAGGCCTCCTTCCCCTTCATCCAAAGTCTCTCATATTCTCGGACATGGTGTGAAGTAGGGGATTTCCCATGGAATTTGCATATCTAAGAAGGTACATTACTCTTTAGAAACCTAGTAGAAAAGATGATTCTCACCTCTCACCATTCCAATAGGTTGTCTTTGTGTGTGGCCCACCAGTATGTTGTTGTCCCACACAAAGTATATACAACATATTTTATCTATCTCCTTCATGCTTCCATTGGACTTCCATAGTGTGTACGAAATACATCAAGGTTCCATTCCCAGATTAATACGAGAGGTACCAGTTATAACTTAAGTGCCTAACCATGCATGCTTTGATAAATGAGTAAGCTCGTGTTTTTAACCTCTCATCCAACTACCTCATATGTTCCATACACTCAGTTGTCACAAGCAATACTTTTGGTATCAATAACTGACTAAGCATCATCCCATTGTATCACTCCTTCCTTAAATGGATTGGTTACCTCAAGGTCCCTAATTGTGCACGTGTATATCATGTTCAAGTCTTCTTCACTCAAAGACTCAACATACAAAGTAACCTTTGCATCTGTCAAAGGTATAATGACACGCTCTTCTTTGTTTTAAAATCTAATGTACCCCTTGATGAAATGCAAATCTGCATTATTCACATAAC
The DNA here is from genome assembly GCA_018340775.1 of Taxus wallichiana var. yunnanensis. Taxonomy (NCBI): domain Eukaryota; kingdom Viridiplantae; phylum Streptophyta; class Pinopsida; order Cupressales; family Taxaceae; genus Taxus; species Taxus wallichiana. Next base: position 361,556,869 of record CM031235.1, on the reverse strand, counting down.
ACCAGGCGTGCGCAAGTAATGTTGGGAAGCTATCTGCTTCAACTAGCTCTAATAATTCAAAGTCCCCAGTAAACTTGGATCCCTAAATTGTAATAGTTACATCCTTTAATACTCTAAGTGGCATGGCTCTAGTTATATTCGCCATATATAATATATTCGAAGAGGGCTGCAAGGGTGGTCTCCTCATTTGATTCCAAACATCTAACGTGAGTACATTAACTTCCACACTTGTACCTATCAAAATGTTTCTCATAATCCATCCATCTATGACCACATTCAATGTAATCTCCTTATCATATTCATGATTATGGAGAGGCAGATTTGCATGAAGTATCTACCTCTTGCACTCTCGCATTTTTCTCTCAACCACTCTCCTAACTAGGGGATTGTGTTCTCCTGGCGTAATATTCGACAAACCTCCTTCAAATCATCAACATCCTTCTGTGGGAGTTCAACCTTATTTTCTCATTCCACAACATGCGCCTACTCCTTCAAGATCTAAATTTCTCCTTGCAGATCCCTGATAACATCCATAGTTTCCTGGTATACTTCTTTCTGATGTGTAGCATCAGGGTACTTGACATTAATCACTTCTTACTTTTTTATAATTGGCTTATACTTTGGAGGTTCATGAGGACATGCAGCCTCGGCGTGTGTAGTGACTAATATGGGTTGTAATTTAGAATTTAGTCCAACCTTTGGCATCCATTGATCTCCATTTGCTTTTGTAGCTTAATCATAGTTACTCCTTGTCTTGTTTATGTTGCTTGCTCATATGCTCATATAATTCTGGACATTCTTCAAATTTGTATTATTTTCCACACCATGAGAAAACCACATTATGAGGGCATTCACACTGATAATGATTAGGAGATCCACAAGTATAACAAGTTCCTCTAGGAAATCCTCCTCTTCCACCACCGTGACCTTGGCCTCTATATCCTCCACAAAATCCTCTACTCCTGTTATCCCCATTATTGCACCCTTCATTATGTTGTTCTCCTTGTTCCTTAGATCCACTTGTTACACTAGTCTGATGCACACTAGTTTCAATGGATTCATGGATATGATCAATCACCCCTGTAGTCAACGAGCTTCATGAGTGTTCATTTACAAATCTTATAGTACATAGACACATTCTTCCGGATCGCGCACTATAAGAGGGGACATCTACTCGCATCATGGTCCAAATGACAAATCTCACAATTCAACAACATGGCGCGCCTTGCTGACTTGCGAGAATAAATATCCTTGGTATGTCATTCAACCTCAGAGTTAACACCATATTCCACTGCACATATTGATGAGACCAAAATATGTCTCATTATATCACCAAATAACACTCTTATTCTCTCTCTTAAAATAAATCTTTCAAGTGAATTTAGATGTAGTTTTAATAACATATAGCATATTTAAGGTAGAATATAGGATTTATCTTATCATCTCTTTAGAAATCTATTTGCAATCTAATTGTTGTTATTTCCTAATATTTCTTCTAAAGTTGGAATGCAATAGTGTGTAGAAAACAGGTCATAAGCAACTCTACTCCAAGTTCATAGATTGCAGCTACCGAAATTCTTCACACAACTACGGAAATGCCCAACTATGGAAATTCTTCGAGTATCTACGAAATGTTGAGCTACAGAAATTCTTCACACAACTACGGAAATGCCCAGCTAGTGAAAGTATTTTGGTTTGTTCCAAAATAATGTAAAGGAGCACCAAACTATTCATCCCATTCTTTTCTTCCATGTCATCCACCAAGAATATATATCCAAACATGTGGCAATCCAAATTCATGCATGCATATAGCATTCCAAGAAGAATTTAAATTCATAGACTTAACACTCCTCCATTTTCTCTCCATGTTTCAAGGATGAGAAAATAGTGGAATAGTATTAGGAATGTTGAATAAGTACTCTCCCACTTTGTGTTCCTAGATTAAAGGGATGAGTTGTAGAAATATTCTCCACGATAAGTGGGTTGTTGTAGTCAAGTTTGTTTAATATTTATTTCTTTGAATAAATCCACCCAAGAATAGGTAGTTAGTTCTTGGAGTGTGGACCAAGTAAACTAGGAGTAATGTCTATAAATACCTCTTCCATATATTTGGAAAGGGGGCATATTTTGTAAATAAGTTTTGAATCAATACAAGTGCAGTTTTTAAAATTTAATTGTAGTTGCTCCAAATCCAAAGGGAAGAGAATGGCCAAAAGCCGCTCTTCCCCAAGGAGGAGGATTTTTCTGTTATTTCTTAGCATAGTTTATTTACTATAGATTTATTTTAGTAGTTTAGCTGTTGTGTGTTTATTTTTCATGCATGTTTAATTTTTGTATGTTTTCTTAGGAATAAGTATTGTTGAATAAGATTTTCTTTCTCCTTTTGCATACAGATTTAGACACCACCTTGGTTATAATGACACCAACTTGTCTATGAGTTGGTTAAATGACCGTAATACAACGACTTGTCACATATCATGAGTTGAATTATCGAGAGATTATTTAACTAATTCATCATAACTACAATCTGTGCCTCTAAAAATGGACTCACTCCAGTGTCTACACTCCCAACTACCTCAGTACGTAGAGCTACCTCCAAATCTTCACGTGGATCCACAAAGGTCTTATGAGATAGCGCCCTTCTGAACGAGTCAACAACCCACCAAAAACCATTGTGCATGCTAATTAGGATGTATGTCATAAGATAACTTTGACAAAAAAGTTTTAAAATGCATGTCATATTCCTAAATGCTTTATGATAAGCCCTACTTAATTTCCTTAAAAGCACTGATACTTTTCAATTCAAACTCTAAAATATGGAACTCAACTAGAAATGTAGAGCACAAAGCATCATAATCCACTGCATTCTGATGTGATTCATACTTTTTGTACCATCTATGCTCATGCCTTGAAGAGTAGTAGCAAACTGACTCACCTTCCTATCTGAAGTGGTGATTCCCTTAGCATGCCATAGCATCTCCCAATTGTGTACGTGCTCTGTAGCATCTTCAATACCTCTATGTTTTGGAAAGTGGAGGGACATCTTGTAATAAATTTGTTCAGGTTGATGTAGAGGTTATTGGGGATGTGGTCCCCATCCTCCAAATCAAGAACCAGAACCACCACCAATATTTTCTCCACCACCAAAACCACCTGATCCACTTGATCCTCGACCCTCTTGATCCGCTTGATCCTCCAACGAGGGCGTTGGACCATGGATGTACTTTCTTACTTCCCAATTGTAGTACTAAAATTTACTCCCACAAGGTATATGAAGTTGTATTACTTCTAGATGTGTTCCCAATGTTCTACGTGCCCACACTCTATCCTGATGATGTGCCAAAAAATATTCCTCCAATTGGGCCTCCAAACAACAAAGATGATGTATGTGCTACCATAGATGAATGTGTTATCTAATGTACTTTTATATTCAAAGGAAAATGATATCTACTTGAAGCTACTAGATTACCTACACTCACCTCTTTTGATTAATGATTACTTCTAGAACTAGAACACCATGCGCAAGGGCTAGGTCACCATGTGGGATTGGATGTGTCCCGAGGTCCTCAATCTTTCCTCTTTTGACACACTCTCATTAGAAGTCGAAGAGGATTATCTACTCCCTTGCCTAAGTGGGGAGATCCCGATGCTCCATCTCCATGTCTTCTACGTGAGCTTCAAATCCTTTGTGAGACATCATCCTCCGCAACTCCACAGACTCCTCAATTTCATGTTGCTTCACTAATTCCCTCTCCCGCGCTTCATTATACTTAAGCCTCCTTTCTTCTCTTTGCCTTTCTTTGTCATGAGTTCTACCATCTTTCACCACACCTACTCCTACCCCTACGTGTGGTGGTATGTTTAGCTAGCCATAGGTAGGCACTCTAAACTCAATACCACCATCAAGATCTTAATTTCCAAAGGAATAGTGTGGATGTAAGATCCTCTAGGCTTGTGTAAGAATTCAAACTTATAAACTTTCGAGACAAGAATATGTTAAAATTAAGTACTCCAAAGTATAACTGTGCACAACACCAGCCCACCAATGATCTACAACACACGTCCAAGGTTCATCCGCATCAAACAAAGCCTAGTACTCTTCCTACGTCCAAACCCTTGGTTTGTAACTCCATCTTTTCTTTGATGCATACGCTGAAAACCACTCATATAACTCTATTGGAAAGCAAAAAAATAACATCTCATAAATCTCATAATAAAGATGTTCTTTAAACCATGCATGCACATTGAAATCGAGATCAACTCAATTACCTAATCTTCAATGGCCACAAGAGTCAACCAATACACCATCATCATGCAACATCGTGGTAAACAATTTGAAAAGAGGTCCCGGCAATGGAACAAAAATGTAGTCTTTATTTTCCCACTCAATTTCCTAGGCACATTGGCACTTCATCCAGATAGATCTAAATTCTCACCCGAAGCACGCAAAGCTACCATGTCCCTCTTTATTATTGTCTTTCCAAGGTGTTAGCATGCATGTTCATAATAACCATAATCAAAGTGTATATTCCATCATAATAACCAGATCCATGAACTCAAATTGGAAACACATACATAATAAAAGAACATACAGATCACATAAGGATTAATATCAATTTTACCATACAAGTACCATGAATAGAGACATCAACAACTAATATCCATCCACAATGATCCATCATATTAATTCATCACAAAAATATTTGTATACATCATTAACACCATCACAAAGTCATGTGCGCGAATCATACCAACATCATAACTTTTTTACAACTCAAAAATATGATCCTAAATAGTACAATTTAAAACATATATATAGGGGTGGGTACTTTACCTTCACTTGCCCATGCACTCTCAAAATAGGTCGCATACTCAAAATAGCCATGCACCACTACAATGACAACTATGAAACATGCAAGCTTCGTTAATAATAGATTATATCTATATTTAAATCTAGATCTAATCATATTATTATCTTGAACTTTACATGTCCCTTGATCGTCCACTTGCTCTCAAAATATCCTCGCTTATCCTTGAAGTGTTCATGCCTTTTCCTTTATTTTCTTATTCTTAGCCCGTATCATGTAAAATGGCTAAGTCTCGAACTCTGTCTTATCGGGCGTGAATCCTCAAGGTGCAAATTTGTCAACCTTTCACGTTTATCCACATGCCCTCTTATTTTACACCACTATTATATGTTTCTCTCGATACTTAGTCATTATTTCACAGGGGCCAACAAATTCCATGATTATCTTAATCATCCTAGAGAGGTAGTTACCCTCATGCATAGTTTGTAATTGATCTCATTCATCAATTGGAGATTCCATATGTCCAATATGCAACAAGAAGTCATCTTGGATACTTTGTAGTAAGGTGGACATAGCCTCTTGCAATTTTTGAGAGAAAATTCTTACATTCTTAGGAGTAGCTCATATCCGGTGGGTTTCTTCTCAACACCACTAACTAAATCCCACAACTTTCTAGCCATAAAGATATATTTTATGAAGTGTAGTAATTAAAACATATATTAAGATGTTTATAATGTAAATTACTGAGAATGTAAATACCGTGAATATAAATTAAATGAACATAGTGACACAAGATATAAGTGGGAAAACTTTGGAAGGTAAAAGACACACTTTGAAAATAACTTATCTTTATTGAGAATAAAATTTTACCCATCTCTCCCACTATTTCGATATAGTCATTGTCGATTATACCTTCAATAAGGTATTACAAATTGCCTCATACATTCACTCATTTGTTTTTTTACCATTAGCATCATGTATATATAATTTTCTTTCTCATATATCTCACATTCATATGTCACACACCATGTAACCAATCTCTAATGATATCAACTTGTTATATACAAGGTGGGTGGTCATGATCCACTCTTAAAGTTGGCCCACTTTGGGATCTATCATGTGTATATTTTAAAAATAAGTTATAAACCAAAAACATGCATTCTTTGGCAGGTTTCTTAAATAAGTAGTTTCCCACTTAATAATATAAAACCAACATGCAATAGGTTTCTCATGGCATTCATCATCCTTTTGTAGCAAAATGGAAACAATAGTAAGTTCATATGAAAAGGAGAAATTTTAAAAATCCTTATAATCTAGACTTGCCAACATTGGGGCGAGTCTTTAAAGTATCCTTTACTCCTTTAAATTATTTTATTGCTTCCTCTTCCCACTATATAGTGTGATCCTTTTAAATCATACTTGTGATAGGTAAAGTGATTTCTTCAAAATTGAAACAAACCTTCTCACAAAGTTTATTTGACCAAAGAAATATTGGATACCTTTCTTAGATTGGGGGATGGGAACTTTTTCAATTACCTCCACTCTTTCAGGATCAATCATCACACCCTCATGAGAGACAATGTGTCCCAAAATCCTTGCCTTTTACACACCAAAATGGCACTTCCTTGGATTCAATGAGATTTTGTGTTCTCTATATCGATAAAAATATATTTTCAAGGTGCTCTAAGTGATCACCCTCTTCTTGGAAAATATTGTTATATCATCTTGGTAAAGCATTATAAACTCATTGATGAATCTATAAAAGGCAACATCCATCTCCCTTTGGAAATTATCTCATGTGTTCATTAACCCAAATGGCACCACGACATACACATGCATTCCCCATGGAGTGGTAAAGTTTTTTTGTATTACTTAATTTATTTTACAACCACTTGATTGTAACCAAAGAAACCATCCAATGTTGAAAGCATTTCTGACCTTGTTACCTTTTACAAAAGGTTATACATGTTTGGTAAAGGTTAGTTGTCCTTCAATGAAGAATTTTTTAAAATTTATAAATTCAACACACAACTCGATGACCCATTCTTCTTTCTAACCAGTACCAGATTTGTAACCCATGAAGAATACCTAGTAGGGTGAATAATGACTCTATCCTTGAGTCTCTTAAGCTCCTCTTGCATTTTAGTTTCAAGGATGGGGTTGATTGGCCTTTGTTTCTACCTAAAAGTCTTGGAGTGAGGCTACAAATGTATCACATGCTGAAACAAATCCTCCCTATAGGCCTTTAATTTAACATAAGACCATGCTAAATAGTCCTGGTATTTTTTAACAGTTTGGTATAGGCATGTTTTTCATTTGCATCTAAACTACTTGCCCAATCAAACTTTCCTAGGATTTTCACAAGTTCCAAGATTGCACTCAACTACATCCGTTACTTTATGAGTGGATTTGTTCAAAGTTCTATTAACACTATCAAAATTAGATTCAATGATGACCAATCCTCTTAGGATTGTATTATTCTTTAATTAAATGATTTCAATCTCAAAGAGAGTTTCTTTTCCATCACACGTCTCTAAAATGGTCTCAAAGTCTATCATTTGATTTGTGAATTCATCTTGACAACTCAAAAACCTTTTTATGTGAGAATCATCATCAAACACTTTCCAACATTGAATGTTGTCAGGTATGGAAGGCTTGATAAGCATCTCAACCTAAAATTTGTAGTATGGAGACATAACTTCATTATCATATTGAGAAGCTAATACTACTAGCGTATAAGTTATTACATTTTGACTTCTTTCACAGTATTCAATGTTGAAAGAGTCCCACATCTCAATCATATCCCATGCCACATTCTTATATTTTTTTAACCTTTGATTTTGGTTGCATATGATTTTCTGATCTTATTTACAACCAATTCAGAGTCTCCCTTTACAATCAAGTTCTTTATCCCATGTCTCCAATAAAAACTCAAACTAAGTTTGAGCGCTTCATAAAAATTATTGTTGCACTCCAAAAATAATTTGAAATAAAAGGTAAAGGATCTTTGGTTAGAAGAAAATAACGCTATACCTACCTCATTTCCAAAACTATAAATAATATCTCGTTAAAAACATCAACCAAGGATCAATGGAGTCTTCAAACCGAGCATCAAGATCAAAGTCTCAGTATTACCAACAAAGTTCCCTAAGTCCACATTTGTGTATAGCACTTCATATGATGCAATCATTGGGTCTTCTATCAAGTGCATTAACTTATATTCTCTATGCAAACTCACCAACTTTCCTTCCAAAGGAATTGTTGTAAATGACATATCCTTTTACACACTTGCTTCCCATTTTATTGACAATAGTATTCCCCATTTGGTAGGTCAATCAAAAATAACAATATTTATTGTCAAATAATTACTAGAGTGAGCTTCCAAATGTACAAATAATCCTTTCACACATCTCGTAACTTGAACTTCCCTAGAATTCATTTCATAACACCTCCCATAGGTAGAAATTATCTTTTATATTGATTTCATTCATGACCACCAATGGCATGATATTGCAAGAAACACCTGATTTAATCATGTGATTATGTAGGATCCAACCATTAACCATTGGTGTAGTTTAGAAAGGATCAACATCCAATTGGATTTTAACTAGGGAAGTTCTCAAATATACTTCAAGGGATGGTTCAATGGTCTCTTGAGATTCTTTAGTCTCGTTCTCGGGAATAAGGGGAGAGATATCATTATTTGTAAAAACATCCTCATTGAATCCCAAGTTCTCAAATTGTAACATCCTAGATTTGATTAAATTCATTTTTTTAATGATTAAGATCATTGTTATAAAAGTTTAACCATTTTATAGACATTGTTTTATCAATATGCTAATGAATATTTCATGTGGTTTGTATTATTACTCGTCTTGTAAAGGAGTGTTTGGAGATGATTTAATGAATTAATATCACACACACACACACACACACACACACACACACACACACACACACACACACACACACACACACACACACACACACACATATTGGCATTATTGGCATATTAATGGTCATGAGACCACTTATGTTATGCATTTATGGAGTTTAGTTTGGTTGTTATGTGGCATTGTTAATTGGTTAATGAAATTGTGTGAGGTGGAGATTCAACCCACCCCACCATGTGGATTATGTGGTTTTGAAATTTAAATAATTTAGGTTAAAACCTAAGTTATATGGCATATTGGTAGCAAGATTTATGGTTTAAACGATTGTGCGATAAGACACGAAGTGACATGACATTTAAGGAGGTTGGTGTGAAATTTATTGCGGAAAACAGGGATGCCTTGGGAAATGTTGGCTTTGTTGATAAGCTAGGTCATGTAATTTCATTGTTTCATTTTCATTCGATTGTTTTTGAGTTCTGTTTGAGGGTTGTGCATGGAGTTTTTAGGAGAATAGTTGTTTGGTGATATTACATGGAGATTTCACTACTATTATCTCTCAGTATATTATGGCATTTTTACTATTTAAATATGATGTTGAAATATTTAATGGAAAATGTATTGTTTGGAAGTTTTCAACTTGGAAAAGTGTAGAGAAGTTTGGAGGCAAAATACACAGGCATGGGTTTTTCTACTCTTATTATTTGTTGTTATTTTAATGATGTAACTAAATATGTTTTAGTTTTGGATTATTATGTGAGATTTGGAAAATGAAATAAGGAGTTAGTGTGAAATAAAAAATAATCTTGATTATTTTTATAGCTCCTTAGAGCATTGTTGTTATCATTCTTTTTAACCCTGTTGAGTGTGTGGATTAAATGGATTTTGGTTTATTGTTTTAAAAACTAGGTTCAATTTTTGGGAAGTATGGTTTTATAAAAATATGGATTTTTTTAATCTTCTCCCTCATGGACGTGTTGGAGTTAATTTACTTTGTTTTATGTGGGTTTAAAACTTGGGAAAATAGTTGTTGGGAGTTATGGGATTATTGTTGTACATTTGTTTTCTATTTGGAAACTTAAAAGAGGAAGGATATGGAAAACATAAATTGGACTTACGTTTTAGTTTATTATTACTTTCAATTTTTGAATATGGGAATTTTAGGAACATCATTCAACTCCATTGATTGTTAACAATAGTGAAGGAAATGACATTTTCATTTTGTATGTATATGATTTCAGTTTGGGACAGTTTTGGGTTACTATTGTTGATATATATGAACAATGGCTCAATTTTGTGATAACTAAGCATGACTATTTTGAGTTAGTTGGGGAATTCTTAGGAAGGGAATAAATGTTTATGTCTCCTTCTATTATTTATTTTTATATGTGTAATACAGATTGATGATTATTTGTTATTATTGATGAACTCTCTCTCCCTTCTTGGGACTAGACATTTTGGTTAACTTTTGTTATGATTAAATGAGTCCTTATGCGAATTGTAGATGTTCTTGTAAACAACAATAATATATGTGTAGTCAACTCAAAAAGGGTCTCTAAAATAGAATTACTTCATTATTTTTCAGTTGATTGAGGTTCTAATTGGGATATGATTGATTGTTGCAACCTTATGAAGTTTAACTCTACTAAAATATGAGTTGTTAGATAGACCGTTGTCATTATTATTTGCATGCATTATGAACTTTCTAGTTGTTATTAATAGTGGGAAAGTGGAAAAAATATTGTGAGTTATTACATATTTAATTGATGTTTGTGATGCAGTAAATGATCCATTATTGTCTAAATGTCTAAGTCATATTAGGTTGGTTGTATACAATAATAATGGACATAATGTTTTTATATAATTAAGAAGTTTCATTAAGATATGTTTATAAGGTATATTTCATAATATAAACTATGGAATTTACGATTATAACTCATTGATTAAGAATAGTTCTTATCCAATATCATATTTTTTATTTCATTATAATTACAACATAGAATAAGAGTATTTGGACTCATGTTAGTTCATATGAACTAATCCATATCTCTCTCTCTCCTATAATTTTGTAGGAAATGCTTTGGAATACTTGAAATAATTGTGGGTTAGATTCTATTATTGTTTTTACATCTTGAGTTTATTTGGAAATAAATCTAAAAGGATTATTTGTAATTAATTTGATTATGCAATTGAGACCAAAAGTGACAGATGTGAAAAAAGCAGACAAATAGGGATCCTTGTGACTGACCAAGTGCCTACACAACCGAAAGATGTAGAAGATATTCACAATAGAAATAAATCAAATAAGGTATAAAAACAAGGAAAAGTGACACTAGTGTACACTTTTCTTACTTAGGAATCATACATATTAATCTAATATAGGAGGACTAAAATGTTGTAAACTATGCTAAGACAATATGGAATGATTTTAAATAATTATACTAAATGAAATAAAACCCTAAATGTGCAAAGATGTAAAAGGAAAGGACTTAGTTGATTGTTAGAGATTGTCATGTGAGGTTGTTGCCACAGTCATTATGGATTCTAGAAGTAGGAATGATCACTCGAGGTCCCAAAAGGTCGGATCTAGAAGATATAAGGGACCGAGGTGCCCAAAAGGTATTGGGGTGCCCTGGCACCTAGTGGTCTAAAAAGGTGCTCTAGGTCTCTAAAAAAGCTCAAAATCTAGATTTTGAAGTCATCGCAAGATGCCTAAAATATTCCTTTTTCACACACTGATCTTCAAACTGCACACAGTGTGTGAAATAATGCAAGATGATGAAGGAATGACCTATAAAAGACAAAGAAGTATCAAAACCCTAAAAATAAAAGATGTAAAATGAATGGGTTAGACTGACCTCAACTGCCACAATAGTGGGCTTACTAATCTAAGCATTGCACTACATTTCAGACCCAAATGTAGTTTGTGTGTGTGTGTGTGTGTGTGTGTGTGCATGTCCCCTAGGTGCTCTTGTGTCAGTCACACTTTGTGAAGTAGCGAGCAATAATAACTATAGAAAATGTAATAGTATGTGTGCATGGAATAGAATAGAATCCCTCCCCTATGTTGTGTGTGTTGATGCAGATCTCCTAGCCTTGATGCATGGACACTATGTGGATGCAAGTGATGCAATGGATGTAACTCTAGATGGAGTGATAGTAGTATGTGATGCTAGGACCCTCATTATGGTCTCATAACTTTATATTTATAGGGTTCTCTTGCTCTAATTTCATAATTAACCCCAACATGGCCAACTAGGAAAAAGATAAGGATGAAAAAAATGCTAGAAGAGGCCCAAAAAAGGCGGGAAAGTAGAAACAAGGATCGGGGCACCCCAGGTGGGACCAAGGCACCTCAGGGTGCCCTAATACAGGCCAGGTGCCCCCGTTTAGGCTAAAATGATGGGACAATTATGAAATAGGTGGGCATGTATAGGAAAATATGTGGGAATGATGAAATAAAAGGTAAAAATAAGATGGCCAAAAGGTGGGATTAATTAGTACTTTCTTCACTTGAGAACCTCTAAATAGTAGTATAAGACCGGGCTAAATAATGCCTAAAGTGCATGATTTTGTGACTACATTTTCCCCCACTTTATGTTGGTGAGTGGAACACTCGGTAACATAAAGTAGATAGAGATGCGTACTTGATATCCATGTAGAGTGTAGTAGAAGACATGTGTCGATGGACTAGACTCAAGCATGGAATGAAAAAAAAAAAAAAGTGGAGGAGCATGGATTCTAAAGATGAAAAATGTGCATAAAAAAGTGATGAGAGTGAACCTAGGGTGAAAACACGTGTGTAGTTGTTGCAGTGTGTAGTGTACCTACATGGTTAGTAAAGGCAAGTGTCATCATGGTGTGTTGTCATTATTGTTTTGTCATTGTTGTTGTTGTTGTTGTTGTTGTTGTTGTTTCAATTTGACTACTTGTTTCTCATATGGCCGGACTTACAAGGAGAAAATGATCAAGTAGTCAAATATGTATGTATGTAAAAATGTTGTGTAAAATATGCATGTGTATAGAAATGTGTAAAATACGTGTAAAATAAAATGTGAAAAGAAAAGTGTAAATGGAACATGTGCACCTGATCCATGTCGAGAAAAAGGGTGTAGAAGGATATCTGTACTATCTTGTGAGTTTTTTTGGGTGATCTCACACCACCCTAGTTGAAGAAGTGTAGGGAGGAAATGCTCTGTCCTCCAACCTTAACCACTTTTTTGAAATGTGTGAAGAGATCTCTGTATTGTCCTAGTTTTTTGGGTGATCCGACGCCAACTAGGCCAAAGTAGTGTGTGTAGAGGCACACCCATGTAACCCCAAGCCTATAAATTACTTTCCCAAAAATGCCAAAGGACACCATGTCCTATAGAGGCCATTGTGTGTATGGAGTTCGTAGACTGGTCTAAACTCACTCATTGTATATGTAAACCCAATGCCAAGGGTGGAAAGTGCATTGTACTTGAACCGGTGTAAATACGTTGTGTTAGTATGTAAAACCTCAATGATGCCCCCTCTTTGGGGGCACATGCGATGTCACTTGAAAGGAGAATGTGGCCCCAAAAGAGGACCCACCACTCTAACCTATAGAACTCTTCCCTACAGGGGGGAAGGGAAAGTGCTTGGTAGAAACCAAGGCACACACAAAAAGGGGATGGCTAGCCAAAACAAGTGTTAGTCCAAAAACACATGCATGCAATAAGACAAGTGTAAAATACATAGAGAAATGTAGTAACTACCAAAAAAAGTAGTGTAAACACACAAGAAAACAAGTAGACCACACAAAGTGGGTTACAAACATGGGACATCACTCACGATGTCACAAGACACACAAGGCCATCATGGCCAAAAAAAAAAAAGTGTGCACACAAACAAAGGGAAAAGCCCACATATAATGGAAAACAATGGAGAAAAGTAGAAAAAACAAACAAGTAGTCATGGAAACATGTATAATCTTGCAAAAACAAGTGTTGCACATGGAACACCCATTAGCATGTTAGAGTGATAACCAATATGTCAAAGCATGTATGAGAAAGTAATATAAGATGTTAAGTACAAAATGAAACAATAACACCTGGATAAGATGAATGTGGATGCCCCAATGACCAATATAGGAAGGGTAGAAGGTGAGCATCCATGTCACATGTAAAAGTCTTATATCTGTGATCACACTAAAAAAGTCATGAACATGCATGTGTGTATGATAGATAATGACATATAAGAAATCAATCTAACATGTGTAGTAAAGTGATCATGCAAAACACTAGTAAAAAAAGTAAATGCCCCCAAGACAATGCAATATGTTGTGGATGGATGGAATGGAATGCAAGATGGAATGATAGGAGCAACATGCCCCCAGTGGATGGAAGTGTATGCAATGAGGTTCATTTTTTTTCCCCTCGCAGTCAAGAATGAACCATAAATGAGAGTGTCATCGGGAAATGGTCGAGTAGTGTTTTTGTGTTCTAGTGCAGCATGTGATGAGTGTGTATATGTAATGGTGATGAGATGTGACATGTGGGGAGATGTGTGTGAACCCTATAGCCAAGCATATATCATGACTTGTTGAATGGATGAGTGATGATTTATCCCTAAGCGTATATCACTATATGATGAAAGGATGAGTGATGATTTAGCCTAAGTGTATATCACTATATGATGAAAGGATGAGTGATGATTTAGCCTAAGCGTATATCACTATAAGATGAATGAATGGTGATGATATCCTAAGATACCACTACAAGATGATAATGGGGTGATTTAGCCTAAAGCGTATGTCACTACTAGATGAAAAGGAAGGAGTGGGTGATGTAACCTAAGGTGTATACCACTACAAAATGATAGAATAGGTGATGATTTAGCCTAAAGCGTATGTCACTAACCTGGAAATGTCGCATGAGGAAATGTCGCATGGTGAGTGTAAGGTCCATTTGATTGGTAAACCCTCGGCAGTCAAGTATGGACCGAGGAACTAAAGTGTGTCATAGGGTGGTGAGTGAGACAACGCATGAAAAAAATGTATAAAATGATGAAATGACCAAGTGATGAATATGGTATGTAAATGCGTGTGGGTAATAATGAAATGATGGAATGTGTAATAGGTGTGATGTAGAATATGTAATGTGTAAATGTGATAATAGGTGTAGATAGAAATGGAATATGTAATGATAAAATGTAAAGCTAGACCCATATAATGTAACCTAGCATAGTATGTAGAATGTATGTGGAAATGCATAATATATGATGTATGTATAGGTTATGCGTGGATAACCTAATAATGTATGTATGTGTAGGGTAGGGTAAGGACTAGTAAAATGTAGAATGTAGGGATGAAATGTAAAACTAGACTCATAGTAATGATGACTAGTATAATATAGAAAATGTATGATATGAAAATGCATAATGTATAATGTGACTAAGTGTGTAGATATTTGAATGAATGTAATGCATAGATGTGAGGACTAGTATAATGTAGAAATAAGTAGAATGAATGGTGTATGACGTGCAATGTATGGTGGAATGTAATGTATAATGCCTAAGGTGTAGTGTGTGTGGGGTTCAATGTAATGGTAATCCCTCAACAGTCAAGTGTGAACCAAAGCACAAGAGTGCATCATCAGGTAATGATGGTGCTATGATGCATGATATGATATGCTTATAGGAAAGAAAGGTGAGATGATGATGTGTGATGTTAGGATGGGGGGGATTGAGATGTCATGCCCCCCAAATGTGTATGAAAGAGAAATTAACCAATGAGGGTGAAGGATGAAGGTCCCTCGACTGATGCCTCATGATAGTGTAAGTGGAGGGCCATGATCTAATAGTGGTAATATAGTAGATAAACATGGCATCGGTGAATGGAATCTATATGTGCATGAAGAATGAATGAATGAATGAATGAAGAAGAGGGATGTAGTAGAACATGTATAATATTGAGTCTTGGGGGGAGAAAGACAAAAAATTGTGTGAAAGTTTTTTGAGAAGGTACTTGAGTAGTACTAACTTGAGACTTACGTGATGAACGAGCCTGATGGGCTGATGGTGAATAGGAGATGGTTGTCACATCAAAGGAGAGAAGTCCTAGTTGTTTGAGATTTGTAATTATACGTGATAAAGTGTGGTGAACATTGGTATGATGTCCATGCATTCGATGATGATAGTGGCAATATGATCATGATATGGTATGTACTAGTTGAAGAAGGAGGATAGTGATGAGTAGGTGGTAGAGTAATCATTTGATGATTAAGAAGCTGAATGAAAATGTCATGTGTGTAGCATTAGAGTGAAAGATGAGAGGTGGAGGCAATGGTGTACCTAGAGGGTCAATGAGAGGGCACACAGTGGATGTAGATGGCGTTTGAGGTGGATCATGAGTACCAACATGAGATCGAGAAGCAACCTTAAGTTGTTCGACTTCAACAATGAGAGATGTAATTGTGGCTTCCATGGACTGACACTGATTTTGCAAATGCATGTATGGAATCCAATAGGTGTGTATTAGATGGATGATATGAAAGGTGGAAGTCATCAACTAAATGGGTGGATATAGGGCATATTTGAGGTGGTGATGGATTGGTGTTACTGCAAGGAGATAAAGGAGAAGTAAGATCATCTAAAAGGTCATCAACATTATTGTCAAAATCATATGGAATGGAACACATGGAAACTTGATAAGTAATGGTATGTGGTAGGTCATCCAAATAACCATGAGTGCGTAAGATATACATGACCATGGTGTATTGTTCATCCATAAAGGGAGGTAAAGGACATCCTGAGCATACCAAATAGTGAAGTTGGGTGAATAGAAAAGAAAGGAACTACTACAAATGCACACAATGCCAAATGGCATGGGAAATGCTATATCAATGTGATCAAGATCTAGAGTGCCTCCGATATAATCTAACCAAGATTGGCCAAGAGTAAGTAGAGAAGTAGTATGATAACATGCAAGATGAACTACAAGATGGAAAACACACGTAGCCATATGCAACAATAAGAATAATGAGCCATGATACAAATGTGGATCACATAAAGGAGGATGGAGGTCTGTAAAGTCAAAACCAAGCCGAGAGAGACCATCATGTGAACATACAATGGCCATGCATGAAGTGTATCAAGTGGTATGTGCTCCCAATAAGAATTATTCATGAAGAGAGTGCAGTGAATGGTGAACACACTAAAGAGGATGATGTTGGCATGTATGATGGAACAACATCCATGGATTGTAAAGGTTCCTGATATGGAATAATAGTAGTAGTATCGGTAGGTGGCAAGAGGAAGATACCATCAATCATCCACAATAGTTCCCCTCAAGTGGTAGCTTGTCTATAAGGGGATGTGGTGGAGGGAGGGGTAAAGTAAGAGAGTAGTGTGGAGTAGGTTTCTGTATAGAGTACCATAGCATTAGTATCATCAGGAGTAAGTGATGAATCAGAAGGGACCATATCAATCATACAAATAATAGGAACTAAGTCATGTGGAACTTCGAGAGATTGAGATTCAGTCATGTAGAAGATGGAGAAGTAGGGATAACTATGGGATCGGTGGAATCATCTACGCATAATACCGAGAAGGAAAAGTGAGTGGGAAATGATCTTGTGGTTCACTAATGGTATAAGGTGTGGTTATGGGATTAGGAGGAAGAGCTTGTACTTCCGCTATGAGTTGTGCTAAAATAACATGATCGATAGTGCATAGATAAGCGAAAAACAACAACATCGATAGCTCTAGGATCCATATCAGAAGATGGAAGTTGAATGAACAAAGGGAAAGGTCTATAGCCAAAAGGAGAAGTAGGAGTGTCAAACAAAAGCATGACCATGACTATCAAATTAGTAGAGTAATTGGAGACTTAGAAGAAGTGCATTTCCTATTACGCTTACCCATGATGAGATGTTCGGGGGTTCACCAAAATGATTAACTAAAATTAAACTAAACTATAAGAAAGTATAAATAATAGTTAATCTAATATAGGAGGACTAAAACATTGTAAAATATGCTAAACAATATGGAATGATTTTAAATAATTATATTAAATGAAATAAAACCCTAAATGTGTAAAGATGTAAAAGGAAAGGACTTAGCTTGATTGTTGGAGACTATCGCAGGTTGCCACAGGTCTGACTGTGGATTCTAGAAGTAGGAACGATCACTCAGAGGTCCCATAAAGGTCAGATCTAGAAGATATAAGGAGACTGCAGTGCCTAGGAAGGTACTGGGCACCTCGGGGCCCCTAGTCTCATAAAATAGGTGCCTGGTCTTTGTAAAATCTCATAATCTGATTTTTGCAATGTCACAAGATGCTGAAATATTCCCTTCTATCTATCACACTATCTATCTTCTAAAATGCATCGGGTATGTGAAATAATGCAAGATGAAGGAATGACCTACAAAAGAAAAAGAAGTATCAAAACCCTAAAAATAAAAGATGTAAAATGAATGGGTCGGACTGACCTCAGCTTACCACAACATAGTGGGCTTACTAATCTAGCATTGTTGCACTACATTTTGGACCCAAATGTAGTTTTGGTGTGTGTGTGTGTGTCATGTCCCTAGGTGCTCTTGTGTCAGTCACACTTTGTGAAGTAGTGAGCAATAATAACTATAGAAAATGTAATAACATGTGTGCATGGAATAGAATAGAATCCCTCCCCTATGTTGTGTGTGTTGATGCAGATCTCTAGCCTTGATGCATGACACTATGTGGATGCAAGTGATGTAATGGATGCAACTCTAGATGGAGTGATAGTAGTATGTGACGTTAGGACCCTCATTATGGTCTCATAACTTTATATTTATAGGGTTCTCTTTCTCTAATTTCGTAATTAACCCCGACATGGCCGAGTAAAAAAAGATAAGGATGAAAAATGGCTAGAAGAGGCCCAAAAAGAAGTGGGAAAGTAAACATGGATCGGGGTGCCCCAAAGTGGACAGGGCACCTGGGGCACCCCAAAGATAGGCCTGGGTGCCCCGGTTTAGGCTAAAATGATGGGACAATTGATGAAATAGTTGGGCATGTATAGGAAAATATGTGAGAATGAAAAATAAAAGGTAAAAATAAGATGGCCAAAAGGTGGGATTAATTAGTACTTTCTTCACTTGAGAATTTAAATGACTCAAAGATGGAAAACAAATAATTAACCTACACCTAACGATAATTACTAAGTTGTTAAAAGTACGATAAGAGGAACTAATATTAGTTAGTAACTCATTGAGTTACTATGACCCTCTTATGGAAACCTATTAAGTATTGTGAAATAATACTTTTAAAATAACTTGTTAAGGATAACTTAGTTACATTACTCAACTAAGGTAACCTAAGTATAGGAACATAGGGTGTAATGTCCCTACATCATCTCACTATAATCTTAGCTTAGTGTCAACTTAGGATGGCTACGGGAAGGGTAGTGAGGACGTAATGATGGGTAATCATTACATGGTCCCTATGTTTCCCTTAGGAATCCTAAGATGGTATGGATGGGATTATTTACATATAGGAAATGAGACAATAATGGACTCTCCCTCTTCTTAGCTAGTTCACCTTCTTAATAACAAGGAATCATGATAATTATATTGATATGGTTGTGTGGTGATGGAAGACGAGTTTCATAGGCTAGTGTGTGGTCTCAAAACTAATCTTACAAAGCAATGCTTGAAACTTTGGCCAAAGTAATGCATTAGCAGACTACATTGTTTGATCACCAATCCCTTAAATAAACAATGTTGGATACCATATGGAAGTTGCATGAATGTCTTCTAGGTAGGCACTTAGGAGATGCACATAGTTCTCATAACATGTAAAAGGTTAAACCAAGTATACAAAAGTGTACACACTTGGTTAGAGTGACTTAAGGAGATTATGGAGATCTATATATACCCTTACAGTTGCATATGGTTATTATATGTTACCATATGGATTATGAATATTTTAACTATGTTGTATTATTTATCGATGAAGCTAAATAATAACGTTAAACATTGGTAACATTGATTGTATATTAATGGCATGCTTTTAAAAAATCCCTTACTTTGGTTGTGTTATGTCAAAAAAGTAGCACCCTAGGATTTACACATTACAAATCCCTACTTTTGACTAACATGGGATTGTCTCAAGGTGTGGGACCCTTGCAAATTGAGACAAATCTCCGAGAGAAGGTCGTTTCCTCTACCTATTCCAAATGCTAAAACTACTCCTAGAAAGGAAAATGCAACTATTCCAATATTAACCTAGAATTCCAAGGACCAAGGTTAGAAGGAGATGCATAAAAGGGAAATCCTAAGCTAAAGGAGTTGATAGCACCAGAAAAAGGGGGTGGTTGAGCTCTCTCCATGAGGGGAAGGAAAGGGAGAATATGGGAGAGAGGGCAAACAAATGTGCCACAAGTCCGAACTGAATTCTCCACTCACCCACGCATTGACAACACAACAAAGTTGGAACTGCAAGCACAAATACACACAACATGCCAGAAACAAAAGAAAAGGAAATATTGCAAGTAAAACAAGCTAGGGTAGAAAAAAATGTGCCACAAAACATATTATACATGCTTAAAATATGCACAATTTGATTATATTCATGGCAGAAGGCACGAAATTACATTACAGAGGCCAGATTTGAGCTTTATAACTCATGGGAATTCGGCCACCACTTTAGCATGGTGCCACTACTACAAAGAAAAGATCAAGAACCCAACTAACAACCCTTTGAAAGGGAGAATTTTACATATATATAGCCAAAGAGCTCTCACCTACCATGCATTAATTACCTGACACGTAGGTTGAGCTACCCAAACTACTACCATTAGTGCTCAAGCTACGGTTGATGTTCATGTTCATGACTAGTTACATTTCCTTCCTCTTTTTGGCTAGTAGCTTCAATTTTCCTTATGTCATCTAGGAGTGCAATGTATTTACTAGTGACTAGTTCCATCCCATTTCTCCTTCTTTCTTCTTGTTGATCGATAGCGTAAAATATGTTGTCGGTCGGTAGTATCCATACAACTTCTACTCGGCACTCTTTGAAAGGGAGAATTTTACATATATATAGCCAAAGAGCTCTCACCTACCATTCATTAATTACCTGACACGTAGTTGAGCTACCCAAACTACTACCATTAGTGCTCAAGCTACGATTGATGTTCATGTTCATGACTAGTTACATTTCCTTCCTCTTTTTGGCTAGTAGCTTCAATTTTCCTTATGTCATCTAGCAAATGCAATGTATTTACTAGTGACTAGTTCCATCCCATTTCTCCTTCTTTCTTCTTTGTCGATCGATAGCGTAAAATATGTTGTCGGTCGGTAGTATCCATACAACTTCTACCGGCACCCCTACTATCAACCGAATTCTCTTCTCTTTTACCTTTATGCCACCATCCGTAGCACAAAAATGCTACTCTTGGCGTCTGCTCCAAATCCACAACATCACAAAATGCTATCAGCCGGTAGCATCCGTACATGCTACCGAAGGCTTTTTGTTGCCGCTTGGGCATGTGACCGCCAAATCACTCGTAACCTACCGAGAAAATACCAAATCGGAAGAGTTAACCCTTTGCCATGGTGAGATGGTACCATTTCGGTTTTGACTCAGTTGAGTCATCCCGTGTTGCCTTTCTCCTAAAACCTAGGTTTGAATTTGTGATCATCTGGGCTTCTCATAATTTTAAATGATTAATTCCATTGGGTAGGTTGTCTAAATTTATTCGGGGGGATAAATTTGGGACAACGATTTAGGTGACCTCTCGGGGACATCTCGCATGCTAGATGAAGAGACCAGTAGCCTTGAAGTATCCATTGGGCATGGAGTCAAGCCTATCCTTGAAGAACTGGTCCTTTCTTTTGAAAACTTGTCTCCCAGACTTGTATGAACTTAGCACCTGAATTGAAACTACCTTGGTTGCTCTTGAAGCTGATTTTTGGGATTATCTTATTGAACCCGTAGCTTCCCCTAAAACTAAAAATTTTACTAAGGCAAGGGGATGGAGAATATGAATTGTAATCCATCTTTTGGGGCTGAAAATATGTACTTGTGAAAGAAGCCCCAAAATCTAATTTTTTCCATGATCTACAAAACTTAGGTACAAAAAGAAGAATCATACATGTTCCAAGTGGAGACATGTAGAGTGTGCACAAGCACTTCTTCCACTGAAAACAAACCTACCTACTCTAGCCTAACCAAAGACAAGATAAGATAAACAAATCCTGTAACAAGTAGGGAGAAATAACTTCCCTTCTTTACAAAATGTGGCCATGTAATTAATTTGGAAATGAACATGGCCTTTAACAAGAGTGAAAAACTAATATGGGTCATATTTCTCACCCTTCCCAAAGTATCAACAAATAATACAAATACCTCCTTTAGTTTTTTTGCATTTGGCTCTAGGAGGCATTGTTGTTGACCTTTGGTACACTGAAATTCATCCTCATGCCCTGAAATGAGCATGACTAGTAGAACTCGATTTTGGCCTCAAGCTAGCCAAATACCTGATTGGGAAAGTGGCCTTGGGGACCAATGGTTTTCTCCTTGTGATCCACCCATTTCTCTGAAGCTCATCCCCATGGATGGGGACATCATGTAGACTTTCCTAAAGGTGGTTGTTTGCAGGCTAAATTGTACTTTTTCTTCCTCTATAAACAACTCCAACAAATATTATAACTCCCTCATGATGACCTATGATTTTATAATGGTGTCATCATCTTCCCCTTCCTCCATGGCAGGTCCATCAACAACATCGTATTCGGTGAAAGAAAATAGTAAGCTCTCAATGATATCTTCTTCATCTAAAACCTGTGAATCTAATTTGTTCTCCTCCATGCGCTTCTCATTTAGAGCTGATCCTTCCCTCTCTTCGATTTGACAGATTATGATGAATCGGTAGCTTCTAAGAATATATTTCCAATGTGCACACTACACTTGGATCATGGAGACATTTGGTCATCTTCTTCTTGTTCTGTTCTTCTACAAAATCATCCTCCACCTTTTGTTATGTAATCCCAACCTCTATTGAAGGTTTGACCAGTTATGGCATATGAATGAAGTTGAACTTTTCATTCCACTCTCTCGATTTCTTGCAAGATCCTCTTTGTTAGGCTCTTCAACTTGTTGCCCTCTTTTCTTGATTTTTTGATTCTTTTCTTCCCAAAATGGGTTTGGGATTGCAAGAGGAGGGGTGGGTTGGGTCTCAATTGATTTTTGCAAGGTTTGAGGTAGAAGGGGAGGTTTTGCACTTCCTTTTGGATGGAATTGATGTTTATAAGGGAAAAGGGTAAAGAATTGAAGGTGGGGTGGAAGGGAAGAAGATGGAGAAGGGTAATTCTTAATAGGGTCAGCAAGAAAGAAGCTAGGGATGTGAAACTCAGGTTGAGATGGTGTATGTTGGGGAAGAGAAATGGGAAGGTTGTGAGATGGTAGTGTAGGATTTTCCCATTGACAAGGTTTCCTAACACTAGACTCATGAGCCTCTATCAACTCTGCCCATTTTGTAATTTGGGGCAACATCTCAACCATGAAATCCATATTTTACCAAGGGCTTAACCGCTTTTACCAAGGGCTCAACCAGTTTAGCATAAGGCCAACCCATGGACAAGAGACCCTGAAACCAATTTTGAATGCCTTTGATTGACACGTAGCCTTGGTTTGCACCATATATTCCTCCATTATTTGAATCCTCCTCTACAAATCAGCATCTTTCATGAATTTTCCACCATCATCTATATAACCATATTCTTTATAAACATCATGGTTAGAAATATAACCATATGGATTAGTGGGGGTTGGGTTATATGCATATTCAACATGATGGGGCTCATAAAATTGATTTGGAGGGTTTTGAAAATGTGGGATTGGAGGGAACTCATGTTTCTACTGCAAATAAGAATTCCATGAAGGGAATGAAGTCGTGATTGCACAACTTCATGAGAGAGGAAAATGGAAAATATGGAAAGAAGGGAAATGGATGGAAAATTGAAAGGATGGTCTACATATGAGATGATGGGTTTGTTAGAATAGTGGAGTCACCAGATGTACATGAAAGTGCTTCCAAAGGCTGAAATCTTCACTAAAATCACAAGAAACATGACGAAGTGAAGTGGTAAGGTGCTTCAAACATTTCCCACCGGCATGCCAAAACTTTTAGTGTCACTAGCATGGTGGCTAAGATATTGCAATGGAACACTTGTGAAATATAGAGCTTTCACCTACTTGTCCCACCAAGTGTTCCAAAATTGTTATGTCAAAAAGTGGCACCCTAGGATTTTCACATTATAGATCCCTACTTTTGACTAACATGGGATTGTCTCAAGGTGTGGGACCCTTGCAATTGAGACAAACCTCCAGAGAAGGTTGGTTCCTCTACCTATTCCTAATGCTAAAACTACTCCTAGAAAGAGAAATACAACTATTCTAATACTAACCTAGAATTCTAAGGGACCAGGTTTAGAAGGATATGCAGAAAAGGGAAATCCTAAGCTAAAGGAGGTGATAGCACCAGGAAAAGGTGGTGGTTGAGCTCTCTCCATGAGGGGAGGAAAGGGATAATATGGGAGAGAGGGCAGACAAACGTGCCATAAGTCCGAACCACATTCTCCACTCACCCATGCATTGACAACACAAAAAGTTGGAACTTGCAAGCACAAATAAACACAACATGCCAAGAAACAAAAGAAAAGGCAAGACTATAAGTAAAAAAAGATAGGGTAGATAAAACATGCCACAAAACATATTCTATATGCTTAAAATATGCACAATTCAATTATATTCATGGAAGAAGGCATGAAATTACATTACAAAGACCAAATTTGAGGTCTGGAACTCATGGGAAATCAGCCACCATTTTGGCATGGTTTCACTACTACAAAGAAAAGCTCAATAATCTAACTAACAACCCTTCAAAAGGGTAAATTTTACATATATATAGCCAAAGAGCTCTCTCCAGCTAGGCATTAATTACGACATGTAGTTGAGCTACCCAAACTACCACCATTAATGCTCAACCCATAGTTGATGTCCCTATTAACGTCTGGTTGCATTTCCTTCCTCTTCTTGGTCGGTAGCTTCAATTTTCCTTGTGTCAACTAGGAGCCTTGATTGATTTGCTACCGGTCATTAGATCCCATTTCTCCTTCTTTCTTAGTGTCGGTCGGGAGTGCAAAATCTATTGTCGGTACGGTAACATTTGTATAACTACTACCGACACCCCTACCGTCCGACCAACTACTCTTCTCTTTACCTTTTTGCCACGACACCAGCGCACCAAAAATGCTAGGTGTTCCACCGTCGTCCCACTACCAATGCAGTCGGTAGCACCTAAAATGATACCACCCAAGTAGCATCCGTACTGCTATCGGTTGGTAGCATATAAAATGCTACTATCTAGTAGCATATGTACCTACTATGGAAAGTAGCATCTTATGATACTACCGGAAGCTTTTTGCTACCTCTCGACGTGCGACCCCACCAACTTGTCACGACCCACCGAGTAAATACCAACTTGGCGTAACCCGACTTTCCGAAAATTCATACCATCTTGGTTCTAACTCAGCCGAGTCATCCTGAGTTGCCTTTCTCTCCTAAAACCCAGGGCTGAATTTGACGGTCATCTGGGCATCTCGAGAATTTTAAATGACTAAGTCCATTGGGTAAGTTGTCCAAATTTATTCAGGGGGTAAATTTGGGACAACGGATTTATCATAAAAAGGGTGTTACACAAATGCCTTATTTATATGCTCAAGAATCCTACGCAACTCTACTAAAGGGATGATTATCTTTAGTTGGATTAATGCTTGACCTTATCACAAATAATGTGCTTGGGCATGGGTGTGTGGAGTAGAAGGGTAACTACTTTTTGGAGGGAAAACTTGCTTGTAAAGCACACACACAATAATGAACACTTGGATTTGGCTCAATAATAGGGGACTTTCATGGTAAATTTTTCTTGGGGTACCTTTGGGAACATTAGTCATCATTGGCATCTTAGTCCTTGAGGTTTGGGTAGGGATTTTCACTTGCCTACTTCTCAAATTGTACTCCTTTTTGTTAGGGTAATCATAGTAATTTTGCATTATAGTTACTTTTACCCTAGTTATTTTATTATTAATAAGGTATTTTAGTTGTTGGTGATTTTTATATGGTTGAAACCATTTTACTCGATTAATGTAATCATGTATGTATTGTTGCATAGGTACAACAATATTATTTTTGTATTATTTCACGGTTGCACTGCAACTTATTTGTTTGTAGATGACTTTGTCTAGTATTTATAAATATTACAATCATTCCTTCTATAATAGATTTTCCTTAATATCAATATAATTATCGGGATTCTATCCATGTTCTTCATTTATATTTGGTACTGAGAGCGGGTGACCCCGTAGGTTGGAGAAAGGTTGCATAGGTAGAAAAAAATTGGAGAAGAATACTATGTCACAAGAGAGCCAGTGTTACCTCCAGCAGCTTCCCAGAATGCCCCTGCATCCCCACAACCTCCTGTCATTCTCCAGGTAAAAGAAAAACAAATTTTGTTTGCCTTGGTCCCCCTACACAAAAAATTTGCTTCCTGGAGCTAATAAGAATTTAGGAATTAAGAAAAAATCATTTTTCCCCATAAGGGCTTTTACCTCTAAATTTAGAGGAGCATTTAATCTCCAGTAAATATAGCGAGACTATTAAAGTGGATTGTGACTGACCAAGATCCTAACAGAGCTCCAACGAGTTGCATTGGCTTTTGAGTGTATTGTTTGGGCTAGTCATTAGCGGTCGAGCAACTCCGTGCATCAAGTCATTCATTGGTCGGCGAGTTGAGGCCACCACCGACCATGCTGATTTCTTGAAACGAGTCGAATGTGTGGGAGGCATTCAACAAGGTTGAGTTAGAGGGTACTCCACCGAGCCAAAGATCAAGCTTCTTTTGGATCATGTCATGTATTGTCAAAGACCAAGCCCACTTCCAAAGCATCCGAGTCCTGTATTCATCTCTCAAAGAGCCAAGCCAATAGCTTTCAAACCAATCCAAGACCTACGAGCAGAGAAGAAAATTAAATCAAAAGCGGTAGAGAGGAAAACAAGAAAATGCAGTCTCAAATTAGTTATATCAGTGAATACTTAATTCTCTCCCCTCCAAGTAATCGACACGTGAAGCTCAATCATTCAGTCACGCTAATTTTTTGAAAGGTTAGTCACGTTTTTTAATTAAAATATAAATTGACTCAGTGTGTATGCAAGCGCTTAAAATGTTACGTTGGATAGGGCTAAAGCCTTAGACGTGGGAGGTTTTAGGTTTGACCCCCACCCTAAACCTCTTGTTTTTTCATTGTTTGATATTGGTGGCAAAAATATCAAGTTCTACCAAGTTTAGAGCCAAAAACTCCTCTAAATGCTTTATCCATCACTAAACACACTGCCATATTTAGTGAGAAAAACCCTAATTTTGGGGTAAATTTTTTTCTCTCACATTGCATATTTTTTCAAACTGAGCATTTTTTACGAGAAGGGGAGACACCTAAAACTACATTTTTAGGCTATTTTTGTGGTTTCTTATATAGAGAACCATTTTGAGCTCCGAAGGCCACCAAGGCCTCAAAAAAAAAAAAACCTCGTCATTCAATGTTTTCAGCATATATTATTTAATTGTATATTTCAAAGTGTATTTTACTAATTTGCAGGTTGTCATATTCAACCGCTAACTATGTAATCGCTAAAAATTGGCAAAGCATTGTAAACAAAATCAGTGAAAATTTTGGTTCTATAACACTCACGAGATCTTTCGATCTATTTCACAGTTGTTTAGTATAAACAAAGTGCCTCCGGGAAGCATTTACAGCTAAATTCATCACGACTACTACCGCACTTAATGCCTAATATAGTTACAACGTCGTATGGGCATCAACCCTTTAAATCGACGAGGGGAGTAATAAGGACACAATGCACACACTTTGAGCATCTCATCCGTCTCTCGAATGATTACAAGACATAATTCTAGACATTGAAATTATCCAAGTATATAGCAAAGTTATGCATGCGTAGGAGGATATTTCTTTGATTCGGTGTCAATAATCGCATTGCACTTTCGGTAAGATTGTCTTGGTACCACGTATTGATTCTTTCACGTACATTAATACCTCTTTCACATATTGCTAAGTATATAGAAAGGGAAAGCGTATTCCATGTACTTGATGGTTATATCGAAGGGAACGTATATAGAAAGGTAAATTATATCGACTTGCAGTATATAGATTGGGAAACCGTATACCCGGTGATAAGAGCCTTACCCTTTGTCAGTTGATTATGTAAAATGGGAACCAATGTCCCCAAGTTCTTTCTTCCAAATTCACAACTTCTAAAAGGAGATAACTATGTTGCATGGAAGACAAAGATCAAAACATAGCTTGAGTTTGAAGAGATTTAGAATGTTGTGGATGGTTCTATAACCAGATCAGCAACTAATACAACCCAACAATGATAGTTTGATAGATCCAATCAAAAGGCCAAGTTGATAATCTTGTTTGTAGTGTTCGACAATGTGTAATCCCACATTCGATATGCCAAAACAACCAAAGAAGCATGGGATAAATTGAGCACAATGTACGAGGCCAAGAACAAGAATACAATACTAAATTTACAAAGTCAATTACACATGCTTGAAGTTCAAACAAAATGAGAGAATTGAAGCTTTTTAGAAGAGTTACAAATTTGAGGGATTCTCTTCTAGCCCTAGGAGAGGAGGTTATTGATGAAGCTCTTGTTCCCATTATTCGAGAGCACTCCTTGCTTCATACCGAATTTTCGTGACAACACTCAACTTGTCAAATCGTGCATGACAGTTAGCTTTGACAAGTTGGTGAATCTATTGCAACAAGAAGAAGCAATGTATAACAAAGATGACGAAGAGGAGCAGACACTTTCTTCTCATCAGAAATGGAAAGGAAAAGGAAAAGGCAAATATCATTCCTCTCAAAATTCCCAAACACAACATCAACATGGGGACAAACAGAATAAGAATAAGAATAAATGTCCTATCTGCAAGAGAGGACATGATATAAAATATTGTTGGTTCAATACCTATAAGAAAGGTTCATCAAGTCATTATGGACCTCAAAATCAACAATCTCATAAGGGACATTCAACCTATAATCAAGGGAAGAAGAAGGGGAACTGGTGAAGAAAACCCCATCAACAAGGAAATATAGTTGAGAAAGAAGAACATTCGGATAATGAAGACTTCTTATACACTTCTCAATCAAGTGAACCTCTGACGTCATCTAGTGATGTCTAGTATGTTGATTTGGGAGCCACTTGACCCATGACCGTCCACAGAGACTGGTTTACCACAATGAGGGACACACCTTTGAAAAACCATGTTTCGTTAGGTGATGATTCTTCATACACTATACATGGTGTTAGGAACATTTCTCTACCCCTTGGTTCACAAAATTGTAGACTCTCAGATGTTCTATATGACCACGGTTAACAAAAATATACTATCAGTTAGTCAGCTTCTAGATCACAATCTGAAGATTGAATTTGATACTCATTCTCGCAAGAAAATGTGTTTAATTCGAGACAAATCATGAGGCTCAATTTTTTTTGCAAAAGCCTCTAATGTGGGACGTATGTTCCAGCTTGATTTTTCCACAAAGATGATCGAGCACTTATGGCTAAGAATTTTACCTCCACACAATTGTGGCATTGGAGACTTGGTCACATTAGTTCCAAGTATCTCAAAACACTTCGTTGGTATAACATGGTGTAAGGATTTCCATCTCTCAAGAAGGATACGATAAGTGTCTTAACTTCCTAGAAGGAAAATAACACGAGCTTCTTTCCGGAAAGAGTACTTATCGAGCTTATGGTAAGCTTGATCTGGTTCATACCAATCTTTGTGGTCCGATGCAACCAAGTCATTTTAGATTTCATTACTTCATGTTTTGTGTTGATGACTATTCAAGGAAAATGTGGATATATTGTCTTCGTAAGAAAAGTGACGCTTTGTAGACCTTCAAGAAGTTCAAAGGGGCTATAGAGAACAAGATTGTTTGTCATATCATATCTCTCCATTCGAGATCAAGGGGGTAATTTACCAATGAATGAGTTCAAAGCTTACTTACAAGCTCGCGGGATTCGTCGACAGATGCCTCCTCCACACACATTGCAGCAAAATGGTGTTGTTGAGAGACAAAATTGCACTATCATGGAAATGGTGCATTATATGATCAATGATTCTAAACTAGAGAGGACATTTTGGGTAGAAGCAACAAAAAAGTAGTTTATTTGTTTAACAGAGTTCCCACAGTTGCTCTTGATGGAGTAACACCATATGAAGCATGGTCAAAGTGGAAACCATTTGTTGCACACCTTAGAGTATTCGGGTGCAAAACAAGCATGCACATACCCAAGCAGAATAGAAAGAAGTTGGATATGAAATCACAAAAACTCATCTTCATTGGTTACAGTGAAGAGACTCTTGGGTACAGATTGATGGATCCAAAGACTAGGAAAGTCTACACCAGAAGATATGTTGATTTTTTTGAGAAAAAGG
Organism: Taxus wallichiana var. yunnanensis; assembly: GCA_018340775.1. NCBI lineage: Eukaryota > Viridiplantae > Streptophyta > Pinopsida > Cupressales > Taxaceae > Taxus > Taxus wallichiana. Next base: position 361,526,644 of record CM031235.1, on the reverse strand, counting down.
AAGTTGAGACTCCTCCAGACTCATCTGATGTAGATTTTTCACATGTTGTAAAAATAGAAGTTAATGTTCCCACAGAAGATGACAGTGATGATGGGGATGATGGTGATGAGTAGATAGAACCACAATCCATGGGATCATTACAGTGTATGCCCAAGTGGTATACTAGCATGATACGAGATGCAAAATTGGATGCTCCACCGATACATCCACCATTGGACCACGGACTCATAGTAAAACATGAGAAGAAGTAAAATTTTCTTTGATGAGTAGAATTATTAAATCTAATGAGCTATCTACGGTCCCAAGAATCCCTACAAATCGAAAGCTTGGAAAGATGTCATGGGTGCTAAGTATCAATCAGTGTTGAAAAACAACACTTGGTAGCTTGTCGATCTTCCACCAAGGAAGAAACCCATTAGTTACAGATGGATATTCAAAACAAAGTACAAAGCATATGGGACCATAGAAAAGTACAAAGAAATATTGGTAGCAAAGGGTACACACAAAAAGAAGGCATTGATTATGAGGAAACATTTTCTCCCACAACTAAGATCAAAATGATTAGGATGATCTTTGCTCTAGCTACACAGTTTGGTTGGAAATTCCATCGATAGATGTGAAAAGTGCCTTTCTAAATGGAGATCTACAAGAAGAAGTCTACATGACTCAACATGAGGGATATGTTATACTTGTTCAAGAAACAAATGTATGCAAACTCAGGAAATATTTGTATGGCCTTAAACATGCACCCCAAGCTTGGTACATCTTACAACATGGATTTTTTAGAAATCCATATGATCCCAATCTCTACCTCAAAAATCAAGGGGGGAGTTTTTAATTGTTGTTCTTTATGTCAATGATCTAGTCATCACTAGCATTTCAGTAAAGATGATCGATGCAACAAATAAAGATCTTAATCAATCATTTGACATGACAGATCTTGGGCTAATGCACTACTATCTTGGACTGGAAGTATGGAAAAAAGAGAATCACATCTTTGTTTCTTAATTAAAATATACCAAGACAATGCTTGAGAAATTCATGATGATGGATTGCACACCTGTTGCTATACCTATGGAGAACATATTGTGGTTATCTCGTTCGATCCATCTCTTATGGTAAATGAAACTCTGTATCAAGCAATTGATTGGAAGTCTCATTTACTTGACCTACGCTAGACTAGATATTAGATTTGTAGTGAGCTATCTATCCGATTCATGCGGAACCCGAGTTTGTCATTGGAAGGCAGCAAGGTGAATCTTGAGATATATCAAGGGAATAGTAGATCTTGGTCTAGAGTACAATAATAACAATAACTTCTTCTTGACTAGATATTCGGATTCAGATCATGCAGGAAACATTGATGACAGGAAATCTACTTCAGGATTTGTATTCTTTTTGGGATTTGGACCAATATCATGGGGAATCAAGAAACAACACTTTGTTTCTCACTCTTCTACAGAAGCCGAATATCGTGTTGCAGGTGAAGTTGTCTATGCAACGATATGGCTACGTCACATACTTGAAGGACTTGGAATACCACATGAGAAACCGACCACCTTATATGTTGACAATGAAGGTGTTCTCAAACTTGTTCACAATCCAGTTTTTCATGAGAGAACAAAGCACATCAAAGTACAAGTTCATTTCATACATGAGCATGTCTTGAAACACAACATACAACTTCAATTTTTCCAGCAATGAACAACGAGCAGATATCTTCACAAAGTCACTTGCACGTGACAAGTTCAAGTTGTTCAGAGAATTCCTCTCAGCATCACTTGAGGCAATGCAAAATTAAGGGGGAATGTTAGGGTAATCATAGTAATTTTGCATTATAGTTACTTTTACCTTAGTTATTTTATTTTTACTAAGGTAGTTTAGTTGTTGGTAATTTTTATAACTTGTAATGTAATATTCATTATATGGTTGAAACCATTTTATTCGGATTATTGTAATCACGTATGTATTGTTGCATAGTTACAACAATATATTTGTTTGTATTATTTCATGGTTGCACCTGTGTAACTTATTTATTTGTTTGTACATGACTGTCCAATATCTATAAATATTATAGTCATTCCTTCTGTAATTGATTTTCCTGAATATCAATATAATTATCATGCTTTTGTCCCTATTCTTCATTTACACTTTTTTAAGGCAATAGTTGCATTGATCAACAATTCTTGATATTCTCTGGAAGGGATTTCTCCATCATACTTCTTTATCGGTATAGCTCTTAGGTACTCAAAATCATGATTGGGAAATTCAAATAATTGAGCCATATTAACTTCAAGAGGAGATAATATACCTTGTTTACACTTGCCCAAAAATCATCAACAGTTCTAGCACATAGAAGATCAGTAGAGGTTGTACCTTGTTCAAAGTTTACTTGATGATCAAGCACACATGCATCATCAAAGTCTGATCCAACAACATATTCATTCAAGGAAAATTGTTCACAAGGAACATGAGGCAATAAGAATTTATCACACTAATCAATGATGTGTTCTTCTTCAACAACTACAATTCTTACACCCAATGGATCAAGAACTACATTATTGTCTCTAGGTGGATGTTGATTATCATTTTGACCCATAGGTCTCTATTATGTTTAACTAGATTTTCAATAATAGGATTCATAATGTATTGAACAAATGGTCTATGAAACAGAGGAGGGATAATATTTTGTAAATTTATTATAAGAGAGCCTTCAATGAGTTTTAGGTCTAAAAGCTTGTTCAAAAAGCATGGAGTTGAAAAACAGGATGCTTGGATTTAACTTTTCAAGAGAACTCAAATATTCCTCTATCAAATGATAATAGATAGATCAAATGTTTGTATGTTCTTACCTTGTGAATTTTGTCTAAAGAATGGTTTCCAAGCTTGGTCAAACCTTAACTTGTAATGGAGTCGCCATTAGAGATTGTACTCTAGACATGATAGATCAACTAAAAATGCATTGAATCACACCGCAAAAACAACAAACAAATAATGACTTGATAAACCCTTGTTAAACCCTGAACAAATCAAAGTAGGGTATACATACTTAAACACTTATTAAACCTTGAAACCGATAAATCGTACTTCAACTCCTTAAAAATGACGCTAGTAAGGGTGTTGGTTCCAAATCCAACACCTCCCATAAAATTAAAGAGCAAAGTGCATGAAATAAGGGGCTAGGAAGAATGATGGATCGATAATTTGTTTTTTTCAACCGGGGATGGATCCATATTCCTCACATGGTCTATTCTATGGAGATGACAGGAGGCACCTAACTAAGGGTGTGGTTGTTCACCTGCTACTTTATGGCTCTTTATGAACCAAGGTGAGAGGACCTAAGGGGTGGCTTGAAAGGGGAGGGAGATATTATGTTTCAAACCCTCAAACTTGTTGAAATCTCAATTTGAGATCAAATGCAACCACAAAATGCAATGCTCATTCAAAATAATGGTCACACAACCATTGCAAAACACTTGATATATCATACATAGGCCACTAAAGATGGATTTAGGGTGATCACACACATCATTTTCAAGGAATCTATTTGAAAATAATATAGCAGATTTGGAGAAAGATCACAAAGAAATGCAAATGATATTCAATAATCTCATTTTCTTATGAATTCAACCAACAACATACAAATATATAGGAAATGAATTCCTATATTTATGGAGTTATAATATCCTCCAAAATATCCTAATAACACTCACCTCTATTAACATAATATTGTTGTTGTAACAATATATATGTTTAACCAAACCATCTAACAAATTATTACCCACTTACATTTACATTGATAATAATTACATACATAATTATTATTCAAACATATACTCTAATGGAGCACTAATTATCCATTTCCTAACATTCCCCCTTAGTGCAAACATGGGAAAACCTATCTTTGTACTTGCACATGCTTTCATGAATTGGTGATTTTTATTTCAAGATGATCACAAACCCGACATATGGTTTTCAAACAGTTAACCACGAACCGAAAATGGTGGTTTTTCAATTGGAGTAACACAAACCAAAAATGAAGGTTTTTAATTGGTTTACCTACAACCAAATCATGATGTGCCAAGTATTATTATTAGCCCTCATCAATATCTCACTTTGTAGGAATAACATAGAAAATTTTGTTGGTCATACACACAAAAAATACTAACATAATGCAAATGTAACATTCGGATCATGTTCCCCCTCAATGTGAAATTTCTACTTATTAAAACAAGAACACTGCAACCGCAACACATCATGCACAACTTGAAGCAAACACACAAAGCCCAAAACACAATGTTCCACCAAACTTTGATGCATCCCCATTGTTGGTGACTGACGAGAGATCATTGATTGACCTCCAACTTTTGTTTGCCTCCTTCCTCTTGTAACATGCGACTATCTCAACTTGATCTTTCTTTGAGAATCTTTGAACAATTCACCCCCTTAAGATGAACGTCACGTACAAGCAAAAATGCATCCAATTATTGAAAAGTGAGGCAAAAAAATTAATGTATTTTTTCTACTTTTTGACAATGACCAAAAAAAAATGGCACACTTACAAGGACCCTTTAATGGACACAAACATGACTATTTTGACATATATACATATGATAACACTTTACAATAAACATGAAAATAGTGATATTTAAGACTCTTAATGACACAAAAAATTTTACGGTGCAAAATTTGATTTAAAATAATAACCACATATACTATTTAAAGTCTTATTTTAACTACTCCCTCAATATACAATGAAACAATTATATTAAAGACTCGACACATACTCTATAAAAAAATTAACCATGACTTTACACTTTGATCAAAACTTTATATTCTATCCACACTAGAGTAAAACTGGCAGTGAGGTGCAAAGATGTAGAGATAAGAAGCAGTTGGTGTGGGAAGATGCTCGTTAACCAGGCGGTCCTCCACTGTTTGAAGACATATATATTTAGATCATTTACCTCGATGGTTTATAGTTGAACCCAATACAAGTCAGTGTAGCTCGTCTATACTCATTATAACCGAGCCTCATGAAAAGTGGAATCCATTGAATCATACACATTGATGCAAGTTTGAGTGAAATGCACCCAGCTGTTAAGAAAGTGTCCCTTATATACAGTGACACATCCTCTATATTTATGAAATGTCAGGCACATTTGATTGCAATAACTTTCTGGTCGACTCATAATTATTCCTTTTACCAATAAACAAACATGGTGAATGCATGGATTCATGGAGATTTCTTTGCGTTCAATGACCATCCGCGTGTCAAAATTAGAGAAACGATCTTCTCCTCTAAAATTGATCAAGCCGCATGTTTTAGATCGCAGTAGTTCATCATATCCACCTTGGCGAACTTCGACAATGACAAGCTTATCACATATTATACACACAGATATGAATTTATTTGGACTCAACTAGGATTAGAGCAGTTGAAACTCATCAAAATTCCATATATGAATAGGTGAGGAATAAATAATGCTCTAATGCCATATGAAAAGAATATAGCAGATTTGTAGAGAGATCACAACAAAATGCGAATGATATTCAATAAGCTCCTTCTCTTATGAATTCAGCTAACAACATACAAATATATAAGAAATGAATTCCTATATTTATGGAGTTATAATATCCTCTAAAAACTCTCACCTCTATTAAGGTAATATATTGTTGTTGTAAAAATATATATGTTTAACCAAACCATCTAACAAATTATTACCCACTTACATTTACATTGATAATAATTACATACGTAAATATTATTCACACATATATTATAATGAAGCACTAACCATCCATTTCCTAGCACTATTGACAACTTGGAGTGAAATGATACTTGAGATGCTAAGCTTCATAAATCATAGCAAACCCACTCAAAATATGCACATGATGTTGAGTTTGCAGGTAGATATCATGTTGAATTAACAATAAATGATGAAATCTATAGGGGTAGGGCAACGGTAGTGTAAGATAAGATGAAAGGGGATGGAAATGGGGAAAGGGGACTAGTGAGAGGAATTAGTTGCATTAACCACTTTGTATTGACAATTCTTCATGCATTCAAACCTAGAATCAAAGGAAAATCACCCTCTAAAGGTTATTTACCCTCATGGACACCCAAGTAAGGTAAATAATACAAAATAACTCTTGAAACCCCAACACAAACACCTGAGAATGAAGTCTCATGCACTCATCACACCAAATTTCCAACACCAAAGGACACCCTAAGGCAAACAAGTATGCATTTTCAAAATTTGCATAAAGGAGATTTATAATTGAAGCCAATGATGTAAGGTAACACTACATGCAAAAAACCCTCAATTCCCAATCAAACAATCAACAACCTTCGGTTTGGTGGGGGAATGGAAGAATATTACTTTGTAAAAGCATCTCATGGTGGAGGGGGATCAATCATGGCATCTACAACTACAAATGGCATCAAATGATTCTTGAAAATGACATTTAATAACCAAAACTTATGCAATTTCAACTTTGCAAAATACTCCACTATCTCCTTCAAAATTGATCACTTTGGAAAGGTTTCCCCAAGACGTTCCTAATGCACTTGGTAAAAGTTGAAATGGATGCCTAAGTCAAAAATTATGGGTAGAAATGTAAATCTAACCATTCTGCGAAAAAAATCCCTTGTTTTGGGGATTTCGGGATAATTCGCCTTTACTTTGTGGATTTCTAAGTGTTCATTTTGTTACGTGGATTTGGCTTGGTCTTTCAAGCCTTTTGTGGCTTTTGCTTGTTAAGTGGGGTAACCTTTATATCGTGACATTCTCTTTATTACATGGATTATGCCTTTGATGTGTAGCTTTACTTTTTTTTCTACGGCTTCATCAAATCCATGGAACACTAAGTGTATGATGTATGTGGAACACTAAGTGTATGATGTATGTGGAACACTAAGTGTCGATGTCTGCAAAACACTAAATCCCATTGTTATGTGGGTTTACCAACTTTCCACGCTTATTTATTTAATACTCTTGCACTTAATCTTCTTATGTCATTATGTCGCACATGATTTCACCCTCTGTTGACATCATGATAATATGATTCCTTTGTTATGTGGCATCATTTCCCCATGACCATATTTCTTTGTTTCATAGCTTTTGCTGACTCCATGAAACACCATGCCTTGAGACACCCATGGAACATTAAGTTCTTTGTTCTGAAATCCATATTTGGTCGCATTCTAACTTCCTTATTTCTTATTTATAGTTTTTCGGGACACTTTTAATTAGCATCGTGACTTATTCTTAGTGGACTACACCCTTTGTTTTGCAGAAATAATCGATTCCATTGAACACTATAATCACCAAGTCCATAAAACACTAAGCTTCTTTGTCTTGCTTTAAAACCTACCAAAGACTTCATTCTCTTCGATCTGTGGAATAATATTGTTCAAATTCAGTGAAACAATGTTTGGTTAGTGAAAATGGTGAAGGGGGTGAAAGCAAGTGGACCAAAGAACATTTCCACGGGTGTAACCAAGAGACAAAAGAGGACAATATCAAGGTTAGTTCAACATGTCAATAAACAACTTGCAATTCCAAGGAACGCTAAGGAAATTGAAGGACCACCTCAGGAATCATTGGGTAATTTTACAAAGATGGTGCCAAGGATACAACAAGATCAAAATGGGCACCAACAAATTTGAGCTTAAAAGGCACGTTATAATTCTTGAATAAATTGTAAGAGCATTTTATAAAAGATGGCATCATCATTAGTAGAAGAAGCTAAAGTGACATGGGTCATGATGACAAATAAATGGTAGTAGAAACTCCAAATAGGTAATAAATAAAAAGATTCAACATATATTGGAAGGTCGATAGTCGAGCGATCATGCGAGATAAGACTCAAAAGTGATATTGAACACAAAAAGTGACCATCGTTATATTGATAAAATGACCATATATGAAAATAGAAATTGAATTTTATGAAAAAGAGAGAGAGGTATTTTAGTATATGAACATGGGAGCAAAAACCTCTAAGCAATTTGCGAAGAGATGTATATATTTTTATTATGCCCTAGTTACTAAAAGTAGTAATTTTACATTTACGACAATTGTGCTAAGAGCTAGGTCAAATAAAAGAGGGCTTTTGATAAATATATAAAAATGAAGAAAAACCTCGAGAGGAATTCAAAAAAAGATTCGTTATGCTTAATATATGCAATAAAAGGTGATTCGACAATCAGGAGCCCTAGAAAGAGACCCAAAGGGTAGTATTGACCATGAGACCCTAGGAAATGTTTGCAAACTAAATTTAGGGCATGTGAAAGATGAGATTCATGTTGGGATTTGAATATAAAATGAATATTTGAAGCCCTAGGGAAACTAGGGTTTTGTAGAAGGTGTAAGATATGATACAATGTCGGGTTCACCAAAATGTTTACACCCTTTTTAGTTTAGATAGATTATTTTTTATGGAATACACAACAATAAAAAGGAATGTAAGGTTAGGAAACTAGGAGTTATTATGATAAATTAACTCCAACATTAATTATACAACATCATAATAACATATTGGTTATTTCAATGCATGTATACAAGCTTAAATATATAAAAGGAAGAGAAACTTAGCTATACGAGTTGTAGCAGGAAGAATCGGGAAGATAGACGGAGAATCTAGGAGTGCAGATCTGAAGAAGTTTCACCATTGAAACTATGACTTGAAAATGCCCTCGTATAGGACCATACTTCTGGTCATGATGTATAATTTTTTTCCTTCCCCTTCTATATGGTCTTAGACACCTTTAAAATGGGGTTTTATAACTTTTTGTGTCCTTGAGGGCTCGGAAATATACTTCATTTTCAAACCCTAGTTGTTGCATAATCTCAAGATATCATCAATAATCAATTGAATCACTCCAAACCCTAACCATGGGTAGAATAACCTACAAAAATGTTAATGTTTGGGTTGTGGTGCACCCCATGTAGCGCCTACATCGGTATTTCTCGAAGAGGCCTCAAAACAACACATAGTTCTCCACCTAGCATGTAACATCTATATGAATGCAACTAGTTGGAAACTTGAACCTCTTTGATCATGCTTGATAGAATTGTGTTCTTGTTAAGACTTTAAAGTGAGAACTTGGTGTGCTTGGATTTGAGGGAAGCTAGACTCCTTGACCTAGTTGAGTGCTTCAAAAATGTAGTAGTGGTTTCCCTAATGGATGTGCATCATATTTGGAATATTTATTGGGACTTGAGTGGTGAGTCTTATGGCGATTGTGTCTATAGAATTCCATGTGATTTTCAAGTTAGTAAATGAGGTGATGTTAACTTGCTTATATAAGGTTTTAAAGGTAAATTATCATGATAAGGCCAACCTAGGAAGATGAAAAGACCCAACAAATAATAGTGTATTGAAAGTAGAGTTAGAAAATGTGTCGGTGTAGGACCGTGCAGTCAACCAAGACTGAATTATACAACCTAAGCTGAACAAAGTCAGGGTCTTTCATACGGAGGAGCTAAGTAAAATTTGAAAGTCATATTTTGGGAAGCAAAGTTTGGACATTGGTCTTATGTATTTCTATTTAGATTTTATCAATGCATAAGTGTATGAAAATGAGCAAGTTACTGAAAGAGATGACAACATGCGACCGAGTGAGTATAGGGTGTGGGTGTTTGTTTTAGCTAAGAAGCACAATTGCGATAAGCAATGTCAAAAGGGAAAATTGTCAAATTTGAATGTCTACAACATGTAAGGCAAGGGCCAATAAGAAAAATGCAATAGATAGAATATTTTACTCGATCCTAGTCTATTTATTTGATACATCAATCAATAAATCAAAAAATATACATATAATATAAAGGAAAAGGAAGATTAAAGATACTTAATTTACAGTAGACACCATTGGTGCATTAACCCCCGGGTTAGTAATACCTCATGAGAGAGTTGATGTAGGGGACCACACCATGGATAGAGAGAAGACCTAAGTAAACCAGATTTGGGGACTCAAAATACTTAGTGAGCCTTGTTGGTGCAAATCTTATTCTTGAATTTCCTAAACCCAATGCTCTAAAGATAGCCTCTCGAGTGTAAGGAAAACTAGCTCTTAAACCTTTAAGACCTTAAGAGTAGCTTGGCGAGTGCGAGAAAGATGATACATGATGATGTGTTGATTTAGAAATTATCTTAAAGGATGCATATAAATATGGTTCATTAGTAACCATGATAGTTTCTTATAGTCAATGACATCGACCATGGTCGATGTAGTCGACCAATGAGAAATATAGCCAAACAATATTGACCATGGTCAATGCATTGACTCTAGGTAATAACAAATCATGGGGTCCTAAGGAGAGGCTTGATAGGTGGAGGAAAGATTAAGGAAAAGGTGATTTGACAAGTTTGAATGTGTTGTAAGTAGATATGCAAGTGATAGTAAGGGGAGGTCAAATGAGGTACTAAAATATGACAAGGTAGTTGTAAATGATAAGATATCTAAGGTATCAAGGACTACACATGAAAGCTCTCTCACAAATATCGCTCACCAACATGATTGTTTGTGGTACTCCTCGCTCTTGATAATGCCTCATGAGACATCGCTCGAGGGGTTGATACGCCAATGGTGTTTATGAAGAGAAAAGTTAACAAGAGTGAAAAATAAGGGGAGGGGTGTGGGGTTATTGCACCTTCTCTTTTTAGGGCATCTTTTTGTGATGCATAGTTTATATTGCAATATCTTATTCTTTTTTATCTTAAGAGTGTTCATGAAAACAAAGTGGATATAGGGGCCTCTATTTAATGGGATGTTGTTGATTTATTTGGGCTTTATATGGGAAGCGGATGTGCCAAAAAAAAAACAATTGTATAAATGAAATAACTTCAAAATTCTTGCAACGTTCTATAATAGATTTGCTAGTTGTAGAATAAGAGACGCATAATTTTTAAATAGTCTATAACACTTATTTATTTACAATTTTTGTATTGAAATTTTGTAATATTAATGCAAGTGTCAACTTTTAATATCTAATAATAATAATAATAGGTTTTTCACGGTCCACGATGCCGTGGGCGGCTGTTTTTGGGTCTACAAGCTGACTTATAGCATATGGAACTACCTTGTACTCACATGCGGGAGGCAACTAATTTTGCTACAAACGAGGCGTACATACCCTACCCCCTGCAAGATTTGAACTTGTGACCTCTATTTCAAGAGCACATGTTCTAGAAACGTGAAAGATAAAAATGCGGAAACAACGCTAATTAACAAAATGCAAAAGATAAAATGATTATCAAGTCTATAATATAAATTCTAAACAAATTATTGAAATCGTAAAATTGAATAAAAAAGACACAAGGAAAAAAAAACTAGTAGGTTAAAACCAAAACACCGAATTAACATACGATGAAGGCCATGTGCCCATACTAGTCTACTACATGTTTGGCCCGTACAAGGCTCAATTAAAAGTATTAATGAATTTTAGGGGTGTGTGACGCATATATATTATATAATAAGAAATTGATGGCTCTGAATTTCGGGGGTAACTAAAATGCTGAGTACCATATTTAAGGCCATTTACCTAGCACTCTTTCTTAGGAAGCATATGTTACACTTTTAGGGCACATCATGTGCTTAAAGTTATGGTCGTCAAAGATTTACGTTACTCCACACGTTTTTATTTTCTCTAGATATTTATATAAATGGATGCATGATATGTCCTATGGAAGAAACAAAAACAAAAACAAAAACAAATACAATGGCATATGCTTTGAAATGTCCTTACCATGATTCTCAAGGCAAGACCAAAGACAAACGTATGCATTGGGTGATTCCTAATTCCTAGTTCATGACTCATGGACACTCTAAAGTAGTAGTCTATTCATATTTCCCACCCCACCAAGGGAGGGATTCTTAGTAATTTCTACAAGTGGGGCCGTTTTGTTAGGTATGCTGGTGATCTTGGGTTGGTTGCAAGTATTTTCATCTAAATATGTCATAATTTAAAGGATGTACTATGGTGTAGAGGACTTAATTTTTGTACGCGAGTAGTTAGTTATTTTAGTCTAAATTTGTAAAATGTGTTTATTGGTTATTGGTTTGAGTTAGGTTCTTGTTGGCTCATGGTCTATTGTGTTGTCATTTTTTCAATTTTTTTTTTTGTATGTCATTGATTTTTATATCCATTATGGTTGTATCCTCCTATCAGCCTCCTTTATCTCTATATTTTCATTTTTGTCTTCAATGTTGTTTTTCCTTCCCTTTTTGTGGTTTTTTTTCCCCTTTGATTTTGTCTTTGTTTGAGGTAGTTACTAATTTCACACAGTTTTGACTAGAATTATACATACATTTATGATCAGTGTCTATCTTTCTAATCATTGTTTTTATGGGCCCCTTTGGCCCTTGTGGATTTCCACAAGTGGAGGGTTGTCCCTAAGCTCTTCATGAACTCCTTCATAAAGGTTTAGGTTTGTTCTACTTACAATACCACTTTTAAAAGTTAGGGGTTGGTTGCAAGTATTTTCATGTAAATATGTCATAATTTAAAGGATGTACTATGGTGTAGAGGACTTAATGTTTTGATTGAAAGGTACACTTTTATATTAATAACAAAGATGTACAATGCTAATCATACAAAAACCAAGTGGAAAGAGTTTGTCTTAATTTGTAATTATGTGTTTATTACACCGTTTTCTACAGTTAAGCAAGGAGTGTAATGTAGCGCGTTGATTGAAAAACTTTTTAAGTTACGAAGATTATTAGGTAAATAATAAGTGTGAATCGGTAAATAACTATAATCTTATTATATTGATCTATATTATTTTTAGTTTTTAAATTTTTATAAGTATATTAATTTTTAGTGGAAGATAATTAGTGCCAATAAATAATATAAGCTTCTATATTATGTTTACTTTTAAAATATATTTTTACTTTTATTTTTACTTTTTACTTTTTACTTTTAGATTTTTTATAAATAAAACATATAAATAATTTTTTATATTTGTAATTAAAATTTAATAAATACAATTCTATATTTAAAAATAAATACAAAATATATTTAGTTCATAACTAACATTAAAAATATTAAATGAAAAAAATATTTAATTAATTAATTAATTAATTATATTTAAAAATAAATGCAATTTATATTTTCTTCATTTTTAAATGATGGTTTACACAATATATTTAGTTCATAACAAACATTAAAAATTAAAATAAATATTTAAATTAATTAATTAAAATAATAATTATATTTAAAAATAAATGTAATTTATATTTTCTTCATTTTAAATGATATTTAAATGTATTTTATAATGATTATTTAAATGTGTTAAATGGTGTGTGTTTTATATCTATTTTATAATGATTGTTTAAATGTGTTTAAATCACAATATGATGATTGTGATTGTTTAAATGTGTTGAATGGTATGTGTTTTAAATGTATTTTATGATTCTTATACATTGTAGGTATGGCTTACCGACATGATTGAATTTTGAAAATGAAGAGCAACGAAGAGAATATCAAAGAGAACGTGTTTGACAAAATCAAAGAGAAACGCGTGAACAAATGCGAGGGGAACAAAGACAACATAAGAATGTGAATGAAAGAGAAAGAGTTGTCAAAACACAAGGAAAACTCCAGTTGAAGATCTTGAAGCACAAATGAGATGTGTAGATGAAATGGTAGCATATCGCACATGTATATCTCAAGATGATCAACATATATTAAGAAGAATATTGCAAATGAGCAAATGCATTTAGATCAATTCACCGAGGGAAGAAAGACAATGACTACAAGAATGTAATCGTGAAGCAATTCAAAGGCACCATCAAAGGAATTCTAATGTCGAGCTTAATTACAAGGTATGAATTCATTAACCATAGATCATGTTCTACAGACACCTGATAATAGAGAAATGGATGTTGATGTGAGGAATAATATACAAAATGATAATCAACAACCGGAGGTGACTTCACAATCGGGAAGAGAAAAAATATTGTTGAGATAGATTTCAAAACTATACAATTATTGTTTCGACGTGAGTTGGACAAGCTTGCTTCTCCACATATGTGTTATATTTTCAAGAGAGTTATCTTGGAATGAAGATACATCGAGCACCTGAAGGACCTATATGTAAAATATGTAGACAAGAGGAAGGTGTCAATCAATTTTCTGAAGCTAATAAAATGGATCTTGGACCCAACCACATGAACTTGTAAACTTGACACAAGTGGAAGAGATGTTGATTGCATGTGTGAACCCAATTCTACAAGTGACCCATGCAACTAGAGGTCAATACAAATACAAAAGTCATACCATTTGTTTTCCATAAGAAGTCAAGGAAATTGCAAAATTTTACCACATCATATTTCAAATCTTCCAATTGTCATAGTACGAAGAAAACAACAATGTGGAAGTACTTACAACTTTACTGTCAATAAGGATAGAATATATACCACACTCGATATAAGATTGAACATGATAAGTTTTATAGGGATGTGAAGATTGATGAAACAATGTTAAAAGATCTCCCATCCATTACCTCTATAAATGTATTTGAAAAATTAAACTCTATCCACATGGAGTTCAATACAAATTTAAATGAATATGTTTTTCTAGGGCCAATACTTGAGACAAATGAAGGGAATGTTGTAGATCACACATCTTCATGGCCACAAAACCACCTAATTCCCCAAGAGAGATGGAATTGATTCGTGCTTGGGTAAACAATCCAAATTTAGATTCTAATGAACTAATTAATTGGCCACAAATTGGAACATCTCCATTGAATGAATATGTGACAGAAGGTTTACTCGACATGTATTTTCCAACTCTTTTCCCTATGGAAGGTGTGATTGGTTAGAACCACAACTTAAGTGAGTACATCTACATGAATATGTGAAACATCTATACATTATTAGATAATCAGTTTGGGTCACACCCTCGGTTTAGATATCTTGCAATGAACAAGATAATGTGAAATCGTGCTCAAAATTCATCAAGTATTTGTAAAGAAAAGCCTTCAATAATTACCCATTACAATAAATGAATTACATGAACACATGGGTAATATGCTAGAATCCCATCTTGTAGATCGATTGATGAGATATGGAACTACATTACGTGGAACATGTTCCTATTGGGTAAAGTGTCATGCAGAATTAATTGATCTTTTGCATCAAATCAGAACACCAACCATATTCTTTACTTTGAGTGTAGCTGACATGTATTGGCCAGAACTCCATGCACTGATGCCAGAACACCACCTATTGATCCACATGAAGCACAAAAATGGAGAAGACAAAACATAATTGACCATCCACATATAGTCACTTATTACATGCATGTATGAAACACACTCTTCAAAAGAGATACTACAAAAGTATATGAAGACAAAAGATTTTGGTGTAGATATGAATGACAACATAGAGGTTCTCCACATGTGCATGGTTTCTTATGGTTATATGGAGCACCAAATATGGACACTTTAGACTGGAAAAATGAAGAACATTTGAAAGCTACCCAGAATTATTTTGATAGAATTGTACATGCATGGAACCCTCGGGAGATGTACACCATAAAATATACAAGTAAAAATTCTTAAGCATGATTTTAGATAAGAAAAATATACAAAATACTTTTGAAGAATATAAATCTGAATTATTGTATCTTATTTTTAGGTATGGAATAATTTGAGCTCACATCCATGCTTGAGGAACACATTGAATATTAATCAAATAGATCCTAAAAAGACTATGAAGAATTATTTAATTGTGTGGAGTGTCATACGATGTGTAGAGATGGGGCATGTCTACGTAAAAATGAGGAAAGAAGGTTTGTAGGTAAGAAATTGGTATTTATTTTAAATTGTATTAAAATTTATGCATACAAGTGTAATAACATAACATTATATGTAATGTAGTCAATGCCCCTTGGCCTATAAATCATGAAGGATCAAAACTATATGCGAGATAGTGAGACAAGAGATAAAAATATGAGCCAAAAGAAATGATGACCATGTCAACACTCATAATCATTATGTGTTACAATCATGGCGTGCCAATATAGATTGGCAACCCATTCTTTCAAAACATGCAGTAATCAATTACATTGCAAAATATGTTACAAAATCGATAAAAGTTCATAAACATATCAACAAATGTTGATGCGTCTTACAAATATTGAAAACCCTGAAGATCTTGTTGCATGAGTATATAGACGCCTATTAACAAAAATTATTATCAAAAGAGATATTGGGCTAATGGAGACATGACATGTTGCTAGAACTTCCTTTGGTTGAGTGTAGTATATTTTTCATATCATTGAATGTTGGGCATAAAGTTTTTAAACTAGTATTAAAAGAGGATGATGAAAATGAAACACATGGTAAATCAATAGTTGATGGATATAAAGATAGACCCCACATGATGGAACATGTACCACTCATTGAGGTTTAGATCGTGGTTGTTCAATCCAAAAATTAAAAGAGGAGAAAAGTGGAGGCCAAGGAAAGTTGTGGCTATTGTGAGGGTGTGGCCAAGGTTTTCTAGCATCCCTAACCAAGATAGCCATCAATTTGTGGACTTTTGTTGGTTAGAGTTACTATTGTACAAACCATTTCGTGATATAGAGAGTGACATTGGCCTTGATGATGAAACAATAAAACTCAATTGGGATCAATTTCAATACAATCCTTGGCATACAGAATGAAAATATTGAAACAAATATTGAGGTTCAATGTGAAGTAGACGATGAAAATGAGGATAATATCCAACAAAACACCACAAACATGAGTGGGAGATAATATTAGGACTACACCAACGACAAATTCTACATGTTTATGAGATTGATATGTTGGGTCAAGGGATATTGATAGGAAAGCACCTTGGAATATAGACTACCCAGGTGAAGAAAAAATGAATAAAGCTCTCAAATTCATAACCATGGCTAAAGATAATTGTTTACTTGGAATTGAAGATGAACCCTCCAATTTTAGATATGATAACCTAAGTGAGAAACAAAAAATAGCATTTGATATAATCATTAGACATTATAATCAAGGACATAATGCACCTCCATTGCATATGATAATCCAAGGAATGGTACGGGAATAGGAAAATCATATCTTATTAGAGGGATTAAGTTGGCATTTCTAGATTTATCATGACCATAACATAGTAGCCCCTTCTACTACTTTCTCCAATTGAGTTGCAACATTTAACATTGGTGCATCAACAATACATACAACATTGTGAATGCCTATTTAGATTTTGAAAAATTAGAAGGATCAAGGTTAACGAAGATTTCAAGAAGAAATATGACATGTTAAGTATATTTTGATTGATGAGATGAGTTTTATAGGTCAAAAGATGCTTCAAAATATAGATTCTCGACTACGCCAAGCATTTCCAAAAAATGTTGATATGTGCTTTGGTGGAAGGTCTATGATTTTTAGTGATTTGGGATAGTTGCCCGGTATTGGATACACCTCCATATGCAAGCACAACACAAGAAAAAATTTTATGGAAAAATTTCATAATTGTTGTTACATTAGATAAGGTTTTCAGACAACAAGGTGAATGTGAAGAACAACAAAGGTTTTGAAAACTTCTAACAAATCTAAGAGATGCAAATCCAACAATTGAAGATTGGAAATTATTGATGACAAGAATCGATGCTTCTCTTCAAACAATTGAAAAAGAGGATTTTAATGAACAAATACATTTGTTTGCAACAAAGGAAAATGTGCATCAACATAATAAGAGAAATTGTATGCATTGAATGAACCTGTTGCATGAAGCATTGCAAGTAGAGGAGGAAATAATGTTGTTTCGGATTGGATGATGAACAATTAGAAGTGGAATTATTGATTGTTAAAGGTGTGAGGGTGATGCTTACTACAAACTTATGGACAAAAGTAGGTCTTATCAATGGTGCTCTTGGGTATGTTTGAAGCATTGTTTATAAATAAGGAGTAGCACCCCTGAACCTCCTACATATGTAATGGTTCAATTTGATAGCTACACATGGATTTATTTTGTTGATGAAGATCTAATGTCAATTCCAATAAAATTGTATGCATTGAATGAACATGTTTCACTAAGTATTGCAAGTAAAGGAGGAAACAATTTTTTTGTTGGATTGGATAATGAACATTTAGAAGTGGACTTGTTGATTGCTAAAGGTGTGAGGGTGACTTTAATACAAACTTATGGACGAAATAGGTGTTTTGTTAATGGTGCTCATGGGTATGTTTGAAGCATTGTTTACAAACAAGGAGTAGCACCCCTGAACCTCCTACATATGTAATGGTTCAATTTGATAACTACACAAGGATTTATTTTGTTGATGCAATCCAAAAAAATTCCAATCACCCTATAGAAAGGGGTCGCATACATCAATTTCCTTTGAGATTGGCATGGGGATTAACAATCCACAAATCATAGGGTTTAACACTTAATAAAGCCACAATTGATATAGGACTTATAGAAAGACAAGGTCGACATTTATTGTTGTATCACGTGTCAAGTCATTACATGGACTATAGATCTCACCTCCATTCACATATGACTAGTTTGAGAAATTGAAGAGTGGAAAGGGAGTAGAGAGAAGAAAGCAGGAAGAAAAAAGACTTCAATCATTGGAGGAAGAAATGTATAGATGATGATTTATTCATCAAGTGCAAATATATCATATATGCATATGAATGTTTTACTATATTCATGCATTAATATAATTTTTATTTAAAATGTATATTTTGAATATGAAATACTTTTAGAAAAAAATTTTCATTTATTGTGATGTATATTATTGTGCATTTAGATTAATATTTATGCTACAAATTTTGATTATTTTAAAAAATCAATGTTTTACGTTTTACATGTAACACCAACGAGTGTTACTAACATATATATCTTAAATACATCTATCTAAAAGACACCAAGAGATATCAATCTCAAGGTGCCTATATTGGAATTCTCACATAAATTAGATAGGCACCTCGAGATTGATATCTCTCGGTGTCTTTTAGATAGATGTATTTAAGATATCTATGTTAGTTGGTTATTGGTTTTAAGTTAGGCTCTTGTTGGATCTTGTTCTATTGTGTTGTCATTTTTTTGCATGTCATTGATTTTTATATCCATTATTGTTTTATCCTCCTATCAACCTTGTTTATCCTTCCTCCATTGTGGTTTTCTTTCTCCCCTTTGATTTTATCTTGGTTTGAGGTAGTGACTAGTTTCACGGGGTTTTCACTAGAATTGTAACTACACTTATGATCAATCTATATCTTCCAATCATTGTTTTTATGGGCCCCTTTAGCCCTTGTTTTCAGCTTCTTCGGGATTTGTAGCTTCCTTTGTTAGTTTTCTCTTCCATCATATGTCATCTTGTTCACCAATAAGGTCCTAATTTGAATTCAAGAAGTCTTTAAATACATGCATGTATTAGTGCATTTAGAAGACATGATAACACTCACACATTGAATTATTCTTTCGTATAAGAGTGATATTTAATTTAAAGAGAAGAATTTATTGTTGATTAAACATCTGTGTGAAAAAGTCAAGTTTGAGCATTTAACGATTAATTATAGCCTCTATTATTTTTTGTTACACGAATTGAAAGTTAAGGGTTGGCACATTGCATGCATTATGTAGCTTGTCATTTTATGAATTCATGAGGGACTGATAATAATGGAGGGATAACACACACCCCCATTAACATCCCTTATTTTTATCGATTTGTAAGATCTAAAGTTGGATTAGGGTTTTGATAAAGGATATTGGATTCTTCATTATTAAGATAGAACCAAATAAAGTGAGTGAGGTTTTTGCAAGTTAGAGCACAAAGAGCATATCCATACAATCAAATTTACCTTTGTATATACATAATTTTTCATTAACATCCCTCATTTTTATCAGTTTGTAAGAGCTAAAGTTGGATTAGGGTTTTGATAAAGGAGATTAGATTCTTCATTATTTAAGATAGAACCAAACAAAGTGAGTGAGGTTTTTGCATGTTAAGGCAAAAAGAGCATATCCATACAATCAAATTTCCCTTTGCATATACATTGTTATTTATAGAAATAAAACATTTTTACAAGATTCTACCATCTTCATAATTATAGTCAATCTCCATTATTCGATATGTATGGTTTTATGGGTTTTTCTCCCGAGGATGGACTCACATCATTGACTAGACTTGTTCCCTTCCTCATATCACTAACTTTTCTCTCTATATTAACAAATCCATTGTATTTATGTCTCTAACTTTAGTTTCTCAAGTATTGTATCTATCATATATTTTCCTATGATCTAGATTGCCCCTTTTGTATAATTAGGTCTGAATTATTGATTTTATCCGGATTTAACTCAATTGTAAATGATTCAGGCGTCGTCAATTCAATTCACTTATGTATGTAAAACCACTTTCCACACCTACATAAGGATATTTCATTACAACTTTCTTTGGCAATGTTTTGGGACTCACTTCAACAATTACTCATAGTAAACTTCATCCTAACCTAATTTGCGAACCCTCAGTAATGGTCGCCACCCACCCTAATCTCTATGAAATCTATGAACCCTAACCGACCCTGCATGAACCCTAAATGGTATATTGATCCTATCCAGTTCCATGGCGGGAGAGACCTCGAGGGGCACGTTCCAGTGGAAATGGAAATAGGGCAATGTCTTCATGAGCCCTAAACTTTACAAAATCTATGATTCTTAAACCAAAATCTCATGTGCATAAGGATTCAACGAGACCCTTTCAACCTGTAGATGGAGGCAACAAGGCTTTGGAGGCTAATTATGAGGACTCGGCCTTATCCTGGATTAATCTCACTTTCAATACATGTGAAGGGAATTCCAATATTATAGCTCAAGCTTCTTCTAAGGGTGGTGGCACAAACCCTAGCTATGGAACTTTGAATATGAACGAAAATGGGGTTGTGTTATAGGCAATGATGTTGACGCCGTTCAGGCTCCCTCTGGTGGAGGTGGGGGCGTCCATTTGGCTACCTCGAGTCTTTGGAACATCTATCTTGGGTGATCACCATGTTCTTGGAGGGACCGCCATGGCGCCTCTATCCACGACCCCACTGTAACCTCATTCAAGGATGCATTAAAGGGCAAGGATGCTCCTATGAAGCCTGAAGATAGTACTTCATGCATAACATTTGGAGAGGAGGTCATTTCAACTAAAAATTACTATAAGGAACATGCTTTGATCTGCAGATTCGAGAGGACTTTGGCCCAGCCTTCCTGACCTTCACGTGTGGATCTCCAAGCACTGGACTCCAATGCTCGTTGGGAGGTTAGAATTATACCCGTGTGCTAAAGGTATCTTCATTGTGACTTTTTCTTCAATAGCTGATAAAAACACCATTGCATCCAAGCTTTGGGTATGTCAATCTAAGCACTGGTCATTAAACCCTGGTTCCCCTCTTTTAACCCGCTCACTGAGTCTTTTTCATGCAAACCTGTTTGGATCCGATTGCCCCATTTACCCCTCCAATTCTGGAGTTGTGAATGTCTGAAATCTATTGGCAACACCTTGGGAACTACACTTTTTATAGATTCTCAAACCTCTGATTACACCCATACTACCTATGCCCTGGATCTTGGTGGAACTTGACACAGCTAAAAACCTTCCTGCAACCATTGATCTTAGAGTGCAAAACAGAACTTGGTCACAACCTTTAGATTACGAAGGTCTTCCATTTCGATGCAGAAGATGTTTCTATTTAGGTCACACCTCTACTGATTGTGGGATGGCAAAGCGCCAACATGAGAAACACAACTGGTGGAAAGATGCCCTCCTGGAACACTTGGTTTTTGGTGCAAAAGAGGACCTAGACTCAAATACAAATGCAGAAGTTGAATCTGACTTTGTTCTAGAAACCCCTTCATTTGAAATTCCTATTACTGACAACAAGGAAAATGCAACAGATTTATCTCATTTAGTTGTTGACAGTAAGGAAAATAAAATAAATTTATCTCAAGTTAACAATGATGTTGTTTCAGTTGGAATTATTGCAACTAAGGAAAATACTCCTCCTTTTTCTAACCCTCCAATCGTGGAGGCCTCATCGAGTGGGTAACGGTTTATAAAAGAAAAAAATATTACAAATAATGACACTCCTCCGCCTCGATGATTTGATTCCCTTCTATTGTTCGGTTGTCTACATTGTTCCTTTGTCTTTGCCGAGCAGCAGTTTGTGGCTCTGCAATGGTGTTGCGGTGTTGTTGCGGATTGGTTGTTGTACATCAATTGTTTTTTTGTCTTTGGTGTGTTGTTGGTTGTTGGTACTTTTCTAAGCAAAAGCTGGTTTTTGCTTTGTTGGGCATTCATGTTCTATCCTGATTTTGTTCATTTTGCTATGCTTTAATTGAAATATCTGGCTTTTGAGTCTTTCTATACAAGGGTATAGTCCCTTTCAAAAAACTATTTACCAATAATAAAAAAATATGAGTAGTTACAAACTTCTAGCCCAAATTTATACTTGGTATTTTTGATAAATATCCACTTCAATCTTAATAAAATGGTTTCAACTCTATTTTATAATTACTTATAACTTTCATTTAAAACTACTAGTTGTAATTCAATAAAAATATATCCAAAAATTAATATATGTTTAATTACCCTAAAGACTATGAAGAGTTGTTTCAAACTCGCACCCTTTCTTTTAGTGATTACTTAATGTTTTCTTTGACAAAAAGTGGAGGCATGTTGGTTTTAAAAGGGGCTTAGTTTCATATGTGAGACACTTTGGAGTGAATTGCATTGTGTGATAATCCGTCCCAAACCATTGTCTTATGGTTTAGGTCAGTGTATAATAATTGAGTTATGCCTATAAAATTAAGCTCAAGATTCAAGTTATTATTGTGTATTAATCCAATCTAAAATTTAAGCTCACTAGGATATTGATTAATGATGCCCTTATGACATTCATTAGAAAAACATGGATGATGAGATGTCATATCTAGTGGATTTATTCTCGAGACCTAGTTTTTCAATTTCTGAGGTGTTTTTAATAAGTATATTGAAAACATGAAGATTGACTCTCCTCAATCGTGTTATTTTTGGATAATGCTTGCATGGAGTACATTTAAGAGTGTGCCTTAACTCTCCTATCCCTTATAACAAGCCAAAATAATATGAGAGGGATGTTAATGATATCAATAAGAAATGGTTGGAGTTTCATATGCACCTTACTAACATTTATGATAACATCATGGTCATGATTGTCTTTCTTTATTGGATGCCATATTTTTTAAAATGGTTATCTTATAACCATAAGTGTGATGATTTACATTACAATTGAGCTATCCTTTTATCATGAAATAAAAAAGGTTACATGATACAATGAGACCATCTTGTTGGCCCAAGAAGAAACAAAAATAGAAAATTAATAAAGCAAATATACACAAGAGGGATTTATTATGTGAGGAATTATTTAATAAAAGGTAACATATCCAAACCATATACTAGATGTATGACACGGTGGTCCCATAGAGAAGGGATTTTGATATTTTATAATCATGTTTTATCAAGATATATTTAGAGAATCTAAATAGTAAAATCTTTCCACAATATTTGTACGCTTCTACTCTACTAGAATGTTTTAAAGATAGATGTGAACACAAACCAAATTACTTACAATGGATATCTACACCAAAACATGAAATCAAAGTGTTTGGTGAGACACTTACAATATATGGAAAACACCACCGTAATTTTAAAGAATAATTTCAAAAATACTTGAAAACCAACTTGCCACTTAACAATTAAATACCATAAATCACTAATGGAAATGTTGTAAAGTCTCAACCCCCTTTATTGCATGCTCAAAATACATTCCTATAAAATACCCACTACAAAACTTTAACCATATAGACTTTATTTTTTCCAATAACATCTACTAAGTAGGTTTTATGAGCTCAACACTAAATCATTAACCCTTAGTATTCAAAATTTGTTCAAACTTTACTTCTAAAACTATGTTTCCTTCACAATTTGAAGGGTGAAGACTATTTTTAATCTAGATAAACAAGGGTTGAAGGGTCCCTTTCCCTTTACATCCCAGGATAAGCTTTGTAAGTTTGACAAAATTGTGTTATATGCACTATTAGGGAATTATCCCATTACATGTATTAACAAAGTGATATAATAGAAAACTAAAACATTTAGATAAAAAAATAATGCTCCTTTCTTTCTTCTTAATCTTCTAAGTTCGAAAAAACAACAATTACCTCAATCTCCTTATGCTCCTTTGCGTTAGTAGCATTGAAAACTTCAACTTCCTCCATCGACTCCAAAGTGACGATTCTGCACGAGCCCATTGTAAGCCTCATCCCTCAAGTTACAAAGCTCTTTCCACCACCATGGAGCCATCTTGATCGAGTAAAAGGGCCTCCATGTCCAAACATGGGATGCTTTGAGAACTCCTTCCTCATTTTTCTTGCAAAAGTGGATCAATGTCCTAGTGAAACCCGTGAGGATTTCAAACCGCTTCCCATCTCAATAAACGTTGCCCTATCCACCCATCCGGCTTGACACACATTTTCCTCGAGAACAGGGCCAAGAAAAATTTTAGTGACGAATCTTTGTTAATTCATGAATATTTTGGATTTCAAAATTTGGTTTTGGTGAATTTTAGGGGTTAACAACTTGCTATTTTGCCTACATTTTCTAGGTATAAGTTAATTTTAAGGGTTAGTTCACCCAATGTTTACACTAATAGCCGAGTAAACATCATTAGCGCACAAAATTAAAATTTGTAAAATTCACCTTCATATATATAGCAATTACAAATTTTCTTCACAAATCATTTACCCATGTTCGTGGTCCTGTGGACATTGACGATCGAGATAGAATGCATATCACAACCCTCCAACATTAAAGGTAATTTAACAATTAATATGTTATTCTATTGAAGTTGTATATACTTTACTACCTGCGATAACATACATTTATGCTACCTGCCAGGTAGCATTTTTTTACTACAGTCGATAGCATTTTTCTACTACTTGTTGGTGGCATAAAAACATGCTACTAGTCAGCAACATGAGAAAATGCTACGGTCGGTAGCATCTGAATATCTACTAGTCGGTGAAGAGAAAACAACTACCAGACGGTAGTAGAAAAAAATGTAACTTGTTAATAGCATGAAAAACTGCTACCGATTGGTAGCATAAATGTATCTTCTGACCGACTTGTAGCATGAAAAACTACCACCGACTAGTAGTAGCATGAAAAATGGCTACCAGAGCAGGTAGCATAAATGTATGCTTCTCGGCTGTGCAAGCATGAAAAATGCTATTGACCGGTAGCATTTTTTCTAGTGATGTCATTAGAAAAGTTTTTTTGCTTATGTCATATTTTGTGAGGAAAAAATTCTCATTGAGATGATCATTCTAGTTCTTAACATCAAAAAGAAAAATTTGCATACAACACTAGTGAAATCTATATTTATTTCACAAAAATGACTTTTTTGAAATTTTTTGTTTATGAACATATTTTGTGAGGACAAATTTCTCGTCGAGACACTTGTTTTAACTACTATTATCAAAAATTGTTTTTGTAAAAGTACATATGTTCTTGGTGATAAAATATACTATGAGTTGACAACATATACTATCGGTTGACAATTACTACTTTGTCGACATCATTATCAAATTATTTGCCAAAGTGTTTGAAACATGTTTCATTTAGATTCGCCATCATTTTGAGAGTCATTTTCATAGATTTGCCGAGTAATATCTATGAGTTTTTAGGGGATCTTAAAATTTATCTTGGCCAAGATAAAAGACATGCAATTTCCATAGCCTCTTCCATACCAATTATGTGATTATGCCAAACCCATATGCGACCAATCACCAAACCTTTGCCTTACTAGAGTTGATTCGCATAAGGTGCTCCATGAACCTAACAACCACTTCTAAATTGACACGAGAGTGGCCAGTTGATTGCAAATATTTTCCATGAAGTATTCCCTCAATTTCCGCTAAGGACTGCTTAGAATCGATATTAAACACCAATTTCAGTCTCTTTCAGTGATACACGAAAAAATGCCATCTCGTTCTCGATCCTACAAAATGCATAAGGGGAAACATTAGGTTCGTATGTTACATCTAACACCAAAAATACAATTTAAAAGGAAGAAACCCACCACCCAACTTATAACCCTCTCCACCTATGCACACAAGTAATCGATCACCTAGCACATTATGATTTGATCGTCTCATCATCAATAAGACATGTCTTGAAGCCTTGCCATTCCACGACATTAGAACTTATTATTACCCCACATGTTCCTCCTCATCCCTTGTTAGCTAATAAATACAGTACTTATATTACCTTCTCTAAAGATGCGATTGATTGACCATTCCTCAAATTTACTTGACCAAAATAAAATTTTCTTAAAATTAAATTCATTTTCCATGAGGAGGCGTTTCTACTGATAATTGAATTAATTCTTACTTAGGAATCTTCGTCAATATTTAGTTTGTAAAATTTTAGATGAACTACCAATTTTAATCTTTTCCTAATACCTAAATTTCAGCAAGGTTGCAACTTCCCACATGTAAATGATAGGAACCCATTGAAACCAATCCCCCCTTCTCATTTCTAATGATGCATCTAGCACCAGAAATACCTAGATTCCCCTTAGAGGCTCCATCAAAATTCAATTTATAGAATTCTAGGGGAGGGGGAGCTCAAAAAGTTGATGCTCTTCTTAGAGTGATAGGGATATTCAACCTAGGATGGGAACTAACAACTCGAAATGTTGTTTTTGGTCAATTTTAAGGATTACCTTATCTCTTGAAGAGAAAGAACTACCATTGCTTTAAAGGATAGACACGAGTCTTAGAAATGGCCACTCAGGGCAATTTAAGATAACCCCATTGAGGTATTTTCCTCCCTAAAGATCCTCTTATTTATTCCCCACTAGAAATGCCAAATCAATAAAAGGACTATAACCCCAAATAGAGGTTGATGTAATCTAATTGATATTAAATATTATTTCAAAGTAACTACTCGTAATGAGATGAAATTCTAGTAATTATGTACAATATGCATAAGCAATAGGCATTTAATAATGTAAAACCCTAAGCAAATGAGAGATGGATGATGACTTAGTTGATTCTGTGATCTGAGAGTGATCGAGACTGTGTATCTGCTAGAATAGGTCGGGAACAATGTCATAATGGCTCGATGAAGATTCAAGAGTAGATAAATATACAGGACATAAGTGCTCACAAGAGGACATGAGCGTCTTAGGTCTTGTGAGACGATCTAGGTGCTAGTGTCCACTTATATGCTTAGGTTCTTACTTTTTCTAGGTCAAAAGGTCTTCACTTTGTCACTATGACTTTGATGTTAGGGTTCCGATCGCCCTTGTAACTATAAAATAGATGGCTAGTTGCACATGCCCAAAAACCACATCAAATCTAATAAAAAGATGTAGAATGGGGAGTTAGAATGACCTCGACGATCACCCAAAGAGTGAACTTATGACCAAACACTTGCACTACATCTTATACTCCATGTAGTTCTTCATGTGTGTGTATATGTGTCTTAGGTTGCCTTTGTGTAAGTTACACGATGATAGTGGGCTAGATCTATATTTTTCCCGAGTATGCAAAATTTGTGTGATGGAATAGAATGAACTCCCTCTTATGTAGTGTATGTAAATCAATCCAACCCTTCTCCCTTGTGTGAATGTGCTTTGGATATGTACTTTTAAGTTCTCTTGTGCCTTTGTGTAAGCTTAGGTAGTGGTAGATAATGCTTATAGTGCTTGACCTTTTATTTGAGATAATTAACTAAGTATATATATGATTCCCTTATTTAAATTTTGTAATTGACAATTGAAAGGCCAACCCAAAGTGTTAAAAGGTAATCAATAAGTGAAAAGGACCCAAAAGGGTAAGAAGAAGAAAGAGAGGGACAAGATTGCTGGGTGCTTCTATCCTAAGTGGGCACTAGTGTTCGAGGCCATTAAAAGATAAATCAACCAAGTGCTTGACATAATTGTAAGATGTGTAAAGCCGTAAAGTGTAGGAGATAAAGGAACCAAAAGGCTAAAAGGGTTGTCGACCACTAGTTTTCTTGCTTAAGAATCATGTATACTTTAGTTTGCTTTAGGACCTAGAAATGTACCCAAGTGCATAGTTTTGTCAAAGCCAATTCTAACATTTTAGTACAAAAGAACAATGAATAGTAAATGATTTAAATCCTACTCCTCATAACACAAAACACACCTTGTTGGACCAATTGTTCCTTTTAATGGTCTCCACTTCTAAGTTAGAATCCTACCCTTATATGTTAGCCAAGAAAAGGCTCCAACTTTTAGAGGGTAAACTTTAGACCAACATGATATCCATTCTTTCTCTTGAAGCATGCTTCAATCACTAACTTCCTATAACCACATTGAACAAAGTAATTTCCTGAATTTGAATCACCCGTATAATTTCATCATTATGGAGGGAAAAAGAAAATTCCCTCAATGCTAGTTTTGATTTAAACAAAGATTTATTCTCCTTAGAAATGGGAATTTCACCTAAATATTTCCAAGAGAAGATATGAGAATATAGAGAAGGCTGACTCCATAATATTTGACTTTATCACCATAGAGATGGATTAGAGTTGTTTTAAGCTCTTGAAATTATGACATCCCACCCAAGACAAGAAATCCATTCCAAAAACTTGTAGACTCTCCATTTCCAATCGGTTAGGATACCAATTGGGTAAAAAAATTCTTGCATGAGAGAATGAAGTTCCATATTTGGGATCCACAAGGTGGATACTCAATTGATAAGAGGGCAGGATGAGCGCCCCAAAAAAAAAAAAAAAAAAAAAAATTCCTTTTCTAGGATAATACCCAAATGACTATTGGGATTATAAAGAAAATACCATACCAATTTAGCTCCTAAAGCCAAATTCTATTTTTCTAAATTAATTATCCCTACCCCTCACGCTTCTTAGACAGAGAAATGGTTTCCCATTTAACCAATGGGATCTTCTTGGTTTCTTTTACTCCTTTCCATAAGAAGGTTCTCCTAATTCTTATTATTTTCGATAATACCACTTTTGGCATTTTAAAAATTGAGAACATATAAGTTGGAAGAACATTGAGAACAATTTTGATAAGTAGGAGCCTTCCTACAAAGGATAACCATTTTCCCTTCCGGGAATGAAGACAATTTTCAAAGGTCTTCAACAAATTATTCCATATACTCAATTTTCCACCCCGTGAAGAGAGGAATTCCTATATATTTTTGAGGGAGCTTACCTAAATTGAAAGTGAGGATCCTTTTTATTCTCATGATAACCTTATAGAAGTGTGGAAGAAGAATATTAATGATTTTGGATTACTAATCACCTACCCAACAACAATTGAATAAGAGTCCAATAAATCCCTAAATATTTTTTCTTCATGTATAGAAGCCTCTCTAAATAAGAAAATATCATCCTCAAATTGTTGATGAGATAAAGGATCTATGTTATTAGCCACATTTAAACCAATAATACTTCCCTCTTAAACTGATATTTGAATTGATCTCCCTAATGCTTTGACAATCAAGATGTATAAAAATAAGAGAGTGGACCCCCACTGTCTGATCCTTCTATTACTCTCAAAGAAACCCTCAGTTGATCCATTAACAAAAACTAAATAATAGGGGAAGAAATAGAACTAAAAATCCATTCACATAGAGGTTGAGAAAAACCAAATTTCAGAAGAATATTCATTAGACACCTCCAATTAACCCTATCTCGTATTTTCTTATATCTAGCTTAATAAGCATCCCAATAGTCCTATTAATAGATAATGAATGCATCAATTCATGAGTAATAATAACACCTTCAGAAATAGATCTCCCAGGATCAAAACCACTACGCTCTTGAAAATCAATGAACCCATGAGAGGCTTAAGTCTAACACCAATGCATTTATAAATTATTTTGTATGTGGTATTACAAAGTGAGACTAGGTGGAAATCATCGAATGAATAAGATATTTGTTAGGAAATAAGGGATAAAATATGTGGAACAATCCCACACAGAATCGCAATAGTAAAATATAATATGTCGAAAATATTACGTATATGAAATAAAAGTGCAGAAAATA
Source organism: Taxus wallichiana var. yunnanensis (assembly GCA_018340775.1). Taxonomy (NCBI): domain Eukaryota; kingdom Viridiplantae; phylum Streptophyta; class Pinopsida; order Cupressales; family Taxaceae; genus Taxus; species Taxus wallichiana. The sequence continues at coordinate 361,496,540 of CM031235.1, read as the reverse complement.
AAAGAACACATTATAGAGATAATATTTAAGTGGTTCACCCAATTTGGGCCACGTCCACCAAGAATCACTTGCTCATATTTTATTACAAACCACCTCTCTCTCAATACAATACCCATATCTATTTAGAGTTGTGCTCAACAAACTCTCATGAATTCACACACATCTACAATAATATGTCTCACCTATTAAAAGTACATCAATAGACAACTTCATAAGTAGTTTTACAATACCATGGGTACCAAAACCATGGGCCAAAACCGCCTCATAAATATATGGGTCAAATATCCCACCCATATGAGAAGAGTACGTTTCTTGAGATATCGACACGTTTTTTGAGGCCAAAAATTACGCGAGAAAAGCTGTGGAGAATGTACATTACTTTTAGTGTACATTCTTCAACACTTCCACACATGAAAACATGCTCCACAACATAACAATCTTTCTATTTTAGGAAACAGGCTTATGAAGGTGCAATTGAACATCTTTAAGATTCTCTTTGATTTTCAAGATTCTTCAACAACCGCCCAAACATCTTTACCAAAAAAGTGCTATAATTATTGAAAAAAATATGTCTGAAATCCATCGATTATAGGAGCTTTATTTTTTTCCATGGAGAACACCACTCTTTGAACTTCCTCGAAGGTAAATGGAGCCATTAACATTTTATTTTGTTCTTCAGAGTGACTAAACATGGAAAATTCCAAAGCATTTCATTTGAGACCTGCATGGAGGACAACAAATCACCCCCATCAATTTAGAAAAATATGAAACTACCTCTTTTTATACCTTCTTGATCTTGAATTATTTCCCCATCACCATTTTTAATGCTCAAAATAAAATTTGAGCTTCTTCTAGCTCTTACTGATGCATGATAATATTTAGTATTCCTATCACCTTCCTTAAGCCAATTCTCCCTTGATTTTTGCTTCCAATAAATTTCTTCATGTAATAGCAATTCTCTAGGTTCACCTAGTAATTCTTTCTCCTTACGAAAATCCTCTTGATCCATGACTCTCAAAAACTTGTTCATTCAAATCCTGAAGTTGATTTTCCACTCTAATTTTTCTTGGAATATATTCTTAAAATGATGTTCATTCCATTCTAACAACTTTTGAGGTTTTAGTTTCGAGAAAGGATAAATAATTTCTAGCCTCAATCCTAAAGGAATACCACCAGGTTTTGATTAGTTTAGGAAGGAGGGGGTCTCTAATCCACATTAGCTCAAATTTAAAGGGTGATTTTTAGGGGCTTCATCCTCATTAGAAAAAACCAAAATGGGATATTGGTCCATCCGGACCATGGAATAACCAAAATCCCTAAGAGAATAATTCCTTGCATCCAAAGTGAACTAGCCAGAAATGATCTAACCTCTCGTATATGCTACTAAATCCTAATTTCCTATTTGATCAAGTAAACCATTCTTGTTTTGGTTTAATATCCAATAAATAACTATTTTAAATAAAATAATAAAGTTCTAGTTGAGATTGAGCATTTCTTACTAGACCTCCAACTTTCTCTTTGTCGAAAAAATGGCATTAAAGTCACCACCTGAGAACAATGAGATGATCCTTCCTAACATGTATTTCCTCATAAATCTCCTACCACATCATCCTTTTACTTACCAAATTGTTGGGACCATATATGTTAAAGAGAAAACATCCTCTTGATCTCTCTCGGGAGAAATTTGACATAATTTTCAATTCTGTTTATGCTTTACCACCTCCATATTTCTTTTATTTAATTTCCACAGAACACCTAGACCCCCAATTTACCCCATAACATCCACAAAAGATCCCGACCAACCCTTCCAACTCTTAGACCAAAATTTCAATAATTCATTCACCATCATCTTGTTTCTTGCAGGAGAACAATACCCACATCTTGGGGAAAAATGAGTGCTTCACTTAAGCATCGCTTGTTAGGGGAATTCAAGCCCCTAACATTCCATGAAAGGATTTTCATGGCTTCTTAGGAAGGAATTTCACCTTCCCAACTTCAAGATTTCTAAAGTTCGGTTTTTATTTGCCATTTGCCACTTCCTTTTTAGCTACTTCTTATTTTGATTTGTGCCCTTCTTATCTAGTCAACCACAATTGGCCACCTTAAAACTATTTTGGGAAGATGCTAAACAATTGGAGGTTAATGGGAGATCTAGCTTCTCCTCCATTTCATTGAAGGCCTCTTTCTCATGATCGATTCTTTTTTTTCTTCATTTTATTCTTCCTAAAAAGTCTCGATCCATTCATTTAACTCTTTTAAATATTTTGCTTTATCCGTATTAAAGCCTTCGTTTAATAAAGAAAGTAACTTTGTCGAGTCTTTCACAACATTTTACGTATCCTCTAAAATTGTTCGAGGGTGCGAGGCTCCTTCATTTTCCATCTCCACCTCTCTTTGCGAGGGAGAAGGTTTATAACCCATTTTACAACTCCAAGCCGACTTAATTAAAGTATGCTTGCTTTCTGGTATTTGCATTTAAGATGACCCTTTTGATTGCATTTAAAACATCTGGGCTGAATTTTCTCATAATCCACCCTTTGAGGCCAATACACCGAGGGATATTTGATTACTATCGATTGAGGTGGGTCATTCTCTAAGTCTAAAGCCACACATACTCTAACATATGAACACATTGTTCGTCCAGAGTTCTTGGATCGATTCTTATCACTCTACCATTTTTTTTGTAGATCTTAAAAAGGATCTCCAGATTCCAATACTCCAAGAGAAACATGAAGATCCAAATCAAACCGGAGTTTCACCAAGCAAGATGAAAGAACATCGAAATTTGAAACCCAAGGCTAGAGGAAAATATCGACTTCTCCCATAAGTCAATCTCTCCTTCGCATGGATTTTTTTTTGTTCTTCACTTTTGCAAAGAATAAAAAAACCTTGGAAAGTAAGGAAATTTGAATCCCGCTTCCCCACTTCCCGTCTCACCATTAGGATATTGTTGTTGTTGATAGCCATCTATTAATAAAATTTACAACTAGGGCATGATTTTGTAGAATCTCAACTTTTTCATCCACCTTCGAATCTAGAACCACTTCCGCCCTAATGGTTTCATTCCTTCCGAGCACCTCTTTAGCCTTTCCTTTTGGATCCCGCCGCAAGGGAAGATTAGAGACCAAGCAACTTCTCCCCACCCTTCCCAAGGTCTCCTTGGTAGAAGGATGCGACTCGCCATTTTTTCGCCCACCTTCGCCACCTTTTTTAATTTTGCTAATTTTCACCATCTTCGAGCTAATTTGTTAGTATCTTGTTTGTGGGCTATGCCCTATATTTACTTGTTTCCTTGTTTATATAAGCTTTGATGGATTCGATTCCAAATTTTGGATGGTAAACACTTTTATTATACTAGAGCTATTAACTGGAATGGTGGAGGAGCACTTTCTCTAAGTAGGATTCCACTTGGTCCATACGGAGAAGTGTGAATACTAAATTATTAATTTTATGGAAGTAAATAATAATTTTTCATATAACATGTAAATAAAAGCTATGTGTAGAAAACTAAAAATGTCCCATGTGACATTTATTTAGTCTTATTCATGTACTTTTAGTATGTTTGTCTACATTATTGGTGTGTTTTGTCAACTTTCAATGGGTTTCCCCTTTTTATTATCTCCTTAGACAATCTCTCTCCCTCTCTTGTTCCCATGATCCTATGCCAAAAGAATCATTGGCTCTCTTGACACTTGTCATAAGTGCCCCCAATACTCTTGGTTTCTTTTTCGGTCTTCTCAAGTCAAGGTTTTGTCATTTCGTTCTCTCTCGTTTTTTGCTTGTATCGTTAAGGGTCATTTTGCATGCTAATAAGTCTTGTTTTGGCTTTAACTAGTTAAAATATACAAGTGGTATAGTTTATTTGAAGGATATAATATCTATCAAGTACTCACAAAGAAATCATAAGTAGACATGAGAGTAATCAAACAATCATTAGACCATTTATTATTATTTGAGCTATAGTTCTATTTTGGAGAATTACCATAATCATGTAATTGAAGTCATTTCCATTTATTGGCATTTTTGTTATTTATTGAGTGGCTTTGATAAGCACACGATAGTTAGTTCATATTAGTCACTTATCTTAATACACGATCGTTATACTTTCCTTATCCATTTGTAGATATAACATGTCACAAGACACAAATTAGAGTGAAGAAACAAAAGAATAAAAGTAGATAGTTTTCCCCTTAATTTGCCACTAACAATTACCCATCATAAATTCCCTATTCTCAATGCCTATCAAAAGTTTGCATGACATTTCTCATGTCAAATCTCAATCAAATTCCAAAATTTAAACAAGGTTATTGACAAGTCTAATAATACATTTTCATATTCAAATCAAGACGACTTAATCTTATACATTTACCTTCGCTGATCAATTTGAATAATTAATTAGGCCTCATTGTTTACTTTATACATTAATTGAGACAATTTTCCCCTACAACCCTAACTAGCCATAAACTGATACTATCATAACAAGACCTTGTAAATTTTCAGATTTTATCATTTGATCCATTAAAATGTGGAAGGGGCAAAGGGTGAGTTGGTAATCCACCTAGGGTGCAACTTCATTGTATCCACATAAAGGTTGTGATGGTCAACCTCTTAAGGGATTGATTGGAGTCCCACTTCCCTCCCAATCAATATGTCCTTATCACACTCGTCTAAAATAGATTACATTTGGAATACTACGACATAAAATTATTACAATTTAAAAACAAAAAAAAAAACATATGGAGGGGCAGTTAGATTTGGGGTGGGTAATATCCAAAACGAAAAAGCCGAGAAATGTGGCGGTAGGTTTGGAAGGTCGAGTCGCTGCCGCTGATTCCAAGTTAGACTAGAAAACAAATCAATGCAGGGTGCGTGGAAACGCGCTTAGTAAGACGGAATCCAACCACTTATTAAAACCTGTTAAGTGGCAATGATAATTGTATGTAAGAGAGGCGCAATTCTGCCTCCTGTTTAGGCCGCAGGAGGCTCAGATCGTTTTTTGTTAACTCCTGTGCATGCGTTTGCTTCTTCACTCATCTGCTACTGTTTGGATTTCTTGCTAACCAAATCTGTCAGTTTTCTTACTGGAGATTTCAGATCTGCCAGATTTCCTTCACAAATTCGCGCAGGTAAGGTAATCCCCGATCTATAAATTTTTTTGCAGATCCTGGTTTCAAGTTTTAAGCTTTTGGGTCTTCCCTGTTTGGATTTTTAGGGCAGAAAGTAGGATACCCATTTTGTGAGGATGGGTAAGGGATCAGTAAAGGGCGAGTCTGTCAGTGACAATGTTCTGAAGAAGGTTTTACTGAGCTACACCTATGTGGCCATCTGGATCTTCCTGAGCTTCACTGTGATTGTGTTCAACAAGTATATTTTGGATAAAAAGATGTACAACTGGCCCTTTCCTATTACTCTAACTATGATCCACATGGCATTCTGTTCTGCCCTGGCTGTTCTGTTGGTCAGGGTCTTGAAACTTGTGGAGCCAATTGGGATGACTAAGGAGGTCTATTTGTCCTCCATTGTGCCCATTGGAGCCCTGTATTCAATGAGCCTCTGGTTCTCAAATTCTGCCTACATTTATCTGTCTGTGTCATTTATCCAGATGCTTAAAGCCCTCATGCCCGTGGCTGTGTATTCCATTGGAGTTGGGTTGAAAAAGGAGAACTTTAAGTCTAATACTATGGCAAACATGATTGGGATTTCAGTTGGGGTGGCCATTGCAGCATATGGAGAGGCCAAGTTTAATACATGGGGTGTGATGCTTCAGTTGGGTGCAGTCGGTTTTGAGGCCACAAGGTTGGTTTTGATCCAGATCCTGCTTACTTCAAAGGGAATCACCTTGAATCCCATCACCTCATTGTACTATGTTGCACCCTGTTGTCTTGTGTTCTTGACTGTACCCTGGTTGTTTGTTGAATTCCCTTTGCTCAAGGATAACTCTACATTCCACTTGGACTACTTCGTGTTTGGCACAAATTCTGTCTGTGCCTTTGCCCTTAACCTTGCAGTTTTTCTCCTGATCGGAAAGACTTCAGCTTTGACAATGAATGTTGCCGGTGTTGTGAAGGATTGGCTGCTTATCGCCTTCTCCTGGTCAGTCATCAAGGACATGGTGACACCAATTAATTTGCTGGGATATGGGCTGGCTTTCTTGGGAGTTTGTTACTACAATCACACCAAATTGCAAGCGCTGAAATTGAAGGAGGCTCAGAAGAAGAGTGCTCAAGCAGATGAAGAGGCTGGTTTGTTGATGGAGCAGAGATCTGAACGAGAGGGCGAGAGTTTGACAGGGAAGGTGATGCTCAGGCCTAGATAATCAGAGGTAGGATTTGAGTAGTTTTTAATCTTATTCGAGCATGATATAGAATGGATAGAAAGAGCACAGGCAAGGGGGTTTATTCCTCAAAGCCTTCTGAGAATTGATTTAGGGTTCAAATTTATTGTATTCATTTTCTGTGCTCTTCAACCCATGGGGTGTCGAGATTCAGGTCTAGATTTTTAAGGTTTGAGTTGGCGGATTTGTATCAGAGGAAAAATCTAGAACCTTTTATTTTTCACCTTATAATAATTAGATTAACTTTTTCCTTCTCAAAAGGAATCTTCTGAGAACACGCATTACTGGTTACTACTGTTGCTTATAATTTAAATTATTCATTTTGGTCAAATTTTTATATTATTATTTTTGTTTGGACACATGGCTAGAATATAATTTTTCACATAAGTCAAGAGTATTCGTGCTGCTGTTTTGAGTACAGATTTGATGATGAATGCCCTGTCTGCTTTGTTTTTCTGCAATATTGATTAGTGATATGGTAATTATTAAACTTGTGTTTGTGTTATCATCTACTGTAATTCGGTGTTGGTTATAATCTACCGGTATTAATTCTTTTGGGATTTTGAAGAGTTGTGAAGATGCAAAATGAAGAATGAGAATAATTCTAAATTCTAGTTTTAATGTGTAGATTCATGAAAAATAATTGTCCACGCAAATATAGCTATTGTTTTTAGCTTAGGTTGACGTGTTGTCTTGCTTGATGAGCTTATGGCACAAAAACCTCCATTACATCTTGAGAAAGGTAAGTAGCTGCTGAAATATAGGCTACAGATGAATTAAGTCTGTGTTCAGTGTCCTAGTGATCTCAAATTGAGATCTTGTGCTGGAAATGAAGGTTTGACATCACTCTGACATGTTGGTGAAACACTGAATCATACACTAATTTGATATGCTTTAAAAATAGAGGATTAAAGATAAGTATGACGTTGCTGGCTTTGCATATTTGTTTCTGTATTGTTTTCTTGCTATTTTTTTGAAAAATTAGATTGGCTGAACTAGGAACTCTATTGGGGCCCTCAATAATGAAATCTGGGCATTGAGCCCAGCTAGTGAGGTCACAATCTGAGGACTTCATTCACAGAATTTTTGAGACTATAGGCCAATTGCTATTGTACATTAACATCCGTAATTACAATCATGTAACACAGTAGGCCTTCCTGCTATTATTCAAAGAACACTGACTTAAGCAGATGATGAGTCCTGTAAGCAGGTACACATGCTGCAATTAGTGAATGTCCCCACTGGGGCTTGAACCTTGGTGGATGATTTAAAACCACATGCCTTTCCCAGTGAATTGCACATTTAAACGTCTGTATTGTTGTCTTGTTAATTGAGCTTTTCTTTTGGTTTTTTGAGATTACTACGCATTACATGTAATTAACCACTGTTATGCAATTGAATGGGCTACCTCTGTTTTGCGCATTTTTTTATTTTTAATTTATCAGCCGTCTCAGGTGCAAGAATCTATCAATAGCAGTTTCCAGGCTGGAATAGGGTAGAAAAGAGTAGTGTGGTTCTGACTTCATAGAATAACCTTGATACAAAACTGGAATCTTTCTTTTCTTGATAAGGCTTTAAGTTCCTGCCAAATGTTTTTAGTATGCCCATTTTGTTCTAATTTATTTCTGTTTGAGCTTGGTCTTTCTTTTTCCTTTGAAAGAGATTTGGAGTGCAAATGTCTAGTAAAAATGTCACATTCCATTGTTCGGGTTGTAATTAAACACTTAATTTTAAAAATCGAGAGTTCTGTTATGTGGGTTGGACAAGAGTGGTATTAATCATAAGCTATTTTATTTTTAGATTTATAAAGCATGCTATTCCTATTTTCTCAATGTTCTGACATGCAAATGGCATGGAGCAAATCATGGTTTTTCTTTTTTGTCGGTGGGGATTAGAAATGTACACTGGAGTGATTGATCTTCTTTTGTGGGTGGGGATTAGAAATGTGAGTGAAATTGGTTTTTGAGACTGGAGTGATTGATTATTCATCATTGTTCCTTATTGTTGACATGGAAATAATTTTCAGTGCATTATTTTGGAGGTACCTCATTGCTTCTTATTGGATTTATCTATTGTATTCAGTTTTTGGTTGGATCTTATTTTTACTTTCTGAATATATCATTAGTTCGAACTTTCTCTATAAATCTTGTATCTTTTATATTTAAAGTACTCTTATTATTACTGGAGGATGTGGCTTCTTTTTCAATGCATCGTCATAAAATTTGGAAAGTGACACTGTTTTATGATCCCAAATGTTTTGAGCTTATGATATGCCAGAATTATCTTTCATAACAAAGTAGTTGTAAATTGGGTACTGCCCAGTATAAAGTCTCTGCCACAAAGAAAAAAATTTAACGACAATCTACACTACAGTGCTAGATGCACACAACTTCTCCTATGTCAAGGAAGTTTACAGGCAAAAGCTGCCTCTCAATCAGGTCTAGGAATCTTGGAAAATAATAGTAAATAGACTTTTTGAAGGTTGTTCTTACTGTCTTACATCATTGAAACATTGTTTACTCGATGTTTACACCTAAGCATAGCTTCTTAGTTCTCGTCATATCTTTTCACATATTGAGACATTAACAAATGTGGGGGAAGCAAAAATGGAATTCACCCATTAAAGCTACTTGCAAAAATTATGACAAAAACAGACTAAGCCTGCCTTGAAAAAAACGGTTTAGTATAAAATTTAAGAACCAAAGTCTGTTTGCTAATCTAATACAAGTAAATTGATCTTTTCAAAGATGAAATGCACTGCACTTCAAAATTTGTTGTGAATGAATTCAATTGAGGACATTACTAACCCCAAACATTGACATTTCTATATAAAATTGCCATCTCAGAGTTGGTGTTATAAATTGGAAAGCCTCTTCACAAGACTGACTGTTCAATGAGGCCTTTTCTTAGCATCAATTGTTGACACCAAATGTGTCGAAGAAGTCTTGAGGTAAGGAATGGCGTAGATTTGTTCCCCTACTTTGTGGACTTTTGTTAAATCCGTTGCCAAGGTTATTTCCTGGAGTATTGTGATGGAAGTCTGTTAGAAGTTTGAAAATCATTATAACAAATGTATGGACTGTTAGTAATTCCCATGGCATCACACCACAACAACTACAACTGCTTAAGGGATATTCTAGTGTTGAGGTGAACGTTAGTTTGGATAGCCATGATGTGGAACCTATCGGAGTTGTACATTGGATTATTGGGAGGTGACAAGCAGTGACAGTGCACCTAACTGTTCATTTCTTTGTTCCTCTCGATTTATTTTGCTTCACTACTCTACTCTTCTCATCCCTCAAGTAGTTGTTTGCTCTTGCTCTCCATGTTCTAGATGACCAGCAGTGAAATCCGTTTTTCCAGTGACTAGATATTATGAGTTAAAAGATCTTCTTTCATTTGGCTAATTATTTATGTGCTCATATCTTTGGATGGTTGGTTGGTAAATTATTAAAGATGTTTATCTGGTTGTGATAGTGGACTTGCAATTGTTCTAGATAGTCATTCTTTGTTTCAGCTTGGCAGATGTTTCCAGTATCTGAAAGATGACTTTGAAGGTTTCAAGGACACCTTGACTTGTGTTCACAACTTCCAACCACGGTCCAAATGAATCCAACCAAGTTACATCGTTAGATTGTGTGCATGGATTATGAGGTCTAAAAGCCTCTTCAATCATTCTATTCCTTATTGTCAAAAGGCTTATCCCATACGTTGTGGAACCCTTGCACTTCTTGTCCATTATACAGAGTATTTTGCATGCTGACATATAGAAGTTTTTATTCTCAAATTTGTTTGATCATAGTTGAAGCCTCTTCACAATGATCTGATATTAGTATGTTTAATGTTGTCTCGTCTGACCAACGTTGTCCCTCATAATGGTCTTGTAGGGTTGGATGTTTTTTTGTTGTTTTAAGGTTTTGTCTATAGGATGTAATTTTTGGGAGAGGTCTATCATTTTTCTTGGTTTTCTTCGTTGGGATTCTGAGCTGAATTTTGAATATCTAGCTTTATATATATGGGGCTGTTGTGAAACTTCATGAGCAAACTATACTCTTGGTAAATTAGCAGATTGTGTGGATTGTGGCTCTTGAATGTAAATATCAAGATCCGAGTTTTATTTGAGTTTATAAAGCAAAAAAGGGAAAAGTTTACCCATTTTTATGAGTAGCAACTTTTAATGGTGATTGGCAGCTATTCTTAAGCTCTTCTCTCTTGAATATGTCAACTAAAAATCAAGTGTGTATGAAAGAGTTTAATTTGCTTCTATTCCATGGAAGTTCCATTTTTCCAGAATGTATCTTGATTTTCGCTCATGTAAATCCGCGAAGCTACTAAATGGAGTCCTGAATTATCTGCAGACTGAATCCTCCTGAAAGATTTGATTTGTTGCCTCGGAATTAAAAAATATTTAATCTTTTCATTAACAACTGATCCACTTTAATGGATTCAGCGTTTGAGACCATGAGTTCCCCTTTATAAAATATTTAACCAAAATAACCACGGTTCCGTGCCCTCCTAGTTACCCATAGCAAAAATCGATATTAACCAAAATAACATTTGTATTAATATAATGTACTTTTCAACTAATTAAAACTTTGTTAATATAAAGTTGACTCAATTAAAATAAAAGTTAATGTTATCTGCCTTTAAGAACAATAAAATGAAAGTCAATTAAAATAAAAGTCACAGTTGACTTGAGTTCAAGCGAGCCGCGTTTACACTTTTGAATATTAAATGGGCAAATAACTAAAAATTTGTATAGGGTTTTTAGCTGTTACCTATGCATTGTCGCTTCAATGTCGTAGGCTATGGACAATCATGATGTCACGTCGCTGATGCGGATTATAGGCATGATGTCGATTACTTTGCGCGTTTATTGTATTGAAACAATTTTTCTCTCCACTCTTTGGAGGGATCAAAGTCTATATTACCAATTGTCATCACTTCGGCTCTTACATCATTTGATGTGGGTATCTTTAGTAGAGCTTTAGGAAAAAATGACACTAACGAAAGTAAGGAAGTTTGTTCCGAACATCTTTTTCTCTGTGTTTTGGGTGGTGTAAAAATTTATATTAGTGTCATCTCTTTGGCTTTTGCATCATTTTATGTGGCTATCTTTTGCAGAGCTCTAGAAAAAATGACACCAAAAAGGTGAGGTTGGTTCCAAGATCTTCTATGAGGAATTGGTTCTAATTGAGAAACCTCAAGAAACCATAGATATCCAGATTGGGGATACTCGGTTCTCTCATTAGGTGCTTTACCTTAACCTCCTAAATATGTGCGTTGGGTGTCAAACCTTGACCATATGATTAGGAAATGCCCTTTAACGAATGTCTTGTGACATCCTTCATAGGAAAAAAGCTTGATTGCAACCAAAACCCCGAGAATGCATGTGACAATTGGCCCATGATCACAAATTAAAAAATGCCTCTCGTGGGGATACTCAACCTCTACCATCGTCTTAACGCCCATTGGTACCCCCGAAGCCTACTCCTTTGTTACCATTGCCAAACAATTGCACCACTTGCTGTTAAAGCTTCATCGCCGCTCTCCCGCACCTTGTTCACTTGCTTGTTATGTCGTGCCCTCCATCCCCGGTGCATGCATCACAACCCCTTTTTGGGGTGAGTTATCCAGAGGACAATGTTGCCTTGTTTGAATGAAATTCTGCGCTTTACCGTTTTCTAAGCCCTTCCTTGTATGAAGATGGAGAATATGTCCAAAAATATGATGTCCTTTACAAGTGCTTGATTCATGCCTCTCGCTTAATGGAAATATGCTTATATTATCAAGTTTATTGCCCTCGACAATCTTGATGATGAGGGATCCTTGCACCTTGATGTTTCCCAATGATTGTCTACTCTTCAATGTACGTAGCCTCACCGAATCGATGTGGTTAGGGATAATTGTCTTAAATTTTGTAGTACGAAAGTTTTGTGCATGCATGACATTAAAATCTTTGGGTTTCTTCTCCAAGATGTTTTCGACACTATTTGGGTAGGCGTTATTTGCCGATGTTCAATCACAAGCCGGGTCATGGAGGGTTCATCACACAAAGATGAGACACTTCCTTAAAACATCATCTCGTGGGGTGCTAACCCCACTCGTTGAGTGATATGGATCCTCTTTGATTTTTATGGGTGTATCCTTGGGTTGGTAAACATGTATGCATCTAATGACGTAATTGAATAGTCTCTTTTATGGTGTTGGTTTGTTGACTCCCCACTGGATGCCCCTTGGATAGTATATGGGTATTTTAACATGGTTGAATCTAATGAAAAGATAAGGCTGCCTACCAATGTTGTGGTGAGGAGAGTGAGAAATCATGGTTCTACATGCGGTACATGGTTGGACTCTATGATCCAAACCACCATTGCATGCAAGATTCCGTTGTTTCTATGTTGACTTGGTCCGACTTTTGACATGGTCGTGAAATAGTGATCAAGAGGTTAGTGTATGGCGGGAGAAAATGTGTCTAGAAAACATGCACTCTCATCATCTCGCTCAACTAGGGTGAGGCAACGAGTAATGGACATACCGAGACCGACACATAACAAATAGAATTCAAAGGGGGTATAGGGACCACTAAAATCACATATCCAAAGGGAAGTAACCCTTACACTAAGACAACCTAAGGTTTCCAAGGCCCTAGGTTGAGAAAGAGGAAGGAACCTTATTGAGGTATCGACACTCTGGGGGGAGATTAATACTAAAATGAACATGCAAAGTTTATGCTAACCAAAGTAAAACATGCAAAATAAAATAAAAATTTGAAATACAATATGCTAACCTAACATGTGCATAAAATACTAAGCTAACATAAAGTAATAAGCAAAGATAGGAGACTACTCTATACAAAATGACAAGTTGAGTTAGAGCACTTACCTGTTGGGGCGATTGTTGATGCATCTATTTCCCAAAGGACCATACACCAAGAGAGAATAGCTTTCGGGTGGAGAAGGGAAACAATCTAGTCCTAACTCACTATAGGTGACCTAAAAGTGCAAGCAAACCAATCCAATCAAGAAGAATCTCCAAGCCAAGAGTCAAGATGCAAGAAATCCAAGAGCTGAGCGAGCAGATGCAATTTGGCACAAAAGAGCAGAGCTAATGGTGTGTTCTGTGAAATTTGTGCTATTTGTTTTGTGGTGAAGGTGTCTTTTTGGCATTTATATCGACGCCATTGCTCATGGGAGAAGGCGTCGACTAGGATTTTGAAATAGCGCCGACATAATTGCCCGTGGGTGATGGTGTCGGCTAGGGAGGGAAATGAGCAATGGGTGTGTGCAATGTGTCGTGATGGACAAAAATGAATGCAAGGAAGAAATAATATGGTCATGGTCATGTAAGGTGTTGGAAGAATGCGAAGAAAAACAAGAAGACAATAGCAAAAGAGGTGGATAAATAGGACCAAAAGCTATTCTCTCTCCATGTATCATCCCTAACCCAATGGTTACGTGAATAACCATACCCCTATCCTGGAATGAGCCCCTTAAGGCACCCGTTCCTAGAAATAGATGCATTAGCGACCTCTAACCTAGAAGATAAATTGTTAGTAACATATATGAAAATAGAAAGCGTGAAAAATTAGGTGTATACATATGCCCCAATTGTTGATTACGCATGTTGCAATAGTGAAACATGGGGTAGTCAACGGAAATAACAATACATAAAACCGAAATCGAAAGAAAATGTTAAAAGTAAATAAATGACTAGCTGAAATGAAATATACCCACCAATGCATACCTAATAGTGTTGGTTGTCCTGCCACGTACAGGCGCAATCCATGTTGCTAGAACCCTAGAGAAGCAAAAATGAAAGGAAACACTAGAGGATCATCAATAAAATAAGACATAAATCACCTAGCTAGGGCCCATGGGATGGATATCGTGTCATAAGATCATAGAGGTAAAGTGTCATAGTGTTAAAACCAAACGACGGTAACAAAGCTAAAAAGTGCAAAATGGTATGGTAGAAGCTCTTGTCATAAAACCCAAAGGTGCACATGAGGAAAGGATGGATGATTAGCTGAAAGGGTGAATAAAAACGCTTGAAAAGCGCAAAAAACCATGAGGTAGATGCTATAAGAATAAAAGAGGTAAATAGATCCAAGCAAGAACAAAAGCCTAAACGAGAGTGCATAAAGCTGCGATGATCCAATAGGAAAGGCTCGAGGTTGAATCGAAGCCAAGATAGGCGTAACCAATACCGTGATGTTCCAATGGTAGGAGATGTCAGGGAAAAAGAGAAGTGATGAAAAACCTAAGCGGGGCCGAGAGCCCAAGAAAGGATGAATTTTTTGGAGATGTGTGTAGAACCCAAGGGGGGCCGAGAGCCGAGGCGAGAGCCCGGGCCAAAGAAAATGTTGTTAATGTATTTATAAAGATGATGTCTAGCCACGAGGGGCAAATGATTGTAAAGTAGATCAATAATGATATTGTCAACTTGGTTCAAGATATGGCTTCGGGCACGAGTCATGAGGTCCTCTATGGTGTGTTGTGTAATAGCTACCTGTCGATGTACTTCATACCGTGTGGCAAATAAGGTGTCATCTATTTGGTCCTCCAACCAAGCGAGGACGCCACACCAAATATCATCAAGAGTGGGGCGAGGCTCAGGGCAAGGTGGAGGCCCATATGTAGGCTATGGTCTAGATGGTCTAGGGGAAAGAGGGTGGCCCCGAGAGGAGTCAACTCTATGCTTGTTTCCGCGTGAAGAGGACTCGAGAACCGGGCGTCTGCTACTCATGATCGAACAGTCTTGCGTCGGTATGCGGAGCGTGAGCCATGGTGCGAACAATAAAGTCGGGCCGAGGTGGAAGGCCATGTAGCCTTTCGAGATTTCTCTCTTCTAACCTCAGCCTCAAGTTTCTTCACGTGTCTTTTGTAGGCTCTGATCGAAACATCATGCCTCGGAGCCTCATGCCATGTATAATATGGCTCTTCCCTAGAGGGCCGAGGAGCCATAAGGGCGAGAGGTAGGGAAGGATGTGAATGAATGATATGGGTCGGCATAGATGATGTCGATGTATCTTGTGCTTCGTCATCCATAAGGTCGCCAGCTTCATAGTCAAAATCAGGTATATGCTCCCCTTCGTCTATATGAGGAGGTACACCATGTGATCTAGTAATGGAGTCGCGAGAGAGGCAAGGTCAGCGTGCTTTTGTCGAGGCTCGCACCGGTCTCTGCAGAGGAGGCTTGACCAAAATGTGAGGAGTCTTCTTGTATAAGAATGATGTTCACATCACGAGTTAACATGCTTTAGAGGGTGCTTTGGTAACACCAAACTTCTTTGTCTTGAATTTGGGCATAATTGGCCAAATGGGGATCATCCAAAGCATAACCGTCATCGTATTCAGGAGTAGTGATGTCTATTGCCCAAGAGTCAACTGTGGTTTCTAGTTGAATCATTTTCTTAGGTGAAGGTTGAGGTGTACGTGAAATGGTAGCCGGAATGGACGGCTCCTTGTGAGGCCGCAAGTTAGGAGGTAGTTGAGATATGATGAGATATGGTAAATCAGAGGTATTGATCCTAATAGTAATCTCATCAAGGCTCATTGTTGTCATAAAATCTAAGAGATTGGGAGGCAGTGCACCCAACCAATTCTGGATGACCCACATTGCCACGAAGAGACTCAACATGATAGTTGAAGCACTGATATTCACGAAATGGGATAAGAGATAGTTCTTGAAGGGTTGGGAATTTATATGTCCCCTTTTGTTGTAGAGTGTCGTAATTCCAAGGATTCGGGTCGCCTTGAATTTTATAGATAGCCCCTTGATGTGCAAACTTGACACATTGATATGCGAAGAGGCGACCACACATGCATATGGTGGGTCTAAGGTCGACCGAGGAGGATATTGTAAGATAAGGGAAAGTTAAAGACCATGACTTTTACACGTACAATCCTAGGAGGAATAGTGATGGGCAACCAAATGCAACCCATGGGAGGCATCTGTCGACGATCATATCCCTGAAAAGTAGTACATGTGGTTTTGAGGTTGTCTATTGAGTAACCAAGAGATTTGATGAAATCTAAGAGGCCACACATGTGCCAACACCTTCATCAATGAGGGCACTCTAACTGTGTTTTGACCAATTTTTACAGATGAAAAGTGGAGGATTGTTTCCCAAAGAAAGAGTTCATCTGGAATCATAACAACTACGGGAAACAAATACAAGTTTGAAGTGTCCGTGGTATGATCCATACAAATGGAAAGCTCCTCACATTGATGGCGGATGCTTTCTTCCAACCGTGCAATGTAGGAGATTGCCCCAAAGTAGGAGGGAAAGGGATGTTCATGTCAAACAATGCAATCATGAGATGCTCACGATGGTGAGGTGACATGTGCATGAGTTCTAAGAAGGGGATTGGACTAGGAATTTGAGAAAGTGCTTCTAGAGGATCCCACTCATCATGACTGGACTAAGCAACAAGATGAGAGTGTTGAGGATCTTCAAATAGGCTCAGAAGGAGGAGTAATTAAAGATACTTCAAAATTGATTTTTGTTTATGCTCGACGCCATCGGCCTGGACCGAAGGTGTCTGTACTTGGAGAAAGAGTTTTAGACACCTTCGGCCCTATAGTAGTTTTGTCATAGGGGCGATGACGTCTGTAGAAGATGGGATTTTTCTTTGGGAGTCTGATTTTGAAAGACACAAGGGTAAATGACTCTGTGAGTCCGAGGTTGAAATGATGGAGGATATTCAGGTTCTATGTACACTATAACACGCCTCACATCATTTATGGCAACCGTGTTTTTGGGAGGATAATTAGGATCAACCACGTTTGTTGTGGCATTTCTGGTTTCTTAGAACTTTCTCTCCTATACTATGGTTGGGCATATGGTCAGAGAAGACTTTGAGCTCTTCATTAGCTTGATTGATAGCATTATGACAATCCTTTTGTTTTTGGGCATCATGAACCTTGACCGCTTTAGTCAAACGCTCTCTAGTGATGGCATCATGGTTAAATTGAGGACCTAGGAAGAATGTGATGGCAATCATGTGAAGGGCATGACAATTTTCATGAGAATGGCCCCAATTAGCGTGCCACCAACAAAACTTGTTCTCATCATGCCATTGAGGGATAGGTCGAGAAGGATCAAGGATCTGACTAAATGGCTTAGGCATGCGTCGTCTCAACTCATCCTTGGTCAATGGTTGATAATAAGCAGGTTGGTTTTTATTATTATTAGATTTCTGATCAATATTAAAGACATTCCTATTTGAAGAAGCCATAAGAGGAAGAGTATCTAAGACTCCGTCATCTTGTGGCGTTCTTGTTCTTTGACTTTTGGAGGATTTGTATTTGTTTGGTTTCTTTAGGAGGAGCCTTCTCAAACTCCCTCATGAGGTAGTCTTGCCTTTTAGCTTGTTCAAAAGCTTCATCTAAGGAAGTAGGAGAGAAAGACCTAACCTTATATTGAAGGCGAGGTTCTAGAGCTCAAGGAAAAGTTGGAATAAGCTATCATTTGGCATATTATGTTCTACTTTAGTAGATAAAGTCTTCCAACATTTGATAAATGCTTGCGCTGATTCATTCTCATGTTGTTGACAATTAATGAAAGCATTGATATTATTCTCAGGTAAATCATGATATTGGAACTCATTAACTAGGGTTGTTACCAAAGATTCTAGCTCCACTATGGAGTTAGGGGTAAAGTATGATACCAATATAAGGCATCCCCAATAAGAGTCTTAACCAAAATCTTAGTGGCATCGTAGGAGTTAACTTTAATCCATTCTTTATAAAGATTACCAAAAGATTTGATGTGTAGAGTGGGATCGGTTGATCCATCATAGGAAATGGAAGGGGCAATGCCTCCAATATCCATGCTAGCAATATAAGGTGCTAGAGGCTCTTGTTGATCTTTGCCCAAAAACTTTGTTGTGAATAGGAGGTTGGGAAATAGGTGCCCCATTAGGTCCATTAGGTAAGGGAGGGGGAATTGCACCCCCAGAGCCCGGGTTGGGATGGTTAACCATTTGAACCATGTTAGCTTGCATTTGGAGAAATTGAGCTATAGTAGTGGTTTGTTGTTGGCTCATTTTGTCTATAAGTTGAAGGATGAGATTAGTAGGATCAAAACTAGAGGCATTCTCAGATGAGCCTCCATAGTAGCCTTCCTTCTATCTACCCTACTGTCAAGTTACGATACAAAAGTCAAGAAGATGCTTGTGGATTATTGATTTGGTTCCCCCTTGTATTGAGGAAACTTGTCAAGGAATTTTTGGATCTCAGGTGGAAGATCAGAGATGTCCTCAATCTAAATCTCTTCCTCTTCATCACCTAAGACATTATTTTGCGGGTGTTATACTTCTTTCTATTAGCTCTATCACACAACAATTTGAGTAGAAAGGAAAACTGATTCTAGATGATTGGTTTTTGGAAATGGCTGCACATCATAATTGGAGAGCCCTAGGCCCAGATACTCCATGATGGAGTGTTGATCGACCCATAAGAAGCTCTCAAAAAATAGGCTACCGACACAATCGACCTTGTAAAAAGGGTTACACAGGGGAAGGTGTATGCGGGAAAAAGTTTGGATATAACAAGCAGATCGACCCTGATCGACCCTACACAAAATTGACACAGGGGCCGTTGGTGTGGGAAAATTGATTTTTAGGGTTTTTAGTTTTTAAGGGTTGAAACAAGGTAAAACTGAAAATGGATGCTTTTAACGAGTTGTGCTTGATCAAAAGGTACAAAAGAAATATTCACATTGGGTTCACCAAGGATGTATGGGAAAAAAATGTGTCTAGACAACATGCACTCTCATCATCCATTCAACTAGGGTATCGAGGCAACGAGTAAGGGACACACCAAGATCGACACACAACAGATAGAATTCAAAGGGGGTACAAGGACCGCTAATATCGCATACCCAAAGGGAAGTAACCCTTACACTAGGACAACCTAAGGTTTCTAAGGCCCTAGGTCGAAAAGAGGAAGGAACCCTATTGAGGTATCAACACTATGGGGGGAGATTAATAATAAAATGAACATGCAAAGTCTATGCTAACCAAAGTAAAACATGTAACATAAATAAAGATTTGAAATACAATATGCTAACCTAACATGTGCATAAAATACTAAGCTAACATAAAGTAATAAGCAAAGATAGAGACTACTCTATACAAAATGACAAGTTAGTTAGAGAACTTACCTGTTGGGGGCGTCATTGATGCATCTATTTCCCAAAGGACCATACACCAAGAGAGAATAGCTTTTGGGGGAGAAGGGGAAACAATCTAGTCCTAACTCACTATAGGTGACCCAAAAGTGCAAGCAAACCAATCCAATCAAGAAGAATCTCCAAGCCAAGAGTCAAGATGCAAGAAATCCAAGAGTTGAGCGAGTAGATGCAAGTTGGCGCAAAAAAACAGAGCTAATGGCGAGTTCTTGTGAAATTTTTGATATTTGTTTGTGGTGAAGGTGTCTTTTTGGTATTTATACCGATGCCATTACCCACGGGCGAAGGCGTCGACCAAGATTTTGAAATAGCACCCGACCCATCACTGCGGGCGATGGCGTTAGCTAGGGAGGGGGAAATGAGAAATGGGTGTGTGCAATGTGTCGTGATGGACAAAAAAAGAATGCAAGGAATAAATAATATGGTCATGGTCATGTAAGGTGTCAGAAGAATGCGAAGAAAATCAAGAAGACAATAGAAAAAGAGGTGGATAAATAGGACCAAAATCTATTCTCTCTCCATGTATGATCCCTAACCCAATGGTTATGTGAATAACCATACCCCTATCTCGGAACGAGCCCCTTAAGGAACCCGTTCCTAGAAATAGATGCATTAGCGACCTCTAACATGGAAGATAAATTGTTAGTAATAGGTATGAAAATAGAAAGTGTGAAAAATTAGGTGTATAAAGTTAGATTATGCTCTTTATGCTTAACAAGATCTTTTCTCCTTATCCTCCAATATTGGTAGGATTGTTTTGGTGGTTGAGAATGATTTACTCTCGGACCATCAACTTTATATACTTTTATATTTCATGGAATGGTCCACGTCTCAAAGCAAAAATTCAAATTTTATCTCAATATTGTTTATCTTTAAGATGAGAGAACTTTGGGCCATATTATAAGCATTTGGAACTTGGTATCCCACATGGGATACATGTTGGATAGAATGGTGGACTTACGATATTCAATGAACAACCACCTTTCTCGGGTTTTATGGGAAACAAGTTACCAAATTCAGATAGAGGGCACACGAGGATTCATGCCATGAATTGCAACGGATTTTACATGAGTTTGATATCTCTCTACTTAACATTTCATTGCAAAACCAAAATTCTCATTGGAGGTGTAAACTCAAGATTGAGGAGGCCTACAAAGTAAGAGGGGCATAACTTAGAGTTATATTGCATTGGTTGAGGATTGGAGACAAAGTATTCAAATATTTTTATGCTCTTTTCCATTTAGGGCATTGTTGATAGGGTAAAACCCTTCAAGTGGCTAATTCCAGACTTACTGAGTTTCCTAATTCTTGCAAATTTTTGTTCACCATTACCATGTTGTTTTTTTACCTCAATCCTCTTCTATTGAAAGAGAAGATGTCTTAAATAAATGTCTGCAATTAACCCCATGCAAACTTTCCCAAGCTCAAAGAGTTTCCTTTGAGAAACCCCTCTCTCTCAATGATCTTAAAGAGGCACTACACAAATGGCTTTAGATAAAGCCCCTCGTATTGATGGATTCCCTTGAATTCTATCAAATAATGTGGGATACAATTGGACTTGATTTGTATAATGTTTATCTTGAATCCATGATATCTAACTCCTTAAGTGAGCTTATCAATCAAGGTAACATTAAATTCATTCCTAAAGCTAGAGACCCCAAACAATTGGAGGCCCACTACCCTCCTCAACGTCTCTTATAAGATCATTGCCAAAGCCCTAGTGAATAGACTCAAACATCTCCTTCCTCTCACTATTCAAAGTGGACAAATTGGTTGTATTTAATAAAAATACATTCTTGAAAATGTAATAGTTTTCTGGAAATACATGGAATAGGAAAGAGTTTATGATCAAAAAGCTCTTTTTGTGAAGATTGATTTTGAGAAATCCTATGACAAGATAGAATGGCCTCGGACCTCGCTTTGTTCAATCTGTCAATATGTTAGTTTAAATGCAAGAGCCCGCATATCAAGTAATGGTGCTCAATCCTCCAATTTTAGGATTTTTGGACCAATCACACAAGGATGTCCTCTTGCCCATTCCCTATATGTTTTTGGTTGTTGAAGGTTTTAGCTATTTGCTTGCCAACTATTTCTCTCAAAGCTTGGTTAAAGGCATCTTGCTCCCTCATTTTGATCAACTCATTAATGGCCACTTTGTTGATGACCTATTTCTCACTTGAATTGAGAAAGAAGAATTAGTCAAAAAGCCATGAAATGTTGCCTTTCTTCTTCTTTGTGCCATATAATTGAAAAAGACCAAATATTATAGGAATTCCTTTCTCCTAAACCCCTGCGCTAGAAGGATACCAATGGCATGGATTCAACCAGGTGTGTAATTTAAATTTCTTGGCATACCATTTGCTTTTAGAGCTTTTCCATTTGAGCTTTGGTCTTATGTTGTTTAGAGAGTGGAGAAAAATATTGCTTATTGGGTCACCAAGCCTTTTTCTCTCACATGAAAATTCCAAATATGCTCCAAAGTTTTGGGTACCACTCATGTCCATTACTCATCTTTTGGGCTCCCTCTAAAACAACTTTTGCCATCTTTGGAAAAACTTTTCGAGACTTCTTATTGACCAATTCTAAGGGATATAAAGGGTTCTACAAAGTTTTGTAGGAAATTTATTTTTGCTCTAAAGAATCGAAGTATTGAGGTTATTAAATATCAAGCTACATGACACTACTCTCAATGTCAAATGGATCATCTGAAGTCTTGAAGGATATGAATTACGGAAAATTATGCTTAGAGGTTACATCATTTAAGGGAATCCTATGGGTCGACAAGCTTGGAAAGACCTAAGAGTCCAAAGTCTTCTTTTTTAATCTATGCTAGTGAAGATTTGTGGCACCTTTGTTGCTAAAAGCATATGGAAATCTTGGGAGTTGTTTAAACGCAATCTCATCCGGGTTGGGGATAACTTTAGATTAGGGCTCAAATCAACTCTCTCTCTTTATGGTGGTTTCCCATTCTCAATTTTCATAATGTCCCATTTTATATGGTACATTGGATTAAAAGTATTAGGATTTTTAAAAGGGAATCAAATTTATTAAATTTTTAGGCATGATTGCCATGGGATATATTCAAAGCTAAATTTCAACTAAAAAAATGAGGACACTAATTCCATTTTAGAAATTTCAAATTATATACTTGATAATTGTCTACACAAAATTGGGATCTCCTTTGGTGTGCCTTGGTGGAGAGATCGGCATAAGCATTAGTGACTCCCTTTTGTCTGAACCCCATTTTGGTCACCATATTCTTGCCCCTCAACATATTTTGGGTGATTCTCTAACTCATCATTGGAATCTCAAATCTAGGGATGTGATTTGGTCCAAAAGGTTGATAATATCTGGAAAGTATACATCGAGCCCAAAAATCTCATTTTTTGTGGTGTCTTATGTATAAAAGCCTCCATGTTAGAGGAAAGCTCACACATATGGGGGTTTCAAACCCCACGTGTCTCGCTTACCAACAACCAACATTTATCGAACACCTCTTTTGGTTTTACCCACATGCCCAATCTACATGGAAGTGGATTTATACCCTTTTCCAACCTTTCATCCCTAAATTTTTACTTGGAAAATGGTTCTCCTTGGGGACTTGACCATTCCCCTTACAAAATTCAATAGTTATTGGAAAATTTTAGAGCTGATATTCTCTTTCATATTTGGAATTTTTTTAATAACGTTTCTATGGATAGAGACTTATTTGTGACTAATAAAGTTATTGTGATCTCCAATGTGATGCTCTAGATCCATATTTAAGTGGAGAAAGTCCACCTAGAAGTGGAACACATGCAATCCCTACTTTCATATTGAGGGAATTCCCTATGCGCCATCAATCGGGTGCCTTGATTCACCGTGCCACTTCTCCCTTTTTAGGGCCCTAGTTGGGCTTTCACAGACGTTGTTCTAATAGTCAACGAAGATTATCTTCCGATGCCACTTTGCTTCCCTCCCGGATCTCAATGTCTTCATCCATCTGCAATGGTAGAGTTTTTGATCAACTCGAAGGCGATGGTTGGAGTGGGTGGGGTACCACTTTGTAGGGAAATTCCCTCGGTTGACGTTTGTTATTTCTCCCCTCCACTAGTCTCAACATTATATTGAAGAAGAGAAATGATAGTAACATAATGATGGGTGAGATCCCATCTTGAACACAACCCACCCCTATGGGACTAGTGGTTGGGGGACAAGCCGATAGTCCTCCACATAATAGGGTTAGGACCGTACACACGTTCCTGCCACTACCACACATTTTGACTTAAGAGTGATAATCTACAATGTGAAGTTTGGAAGCCGACAAGTGGCGTTTTTACTATCATGACATGTTGATTTCTAGCCTTCTTGGGCCCTCCTTAGGTGTTATTGTGTTCTTTGTATGTTTCCCTCCAAAATGGAGTGTTTAAAAATTTGAATTATTAATTCCACGTGATGAAGTTTTATGTAAAGTGTAAGGGTTACTAATGATGTAAAGGTCATTTTAGACCTCATAGGGAGAAAATAAAGAATTTTAACCTTTGTCTTAGATTTTAATGACTTGTAGTTATCATAAACTTTAGTTAGTCATCATGAGTTAAGAAAATGTAACTACCATCTCTCATATCAAAAAAGAGAGATTCAAATTGAGGGAGTTATTTATTCATTTACAAGGTGGTTCAAGAGGCGTGGTACACGTGAAGGAGCTTGAGAGAGGCTTAAGAGGTTTATAGGTTCAAGAAGCATATTCTAACATATCTCTCGATGTAAATACAATGGTGAGTTACTTATAAAACTTACATTGACATGTGTGTATAGTGCTCTTGAAAGCTTTTGGTGTTTGATAAATGTTCTAGTAATAGTGTACAATGTGAATCAGATTCATAAGACCTAAAATCGAGAAGATTATGTGATTGCATTGCAAGAATGAGGTTTGAAAAATTAAGAATACTTGATATACCAATTATCCACAAGTTTAAGAAGAAAGATTATTAAATAAGGATTAAAACAAGTACTTCTTGTTGTCTCAAGAGGTTGGTTAAGAAAACAAAAGTCTCTAAATGAGTAAAAGGCCTTGAAGGAACATGGAAAACCTAAAAAATGAGTCAAATTTTGAAATTACATTACCGTCTTGGAATACCTGTCTTAAGGGGTTTAATGATCAAATAATGGCTTAAGAGTTTGAATGGAACCATACATACAATTATAAATCAATGATCATGAATATTAGAGTATTTTCAAGGTGTTAGGAGTGTTAAACTATGGTAAGAAAGGTTATAGACTTAAAACAAACTCTTGAACTCGGTGGTGGCATACTTGATAGGTTGAAGGACATAACAGGAGGTTAGATAGTGTAAAAGTATTTTTTTCATGAGCTAGGAGTTGGTAGCACATTTCAAAGTTGAATAAATGTATAAAGATACAATAATTCTCAAGAGTTAAAGATACAAGAAATTCTCAAGAGTCATTGCATCAAGGGGTCTAATGAAACTTAGGTAGTGAGGAAGAAAATGTGTACAAATTCCAATATCCATCTACTATGACAGTTATGAAATTTTGAGAAATAATTATCCTAGAATCCAATTGTGATAAACAATGATAAGTTGTTCATGATAAAAGGAAGGGTGAATGTGAATGAAGTTCTAAGAGGTGTGCATAGTCTAATAGAGGCATCAAGTAAGAAGTAGTCATACTTGCCATGTTTCAATCTTGGGAATAAAATGTGTTAGCCTAGACCAAGTCAAAGATTAAATGGTTTATGAAGGAATAAGGAGGTTTAGGTCATCAAGAAGCTATAAGAGGTGGAGAGACCATCGGATAAACCATTATAAGGATGGAAAATATCTTACAAATACCTAGCTAAGAAAAATTAAATGATTATCTTTTAACAATACATCTCAAGATAGTTGGTGACATAAGGGTATAAGGTAACAAGGAGCATTAAAAGAGAGTAATTGAAGTGGCATGAGGGAATAGGTGCTGATGCCAGAGTTAGAGTGAGGTAAAAGTGATAAGAATATTAGAAAAAAACAAGGAGAAGGAAGCAAACAAAGTATAAAAGACCAAGAAGGATTAAGACCAAGAAGCCTTGAGAGTACCAAAAGTGGAAAAGTAGCAATAGATATGATACATGGGTAAATGAGATATGAGTAGAACTTGAACAAGTTAGACTAAGGTGATTGAAGGAGTTTAAGTGATTGGAATTGATCCAAAGAGACAAAACCCTAAGAAATGGCTTGAAACCCTAGTTAGGCCTAAAGGAGACCTAGAGACAAGGAGGAAGATGGAGTTGGGAATGGAAGGAAAAGAGTTAGGCCACAAAATATAGAACAAAGAAAAAAGAGAAAAAAGGGTATCATGAAATTATTTTACTTTTGCATGAATGGGTGTGGTTTCTTCTAAACACCAAGGTTTGTATGCATTTAGGGCTAGTAATTAACCCTTGTTTGGATCGGTAAATTGAGAATAAATTTGCATGGGAGTGGAACTGATTTGTGAAACTTGGCGAATAGTATAATGGGTTAGATGGGTCTTAGAAAACCTTAACAATAAAACTTGACTCTCGGTATTTTGTCAATTTTGCTAAAAATTGCATTTTTAAGGGTTATTAATAGTTTGAGGCCTAGAAAGGTGAATAAGCTAAATTGGATGATGAAACTTCTTAAAGTGGATAAACATGATTGATTGGAGTCTTTGAGTTGATACCGGGGTAATTTTAGCTCTTGAACCAATTTTTATAGTATTTTGTGTTAAAATACAAGGTTCTTGGCTTCTTGAGAAAGTGAAAATTTGTATGATTTGATTCGTGATTGCAAATTACTTGTTCTAACACTTGCATTTGTGTTAATTGGTTGTTTACTCTGCATCGAATTCCTCTCGGTTCTTCATAATTTGGATCCTAGTGAACATGTTCCTCAAATTGGTAAATCACTTCTTTTTCTTTTTATATCATTGCCCATTGTTTTGGCTTCATCCCCACCAACCTCCTCACCAATTCTCTACTTCAACACTTTATATGCTCATAGATATCAATCAAGTATGTCACCAAAGCCTATACTTCTTTCTCTAGATGTGCTTCCTTTCCTTAAGTGGGTCTTGGATTTGGGGGACAACATAGAGAAGGGTGATCCTCTATTCAAGGCCCTTTTCATTTACCATGCTCTTGGTCATTACCTTTAAGGATTTGTTTCTTTAATTCTTGACTTAATCATGTTGTTAGTGGTTAACAATTGAGAAATCATTATAATTATTGCAAGGAAAACCTCTTTATATCCCTTACTGATTATTTTGTGTGGGTTGTTTCTCTTTTTGGGATTGTTCTATAGTCTCCTTAGTTTGAATTATTTGCGAGTTATGTTTGATAAAGTTATACTATGAGTGTCTGTGTGTAATCTTTCCTTAGGTTTTAATCCTTCAATTCCATACTATGTCTCTATGTATAACTTGTGTGTTTTCATAATGTACAACATTTTGTTGGAGAGTTTTCTATTCATCACCAACTATAAAACTATTTCTATATTCTCCTTCTCTAAAGTCAATTATTCCTTTTGCAAATAGATGGAATCATATTTTTGATACAACATTATTTTTTTCACACTCCTCTAAAATTTGGTTTATCATTTGTCAAGATTTGTCCATATGAGAGCATATTTTCCATAACAAAAGTTACAGCAGCATCATATAACCAAGGTATCACTTGGTTAAATAATTCAGGGTTTTCACAACCTTAATAAGGACCTCCAAATTTTCTCCCAACACTTTCTCTCACCTTATTCTTCAAGAATTTAAATGCCCACACATTTGTTAGCATTGACATAATGGTTTCTCTCTTCCCCATCTTCTCCTTGATAATGCGTTGCTTTTCCATCTCCTCGTGGACATTGAGGCTACCCTTATTTGAAACTTTTGTCTTTCCTCTCTACTTTCACTAATTTCTATGTCTCATGTGCTTCCAAACCTCTATTCTGAAACTCTAATCTTTCAACATTTCTTGGACCCAAGTGTGATGCGCTTCCTCTTCCTCTTCCCCAACTCTTTGTCTCTCCTTTAATTAAAACTCTTATTCTAGAGTAAAAAATGCTTTGTCAGTCATATTTTTATACCCTTAGACCAATAGTCTAATCCCATGCGTGTTGGCCTATCACCCATAGCTCTCACCATGCGTGGGTGCAGCCTCTCCTTTATGTGAGTCTTGTGAGAATGCATCATCTTGTGACAGATATTCAAATGGAAATGAATAGAAAAGAACCATGCATCATTATGAGAACTTAGAATGAGTTGTCATCTCATCAAAAAAGAGAAATAACAAACAACATGCATAATTGATTCATTCATAAAGGAAATGCATAAGGATTGTACTAATGAACACATATATGATTTAGAATAGAGCCTTATATTCATATTAATATGTTCAATAACCACATTACATCCCTCAAAGTCATAAAAGACCTTCATATAACAATGCAGAGCCAAGTCATGCATCAAAACTACACTATGTTCATCACATTACAAAGAAGAATACAAACCCATCCCTCTAAATGTGCCATGATTCCTATATTTTCCTAATCCCAACCCATATAATCCTCCATGGTATTTCTGCATAGAGCTTCACCTCTCTCTCCATTACACTACTTCTCTCTCTGCATGACTCTATGTACTCTTGGCCTCATCTCCTTACTCTCTATCTTCTCTTTTTTTGCTATCCCACACACTCAATATATAGCTTTCCTACCTTCACCACCATGCCTTCTGAGGTAACAGATCGGTTGCCAAGTGTCCAAGTGGTCCTCCAATGGAGCATGCCTCCTTTGATCTGAGCTCTCCACTTTGTGCAATGATGTTCTTCTGAACCTTCCATCGCATGCATGGAATATTCCCTTTTTGATCCTACATTCACCAGGATGGCACCTTATCCACAAGGGTCACACTTTTCTCATGTGCTTCCTGGGATGCTGAATATGGCTAAGTCCAAAACTTGTCTTTCCTTGTGTGCACACGTGTGTGTTCTGAAAAACCCTACTAGAACCCTTCCTGCACCTTCAACCCATGCACCCTTCTTCAAAGGTCCCACGTGCCCACGCACCTTCTCATCCTTAGCCAATATTCTTGGGGCCCAACATCACCCCACACTATGCCTGTTCTCCATCCTCAGAAAACACTCTTCAAAGAATAAAGAATGGTGGGATCTTACAATGGTTGGAAAGAAAGAATAAGGAATGAAGAATTGGGAGAAAGAATGAAAGAATGGGGGGAAATCATGATCACTATTGAAGGAGGAGAGGGAAATCCTTCCCTAATTCTCCTCTAACTTAAGCTCAACCTCATTCTATGCTTGCTTTTTGATAGAGGTCACCTCACTAGGGCTTACTTACCTCAAAACTCTTAGCCTCTCTCCTTGACGTTCATTGTCTCCACAATCCCCTCCAATTGTTTTCCCAAATCCTCCAGTGCATCCATCCTCCGAGTGATTTAGGGGTATAATTCTTTCAACTGTTGGTTTTGATCGAGCCTCATAAGGTCTCAATGGCTTCTATTTCTTTTCCACTTTGGCTAAGATTTTGTCTCTCTCTCTACCCTCTTCCCCTTATTATTTTCTTGAACTCCTTGAGTTATGCTTCATGGGTGGCAACCAAGATACTTTCCACTCTATCCCTATCCACGTAATTATCATAGGAAGCCTTAGAAAATTACATGATGGCTTTTACATCGGTGAGGATCTTGTTGTATCGAGAGCAAACAATTTCGACAACCTTCATCTTATTTTCTTTTTTGGTGTACCCAATGCCTCTTCTTCTATGGATTCTAAAGAAAGTGGTTGCCTCTCCATTGTGAGAATGTGAGTCAAGTCCTCTAAGCACTATAAGGTTGACCATATTTTTGATCATAGGGTGTTAAGTCTGGATGCTTCAAGACAATGGCATCCGTGATCATCTCCACCTTCTTAGACCTCACACACCTTAGCCTTTTCTTCCTTTAACTCACACCTTAACTAAGCGCACTGATTAGCTCTCTCCTACTTTAGGTCCTTTTTTTTCTCAAGAGCTCCTTCTCCTTTTCTCCAATTCTCTCCTCTAGGAATTTCACTCTATCATTTCTTCCAAAGAGTCTCGCTTTCAACCTTCAAATTAAAAACTTTGTTAAGAGCATTGGAGATTTTCTCATCCGATAATTGTTAGCATTCACCAAGGGATTTATCCTTTTGTTTCTGGCACCTTCATCAATGCTCTTGGTTTATTTCAAATTTTGGGCTCATCCATGTGGGACTCAAATGCCCAAGATAACATCTTTCTTGTCCATGGGTATGCACCTTCCTTCATCAAATGATGACATTGCTAGGAGTTGTTCTATAGGTATGGTGCTCTGGAAGCACACGCATACACCTTGCTAGGATCATCAATGTATCCCATTCCCTTCCCTTGTGCCACTACTACGCATTTCCCACCTATCCATGCAGCTTTTGGGAAGCTTACTACCAATTTGGGATCTCCACCCATGCTTCCATACTCCTTCCCAACGCTCTCTTCTTCTATCTTTTTATAATCTCATCCGCTCCTTTCCAACTCCTGTTCCACCAACTTCTTCATGATGCCAGCCACTTCTCTCTCTGGATTTCTCTACTTCCTCCTTAGTGAGGCTTGGGGTTCTTTGGTTCTTGGTGCTTACTTATTCACTCACCCCCTTGCCTTGAGCCTCAACTTCTTCCTCGTCATTCTTCTCCTCATCTTTTTTTATACTCCTCTTCATCTCCTTCTTCCTCATAATCATGTACATCATAGACTAGATGGTCTTCACCTCCTTCAGGCTCATCATCATCATCCTTATCACCGATGTAGGCATCTAGACTCTCCGTCTCTTCTGAGTCTACCTCATCTGATCACCTTCTTCTTCTTTCTTACTGGGATTCCAATATAAGAGATTCTTCTTTTCTTTCTCCTTGACAGGTGATCTCTTCATTGGTGATTCCTCATGGGTGAGGTGCTCTTCATGCTCCAGCACCTCTTCTTCTAGGGTCTTTACCTTGATAGAGACTTCTTTCTCCATGCGTAAGTGCTAGGCTTCGTGACTTGCTTCAGGCGCACCCACCGATTGTGCGGTCTGCACACTTGGTGCTTTCTTCTCTCCCCTCTTCTCTTTCTCTCTTCTTCGGCGCAACCTTCTTTCTTCCTATGGGGTCTTCTAGAATGGAGACATCATTCTCCAGATATGTAATTTCTCAAACTTTGGCCTTATGCGAAGGTATATCCTTGTCATGCGTCCTTCCAATAATCGGCAATGTTATTGGTTTCATCATTTAACTTCATGGGAGACATACTTCTCCACGTGCACACTTTTTAGGGTACACAAGCTTTTAGCACAGCTCATGGTGGTCTTGGTCCACCTCACTAAGGTCAAACCTTAGTCTTTTGGCCTCCTTGAACCTATTGACTCTTCTGGAAGTATTGCATGATGAAAGGAGAAGGGTAGCTTGCACCATGGACCCTTAGTCCCATTTGTTAAAGTAAATCTGCCAATGCATAAAATGTTGATATCTACAAATTTCTTCTTCTCCATCCACGAGCACTGAAACTACTTTGGGATCCTCCATTCTACCCCGAATGTGTCACGCATTCATTTATACCACTTTTCCAAGCGCACCTTGTGAGCGGTCATCATGGTTTCACAAGTGTATTTTTCAAATCCTTTTTGCGGTGAGGGATCCTCTTCTGGATACTCCCAAACAAAATTTTCTGGCCCATCTGGCACTCCAATCTCTAAAAAGAAAATGGTGAGGAGGACATTACCAAAATATATTTTCTCCCCTACATGCTTTGCTTATGATCTCATCCATGATGAAAGCAAGACAAGTTATAGATTGTTCCTCTCGATATCTTCCGGCATACATTTAGCCATGCCTTGTTCACTTGTGTCCATCATTCCTATCATTGAGCTTGGTCACCAAGTGCATGGCCATCCTCATAATAGGTTTGGAATCTCGGTGATGTCAAAGTATCATGAACCCTTCTTTGTAGTCATATATGGCTACAGTCTCCTTGATAGCCTCCTTGTCACTCAGATCATCATCTATACTTTCTCCTTCACAAATAAGGCCTGTGAACTTGGATATCAGTTGTGGTGTTATGCATATCTTGTACCCCACAAAATAAAAGTGATCCTCATGCACACGTGACATCAACCATTGATAAAGGCACTCAGCTTGCCAAAGTAAGGCAACTCATACAGTTGTAATAATCCTACCTTCTCCAATTTGACCTTCACCTCATCACTGTAAATAGGCATCCCATCTGGTGTCCTTTTGTTAGTTGGGTGACCAACTCTAATGCCATTTCCTTCTCATCAGTTGTTTGTGCTCATGATGGTTATAATCACTCACAACATCTTTCACAAGTGTGACTCCCATTCTTTTCCTAGCAATACTCCATCTAGGTATTGCATTTCTACGTACCATTCTTCATTGAGCTCTCGATGATGAAATTTTTGCTTTCCTTTACCCTTTCCCTTTGTTTCTTTGGTGAAATGGTTGGTTTTTTTAGGTGCCATATTTTTTTCAGATAAACTTAAAACTCCTTACTCTTCTCTACTACTCTACTACACTCCAAACTCAACTCCAAAGCTCAACTCCTGAATAAATCCTTCTATCTCTCGTGCCCTAGCTTGCCAAACCCTAACTAGGAAAACCTTCCACAAGATGACGCACCACAAACAACCTTTCCTCACACCCGATGTACTCCTTCCTTCTGGTTTGTAGATCTACTCTAGTCACACACTTAAATTTCTTGATTCTTCTTCCTTCACACAAATTTCTCTCTGGATGCCCTAGTTCGCAAGAGCGCTTCAACTTCATAATAAAAGATAGAAAAATGACTTGCCCGACTTTGTATTTATAGTTTTTTTCCCTCCAACAATAAATGCTATACCACCTACCAACGTAATTTAACATTAAATGTGATTTTTCCACTAAGCCAACTTTAAGCGCCCTTACCCACGCCCACATCCTATGCATGAAAAATCCTTTACAACCTTCTAGCATGCAAAAATCCAATCTGATCAAAGACTCTTACACGCACGTCTACAATGCCAAGGCACTTCTTTTATCCTTTACCTAATTTTTTCCTCACCTACCTCATGTTGTTCTTGTGCTCTTCATCCTTTATACATGGTCTTTGTTATAACCTCCTTGACACCATAATTTATCATCCACCATTTCCTCACATGCTTTCTCAACCTTACGTGCTTCCTTCTACTGGGCCACTCAACTTGTATTACAGCCTATACTTTTCTTTGTATTACTCCACCCCACACTAAAATAGATGTGTGGTCCTCTATGCATACACAACCTTGGAAAAATAATGTGGTTACCAATGCACAAGGTGCAAAATGAAACAAAAAGAAAGGAACAAGCAACGAGAAAGGGAAACACAAGAAAATAAAAGCATAAAGGGAAATTCTAGACTAATTGGCAATACTTACCTTATTACAAACACCAAGAAGACTTATTTATAGTAGGGCTTCAACCTACTCCCATTGAAATGACCTGGTAATCTCATCCCATCTAACACTTGTAACTGAAAGTGCCTGAATCAAGAATGTACGAGATGATGTAGGGTCCCAACCAATGGACTTTCAACTTCCCAGATGGCACAGATACTTGGAATCATACAACAACACCATCTTCCCAACCTCAAACTTCTTCTTGATATATGATGATCATGCCATGCCTTTTGTCTTAATTTTTTTGTCTTTTGACTCCATCTAGCAAGTGATCACCTTTCGTCTAACTACATCAACTTATCAATCCTTTCTTCCAACACTTTCTCATCAACTAACCCTCCTACACACTATACACAATGATGGTAACATGAATTCAACTAGTAAAACAACCTCCACGCCAAACACCAATTGAAATGGTGTGGCCTTGTTCAACCTCTTGTAGGTTGTCCTGTATGCCCATAGAATGGCTGATACTTTGTCATCCCAATCTTGTCTTCCAACGTCACAGATCTTAGTCAATGTGTGACTTAGTTTTTGTTAAATGCCTCAATAGTTCCATTTTCTTGAGGGTGATAAGGGGTAGTCTTGTGATGGGCCACCATAAATTCTGCTAACAAAATCCTAACCATTTCATTGAGAAAGTGTGTACCTCTATCACTTGTTAAACTTAAAGGACAACCATACCTATTGATTATGTTCTCCCATAAAAATCTAGCAGTTGTCATTGCAGTGCAATCCTTTGTAGGTGCTTTGCCTCTTCCCACATGTCAAGTAATCAGTGCAAGTGATGATATACCATGAACCAGTCCTTTCACGGGGTGGTGAAATTGGCCCTACAAAATTTGATTTCCCATTTTTCAAATGGTTCAACGCTAGCTATTGGTCACAAGGGCATTTCATCCCTCTTCCAGGTTTTCCAAGGCACTGAAATGGTCACAGCCTTACAAAACTCAATACAATCCTAGTAGATGGTTTCCCACCAAAGCCCTACTAATAAAATCTTCCACATGGTAGCATTTCCTATATAGTGTCCTCCTCGCAATCCCACCATGCACTTCCTCCATAATTTCCATGTGCTCATGTTCCAATACACATCAAGCATAAACCTCATCATGACCTAACTTATACAGTCTCCACTAATCAACATGTAGGGTGCGGTGCGTATTGCTAACTACTTTCTCTCTAGAGCCTTCATCCCTTCCACGCCACACCTATTTTTAAGAACACTGTGATATCTTCCAAGTTTGAGGGCACATGCCACAACCTAAATAGTTGCACATCTAACATGGTATCCTCAATGCTTTGCGTGTCCTCCCCTGAGTTAATCCTTGATAAGTGGTCAGGTCCTAAATTGCTCTTTTCCTAGTTTTATGACCACTGTGAACTCAAATTCTTGAAATAATAGGACCCAACGACATATGCACCCTTGCAAAATGGGCTTGTTGACTAAGTATTTCAATGCCATGTGGTCCATGTAGAATATAAATGGTGTTTCCAATAGATACTTCCTAACTTGTGTAATGCGTAGATCATGGAAAATGCTTCACGCTCAATAGTTGTGTAATTATGTTCTGCTAGTGTCAACTTTCTACTTGCAAAACACAAGGGATGATCAACAATTCCTCACCAGGTTGTGCTAGTACTTCTCCCATAGCTTTCCCTAGAGGCATCAACATGCACATGGAAAGGCTTATCCCAAGAAGGAAAATGTAGTATGGGCACCGTGACAAGCCTATCCTTCAAAGTGTCAAATGCCTTCTACTGCGCCTCTCCCCAATGAAAGGCACTCTTGTGTTTTAACAATTCCTCCAAGGGAGTGGAGATCTTGGCATACCCCTTGATGAATTTCTTGTAATACCCTATGCCCAAGGAATCCACACACTGCACTTTGACTAGTAGGTTCCCTAATCCCACAATAACTACAACTTTGGCGGATCTACTAGTAAGCCTTCTTTGCATATAATGTGTCCTAACAGGGTTCCAAATGGAGTAACAAAGACACATTTCTTAATGTTGAGGGATATCCTCAATTTCCGACATCTCTCAAACATCAATCTCAAATTGTCACAATGGTCTTTCACCAATCCATACACAATCCAATCATCCAGGTAAACTTGAAGAAATTTATGGATGAAGTCCTAAATGCTTGTACCACGATGCGCGAGAACACAACAGTGCATTCTTCAATCCAAAAGGCATAACCATGTAGGAAAAACTTCCCCATTCAGTGGAAAAATTTTTCTTTCTTTGGTCTTCCTTTGCAATCCTGACTTGGTGATACCCTGAGAACCCATCCATGAAAGAGTAGACTTCACGCCCGGCTACTCCCTCCAAAATTTCTTCAATAAAGGGGGTTGGAAAGGATCGATGACACATACTACATTCAGATCCTTGTAGTCAACATAGATTCTTATCCTTCCATCCTTCTTGATACTGATGACCATTGGGCTTATCCATTCTGATTCTTCCACTGCCTCAATGATACCAAATGCTATCATCTTGTCTATTTCTTCCTTGACCCATACACACATGCAAATTTGATTCATCCGATAAGGCCTCTTCCAAATCAGGCACACACCTCCTTCAACTTGATCTTCATCTCCCCTAAGGAATGGTGAACACCTTTGAGTTCATGGTACCCACGAGGGAACAAATCTTGAACTCACAATAGATCAATGACCTTTGAAACTTCTTTTTCTGACCAATAGTCCCCAATGATAGCTTCCTTAGGTTCTGTCTCCATCCCAATGTTAACCTTATTTTTTTTCAAGGGCTCATGGTAGGCACATGCTTTCTCATCAACACTATCTATGACTTTCACATACCTTCAAAATGGTTAACATCCAAAGTTTCCATTTCTTCTCCATCTACTACATAGACCATTTTTCCTTTTTCTTTTTCCATGCACGCACTCAAGTCAATACTTCCTCTTGATTCTTCTTCATTGAGGCACATCTCCAAATAAGGCTCACCCAATAATTCTAGTAGCCTATCTTCTACCATAACACTATCTCCCATCGTAAGGTGCTTGATCACTTGTAACGCCTTATCCACTGATGGCTTTGTACTCCTATACTCAAAATCTTGAATGAGATCAACCGCCAACTCTTGCCAATTACCTGTTGACGACACATCTCCAAATGAATATACCATGCACACGCACAAACCTTATAAGGTGGAATACAACTTATGCACCCATAATGAAGGTGGTAATACTTCTGTGCTTCCCATCTAGGCCTTCTCACATGCTTGGATATGAAATGAGGTGGTCTCTTTACCATGGTAGTCTTGTATGACCGTGGGCATTTCTCCTAGAGAACCTTATAGAGAATGTGATTCTTACCTCATGCCATTCTAGGAGGTTCTCTCCCGATGTGTAGCCCACCAACATGCTATAGTTTCAGTAGGTTATAATTGAGCATTCCTCTTCTCTCATCCTCATTCTTCCACTGAGCCTCCATTTCTCACAAGAAAATTTCAGGATATGCTCCTCCAGAGTAACTTGGAAACTTCTTTCCTCCTAGGTGCTTGACTGAGCGCACCTTTATTACCCTTATTATAGATCCTCTCAACTATCACCCAATCAACTCATAAGTCCCATGCACCCAATTTTCACATGCCACACTAGTGGTATCACTCAAGGATTGAGCATCTTCAAACTGGATGACTCCCTCTGTGGGATGAATTATCTCAGATCTCTGATGGAGCACACATAGATTCTGTCAAGGACTTATTCTCCTAAGGGCTTAATATAGGGTGTTGACTTCCCATCTGTTAAAGGAATGATCACCCTTTCTTCCTTGTTCTCAAAGCTGATATACCCTTTGTTAAACCATAGGTCATTGTTCTTGTAACACCATGGGCACCCAAGTAATGCTTTGGAAAGTTGTCTAGCCTCGACGAGCACCAAGACTTCAAAGTCTCCAGTGAACTTGGCCCCTTGAATGGTGATAACTACATCCTTCAGACTCCAATGGGCATTTCCTTAGTTTTGTTTTCCATATACAACACATTCAAAGATGGTTGTAATGTGGGCCTTCCCATTTGATGCCAGACATCTAAGGTAAGAACATTGACCTCTACTCCCATGTCGATGAGGATATTACTTAGAAGCCATCCATCAACAACCACATTCAAAGTAATTTCCTTATCATAGTCAAGGTCATGTGAGGAGGAAGGTTTGCATGCAAAACCTACCTTTCACGCTCTCTACTCTAGCGCATGGTACCTTCTCCTCAACCATTCTCCTAGCAAGGGAATAATATTCTCTTGCCTTAACATCCTACATACTTCCTTGACCTCATCCAGTCATCCTTTTTAGAGCCTCGACATTCTTCCTTTTGCTCCAACTACTTTGATTTCTCCTTTAGACATTAGATCTCCCCTTGCAAACTCCAAATCACATCCATAGTCTCTGATACA
Organism: Taxus wallichiana var. yunnanensis; assembly: GCA_018340775.1. Classification (NCBI taxonomy): domain Eukaryota; kingdom Viridiplantae; phylum Streptophyta; class Pinopsida; order Cupressales; family Taxaceae; genus Taxus; species Taxus wallichiana. Next base: position 361,459,119 of record CM031235.1, on the reverse strand, counting down.
CTCCTTCTGATGAGAAGGGTCTAGATACTTTCCATGTACCACTTCCTCTTGAAACTAGTGTCCTTTGTCTTGGTATCTCCTCGCAGCATGCCAAATTCTACTCACGTCATCACCACAAGTATAGTTCTAGCCCTGACTCACGCCACTCTTGGCATCCATTGTGAATCGGCCTTCTTGATGCTCACCATCCCACACCTTTGTCCTTTCGATGCTATTGGTTCATATGCTCATAGAGCTCTGAAACTCTTCATACTTTATGTTTCTTTCCACACCATGAGCATTGTAATAGATCAGGACACTCACGTTTGTAATGCTCTATGTAGATCCATAGTTATAATAGGTTCCTCATGGGAACTCACTTCATCCTCCATTGTGGTTACTGTGACCACAAAAATCCTCTCACAAAACTCTTCTTCCACGCTCCTCCATCTATCGCACTGTCCTTCATAACGATGATCATCATCCTTGGAACTACTTGCAAGACTAGTCTAGCACACACCAGATCAATAACATCATGGATCTGATCAATCAGTCTATAATCCTTAGTATCATGGGTCGTAGAGGTAAAATATTGCAATAAAAGAAACATTCTTATGGATTGCACATTGTAGTAGAGGGAACCTACTTGCATCATGATCCCCATGGAAAATCTCATAGTCTACCGCCATAGGCGTACATACAAACTTCGAGGGAAACTATCCTTTGCATGCCCTTCCACTTCACATTCTGTACACCAAAGCCCACTACAAACCTCATGCACTGAGTTTGTAGACAAATTCTCCAACTGCTTGGCCATTGCAGTAATTTGAGCCTCCAGAAAAGGACTAACACCAGTATCAATGCTCCCAATAGCTTCGACGCGTGCAGGGAAACTTCCAATGCCTCACGTGGGTCTGATGAAAGTCTTGTGTGATAGAGCCCTTCTAAATGGTGTTATCAATCCTCCAAAAACCATTGAGCATGTTGAGAAGGATGAATGTCATAGGATATTTTGACAAGAGAGTATTGAAATGCATGTCATACTCCCACACACTCTCTGCCATTCCCTACTTGGATCTCCTTTAGAGTGCTAATGATCTTTTATTCAAACTCATGGATATGGAACTCTTAGGAAGGAGTAATTTAACACGGTGTAGTCTACCACCATCTGATGGGGGTCATACTTCCTATACCAACTATGTGCGTGCCCTTGCAATGTTGTTGCAAACTAAATTTCCTTTCACTCCGGGTAGTGATCCCCTTCATGTGCCATAGTAATTCACACTTGTGCACATGCTCTACAAGCATCTTCAATACCCTATAGTCTGGTAAGTGCAAAGACATCTCAAAGAATACTTGTGGAGGTGGTTGAGGCCCTTATCCTCTTGATCCAGAGCCTTGGTTCCCTCGGTGTTTCCTCCTCCACCAGATCCACTAGATCCACTAGTCCTGTTCCTCCTTGACCCACTAGATCCACTCTACAGTATCGAAAAAGGGCCTAAAGTGGTCGCACCTAGTGTTCCCAATGTCCCATTGAATCTACACCGATGGTTTATGATATTGTCCCACTACCAGTTGTGTGTCTCCTCACCTCCCAGGACGTGATACCCAAACCTTGCGTACTTGCACCTTGTCCAAAGATTCCTCCAAATATAGGAATGGATTGTGTAGCCATGGATGTTCCAAATGAGAAATTATATCTCTTGGGCACATATCGGTTACTCCCACTAATACCAACTAGGTTAACAATACTTCTCCCTTGATCTGGAAAACTAAGCACCGGGGTTGGTCACTAGGTGGGTTTAAATGTGTGCCAATGGCTCTCCTTTCTCCATGCGAAAGAACTCTTATCATAAGATGAAGGGGCTTCTCTCCCGCACTTGCCAATATGGGGTAGCACAGATTCTTCGGGTTCCACATTCTTTACGTGAACCTCAACTCCTTCCCGTAATGTCTTCCTCCTTATATCCATCACACTTGTAACCTCGCGTTGTCTAGTCATCTCCCTTTCACGAGCTTCGCTATACTTGAGTCGTCTCTCCTCCCTTTCCTTTTCAGCTGCAATGTATGCCATCTTCCTCCACCCTAGCTTCCTCTCCCGGCCTCGAGAGAAGCTTAGCCATCCATGGGAAATGTACTTAGTTTGAAATTTCTCTCCCTTTGTGTAAACACTCAAATTTGGTAATTTTACTATTTGAAATCTACTGTTCTTGACATTGCTCTCTTGCTAAAATAAGTGTAATTTACACATTCTCATCCATTACATCCCTAGTTCTCTTGTCTAGCTTGCTTACTCTTACACACACATTCCAAATTTCCACCCTTGGGTTAAAAACATATAGTTTAGGGCAAAGGAATGTCTATAAGGTCCCGACCATATTATATGGCCTTGACCCAACTTACTTTGGTCCATAATTTACCATTTCAAATTATTCTTTGGGTCACTTACTTCCCTTTAGTCATCCAAATTAAATCATCTTCGGAAGCATATATAAGCAAGTGAAACTCACCTCATTTAGTACCTAACACTTTCAAGCACCATTATGGACTCCTATTACAAAAACTAGCATAAAAGGCACCAAAAAGCTCCATATATTCCAAAAATACCTCTATACATTCATTAGGGCAACACTATCTACAAGTATGAAGCTTCCCATTAGTTTTATGGAATTGATTCTCACATATTCAAGCATCCAAAGTCACCCACTCAAGTAGATTGCACAAGAAAGAAAGAAAAATAAAGCATTATCAAAGAGAAGATGTCAAATTTGATTGTGCTACAATTACATATCACATGTTAGGTGGAGAATGATGTGTGGTTTGAGGGATCTTCAGAGTAGTGCTGACGTCAACATTGTATAGGGGTTCCCATAACCCAACTAATGCTTGTTTTGTAAGACTTTATCGATAGTTAGGGTTTTAAAGGATTGAGCAAAATAATTATAAACCCTCATTGTGTGATTGAGAGGGACTGATAAATAGTGATGAAGATAATAAAACAAGTGACAAACCTAGAAAGTCACATGTTGTAGTTCTGAGTAGGTGAAAAACAATACAAAGGGGGAAATGTATAACTACTCTTGCCCCTACTATATGATCCTTTCCTATGTGGTCTTGAACCCTAGTTCCCACTCTAAAACCTTGTTAGGTTCATAAACCACTCTTTCAACATTAGAACACCCAAATCAGTCAAGAATCACATGTAATTAGCTAAGTGCACTCAATCCCATGTATTTGTGAGTTTTTATTGCATTTGTACATTTTTTCAAGTATTAATGCATTATTATAATACTAAATGGTTAATGTTAGAAGTTAATTAGTCGAATATCCTCATGTAACATTTATTTCATTCCTTTTTTGATTATAGTTGTAAAACCCTAATCAAATATCGTGTCCCCAAACCTTAGGTGTCTTAGGGTTCAAAATTTCTGATTGCTATCATAGTTCTTCTTCTAGGTATAATATCTATATTTCTAGTGGCCCTAATGGATTCTTCTCATGTTCAACCTATATCACTCTTTAAATTTCTCAAGAAAAACCTTTCTTATAGGACTACACTCTTTGAATTCCTTTGCATAATCCAAATTCAACCTAATACACCCTTTGAGTAGGAAATGTCCATTTTTATGCCATACTTAGCACATTCTGGTAGGGGCGTTCATCCCCAAGAGGTGGTGGCTTTGGTTCAAAATGATATTCATCATACACCATATCCTACTTTGGAATCTCTACCTTCTGTTACTAATGATCTAGAAATTGTACCTAATATTATGCATACACATATACCACATTCTTCCCATGATTATAGTTGTGATGATGATATTAGTACACAATCTATTAACAAGGAACATGATGATTCCTCTCTTCCACTTGATCATGTGGCATCACTTAGCACTATCTTTTTAACTACTAATGTCATAACATAGTGTAATGACAACAAATGTTTCCATGGATAATGATACAATAGATTCCACACCTCATGTTGCTACTCTTTGTGATATCTCTCATATATGATAATGCAAACACTACTTACATTACACATCATTCTCCTCTTGTGATGGAATACAATGCTACTGATTTAATGATGAACTTTCTATTGACACACATGATACTCTTCTCACTATGTATCATCCTCATACAAATGATGCTTGATCCCTAATGCATACTACTACACACTTACCTATATTTAGATATTTGTCTCCTATAGTGGTTGCTACATCTACAATACCTATGGTGTTGGGGGAAATGCACACCCCCTTCACAATGTCACAAAGTGACCATGGATTTCAATTTTTTTACTTGGAACACCTCTCTGATGTAATTCTAATAATCTTATGCTTATTGATCCCAATATTACATCACTTGATACAACTTCCCCACCATAAGTAGGAACATAATGTGCTGATTTGATGATGATTCATGATGTTATTACCTCACTCACTTTTCAAAATTCTATGCATGACTCACATACTATGGCTACACCTCATCTTGTTACATCTATAGGGGCCACTTATCCCCCTCTTTCTACATTTGTGTTTATGGTTTCTACCCTAATCATATGGGTCACTAAATATGGTTATCATACTTCCAATATTACCACATTACATCTATTTCTTATAATGAGTCTTGTGTCTTTCTCTTCATTGTTTGAGGTTGATACAAATGATCCTTCTAGCACTACATACTTTGCACATCTCTTGATTCGGGCATTAATCCTTATGATTGCTCATAATTTTCCCACTCTTGACAATAATGGTAATGTTCCAAATATTCTAATGGATCATAATACACACACTCTTATAAGTTATGTCATAGCATTTACTCACATGTTTGGACTCTTAGAATTTGTAGGGGTTTCTCCTCATTCTATAAAAATTTTCTATTGTAGCTCATGTGTTACCCCCTTTTTCTGTAAATAGGTATGCACTAGAAAATTCCTAAAACATTAATATAATCACAAACGAAAAAAATATTTACAAAAATCATTTACAAAAATCATGTAAAAGACAATGTGTAATCTACACAAACAATGGGTAAGTTACCAAGAAAAGTAATGTAAACACACAAGAAGACAAGTAAGATGCACAAAGTGGGATGAAAACAAGGGACATCACTCATGATGTCACAAGACACATAAGGCCATCATGGACACAAACAATAAACAAGTGTGCAGACCAAACAAAGGGCAAGGCCCACATGCGATAACAAGCAACAACAAAAAATGTAACAGAAAACTATGGAAGCAAATATCCCTGCATAACAAATGTTGCACATGAAGTACCCATTAGCATGTTAGAAAAATAACTAGTATGTCAAAATCGTGTATAGCCAAGTAATGTAAATTTATTAGTACAAAATAAAACAATAACACCTATGAGAGATGAATACGGATGCCCCATCGACTAGTGTAGGAAGGGTAGAAGGCGTGAGTCCATATTAGGTGTAAGAGACTTGTATCTGTGATCACAACTAGAATAAGATGTGAATGCACATGTGTGGATGGTATAGATAAATGACATATAATGAATCTAACTAACATGTGTAATAAAGTGAGCATGAAAAAGAAAAAGTAAGCAAGATTAAGAGCAACCATAATATGTTGTAAGCTATGGGTGGATGGAATGGAATGCAAATGGAGTGATATGAACCATGTGCCCCTTGAGTGAATTAAAATGTATGTTGCGAGGTTCATTTTGTTTTCCTCCTCAAAAGTCAAGAATGAACCGTAAGTGAGAGTGTGTCATCGAGAAATGGTCAAAGTGTGTGTTGTGTCTAACGTGCTGTGATGAATGTGTAGGTGTAGTGATGAGATGCGACCTAATGATGATGATGTGTGAGAACCCTATAGCCAAAATGTATATCACGACTAGATGAATGTATAAGTGATGATTTAGCTTAAGCATATATCACTATAAGATGAATGGATGAGTGATGATTTATCCTAAGCGTATATCACTACGAGATGAAAAGAGGGAGTGGTGATGTAACTTAAGGTGTATACCACTACAAAATGATAGAATATGTGACCATTTAGCCTAAAGCATATGGTACTAACTTAGTAATGTCGCATGATAGAAGGTGAATTATAAATACATGATGAAAATAAGGTCCATTTGATTTATAAACCCTCGAAAGTCATGTATGGATCGAGGAACTAAAGTGTGTCATAGGGTAGTGAGTGCAATACATATAGAATATAATGTAGTATATGATATAATAATAAAAACCATATAATGTGTAGGATGTGTGATATGCAATGTATAGGATGTAATGAAAAATGTATAGATAGACTAATAATGTGAAATGCACACTATGTGATGTGTATGATGAGTAGTATGTAATGCTAGATGCAAGTGTGACACATGTATGATGAGGACTAGTACGATGTATGACGTGTGGATGTGTAAATGTCAAAAAGATGTAAACTAACTATACGATGTGTAATGTAAGATGTGAATGTTGAGTTGTGGAGCTGAATTACTTGATTTAGCATGCAATGGTAACTTGCTAAAAATACAAGATGTAACATTGGTTAGGGGGTAAATGGCATCGGTCACCTAGGGATGACATCGGTTAGGAAAGAAAGGAACCGACATCGGTTAAGGATAACAGAGCACATCGGTTACTGTAATGCGAGGATGCTTTAATTAACTCTCGGGAATTAGATCTATTTTTAGCATTAAAGTATATCTATTGATTTTAATTGCATGGATAAGTGCCCTAAGTATATACATGACTATATAAGCATAAAGCTAGGGTTTAAGAAGTAGAGATTAACAAGAATTAGAAAAACTTTCAAAAGTTGGTGAGAGAGAATTCTTGGTGATGAAGCAAAAGTTTGAGGAAAGAAAGTCTTACATCATCGAGAGGTGTGGAAGATTGTAAATCTTCATTGTATATCTTTTCAAAGCTTTGGATAATAGATTGACTTGTTTCTTGGTGGACGTAATCCACACTTTGGTGAACCACGTTAAAATCTGGTGTTGATTTATGTCTCTTGTTTTGTATATTTCTTACGGTAGAATATCCACTTTTATTTGCATGTATGCTTAGATATGATATATTATGTTCATGTATAACCAATGTGCTAACCCTGAACAAGCTGGTATCGAGCTTTGTTTGAGGATTTTGTGTGTTGACATATTTACTCACAAGGGTTTTTTGATTGAGTGGGAACTACATCAATGGTAAAAGAAAACAAATAAAAGGTAGAGAAATTTGATGTCCAAAATTATCAATTATGGAAGATGCAGATTGAGCATTATCTCGTATCAAAGAGATTTGTATTTACCATTGGATAAGAAGTCTAGACTTGAGAAGATACTGATGAAAATGGAAGATTCTTGATAGAAAGACTCGGGATATATAAGATTGAGCCCGACAGCATCCGTGGCTTCCAATATTACAGAAGTGGCTTCTACGATAGAGTTAATGAAATCTCTTGCTAATTTATATGAAAAACCTAGTGCTTCAAATAAAGTTTATTTGATGAAGAAACTATTTAGTTCTAATATGCATGAAGGTGGATCTGCATCTAGTCATTTGCATGATTTTTGATCTATTATAAATCAGTTGTAATACCATTTGATGATGAAGTAAAAGCACTTTTACTCTTATGTTCTTTGCGTGATAGTTGAGATAATTTGGTAATGGCTATCGGTAATACAACATCTATGCAAATAAAATTTTAAAGTTTGATGATGTGGTTAGTATAATCTTGAATGAAGAAATTCACGGGAAGAGTACACAAGAATCGTTAGTTGGAAATTCTTTGAATGTAGAAAGCACGGGCGTAGGCGAAGGAGAGATCCAAGAGTAAGAGTAATGGGAAATCAAAGTCAAGGGATATAGATCTAAATCTAGAAGTAAGGGAATTACTTGTTGGAAATGTGGAAAGAAAGGACATGCAAAGAAAGATTGTTGGTCAAAGGACAAAGAGAACCAAAACCAAACATAGGTAAAGAAAAAATCTTCTTGCATTAGAGGTAATGCAATATTATCTTAATATTTCTTTAGAAAATAGAATTGAATCATGGGTTTTAGATTCAAGAGCTTCTTTCCATGCAACCCCTAATAAGGGTTATTTCAGAAATTATGTCCAGGAAATTTTGGGCATGTTTATTTGGGTGATGATGAACCTTGCAATATTACTGGGTAAAGGGAAGTTCATCTAAAATTAGAGAATGGAAATACATGGGTATTGAAAGATGTGAGGCATGTGTCAAGCCTCAGGAGAAATCTATTTTATATAGGGCAACTAGGTGAATCTAGTTGCATGGTTACTTTTACATGAGACTCTTGGAAAGTCACCAAGGGTGCTTTTGTTATGGCAAGAGGTAAGAAGGTAGGAACATTATATTTATCTACATGTATTACTGATTCCTTTTCTACACTATCTACTTCAAATTCGAGATGCATGCATGTGGCATAACCGGTTGGGCCATATGAGTCAAAAGAAATTCAGATCCTAAAGGCTAAGGGTAAGTTAACGAGTTGAAAGATTTAGATCTTGATTTATGTGAGCATTGTATCTTTGGAAAACAAAAGAGAGATTTCTCAAAGTTGGGGCCACTAAGAAGGAGCAGAAATTGGAGCTTGTTCACTAAGATGCATGGGGAGAAACTCAAGTAGGTTCTCATGGAGGATCCCAATATTATGTTACTTTCATTGATGATGCTATAAGCAAGGTATGGGTTTATTGTATTAAATATAAATCTGATGTTTTTGATACTTTTAAAAGATGGAAAGCCCTTGTTGAGAATGAATCAAATTCTAAGTTAAAGTGCCTTAGATATGATAATGGTGGTGAATAATGTAGCAAGAATTTAAATGATTATTTTTAAAAATGGAATACGTAGAGAAAGAACGGTTCCAAGAACACCACATGAGAATGGTGTTGCAGAAAGAATGAACAAGAAAATTATGAAACGTGCTAGAAGTATGAGGATACATTCTGATTGCCCTTACGCTTTGGGCGAAGCGGTTGATATAAAAGTTTATTTGATTAACCGTGGTCCTTCAAGTTCACTAGATGGAGGAATACTAGAGGAATCGTGGACCAGAAAAGAGGTAGATCTTTCTTTTCTTAAAGTTTTTGGTTAAGAAGCTTTTGTGCATGTTGATAAGGAAAATAGAAAAAAGTTAGATGCAAAATCCAAGAGACGCACTTTCATTGGTTATGGATCTGGTGATTTTAGTTTTTGTTTTTGGGATTTAGAGAATTCTAAAATTATTAGGAGTCATGATGTTGAATGGAATGAAAAGAGAATGTACAGGGATCAAATTTTGGTACCCAAGGATGAATCGGTTGAGAAGTTTGTGAATGAAAATGAACTCTCGATTTAGATTTAAAATAACCGGTGTCGGTGTCAGTTAGTTGACCCCGATACCGACACCGGCGGGCGAATTGGTATCGATTCTGAGAGGATCAAAACCAACATCGGTTATTAGTGTTAGGAAATAAGAGATAAAATATGTGAAAAAATCCCTCACAGGATCGCAATGCAAGAGAAACTAAAATGCAGAAAATATTACAGATCTCAAATAAAAGTGCAGAATAAAATAACACAACACAAAGAGACAATATTTAACATGGTTCACCCAATTTGGGCTACATCCACCAAGAATCACTTGCTTAGATTTTATTACAAGCCACCACTCTCTCAATACAATACCTAGATCTGTTTGGAGCTATGCTCAACAAACTCTACAAAATTCACACCCGAATTCAAAGCACATCTGCAATGTTTTTCATATATCTATCATATGCATAAAACCATATAAATAGACAACTGCTTAAGCAATTTTACAAAATTGTGGGTATCAAAACCATGGGAAAAAAACCTTCCCCATAAACCTATGGGTCAAAATCCCGCTCATATGAGAAAATCATGTTTCCTGATATATCGGGCACGTTTTAAGGCCCAATTTTTTTTTGGGCTGCACCCCAACCCCTGCTACTAAGGGATGCTACCCCAGGACCCCCACTCGAGGCTTGACCTAGCCATAAACCCCAGGCGAGGATATATGAAAAGTGTATAGTACTCTTAGTGTACAGTCTTCAACACTTTCACACATGAAAATAGGCTCCACAACCTAACAATCTCCCACTTGGAGACTAGTTTTCCTCTGAGAAAACTTCTCAACCCTTCACTAGTTTCCATGAAGACCAACCAAAGCTGAACACAACTTCAATTTTTCCCTTGTGACCACCTTGGTCATCATGTCTACAAGATTCTAACTGGTATGGATCTTCTCCAGCTTCAACTTCTCTTCCTCCAAAGTTGTCATGATGAAATGGTACCTTAACTATATATGCTTCGTCCTAGAGTGGAAAGCAGAGTTCTTAGCTAGGTGTATAACACTTTGACTATCACTATGTAGCTTTCCTTCCTCCTTCTTATGCCCCAACTCCTCAAGAAATTGTTTTAACCAAATCATTTCTTTTCTTGCCTCTGTGGCAACAACATATTTAGCCTCTATGGTTGACAAAGCCACCAGCTTATGTAGTCATGAAATCCAGCTCACTGCTGTCCCACCTACAGTGTAAACATAACCTATCGTGCTCCTCCTACTGTCTACATCTCTAGCCATATTTGAATCTACATAACCACAAAAAGTGGTGTTTGATCCACTGTAGCACAAAACTATCTCCATGGTCCCTCTCAAATACCGAAGGATCCACTTTATCGCTTCCGCAATGTGATCTCTGCTGGATCACTCATAAATCTACTCACCGCTCCCACTACATGGGAAATATCAGGGTTAGTACACACCATGGCATACATCAAACTACCAATCGCTGATGAGTAAGGTACCTTGGACATTTGGTTTCTCTCCTACTCTATCTTGGGACACTGCTCCTTTGATAACTTGAAATGGCATGCTAAAGGAGTCCCAACCGGTTTAACATCTTGCATATTAAACCTCTCCAATACTTTCTTAATGTACTCTTCCGAGATAAAGTCAACTGCTCCTTCCTATCCCAAGATATCCTCATACTAAGGATTTGTTTGGCTTCCCCTAAATCCTTCATAGTAAAGGATTCACTTAGCTACTTCTTGAGTACTTTATTTCCTGCATGTTTTTACCTGCAACTAACATGTCATCCACATACAGACACAGGATAATATAACTGTCATCCTCAAGTTTCTTTGTATACATGCAATGGTTACAATGAAATCTAATATAACCTTGCTCCATCATGAAGCTATTAAATTTCTTATACCATTGACGTGGAGCTTGTTTCAAGCCATACAAGCTCTTCTTTAGTTTGCACACCATATCCTCTTTACCTTTGACCTCATAGCCCTCTAGTTGCTGCATATATAGTTCCTCCTCCAAATCACCATGGAGAAATGCAATCTTTACATCAAGCTATTCTAAGTGCAAGTATTTTCTTTAATAACTATTCCTAGAACAATTCTAATAGAGTCATTTTTACTACATGAGAAAAAATCTCATCAAAATCTATACCTTTTTTCTCATGCAAACCCTTGACCACCAACCGGGCCTTGCATCTTTTCTTGCCTCCTTCCTCTTTGAATCAACACCCACTTGTTCTATAATGCTCTTTTGCCTTGGTAGCTTCACCAAATCCCATGTCCGGTTCTCCATGAGAGCTTGATGCTTCTCATCCATGGCTTGCTCCCACTTCTTCCCGGCATCTACCTGCATTGTTTCATTAAAGCTCTCCCTGGTTCTTCACTATCGAGTGAGTAATAAATAATAAAGAGAAGGAGAAAAATGTTTAGGTTCTCTTCTTACCCTAGAATACCTCCTCAATATAGGAGTTTGGGGTTCCTGTTGAGTAGGTTCCTGAACTGATTCATGTGTCACTTTTCCATCTAGAAGATCCTCTACCGCTACATATTATTTCTTGGATTCTTCCCTATTTTCTTACAAATCAACTTTTTATTATACATGAATTTCTCATTAAATAGCACATCCCTAAATTGAATGATTTTCTTGTCCTTAATACTCCAACATTTATATCCAAAGTCATCACCACCATAACCAATAAAAGTACATTTTTCTAGCTTGACTTAGCCTCAAACACCTCACATCCAAAGACTCTAAGAAATGAATAATCAACTTTCTTACCATACCAAGCCTCTTCAGGTATGCCTCCATCCAAGGCACTTGAGGGTCCTCTATTTATCAAGTACACAACTGTGCTCACTACTTCTGCCAAAAAAGAAAGAGGTAGTCCTACATGTAACCTCATGCTCCTAGCATGTTCCATTATTGTTTTGTTCATCCTTTTTGATACCCCATTCTAATTGTAGAGTTCCTGAACCATCTTTTGCCTATGGATTCCATTCTTAGAACAATAATCATCAAATTCATTGCTACAATACTCCCCTCCATTATCTGACCTGAGACATTTTAGCTTAAGACATGTTTCATTCTCTACTAAGGCTTTCCATTTAACAAAAGTGTCAAATACATTAGATTTGTTTCTAATACAATAAACCCAAAATTTCCTTGTTGCATCATCAATAAAAGTAACATAATAACTTGAACCCCCAAGAGATGATACTTGAGCCGGCCCCCACACATCAGAATGCACCAACTCTAACTTAATCTCTTTCTTTGTAGGTACAACCTTGAGAAACCTTACTCACTTTTGTTTCCCATATATATGAGTCCTCACAGAACTCCAAATTTGTTTCTATATATCCAGGAAAATTATTCTTTATGATCTCCATGCCCTTATGGCTCATATGACCGAGCCTATAATGCCATAATGTTGTATCTAATTTTGAAGCCACAAGATTACAAACATTAGTTCTATAAGTGGTTAAATACAAGGTTCCAACCTTCTTACCTCTTGCCACCACAAGAGAACCCTTGGTAACCTTCCAAGAGTCCACTATAAATATCACAATACAACCATTACTTCCCAACTACCTCGCCGATATCAAATTTCATCTTAATGTAGGCACATGTCTAACATCCTTCAATAGCCAAGTATTCCCATTCTGCATCTTAACCTGAACAAAAACTTTTCCAAATATGTTACAAGGCTCATCATCACCAAGAAAAACATGCCCAAAATCTCCTTGAACATAATCAATAAAATAATGCCTATGTGGAGAAGCATGGAAAGAAGCCCCCAAATCTAAAACCCAAGATTCAGTAATATTGTGCAAAGAAAGAATCAAAGCATCCTGACATATATTACCCATTGCCACATTTTCCTCCTTATTTTCTTCTTGTTGTTTCTTCTTGTCCCGAAGCTCCCAACAATCCTTCTTTGCATGCCCAGACTTTCCACAGTACTAACATACTATCTTACTTTTTGATTTTGACCTTGCCCGATCCTTTGATTTTCCACAGCTTTCCTCTATTCTTCTCTCTCCTCTAGTTTCCACTATTAAAGCATTCCATGAAGTAGAAGATTCACCGAAGATTTTCTTTGCATTTCTTCACTTAGAATCACCCCTACAACATCCTCAAACTTCAACTTTGAGTTAGCATTTGCTTACTACCATTAGACCCTGTCTATTCCAACTCTTAGGTAAAGAGCCAACTAATAAAGCCTAATTTCTTCATCAAATTATCTATCAAACCAAAGCTAGCATATTTACAATTGTATTAAAATCATTTAGATGATCTCACTCTCTTTGAACCATTATCAAACATCTTCATATTAAACAAATTTTTCATTAAAAATATCTTATTAGAGGTAGAGGGTTTTTCATACAACTTTTCTAATGCATCCATCAGTTCTTTTGTAGTATTTTCCTTTGAAACATTAAATAATACCGAAGATGCAAGACACAATCGATTGTCCCAAGTGCCTTCCTATCCAAAATCACATTCTGCATCTGTCATGCTTGAGGGTTTGTTCACCTTCTCGATAAACGGAGTATAAAGATCCTTCTGATAAAGGTAATCTTCCATCTACATCTTCCAAAGACTGAAATTATACCCGTTGAATTTATCAACCCTAGATCTTCCATCATCTGCCATAGCTCCCACTCAAGATAAAACTTTCCCTACGATTCAACACTTCATAAACCAAACTAGGCTCTAATACCAATTGTTAGGAAATAAGAGATAAAATATGTGGAAAAATCCCTCACAGAATCACAACAATAGAAACTAATATGTAGAAAATATTACAAATCTCAAATAAAAGTGCAGAATAAAATAACACAACACAAAGAGACAATATTTAACATGGTTCACCCAATTTGGGCTACGTCCACCAAGAATCACTTGCTCAGATTTTATTACAAGCCACCACTCTCTCAATACAATACCCAGATCTATTTTGAGCTATGCTCAACAAAATCTTTAGAATTCACACTCAAATTCAAAGCACATTTGCAATGTTTTTCATACATCTATCATATGCATAAAACCATATAAATAGACAACTACTTAAGTAGTTTTACAAAATCGTGGGTATCAAAACCATGGGAAAAAATTGTCCCATAAACCTATGGGTCAAAATACCACCCATATGAGAAAATCACGTTTCCCGATATATCGGGCACGTTTTAAGGCCCAATTTTTTTTTCAGAGCTGCACAGATACATGAAAAGTGTACAGTACTCTTAGTGTATAGTCTTCAACACTTTCACACATCAAAATAGGCTCTACAACCTAACAAGCGTAGAATCGACATCGGTTAGAGGTGACCAAAGGATAGTCACCATTGTTAGATTTGGATAGGAATGTCCAGGAGGTCCAGATTGAGCCTCTGGTACCCCAGACTCTTGTGAGAAGGTCACAAAGGATAAGTAAACCTTTAGAAATATTTACACCTTCTCTATCTTATTTATTATTAACTCGATAATGGTAAACCAGAGAGATTTGAAGAAGTAATGTAGGATAAGACTCACGTCCAGTGTGAGCATGGCATAGATGAGGAGATGGACTCCTTGGAATAGAACTAGACATGGGATTTGTTTAAGTTTCCAGCAGGTAAGAGAACATTATAGAACAAGTGGGTTTACGAGGATCAAGGAAGAAGAGGTTGGACAAAAGGTACAAGACAAGGATTGTAGTAAAGAGATTTACACAGAGCGGTATTGACTTTGGTGAAATATTTTCTCTCGTTGTTAAGATGACTTCTATTCATACTTTTGTATTGAGCTTAATTGCAGTAGAAGATTTGCATTTAGAGAAACTATATGTGAAGAAAATTTTCCTTCATGGTGATTTGGATGAAGAGATTTATATGCAACAACCGCTTGGGTATGAAGTCAAGGGTAAGGAGAAATTAGTGCGTAGGTTGAAAAAGAGTCTATATGGGCTCAAACAAGATCCAAGGCAATGATACATGAGGTTTGATAGTTTTATGCAAGAGCATGGTTACTTGAGATGTGAATCTAACCATTGTGTTTATTTCAAAAGGCTTTAAAATGGGAGCTATATTATTTTGTTACTTTATGTGGATGATATGCTTATTGCAGGATCTAGTATGCAGGACATTGGTGAGCTTAAGAGAAAGCTAGCTCACACATTTTCTATGAAGGATTTAGGAGCTGCAAAAAGAATCCTTGGCATGTAAATACATAGAGATAGGAAAAACAAGAAATTGTATTTATCTCAAGAGGATTATATCTACAAGGTGTTAGAAAGGTTCAACATGCAAAATGCTAAACCTATTAGTACACCTATGGCTGGACACTTCAAATCGAGAAAAGATCAGTGTCCATCATCACAAGAGGAGGTCAAATACATGACACGAGTGCCATATGCTTTAGTAGTTGGGAGTCTCATGTATGCTATGGTTTATACAAGACCAAACATTTCACAGGGAAGTGGGAGTGGTGAGTAGATATATGGCCAATCCAGGTAAAGAGCATTGGAAAGAAATCCAATGGATACTCAGGTATTTGAAATGAACATCTAGCATGCAGTTATGCTATGGAGGTTCAAATATTTCATGATGTGGCTATGTTGATTTAGATATGGCTGGAAATATGGATGGTAGGAG
This sequence comes from Taxus wallichiana var. yunnanensis, assembly GCA_018340775.1. NCBI lineage: Eukaryota > Viridiplantae > Streptophyta > Pinopsida > Cupressales > Taxaceae > Taxus > Taxus wallichiana. The sequence continues at coordinate 361,443,185 of CM031235.1, read as the reverse complement.
AAGCACTCTTTGGATATATTTTCATAGTAGGTGGGATGACAGATTAGTGGATTTCAAGATTGCAGAAGGTTATGGCTTTGTCTACTACAGAGACATAATATGTTGCAACTACAGAGGCTAGTAAGGAGATGATATGGATGAGTAGGTTTATGGAAGAGTTAGGAAAGAATCAAGATGATTGTAAACTATTCAGTGACAGTCAAAGTGCAATTCATTTGGCAAAGAACTCAACATTTCATTTGAGAATGAAACACATTCAATTGAGGTATCACTTCATACGATAGGTATTGGAGGATGGACAATTGAATTTAGAAAAGATTCATATAATTAAGAACCCTACGGATATGCTAACGAAGCCATTAACAAAGGAGAAGTTGGAGCTACACTCCACTTCTGTTGGTCTTCGAGTTTGAGACTTGAAGAGGAAGAAACAAAGCTAAGGAAGGATCCAAGAATGATGTTGTATAAGTATGGTGCAGTAATTAATCTCCAAGTGGGATATTGTTGAGTTGTGGAGCTCAATTACTTCAATTTAGCATGCAATGGAAACTTTTTGGAAAATACAGTAACCGTCATCGGTTAGGGGGTAATCGGCATCGGTCACCCAGGACTAACATCAACCGAGGCAAGGACAGAACCGACATTGGTTACAATGCGAGGATGTTTTAATTAAATTTCAAGAATTAAATCTATTTTTAGCATTAAAGTATATATATTAATTATAATTGTAATTAGAAAGAACTTGCAAAAGTTGGTGAGAGAGATAATTCTTGGTGATGAAGAAAAAGATTGAGGAAATAAAGTATTGTACATCTAAGAGGTGTGGAAGATTGTAAATATTCATTGTATATCTTGTCAAAGCTTTGGATAATAGATTGGATTATTTCTTGGTGGATGTAACCCACACTTTGGGTGAACTACGTTAAAATATGGTGTTAATTTATGTCTCTTGTTTTATATATTTCTTACGGTAGAATATCCACTTTTATTTGCATGTATGCTTAGATATGATATATTATCATACAACTAGTGTGATAACCTCCAACAATGAGATGTGTGAATAGAAACCGTGTGTAGTAATTATTGTGTAGTGTGTGGGTTTCATGTGTAGTAATCCCTCAACAGTCAAGTGTGAACCGAAGCATAAGAGTGTGTCATCGAGTAATGACGATGATAGAAAGTGTGATGAGTATGCCTATGTGAGGATATGAATATATGATAATGCAAAGATGAGAGATGCACCTATGCTAATATGATAAGGGGTGATTGTGTGAGTGCTATGCCCCCAAGTGTACTATGATGATGGAGATCTATGCAACGACGCAAGAGGTGTCATGCCATTGTGGGAGAGCATTTTCTGTGTCGTGATAAGAGTGAGGGCCAACATAATGGTAGGTTGAAGCAATAGTAGGACCATGCGATAGTGGTGGAATTTTAAATGTGTCTTGACCATCAATAGAAGGAGTAGTTTCTTTGACAAAAGTGATTGGATGTGAAAGTGGAGTAGGATGGGGAGGAATCTTGAATGGTGGTAGTTTTGGTGGTATTGGTGATGCTTTGCAGAAGACTCGATAGGAGAAGAAGGTTGATCGATTGTGGGAGGTGGTAACATGGTTTGAATTGGTGAGACCGTAGATGACTTAGTAGGAGGCGGTGTTGAATTAATTTTGAGGGACGGTTTCTTAGGAGGTGCTTGACTTATTGTAGAAGGATCTTGAGTAATGATGGCATGATGCTCATTAGATATAGATGGATTAGATTTAGGAACCCAATGGGATTTATCATTTATATTAGAATGTTGTGCAACAAATGAGAGAAAACCCTGTCATGCAAGGTACTTGATACTTCATTGTAAATCATAACAATCATTGTCATTATGTCCATTGATTCGGTGATAGTTACAATATGGAAGACCTTGATACTTGGAAAGCCTATAAGGAGGATAACCATGAGTAGGTGGCAAACTAATGATTCTATGAGTGATGAGTTGTGGAAGAATATCTTGTTACTTAGCATTGAGATTAAATGTGAGAGGCATATGGAGCAACATGACTTCGGGTTCACTAATATGAGCACATGTAGAAGACATAAGATGATTATGAGAAGAAGAAAAATCATGAGCTTGAGAATTATCCTTAAGCTATTGAATTTCAGATTTAAGAGATGTGATTGTGGATTCCATAGCTTGAAATTTATCTTGAAATAAAGAATGAAGAGTTTGGATGGATTTTCAAATAGCCTAATTGTAATTGGAATCAAGGGAGTCCTCAAAAAGGTGACTAAAAATAGCATTGGCTTGGGTAGGAAATATGTTGATAGGAAGATTCATAGTCTCTAGGTTTTTTTACAGAGCGTCTTTATAAGATTGGTGAATTTGAATCAATTGAAGTAAAGAGACTTGAAAGACTTTAGAAGCAATGATAGAAAAGATGAGAAAAGCCCTAGCGAAAGGTGGATTCTAAGATTAAATTCACCAAAAATGATTAACTAAAATGTGGAAATATCCTATAGTTAATCTAATCTAGAACAACATCTAAATGCAAGTAAATAAGTATGCAAATGACCCAAAAACTATGCAAAAGGAAATGCTAACCCTAATGTGAAAGAGAGAAGAGGAAAGAACTCAACTGATTTGATGATCTTGTGGGATTGTGTTGCAGAAATGACTGGAGGAATAGGAAACAAGAATGACTATGCAGAGGTCTTGAAAAGGATGGATCTGGGATGATTAGGCTGGACTATAACGTCTAGAGAGGGACTAAGGCAACTACGGGTGCTCGGGTGCAGAATGGGCATCCTTGTCATGTAAAATGTCTAGAATCCGAGTATCATAGATCTGCCAGGGAGGTCCAAAACCCTCACTTGTATGTCACATCAGATTTGTTGCCTCAACGCCCAAGTGTCATTGATAATCCAAGATGATAGATAGACTTGCAAAAGACCAAAGAAGAGTATTAAAACCCTAAAAAAGAAGAATGCAAATGAATGGGTTGGACTGACCTCAATTGCCACAATAATGGGCTTATTAACTGAGTGTTACACTACATTTCAGACCCAAATGTAGTTCTAGTGTATGTGTGCATAATGTGCCCTAGGTGCTCTTGTGCTAGTCGCACTTTGTGAAGTAGTGAGAAATATATATATGTAGAAAATGTAATAGAATGTATGCATAGAATAAAATATAATCCCTCTCCTTATGCTTTTGTGATGCGATGAACCAAGCTTGTCCTTGTGATGGAGCTAATGGATGCAAATGATCTCCAAATGGATACAAATGTAGGTGGATGATAGTAGTGACTAGTGCTTGGTCCCTCATTATGGTCTCATAACTTTATATTTATAGGGTTATCTTGATCTAATTTCCTAATTAACCTGAAATTTCTAACCACCAAAAATATAAGAAGCTAAAATGGTTATAAAGTGCCCAAAAGGTGGCAAGAAAGTTAAAAAGAATCGGGGCAACCACGGTGGGACCGAGGTGCACCAAGACTAGCTTGGGTTCCCACCAAGGTGAAAATAATATCAAGTGATGAATGATGAATGTGCATATGGGTGTAAGAGGTCATGAATGAAGAAATAAAATAAAACAAGATGGCCAAAATATGAGGTTTAATTAGTACTTTCTTCACTCAAAAACCTTCTAAATAAATGTACGAGATCAAGACTAAATAATGTCTAAAGTGCATGATTTTTGTCTACATCTACACAGTTATCGGGCTTATTAGAATTGGTTGCAAATATATTCTTGTGAGCCACATGCTCAAACTCTTCATCACATGCTCCTTAAAATATGGGTATTCATCTAGGTATATTATACACCTATAACAAACACAGAATTTTGGACTTAGTTGTTTCACCATTTTCTTTAAGTTTTCGAAGAAATAGATAAGGGTGTGGGACAAGGAGGAATACTGTTGTGATGGTTTGTTTGAAGGTCGTTGCATGCGTTTTAATTCTAGATCCAATAATGACCGTGAGAGCTTCCTTCGGCTAGGAGGAACTACCTATAATACAAAACAAGACCACAAGAAAGAGTTAAACAATATATGTCAATGCAAGAAATGACATAAATAAATAAGGTTCTACTAAATAAATAAGGTTCTTTGTAGTTGATATGATTTAGGTATCTCATCCAAATACAATAAGCAAATCTAATGAGCAGGGTAGGTGATGAGGTTTAGTAAATTGACCATAAATTACCATTATTTTGTCATTCTAAGTTACCTTTGAAAGTGGATTTAAATGTAATCTAGGAACTTATAGTTTTCTTAATATAGAATATATGATATATATCTTGTTCATTCTTTAGAAATATTTTGTTATTTATTTTGTTGACTAATCCTATTGATTATTTAGGAAAAAATGCAATGTCTTGTGTATACGAGGCCATAAAGGAAAGATAATGCTAGTATTGAAAAAGTGGAATTGATCATAAAAAGTACATTTAAACTCAAATATGATTTTATATTTAGATTCTTCTCAAAAAATTATGCAATTTCAAAAAAAGAATCATCTCAATCTGAGATCATATGCAAAAGTTATAGCTGTTTTAAGTTAGCTCTGGAACTCACAGATTTAGTTCCTAACTTGCAGAGTTAGTTCCGAACTCACGGTTTAGTTCCGGAACTCGTAGAGTTAGTTACGAACTCGCAGTTTAGTTCGGAACTCACAGCTTTAGTTCTAGAACTCGCAGAGTTAGTTTCGGAACTCACAGGTTTAGTTTCGGAACTCATAGATTTAGTTCCGAATGCGCATATTTAGTTCCAAAACTTACAAATTTAGTTCCGAACTTACATCAATTGAATAATAGTTAGTTCTAGAACTTGCAATTTGTGGAAAAAGTAGATTTAGTTCCGGAACTTACATAAAAGGAATGACAACTTTAGTTCCAGAACTTGCATCAAATGGAGATTGTGAATGATCGAGAGAGTCAAATGGAAACTATGAGAGAGGATTTTTGCTCATAGAAATGTGTTTAACAGTTTTACCAATGAAGATAAATCTAACTTTTAGTGAGCTTTTTATGAGGAAAAGTGTATTAGACGAGCACTTAAAGTTCCATTCAAATAAAAATCAGGAGAGATTTTGTTCATATAATGTTTTAAACAAAAATCTCATTCATATTTGCATTTTTATCAATGAATAAAATTCTAACCTATTGATCACAGCACCCCCAAATGAGTTCTAAAAATATGCTTTTCTAAGGTAACATTGGTGTGAACTTTCCCCAAGGTGTGGGACCTTGCAAAATGGAAAAGCTCTCCAGATTAAAGGCTAGTTCCTTATTCCTCTATTTAGGTGCATACGTAGAAACTTGCAGAGGATTTGTTCTTAATCCTAATCTAAACTTTACCAAGGAGATAAGGATAGAAGGAATACAGAAATTAAAACAAAGCTAAACTACGAGGTGATGCACCAAAGGAATGATGAACACTTGTTTTGCTAATAGACACAAACCAACAAAATGCATACAATAAACCAACACAGATAGCCAGATATATAATGGAAGGCTAGATGAAAGAAAAAGAGACAAGAGAGGATCTAAAATCGATCACAGATGTGTTTTATTGCTCTGTAGATTGATACAGTCCATTACAAAGTAGCCAAGAGGTAGAAACATATTACAATTTTAGTGGAAGGCCTAAACCCCATAGATCCCTTTTCTAGAAGGAAGAGGGAGCCTGCAAAACAAAGAATGTCCAACCCTTTACAATGAATCTTGCCCCCGTATTTATAGATTCAACCTGAAAGAAGGAAAAGAGAGAGAAGTGGGAAAATAAGTTGAAGCTCAACCACCACTGTTAATGCCTCTGATGAAATCTCTCCCCAAATCCATCTTTACTGCATCAATCCTTGGTTCGCACCTTGAAGGAAGAGGAAACAGTGGAAACAAATCGAATCTAATCTGGTTGTTGAGACAGATGGATCCCACATTGAAGGCCCGAAGATGTTTCCTCCATTTTCTTCACCTAACCTCCTCAAAATTAAAGTTTCAGACCCCATGGCATGCGTGAGGCCGAGATCTTTCCAACAACATCAGATTTGTAATATTTCAAGCCATGAGTCAAAAGATATGCCCCTTGAAGTTTGTATCAGTCTGATACAGAGGGCGGGAAAACAACTCAAAAATGGGTCCCCTTTCTTCCGATTCCCGCCTTGGCTTTGACTTAGGCCCAGATGCTGACTTTTTCCTTGGGCGGAGTTGCATGGGCCATTTTGTAACTTTTACCCCCTTTGAGATAACAAGGGGCAAAGAACCAACTTTTTCCCCTGACGGTCCACTTTTGATTCTATTTCCTCTTATGTGGGATCATGGTTGATCCAATATTTGGCATGGGGTGAAATATGGATAACAATTTGGTGACTCATAGGGGTATCTGCCTGCTAGATGAAAATACCAATTGCCTTGTCATATCCATTGGGCATGGAGTCATGGGTGATAGCCTACTACTGATCTAAACTTAGAAAGTTGACCCCTGGGCCACTTGGAAACCCATTAGAACCAAAACTGATCTTGACCAAATGCCGAGTCCAAACACTATATGAGAGCAAAAAAACAACACCACACTATATACAAAATTTGAAATCATACATGCTCCAAATGGAACATGCAGAGCATGCAAAACACTTAGGAGAAAAGCAATCTACACTACAACAAGACAATGTGCATAAGCACTTAGAGGAAAGAGAAAACTAAACTAATATGTACAGGGTGAGAACTCCCCTTTTAGTAGCAGTGCTTAAGATAGATCCCATTTACTGGAATCTGTAACTCTTCACCCTCCAATGTAGACAATTGGAAAGCATTGCTACTTTTTCATCTTGTGATCATATAGGGGCCACTCTAGATGGCATCAAATTTGGAATGCCTTCCTGGTTTTTCTCGATCTACATCCCATTTCAAAACCAAGTCTCCTTCTTGGAAGGTCTCTTTGCCTTTTTCTTCTTATCAAAACATTTCTTGATTGAAGCTTGATTCTTCTCTATTGCTTGGAGAGCATGCTCTCTGATTTCTTCTAATTCCATCAGCTCCACATACCTGGCCTCCATTGGTCCAAATTTAGACATCTCTAGTTGCTTCACAAGCTCCAATGCTAGTAACTCAAGTGATATAGGCAACACCGCCTCTTTCCCATAGATGAGCTTGAATGGAGAGCTACCTGTAGATCCTTTGGGTGTTATTCTATCAGCCCATAAGGCCATTTTGAGCTTTGTGTGCTAGGTCCTTTGATTCTCATCAAGAGTTCTTCTGATGATCTTTAGTAGGTTCTTGTTTGTGGACTCAGCCTGCCATTACCTTGAGGGTAATAGTTTGATGAAGTACTCAAATAAGTCCCATTCTTGACAGCCCATCCTGTGATCTTGGAACCTATAAATGCTAATGCATTGTTTGATATGATGGTGGCTGGCACTCCAAATCTGGTCACTATCCCTTCATAGAAATCTAGGATACTAGACTCATTTTCTTCCTTGAGTGCCACTGCCTCGGTCCATTTGGTGAAATAATATGTCACTGTCAGATCCATTTGTGACCTTGGCTTGAGTTTGGATTGATGACTCCAATGAAGTCCAATCCCCATTGCATGAAAGGTTGGTCGACTGAGATTGGGTGCAATGGAAGTGCTGCTAGCCTTTCCTTGCCTTTGAAGAATGCACAATTCTTACACCTTTTGATCCATGTGTAGTAGTCACTAAACACTCTAGGCCAATAATATCCTACTTTCATGATTTTGAGTGTTGTCACTCTTGGAGAAAATGGCCTCTAGCTGCTTCAACATGGAATTCTTGTAGCACTCTCTCCACCTGATCTACCCTAATGCATCTCAATAGAATGCCATTGATGTCCCTCTTGAACAAGACACCATCAATAAGAACATATGGGATGGCCTGTAGCCTAAAATGCCTTCTTTTTTCTTTACTCATCCCATGAGGACACAAGCCTGTTCGAAGGAAGTGCACCATGTCTTGGGTCCAACAAGGAGTAGGTACATCATCTCTCCCTTCTTCTTGATCATCTTGTAGAACAAAAACAACCTCCTTTTCACTGTCTGTTTCATCTTGTTGACTTGAGGCTAGTTGTTCACATAACCCCTTCCCACGGACCAGCTTGGTGACCTTGATCTCAATGTCATATTCCATGACACGAGTGATCCATCCTACATGCTTCTCATTTAGGTCCTTGCTGAGAAGGAATTCTTTAACTCCCGCATGGGAGACCAATAGTTGGATTTTTTATTTGAAACCAAATGCTTAAACTTCTTCAATCCTCTGATTACCGCCAAGACTTGCTTCTCTCAATGAAGGAGTACCTCACCTCATAATCTTCTAGACTCTGATTGAAAAAAAGCAATTGGCTATTCTATACTTTCTTTGTTCTGCTGCACCAAGATTGCAGAAATTGTGTCGCTGCCACCAAAGGCATACAATATGAAGTCTTTGGAAAAATATGGGTTCACAAGAGTTGGGGCTTGTGATATGGCTTCTTTGATAGCCTCAAAACTTTCTTTTCCTTCAGCTGTCCACCTAAATGTTAAGCTCTTCTTCAACATCAACGTTATTGGCTTAACAAGGGCAACAAAGTTTGGAACAAACCTGCGGACAAAATTGATTTTTCCCAAGAAGCTTTGAAGAGCCTTCTTGTGACTTGGCAATGGCAATGCTCTTATTACTTGAACTCTTTTCAGGTCAATTGCCAATCCTTCCTTTGATATGATATGGCCTAGAATCTTACCTTCATGGGCCAAGAATATGCATTTTTGGGGTTCAGTGACACCCCAAATCTCCTACATCTCTGAAAAACTTGCCTCAGATGGAAGAGATGATCTGCTGCATTCTTGGAAAAAATAGTGATGTCATCCAAATAGATCAACACTATTTGATTAATCAACCCCTTGAATGCCATATCCATTGCCCTTTGAAAAGTGGCTCTGGCATTAGATAATCCAAATGGAATTTTCTTGTATGCATAGGTGCCCCACTTGGTGGTGAAAGCTATTTTGAATTGATCATCTTCTTTCACCATGATCTAGTTGTACCCTGAGTAGCCATCTAGGAGGGAGAACCTTTCTGACCCAGACACTACTTGCAAGATCTACTCCATTGAAGGGAGTGGGTAGTGGTCTTTGAGGGAGGCTCTGTTCAAATCCCTAAAGTCAACACACAACCTGATTTCTCCATTTTTCTTCCTGACTGGGACCAGATTTATAACCCAACTTGAGTGTTTAATTGGAAATATGATGCTTTCCTCTATCATCTTGTTCAACTCCTTCTTCATCAGAGGCTCAATACGTGGGTTGATTAGTCTCTACTTCTACCTGATGGGCCGAGTAGCTAGATCCAGTTTGATTGTGTGTTGTGCTAGTTTTGGATTGAATCCTCTTAGGTCCTCATAACTCCAAGCAAACACATCAGGGAATTCTTGGAAAAGTTGTATGAATTCATACCTTTCTTGTTTGGTGGCCACTTTTCCAATTTGAAGTGTTCTGTCCTCTCCAACTGGGATCAACTCTGAATCTTCTCCTTTGATCTACATGTTAGCCTTCTCTTTTCTAAACTAATCATTAGGATTGAAAATAGATTCTAGTGTCACTAATCCTTTGGGAAGCTTGTTTGTATGTAGTTATGTACTATTTGATTCCCATACTACTGCTCTAGTCTGCTCTAGTTTATAGTTGAGAATTCAGCTTCTTCTTGTAGAAATTTAATGATCTCTTGATCATTCTCAAACACCTACCAGCATGTATTATTATCTGGCACTGTTGGCCTCACAACCACATGGATATGTGGCTATTCTCTATCCCTCTTGATGCTGTCAACCACATCAAATGTTGCTCCAACCACTACAAGTCTATCAACAGCTTCATTCTCCTTCCTTGGGTATGGACACAATACTGAAGGCCTCAAAATCCTCCATGAGATCCCATACCCTACTCTTGTAGTTTTTGAGTAGGTCATTTTTGACAACATTAAGTCCTCTGACCTGATTGGAAACTAGTTCACTGTCACCGAATACTTACAAGTTCTTAATTCCCAGCTTCCTTACCCAATGAAGACCTTGGACTAAAGCCTCATATTCAACAATGTTATTTGAGCAAGTGAACTAGAATCTGAAGGTTGAATAATATCTCATACCTCTGGGGACACAATCATGGCTCCTCCTCCAGCTCCTTGTCTACTCCTTGAACCATCAAAGAACAATTTCCATACCTCATTATCGTCCTTGTATTCTAGCTTGATTAGGTCAGGAAGAGACTGGTTCTCTTCATGTAGGCAGTAGACACCTAGCTTGGATTCTTCCATCTCCCTATAGGGGTCAAAAGCATGGCTTTTGTTGGCCCAATCATCGAGAGTCAAGTCTGGGATATATCCCACCTTGGTATTTGCTTCAGAAGTGCTTAGGAGGTCCTCTTGATCAAAAGCTGAGTAGTTGGCATTGATTAGGCTAGGCATATAGGATTCAATATGATATTTAACAATAGGTTCAAATCTGATTGTGGCCTTCACTCCATACCTTGTCCTAAAGAGCATATGTGACCAATCAATAGACAACTAGCCTCTAATTTTGGCAGTGAAGTCTCTGGACAGACACAAAGCAAAATGTGGTGGCAGTCTATGATTGACATGTTTTGCAAAATAGTCACATTAGGGCAAGCATGTAGAGTGAGACTCAGATCCTTGATGATTCCCACAGTAGTCACTTGTTGTCCCATCTAATTGGACTACTCCTCTAGAGATGACCTCATATTGGAGACCCAACTGATCAACTATTTGTTTGGGCATCACAAAACTACTGGCCCTAATCAATCATACAATTGTGCACTAACTTGTCTCCAATAATCAATGAGACATAAAAGGGAGGAGGTCTCAGGTTTTTACCTTGTTGTTCTCCATGGTTCCTCCCAGGCTGAACTACATTGGCAAGCACTCTTTCTTGCTTTGGTTGGGGGTGATTTGAACTTGACCAATTCTGAATGGTAGTCTGCAATAGATCCCTCTACCCTAGAATGGCCAGTGACTCCCATAGTGAAATGTTCACACTTTTCCTTTTCATCTACTCAATAATATTGAATGAGCCATCTTTTTGCTACCCCTTCCCAGACACATTTCTTTCTTGCACATGGGCTGTTACAACCGGTGCTTGACTGGGTTTGGGAGGTGCTCTAGATTGGTTCAACATGTTGGGAGTTATACCTAGAGCACCAAGACCTTGTGGAGTGATGGAAGGTTGAGGGTCACTTGAGCTCAATGGTTGGCCCTCTCCAATATTTCTCCTTTTAGACCATGTGTTGGCAGCCACACCTTGAGGAGGGGACTGATTCATCCCACAGAAGTCTTCGGCCTACTAGTTGACAAGCATAGTCTCATTTGGGGGCCACCTTGTTGCTGATCTTCCTCTTGGTTAGATTCTTGTGGTACCACACTTGGTTTGCACCATCAAGGCCTGATTTAGAGCACCATTAAAGCACATTGATTGGTTATGTGGTCTGTCTGCATGGAAAACACCAATCATATTCCTGTGCCATATTGTTCTATGCAGGAACCAATGCCCTAGATGTTGAAGTTGTGTTAGGATCATATGACCTGAAAGGTCTAGTAGCTTGGGGCTGTCCTTGGTTCTGCTCTGGTTTACAGTCTGAGGTGGTGGCCTATTCTGCTGATACTTGGGGTCTAGCTTGATATTGAGCCTGGGGCTAGTATGGCCTGAAACTCTGAGCTTGTTGTCTTTTGATGGTCACTAGCTCATTCCCAAAGTTCTGAAATTGCTTCATTACCACTTCCTAAAACTCTTTATCGGTATTAGATGATGAAGTGGAAGCTTTGGCTGAGCTTTGACTCTTGGGGGTGGGTATAGGAGCTAATGTAGGCACTTGGCTAGTATCTAGGCTTCCTAACTCAGGTACAGAGGCATGGATGGCCTAGGAGTGATTTTTCCAACTTGAATCAAATGGTTCTCAGCCCCTATGGAGAGGCTATAGGCTGCAGGTAATGTAGTGCCCCCATGGATGGCCTAGGAGTGAATCATCAACTTGAAAATCGTAATGGTTCTTAGCCTCTATGGAGAGGCTCAAAGTAGTGCCCCCATTGACTGAATCACCAAAGAAATATCTGAATTCAAAGCCTTAAGAAAGTATAAGAAGGCACCTTCATTAGTAGGTTTTATTCTTTGTTGGAATCCTATCCTAGTCCATTGGAATCTGAGGTTGAAGTCCATCAGCTACTCATTCGGGGCTCTCTTGATCGTTGTTAATTTCTCCAACAAAGACAAGTTATCACCTTTTTCCCCAAACTGATCATGAAGAGCCATGCACAGTTGGTTCCAGTTCTGGATAGAGCCTGTTGTAAGACTCCTGAACCATTGTGAAGCTTTCCCTTTGAATGAAGAGGTGAGAAACTTGACTGTAATGTCCATCTCATGGATCTCATGGATTGTACAGACATTTGCAATATCTTGGACATGGTCACTGGGAGAAGTTTGATTTTCCCCAGTGAAATATGGGATGATTTTTAATGCTGCAATTAGAACTGGGTTTTGTGCAATCAAGGCAAGTGGACTACTACCAGTGAAGTTGACATATGGATTTGGTTGTGCCATTCTGATTGGCCTAAGAATCCTTGTAGACTGAAAGAAAGGCCTCACGTGGTGGAGGTGTTGACAAGGTTCTTCTTGGTGGAGATGGAGACCTCTAAATTCTTCTTGGTGTAGATGGAGACCTCTGAATTCTTCTTCCTCTCCTTTCTCTTCCTGGGGATAGATGCAAGTATTCAAATATACCTTCTTTCCTTGCTCTAGACTAGGTTTTTCTCATGAATCTTCCAAGCTTGGGCTACTAAAACTAGTAGATTTGTTTCTTTTAGAGTCGCCAGATGTATAATTTTAAGGCTTCTTAAAATACGAGAATCACAAAAGTGTACATCAATTCCTACTGTAATAAGATGGAGACTTCTTAGTCCCACCTGGACATGCCAAAACTATTAATGCAAAATCACAGCACCCCAAATGAGTTCTAAAAATCTACTTTTCTAAGGTAGACTCATTTGGTGTGATTGCATAACATTGAACTTTCCCCAAGGTGTGGGACCTTGCAAAATGGAAAATCTCTCTAGATTAAAGGTTGGTTCCTTATTCCTTTGTTTAGGTGCATATGTTTAAACTTGCAGAGGATCTATTCTTAATCCTAATCTAAACTTTACTAAGGAGACATGGATAGAAGGAATACAAAAATTAAAACAAAGCTAAACTATGAGGTGATGCACCAAAGGAATGATGAACACTTGTTTTGCTAATAGACAAAAACCAACAAAATGCATACAATAAACCAACAAAGATAGACATATATATAATGGAAGGTCAAATGAAAGAAAAAGAGACAAGAGAGGATCTAAAATCAATCACAGATGTGTTTTATTGCTCTGTAGATTGATACAGTCCATTACAAAGTAGCCAAGAGGCAAAAATGTATTACAATTTTAGTGGAAGGCCTGAACCCCACATATCCCTTTTCTAGAAGGAAGAGGGAGCCTACAAAACAAAGAATGTCCAACCCTTTACAATGAATCCTGCCCCGTATTTATAGATTCAACCTGAAAGAAGAAAAGAGAGAGAAGTGGGAAAAGCAGGTTGAAGCTCAACCACCATTGTTAATGCCTCTGATGAAATCTCTCCCCAAATCCATCTTTACTGCATCAATCCTTGGTTCGGCACCTTGAAGGAAGAGGAAATGACGGAAATAGATCAAATCTGATCTGGTTGTTGAGATAGATGGATCCCGCATTGAAGGCCCGAAGACGTTTCCTCCATTTTCTTCACCTAACCTCCTCAAAATTAAAGTTTCAGACCCCATGGCATGCATGAGGCCGAGATCTTTCCAACGACATCAGATTTGTAATATTTTGAGCCATGAGTCGAAAGATACGCCCCTTGAAGTTTGTATCGGTGCATAAGAGAGGGCGGGAAAACAACTCGAAAATGGGTCCCCTTTCTTTCGATTCCTGCCTTGGCTTTGACTCGGCCCCAGATGCTGACTTTTTCCTTGGGTAGAGTTGTAGGCCATTTTGTAACTTTTAACCCCTTTGAGATAATAAGGGGCAAAGAACCAAATTTTTCCTTGACGGTTCACTTTTGATTCTATTTCCTCTTATGTGGGATCGCGGTTGATCTAATATTTGGCATGGGGTGAAATATGGATAACACTAACTTTTAGTGAACTACGATCAGAGGAAAAAGCATATCAAACAAGTGTCAAAAGTTTCACAATAAAAAACAACAAAGTCAAATGGAAAATTCGGGAAAGGTATTTGGTCAAAATCATCTTTTGAGGAAAAACCTCCTTCCAATAATGTAGGATAATAAAATCATTATGATTCTTGTTACCAAAAGTAAGGAGAAGATTTGGGAGCAAATTTTCCTAAACGAAGTGAGATAAGACTTTGACTCCAATAATATATCTCTCTCCATATTTTGTGGAGATGGAGATCTTAGTTGTTAGGATTAGAATAAAGATAAGATCAGATTGTATCCCCCAAAATAAGGAGTTGGTTGGACACATAAATTATAAATGCAACCTTCCACACTTAGATATGTAATGTTTTACCACCAAGAAATGAATCTGTTCTTTTCTCTCTAATATTATGTAATTTTGAGTTAAGATCTTGAAGCATGGTTTAAATCCTCTTCCAAGGAATGAGTGACCACTCATTCTAAGGAAGATGGATCTGTATATTTGTGATTTTATTTTGTAATAATTTGTGTTTATTTATTTTTCTGTAATTATCATCTTGTTGTGTTGTTCTTCTCTTTGTATTGTAACATTCAGTCTATTGTAAACTGCACAAGTGTTTCATTTAATTTTTCTTATTTCCAATTCAACAATTTCAATTTATGCAAGTGTGTTTTATTCCTGCAAGTGTGATTTCCTTTATACAAGTGTGTTTACATTTCTACAAGTGTGCATTTAAATTTTTGCATGTGTGCTTTCAATTTATGCAAGTTTGGATTGTGTTTAAGGGAGCTTCTTTCCAAGATATTCTTCTCTTAATTCATACATCCTTTAGACACCAACCTGGATTGACATTATTAATGACGAGGATTGACGACCCTCATCACTAGGCTATGATCGGGTCTAGAAATGAGGTAAATAATTAAGGTATCGGTATAGGTTAGGGTTAGACTCGGGTCACTTGGTTACTCAAAAAGGTTATTAGGATCTGGTATTAGCGGGATGCCAAAAACGAGACTCGATATCGATGCAGTATGATCGATGTTGGTTTAGTAAAAACCAATGACGGTTAAGGAAGATAGATAATAACTCAATAGTTCATGGTTTTGGGGCTTTTTCTGAGACCGAATCAAAGATGGTAAGGAGTTGGTTTAGGTCTAGGGACATGTTAGGAATATTCAGAGGTACTCAGGAGTAGACAAAGGTGATTAAAATGGTTATGAGTGATGGGAGTGGTTGGGTTCATAGGAAGACAATAGTGGCGGGGTAAAAATATAAATGGTGGTTGATAAACAAAGGTGAAGAAATTTTTTAAATTGAATAAAAATGAAATGGTGCGGTTAGAAACACACTTACTATTGTAGCGAGTTCAATGGTTGGGTGGTGGAGATGGTTGATAAGTGAAATGACGATCGGTGCCACGGCGGCGTGCTTCTTGAATGCTCCTATGAATGCAAATACCTTCTTATCAATGGTTGTGCTGGCTATGGCTATCTAGATGTGTGAAAGAGCTCTGGTTCTCGATTTCATGCAGATATCCTTTGCTCCAAAACTCAAGAATGTGTCTAACCTCCCAAACAAGGTTACCAAAATGGTTATATGGTAACGATGACAGTTTAGGGTGACCGGCGTCGGTTTCGGGTTGACCGCATGTCGGTTAAGGCGAGATATCCTAGGTTTCCTAAAACAATAGATCTTGGCTATCTTTTTCAGCTTTTCTTAGTTGGTACTAGGTCTAAATGGAAAGTTGCACTTAGATACGCGGGAATATGGTTAGAGGAAGAATAGGTATGTGCTTTTAGGGTTATACTAAGTCTTAGTTCATTAAGGTAAGTAGGGCTAAGTCTTAGTTAGTTATGGAAACGTCTTTATGAATAGGTCTATGGTGAGGTGTCTATGTGAGGTGGCTAGGTGAGGTGTGCATCCATTTAATTAAAGTAATTAAATTGATAAATGGAATGAGGGTGCTCGGATTGGATATCCAAAAGTGCCAGGATAGAGCTCCCATATAATTAGGGATAGGCAATTGGAGGAGTTGGCATCACCAAAGGCCCCCAGGCCCTAGGGTCATCCAGTGGTCATTTAGATAGATTAGATAGGGGCCCACGGTCTACTAATCTCCTCTCTTGACATGACAGATGGGCCCTCTCTCTATATTGGTTATCTCCTGACGGATGGGGTGAAGGTTGAATTAATTTCGGATAGTTAAATTAATGTTAATATGGTGTGAAAGGGGGCTAATGTTAGGTGAGTATGTTTAAGTTAGTTATTCGAAAGGGGACCAAGGGGAGTGTGACCCAATTTTGGTGTCTACATTTTTCCCTTTTTTGTTGCGTAGCTTGTATTGGTAAGTGATGTTGACAAAAACACGAAGTGATTACCCCATGTGTGGTTGAAGGTGACCCCCTCAAACCAAGTAGTGATGCGGTAAAATATGGAATCGGTGAGTGGTTTGATAAATGTGTAGGTGGGGAAAGGTTTGAGTATTGAGGGAAAGGGTGATGGTAAAATTGGGTAATGGGTAGTAGGTCATGGTTAAAATAATTTATGGGTAATGAAATCAAATGCACACACATGTATAAATTACAACACGATACCAGGTTGAAGAGCTTGCAAAATCTACATCGTCCAAGGTCGATAGGTTTATCCAAACAAGGGTGAAGTGATTCAGGTATCCAAGGTATAGGATATGGTCCAGAAACACAATGTAGGTCAGGTGTAGGAATGTTTAGGTATGCTCTGGTACACCAAAGGTTTGGTCGAGATAAACAACACAACAATAGGCAAGGTATGGTTGTTAGGCTAAAATAACATAGGCAACAACATCACAAGGTATAACGAGTATATTAGGTCAATGGTCACACCAAGTAGGTCAAGTTCAGGAAAAAACATCTTGGCATGGGTAAGGCCAAGGTATAGGTAAAATAACAACTCCTAAGATGCAACAAAGGCAATGTAGGGGTAGGTTTGGCTTATAGGTATGTTTCAATGGATGGTTGGAATGATAACCAATGTATTGGCACTGATGATTGTAGGCAAAGGAAGCATAGTAAGGCTATATAGTTATAAGGGTGGACCAATGCTAGTTATAGGGTGACCGATGTCAGTTGGATAGGGAGTAAATATGACCGACATCGGTCATATCGGGTTGGGTTTATAAAACAAAAATTATATATTTTACGGAATCATTGTTGCTTTGTAATGTTAGAGAAAATGACAGATCCATTTGACTTTTGTGCCACATTTTCAAGAGAGAAGGACATGGAATTGTACCCGGCTGAGGTGGAGAGTACGAGTGGGTGAGAGGAGCTAGGGAGATGGGTCCATGAGCTCGGGGTATCATTTGATTGGTTGGATTAAAGGAGTGGGTTATGAGGATTTGGGCATGTTAGAAGTAGGAGAGGGCTCGGGTGGGCCACCAATGTAGCAACTAGTCGTGCCACCATGCCGATGACATCAAGATGAGGTAGGATTTCATCCTTTCTATGTATTTATTTGGGAAAATAAGGTATGGGTATGGGTTTTTGGGTATAGGTATATAATTAAATTTGTGGTGAAAATTGGTGTAATGAGGGAGGGGGAGGTCTAAGATAGGTTAGATAGGGGTGGGGAGGGTTTTGGTTTAGCTTTGGGTAAGGTAGGATAGGTTTCTAGGCTAGTTTGAGAAATTTTGGGAAAAATGGGGGTTATTGCGGATTTGGTCACCACGACGGTGATGTGACACTAGTCAAGTTTGGTTGTTGTTGTTTGGCATTGGCCGACCCGATCGGTCGGCAGTAGTGGCCAATGCTGGTCATGAGGGACCGATGCCGGTCATCGAGAGACAGATGCTAGTTGGAGTTAGAGGGAAGTAGGTCAATAAGTGGGAAAGGGTGGGAGGGAAAAGGTAGGTAATGGGATATAACGACAAGTGGAGTGATGATAGGTAGGGTAATATAGTCACCGAGGGTAATGAGTAGGGTAATAGGTATGAATGGTATGAGTGGATTGTGGTAATAAGTGGTGATATATAGGGTGGGGGTATGATAAGCAAGAAGGGTTTTAGGAATAGGTTTGTTGGGTAAGAATGTGTGGGGTATGGTGAAGAAATAATAATGTTGTGATTTTTGGGGTGTAGGCGAGGGACTAGTTGCGGATGAGAGATAGAGTACCACCTTTGTTACTATCAATATGAGGGAGCGTGATGATAGAGGAGTGGTGTCACGTTATAGATGTCGGCCTTATTGGGGTCAGATGGTATAGGCACATAGTTCGGGATCCAAGCTTGATGGTGCACTCATTGATAGATGGGATTCAACGACCAACACATTCCATTTGTCGATGGGTGAGATCATAGTCACCCTAGAGGATGTGTACAAGATCATGCGGTTATCGATAGTGGGGATGCAGTGTATTCTATTTCTTTAGAGGCATTAGAGGAGCTAATGTTGATAGTATTTGGAGAGGGGATGGTAGAGATGAGGTTCCATAGTGCAAGCCTTTGAGTTATAGAGATGTACGTGACCCATCCGAGAGAGATGAGGTTAGTGGTCTTGATTATGGAGGCAATGTGTTGTTTTGCACTGCTAGATGTGGAGGGTGGGAGATTCCCATGGGCACTAATGGGGGTTCTCCATGACATGATGGAGGATAGGACCTGATTTTCTTGGGCACCAACATACTTGGTGCAGCTATACCAGGAGTTATGGGCCTATGGCGGTTACTGGAGGTTCATCTTGTGTTGCACCTTTATTTTACACCATTGGGGCATACTTAGCACATCATATGTATGTCTCCATCCAGTTGGTATTCCTCGACAAGATGCATTCGAGGAAGGCTTTGTTTGAGTGGGTTACAGGCATTGGGTGCCTATTGTTGGAGAGCATAGGGCTATTAGGGCTACACATTATGTAGTGTAATACATGAGCATGATAGGAGGGTTTATCCGGTGTAGACATTATCTAGAAGCCATATGTCATCTTCCCCTCATACGGGCGAGATGGAAGTGGAGTGGATGGATTATAATGGAGATGGATAGAGGGCATCATGTTGGGGAGCACAAGATGATCCCCATTGACAGGGTTAGAGGACATTTGGGATTATCCCAGGATGTGCTACATCCATTTCCACAGTATAGGAGGGATGACATGGAGAGACCTATGTCTCCACCATGACCTACAATGCCTTGGCCAGCAGGAGGAGGAACCCATCGACCATCGAATTGATGATGTGGGCTATATAGATGCATACAGATGGTGGTGGGTGGCCCAACTATGAGTAATACCACCTAGGCCAAGTCAGTTAGATGTGGCCACCCTCACAGTTTAGAGGGATACACTACGAGGGGGCAAGTGGTTACCTTACGGGTCTAGATTATAGGTTTACGAGGGGCGGTTGGCGGGTCACAGATAGAGGTGGCCATGTTACAGGCACAGTATAGTGGCTCTTGAGGCGCAGATTATAGCATAGAGACAGGCACACCCCAGGAGGGATGGAAATAGGGGTAAGTAGCCACCCTATAAGCATAGGTACCCGAGGTTACAAGGTCGGTGGCCACTTCTCGGGTGTAAATTATGGCCTTACAGGCCCAGGTCATAGCTCAGGCACCAACACACAACAGTGCAGGATAGGGTCCCATGGTATAGGTATATGGTCTGAGACCGATGGGGTGATCTCGAGACAATGCACGATGGCACGGTTCGGGGATGCCTGGGGTGAGGCGAGTACTATCAGGATCACTTGATGGTTACAGGGATAAATGTCCCTCTTATGTAGAGCACACGAGATCACAACAGAGCCTCAAAGTGAGAGGACGAGATCTTACACACATAGTGTGTAGAGTATAGGGGGCCGATGAGCCCATAGACGGAGTTTAGGAGAGGCTACCTAATCATGAAGCCTAACCTCCCGCACGAGGCCGAGCGAGGCCGATCCGAGACCTATGCGGGGTGAGAGATGTTAGTAGGGTGCCACACAAGAGTGGAGGAGGAGAGACATATAAGATGGGGATGGACATCAGATGGGGAGATGATTGAACCCCCCGTGCACCCTAATTTTTTTATTTTTGTGATATATATACCGACCTTGCGTGCCGTAGATGTGAGGATGTATATGAGATATTTTGAGTTTTTGTATATTCTATCGGCATGTGTGCTGAATATTTTGAGACATTTGTATATAAGAGTTTTCATATTTTTGATCATATATCGACCTACTGCGTGCCAAAGATGGTGAGGTTTTATGTGAGAGTTTTGAGAGATTTATATTATTTATCGTATTAGTGTATATTGGATGGATACATAGATTTTTATGATGAGATCGATGATTGTGTATGATGTACTTATGTTGGAAAAAAATTGATTGTTATTTGTATGGATGGAAACTAGGTGTATTAGACATGGTGGAGACATGTTGGTGTAGGCATGATTGAGTCGGTCGTTTAGCATGGTTGAGTGAGTGAGTCATAGGCATGATGGAGTCGGTTATAGGCATGATGGAGTCGAGGTCATAGGCATGATGGAGTCGAAAATGTTGGGTCATAGGCATGATGGAGTCGGTCATTAGGCATGTTGGAGTTAGGTCATTTAGGCATGATGGAGTCAGGTTGATTTCATTAGGCATGATGGAGTCATGTTTTATGGTGTCAGTTTTGATTAATTTCAAGTTATTGGTAACATGGGAAAAATGATGATGAGTTATATGTATGTTATGGTTAGATTTTCAAAATATTTGATATTATGGAAATGTGAAATGATTAATGATGTTGTTATGATGTGGTAACATGGTAGATATGTATGTTTGTTTTTTAATTTCCAAGTGTTGATATAAAATGGAAACTAACTAAGGTAGAATGTGAATAGGAAAATGGGGAAAATAGGTTAGGGTAAAGAGTGGTCAGAGCTAACCTCTAAGGGCCCCATGCCCTCGAGTGTTGCCTACATAGCCTCGATGAAAAGGGGCCTCAGGCTGATGTAGTTCTCCCATAAGCTAGGGAAGAATATGATGAATTAGAGGAATGGGTTGGTAGATTTTAGGCATGATTGAATGTAGGTCATAGGCATGGTTGAGTTTAGGTCATAGGCATGGTTGAGTCATTTTAAATGTAGGTGTTGATGGTCTAGTCCTGTATAGGATAATCAATAAGTAATGAGGAAGGAAAATGGTAAGAGGTGGTAAAAGAGCCACTTAATTGATAAGAACCTAATGAGTCTACCATACCCAAGATGGGCTTATGAACATAAGACCTAAAGGCATTGCATAATGGACTATTCTAAGGTGAAAAGTCACATGATCATGAAATGTCACAGATTGGCAAGTCCCTTGAGTAGAGAGAAAACTAGGGCACAAAAGGCAATGAGGTGAAAGTGGATGGTTTAGCATAACTTAGTGTACGACAACATGTTTACTTAGCAAGAAACCCAGGATCAAAAATAGGCAAGTCCATGATGAAAATTTCATCATTTTCTTCATTTTTTTTTTTTTAATAGACTGATCGATGATGGGAAGTCTATATGGGATGAGTATATTATCTCCTTGAGGTCTTCACAAAGCTGATCGATGCGGGAAGCTTTTGGATATTTTTATTGTATTTTTGCAATAACTTTATATAGTTGTCCTTCAAGGGAGTAGTCTATTTATAGCGGTGAAATAGAGAGAAGAGATGTCCCATTTTGAGGGAGTCATCTTTTGCTGGAAGTTTTGACTCAAGGAGTTGAATCCCATTTTGTTTTTGGATGTTTAAGTCATGGACAAGACTATAGAGGAAGATTAGGTTCTTGTTTAGAAGACAAAACCATAGTACACAAGGGTTAACTATGAAAGAGGTGGTTTCAAGTGATGAATGACCATGGGATTCCATCTTTAAAAAAGATGAAAAAGTATCCATGAGAATCATGTTGTGAGTAGAGCCGTGGTACTCATATTGAAGATAAGGTTGAAAGGTGATGGGTAATCACATGATTCTTGTTTAGTCATTGATCCTCAAAAATGGGTAATATGGAAGGTGAACAACACTCAAGGGATGAGTGATCAATTGATAGAAAGTGATATAGGACTTGATGTCAACAATAAAATGGTCAAAGATGTAATGCATTGAGGGCTCAGGTTTGGGTTTACCTTTGAGTGAAGACAAATGATAAGCACCTGATCCATAGGCATGGGTAACGATATAGGGTCCAAGCCAATTAGGAGAAAATTTTCCCGTTTACTTTTCTCTTCTTTGGTTACATGTTGATTTTCCTTCAGATGAGGTCACCAACCTGAAAAGGTTCATTCATGGACACATTTTTCATAGGCACGTTTGATACATTTTTGGTAGATTTGGAGATGGTCAAGAGCATTGAGATGACATTCATCTAATAACTCAAGTTGTGCCAAAAATGATCCTGGTGAAAGTCATCATCGTCATTGAGCATGTCTTGTAGTGAGATGTGGAGAGATGGAATCTAGACTTCAGAGGCAAGACAACCTCGGTACCATAGACCAGAGAAAAAAGGTGTGGCAATAGTCGAAGTGTGAATACTAGTGTGATAAGCCCACAAGGTGAAAGGAATGTGTGAATGCCAATCCTTGCCAGTATCGTCAACTACTTTCATAAGAATTTTGTTCAAGGTTTTATTGGTTGATTCTACTTGGCCATTGGTTTGTGGGTAATAAGGTGATGAGAAACTAGTTGGATGCCAAAAGTCACACAAACTTACGTAGGGTTTTTTTTTGAATTGCTTTCCATTATCAGTGATGAGATGGTGAGGAACACCAAAGTGAAAAAAATGATGTGATGGTTGATGAATTCACATATTTTCTCGACTTTTGTAGAAATGAGGGGAATGGCTTCTACCCATTTAGTATAATATTCAGTAGTGGTTATAATCCATTGATGGCATTGTGAAGAATGGGGATTGATCTCACCAACAAAGATCTAAGCCCCATTGAGAAAAGGGCCAAAGGTCTCATGTGTACTGTAAGGCATGACTAGGTGTGTGATGAAGATTAGCATGTTGTTGAATTTCACACAACATTTGACATAGTCACAATAATCATGGTTTAGGGTTGGCCAATAATAGCCAAGGTGAAGAATGCATTTAGTGATAGCTAAACCACTAAAGTGGCCTCCACAAATTCCATCATGAACTTCCTTGATGGTGTAGGGAATTTCAAACTTGTAAGGCATCGTAAGAGAATACCATCAAAGCCACACTTATAAAGGAGACCACCCATGATGACATAGCGAGAGACACTTTTAAGAAAGGCACATTGTCCATTACGAGTGAGATCGGTAGAATGGAAAGGGAAAGATAGTCTACAAAATTGCTTATACCAAAGGTCACGTGGGTCAGGTGCAATGGTTCCAATGGAGTAGACCTCATGAGGTAAATAAGAGGGTGATTGTAACCTTTGTATTGTGACAAATATTTTAGAGTCGGTGGGTGAAGTGGGTATCTAGAGAAGCCAAGCAGGCCATGGTATCCACAAATTTATTGGTAGAATGTGGGGGTGGTTTGAAGTTCATAATGGTCAAAGGTAGTCAAAAGTATGTCTACATGATGTTTATACTTTTGAAGTATTTCATTACGACACTAGTATATACCATTGACTTGGTTTACGACCAGTTGGAATCACCAAAGATATTGATTGACTTAACATCTAAGGCATAAGCAGCCTGAGACCCAATACGAGTGCTTCATATTCGATATTGTTTTTGTATAATCAAAATCTAGTTTGAAAGATAAAGGCATAGGTTCACCATCAAGAGGAATGAGGATAACACCAGCCCCACCTCCACACTTGACACTTGGAGCCATCGAAGAAGAGTGTCATTTGGTAAGTGGTATCATCTAAGGAGAGGGTAGCTATGGATTCATTTGGGAAATCAAAGTTAGAGGGTTGATTCCGGAAAGAGGTGTGTCTGCTAGTTGGTTAGTGATGGTTTGGCCCTTGATGGATTTTTGATGAGTGAATTCGAGGTCGAGGTCGGAAAGAAGCATAAGCCAACGTGTGGCACATTGATGTTGATAGGGTTTGGCATATATAGTAGTAGGGGGTCAGTATTGGTAACAACAAAGGTTTTGTGGTTGAGTAGGTAATGGCGGAGTTTGGTGGTGATGAAAACTAAGGCTAAGAGAGTTTTTCAGCATGGGTGTATCTAGTTTCGTAGTCCAAAAGGGTATGACTTATGTAATAAACCACTTGCTCTCTGTGTTTCTCATCGTGATGAGCGAGCATGGCACCTAAAGAATGGTCAGTGGTGGAAATGTATAGGTAAAAGGGTTGGTCATCCTTAGGAGGAATGAGCACTGGTGGTTGAAGAAGGTATTGTTTTAAGGCATCAAAGGCTTTATGGCATTCATCATCCCATTTGAATGAAACATCCTTCTTGAGAAGATGATGAAATGGTTGAAAATGGTCAAAAAGTTGTGAGATAAAATGATGAATGGATTAAACTTACCTTGTAAGATTTGAAAGTTGATGGAGATTAGTAGGTGGAGGCATTTCTAGAATAGCCTTTACTTTAGCAGGATCAACTTCTATGCCACACAAAAAGAAATGATGAAACCAAGGAGTTTTCTGAAAGTACCACAAAGACACACTTCTTTGGTTGAAGATGAACACAATACTTGATGAGGCGGTCAAATATGACCTTAAGGATGGTCAGGTGTTTGGCCCGATGTTTGGATTTGGCAAGAAGATCATCTACGTAATCTTCCAATATGTGATGCATGATGTCATGGAAGATGTAAGTCATGGCTCATTGATATGTAGCACCAACATTTTTAAGGCCAAAAGGCATGACTCGATAGCAGAAGGTCCCCCAAGGAGTGATGAAGGAAGTTTTGTGTTGATCTTCTGGAGCAAGTAATATTTGATTATAACCCAAGAAACCATCCATGAGTGATAGCATTTCATGGCGGTGGTGAGATCAACTAGTTGGTCAATGCCTGGTAGGGGAAAATCATCTTTGGGACAAGCTAGGTTGAGGTCATGAAGTCCATGCAAATGTGGAGTCCCCTTTGCCTTTTGTGATAGGAATGATGTTAGAAATCCATTGGGGATAGTCAATGGGTAGGATGAAGGAAACTAGAGAAGGCATTGAAAGTTCTTCTTTGACTAGAAGAAGAGCAATGCGAGGATGCATTTTCCGTAGCTTTTGTTTGATGGGTTTGGCATTAGGAATGGTTATGATATTGTGGACCATGATTTTTGGGTCAATACTGGGCATATCGGCATAGGACCAAGAAAAAGCATTGTTATGGTCCCGAAGGAAAGAGGTAAAAGCTTCTGTTTAGCAACATCTAAAGATTGACCTATCTTTAGGATGTGTGGGTCATCCTGAGTATTAATGTTGATTTCGATAGTCGATTCATTCAACATGGTTTGTGTCTCAGAGGGTAATGACCGGTGAATATAAGAGTCTTCCACACCAAGGTAGGTGAGGATGGACTCATCATCCTGACATTGAATGACATTAATAGAAGGTGTATCATCATCGATCATGTCAAGATATAGGAAGGGGAGAGAAGAGGGAGCCTCACCATCACGTTGATAGGTCAGAGGTCCCAGGAAATTGTGTTTACGAAAAAAAAGTTAGGAGGAATAGATTTGGGATCTATGGACTCATGGGTGAAGATGGTGACATGGGTGAATGAGGTGGAGAAGGTTTGTCTTCCTCAATGAGGTCGACATGGGCCTTCTTGGGAGGTGGTGTGGAAAATCCAATGCCACTACGGTCATTGTGTTTATGGGTGGTACAGAAATGATAGTATGGTGGCCTTGTTCATAAAAACCAAAACCAAAGCCTTTCCATGCAACAGTGGAGGAAAAAGTGTGGGTGAAGCGGTGGTTAGTAAGGGATTGTAGGTCAGATGAAAATGGTCATGTTTGGGATGGAGGTTTGGGTGAATAAGTGGAAATATCAAGTCCCCATACATTAGATTAGTGCGAAGGTGGGGAGGACCATAAGGAAAAACCTCACCTATGCATGGTAGTCATAACTAGGGTGTTGGCGCAAGTTCCCATACTCTTGCGGAGTGAGGAATGTGTCGATATTGTATAGGTGGTACTCCCCCAGTGAGGCATTGAAAAACACCTTCTAAGGGATCAGTAGTCGATATGTGGGTAGGTAGCGGGATAGATGACTCACTAGATGATTGGGAAGTAGGGGTATCGATTGGTTGGGTAGAGTGAGTGGTGGTATGGAAGCTACAACGGTAGTAGGAATAGAAGAATTAGATGTGGGAGAGGTGGTGGCAGCATTGGTGGATGGGCTTGTGGGTGAAGGTGAAGTGGGGGTAGTGGCAGATGCCTTGACTGGTACAAGCACATCGTTGGGTCGATACAACATGTTACAGGTCTTGAATGGTGACGGGTCGGTGGGGATGGTGTAGTTATGTCCCTCATGCTCAAATTTTACATAGATGGTGTAAAGTTGAAGGGACACAACCCATGACATGAATCTAGGGTCTTTCGAGTAATAGGTTATACTGGAAATCCCCCTCTAAGACATGTAGAATAGTTATGGGATAGTGCGAGGGCCTACGAACATGAAGGATAATAGTGCCAAGGGTGGAGGTGATGGCATCATTGAAGGAGCACAACATAACTGGGTTATTATGCATATAGTTAGAAGGAATACACATTTGATTGTATGTGTGGGAGGAGATGATGTTAATGCTAGCACCACCATCAATCATGATGCATGTCATACATGTATGTTATCGATATAAATAGAAAATGAATAGGGTGGGATCAGGTCATCTGACTGGAGAGGTACAATCTCCTCTTCGAGAAAGCTAGGGTGGTGACTTGAGGAGGAGTGGTCATGGGGGTAGAAGGAGGAGCTGATTTGGTTAGTGAGGCCACATGGTGAGGGGTGATAATCGAGGCCACTTGGTGTGGGGTCATTGGGTAAAACTTCAATGGATTGTAAAACCTCATAAGGGCTTGTCTGTGGGATTTGAAAGTCTGGACGAGATCATACAAAGACATCTTTAGAGGAGACTGATGTAATTTTTTATCATTGTGTGATGGGTGACCCCATCAGAGATAGGGTATGTAGGTCCACGGATGGTGATTTTGGGAGTGGGTGTAGATGGTATATTGGGTATAGGGTTGGTTGATGGGCTAGTTGATTTTTTCTTTTCCTTTGTCTTTCTGAGCATGGGTAGTAAACGTGAACCATGTTAATATGAGGGGAGGTGGATGGAGAGGGTGTGTCATGAAAGGTATAATGGCATGAGGGGAAAAATCCTAGTGGTGGATAAGAGCCTTGTGAAATGAGTAGGGTGCACTGACATTTGGGTGGTGGTTTGGCCAACTCTCTAATACGGACCATGTTGATCTCAAATTTTGGAGGTGGGAAAAATGGTTGTGGGGGTGGAGATATTGATCATTGAATGGGTAAAGGATGATGATGTGTGGTGACAGGTGAAGGTGGAGCATGGTCCTCATCAAGAAGGTCATCATCATCAAAATTTTTCGGAGGAGGAAAAGTTGGAGAAGAACGGTTTTCAGAGCCTTACAATTTTTGACATCATGTCCTAGTACACATGATGATAGGCACAAATCTTGGTTTCATCAAACCCTTTTGGTTTGGGTTTGAGAGGATCGTAAGGTCAAAGCGGTGGTAATGTGATGACGAAAGTCTCTAAGAGATTGGTTAAAATGTTGGCGTAGGACCCCGCTAACGGATCACAATGGGAAGTGAGTGTGGGTTTGGGTACATGTGTGGATGATTGTGAGGAAGAGGCTTTATAGGAGGGGGAATGGGTTGGTCTACTAGTTTGGTATGTGGAGTGGTCTTAGGTCTTGCTGAAGCATCTACTTGGGTAAAGGTGGGGTAGAAGAGCTGGCGATGGAAGGTTTGGTTGGTTTGACTACCTTATTGGAGGGTAGTGGATTCTTATCTTTGGGTTGCACCTTCTTGGGTAAAGGTGACATGGGAGTACGAGATGTAGAAGGAAAAGAAGATGGTGGAAGAGGATGGGTTACCCATGGGGGCAACCGAGTTGCGGTGGAGGTGGTTGGTAGAGGTTGGGTAGGTGGCATTGGTTGAAGTCGTATAGGCAAGGTTGGGGTTATAGTAACTGGTGGAGGTATAGGTGGCAAGAAGTGTACGGGTGAGGGTGAGGAAGTTTGGTTTTGGGTGAATGAGGTGTAACAAAGGCTCATGAGGTAGGAGTAGGTTGTTTAGCTTTTGACTGGCCTTGGGTATGAGATTGTTTGGTCAAGGTTGATGGATGAGGCCCTAGGATGGATGGAAGGGGGAAGGTGACAAAGGTGTGGTAGGCGAGACCGGTGTACGTGGCCTAGAAGGTTGGGTTTTCCTTTAGGTGGGGAGGATAATGTTGGTGTGGACTTGGGAAGATGTGGCTAAGTCTAAGTCCAATCTGATAGGTGGGTGAGTAAGGCTTGATGTCGGCATGACACCCAAAGTAGTGATGGGTCTAGATACGGGTGGGGGGATAAGTGTGGGTAGGTTTTTAGGTTTGGGAATAGTTGTAGTGATGGGTAGAAGTTTGGATGGAGGTAGGGATGATGAAGAGGAATCCATTTCAATCAGCATGGTCAGTGTAGTTTTGGTTTCCAAAATACCTTTGGGTAGATCATGGAAGTATCTTCAGGAAACATTTGCATTTGGGTCAAAACGGGGAGCCGAAGACATCCCCAGAGCATGGAATGATCAACGTAATCCAAATGATCGACCAACCATGAAAATGGGACTACTAAAGAAGAGGATGGAATGGGTTGGGTGGAAATCCTGTAAAAATATGTCTGTGAGACAGGGAATTGGCTAGCCTCGGATTCTATAGGTAAAAGAGAGCCAGATCATGTCAATAGGGTCTTGGGATGCTAGGGGAAAACTATCCCCAATAGGTAGTGACATGTCTGAAGAATCTCCCATGGGTAGGAGAGATAATAGGTCGGGTGAGGTAGACTTCTCTCTTGGTGGAGGAGAAGGTGATGATGATTCTCTTGTGGATGGGAGAATAACAAGTGTTGATGGTTCGAAGGTTGGGAAGTAGATGATGACAATGACATCGGTAGAGAAAGTGTGAGTTCCTCTGTGAGAGAAGGGGATGAGGGGGACTCCTCTGTGGGTGGAGGAGTAGAAGAGGTATGCTCCTCTGTGGGTGGAGGAGCTCATGCCAAGATTTCCTCAATAGATGAAGTAGGTAGGTTTTGAGGAATAGTTGGCATGATATCAAAAACTATGTGAACTTCACGGACATTGTTGTCATTGGATGAAGGTTCACTATTTTGATTAGATGATGGTTTATGATTAGGGAACAAATTTTTGAAGATGTGTAAATTCTGATTGCACATTCGGGTTGTCTACGACAAGGTCTCCATTGTCTATCATCTCTTGAACAATGTTTTTAAAAGTTATGCAATTACCATCACTATGTCCTTTAACATGATGATAATTATAGTAGTCATGTTCTTTATACCATGCGGGCATAGGATGAGTGGGATCAAAACCTATATGAGGTTTTATGGGAGGAAGTGTAATGGCTCCAACTTTAAGAAGTTTTTCCAAGACTGAAGAATAGGGCTCTCCAATCAAGTGTATTTCCATTGCTCCCACCAGAGCTGAAAGGCTGGACATAGAGAAAGATTGGAAGAAGGTTGGGCTTGATTAGAAGGATGAGGTGGACCCACCTTGAGGACTACCATTTGGTAGATCCTTTGGGCTTTGAATAGTTATTTTGAGGTTTTGAAGATGAAGAAGAATCATTTGATTTGAATGGGGTGTTCTTGTTTCATAATTGGATTTTCTTTTCTTCAATGGCATGAATTTCTAGTTTTTGGGCCATGGTGAATGCTTCATCAAAGGTTCGGAAGGTTTGGACTTGCAGAGTTGGTGAGATGTGTCTGCAGCACAAGCTCTAGTGAACAACTCAATAAGTTCAGTCTGAGGTAGTTGGAATGTCAATTGGTTAATAAGACTCCACCAGTGGGCAAATGAAATCTGTGATAGATTCATCTTCATACTGTCGGGTTGAATAGAGATCGGTCATGGTGACTTTCTTGGTAACATTGATTGAAAAATGATCTAAGAAAGCTTGGGCTACTTGATTAAAGGAATAAATAGAATGTCGAGGTAGTCCACTATACCAATCCAATGTTGGTCCTGTCAAGGACATTGGGAAAGTTTGGAGCAAAGCATCATCATGGGTGATTAGGTAACACCCATGTTTGAATGACCACAAGTGTTGTTGTGGGTCTTCTTTACTATTGAAGTGATTGAATTTAGGCATTTCCCAATGCACTGGGTAAGGATGAATGGGAATAGATGGATGGATAGGCTCATTACAGATTTCATCATATGTTAAAGAATTACGGGAGCCAGAAACAGATGCTTCTAAGGTCTGCATCTTCTCCATCATCATTTTAATGAGGTCATTAGTAGGTTGGGATGAATGGGTGCCCCCTACGAAAAAAGGGGTTGATGTTGAATGTATGAGGTGGGTGGTATGCTGTGTATGGTGGCATTGAGTATGAGAACTGTGTAGGAGGAATAGATGTAGGTGGCACATATACAGCATATAAGCGATAGATGAGGTCGGGGGTTGTTGGTAGTATGTGTAAGTGGGTGGGGTAGTCATAACAACTCTAGTGGTGATTGGGGTAAGGATATGGGATAGAAAGGATGAGGTTTTGGAAAGGGGTGTAAGTTTTGACACCGAGGTGGTTGTGATGCAATGGGTATATGTGAAGTGGTGGGTGTAGATGAAGCTATACTCATAGTGGTTGTCGTGGAGGGACAATCGATGTCACGGTGTGATCGATGATGTAGATGCTTGTAGTTATAGTGGTTGTGGGATTTAGCTGAGACACCACATGTGATAAAGTGGATGATGGTAGCAGCTGAAATGGTGCTAGCTGACACAAAAGTGGGGGCTAGAGCAGGAGGGATAGATACGGGCATGTCTGTATATTAACTATCTTGAGGAATCCGGGTGGAAGAATGAGCAAGGTAGTACTTGGAGGGCAGTGGGATTCTGGTCGAGGAGTCTCACGAACTCCTCATCACCGGTAGTGATGGGGATAAGATGAGTCGGATCCATAGGTGACAGAATGGATGGCGGTGATGGACTAGGTGGGAGTGGTTGATGGCTGGCATGAAATACGAGGGCATTAGTTTGGCTATGAGTCAACACCATGTGAATCAATGTATATCAGGTGAAATGTACTCTGTAAATGACACAGGAACAACAGAGATGGGACAAAAACAAATTTTGAGAGGGAAAGTTGGTAAATTTTTGATTAAAATCAAAATAAAGTGACGATCGGTCGATCCCTGATCGATGATGATGATGGGTTAAGGGGTGACCGATGTCGGTTATAGGAACCGATACCAGTTACTGTGAGAAAATAACAATTTCAGAAAATGAGGTAGAAATTGATGATTGTCAGACAAGAAAGTTGTATTTGATGATTGTTATCAGAGTACAGAGAGTACAATGATACACAGACTCTAAATAGAAGAGAAGATGAGATAAGTGTCTTTTGGGTAAATTAACCAAAAGAACAAGGAACCGACACCGGTTAGGTAAACCATGATGCGGTCAGATGTAAACCAACGATGGTCATTGGACCGATGCTGGTTACTGTGAAATCTGAAGAATGAAGAAAAAATGAATTTTTGTGAATTTAGATTAGATGAATAATCAACCCAAGAAGTCTGGGGATGATAAGATGAGGTCTTGACACACTCTAGAAAGTCAGAATACTCCAACTGTGATGGCAGAGTGTGAAAGGAAAAAAAAAAAAATGAAGAATCATATCCTCACACCTCAAAATGCAAGTCAAGCACAAAGCTAAGAAAAATACGTAATCCAACAAGTGAATTTAGTGTGTTTAGCTTATGCTATTTAAAATACTGACTCGTGAATTTAGAGTAGAGTTTTTGGTTGGGAAGGCTTCCTACGAAGAAGGAAATTCTAAAGGTGAGGTTTCAAGTTATGTTATGGTGGGGGGGCCATCCTCTGATGGGGTACTAGACAAGAGATAACCAGTTGGGTGCCCACTGTCAATCCTCTGATCATGTGATCATTGACAACTTCTTCTTCCGGGTGGGATGTTGTTTTAAGAAGATGTATATATTTCAAATTGTGCAGTTTGGAAAGAGAGAGAAGAAAGAATGTGCTTTTCTATGATTCAGTTATGTCAACCATCAGCTTTGGGCATGACTTCCAACATATAGTTGCCCTCATTTTAATGTGAGCTAAGATGCAATGAATCAGAATGTTATGCAAGTGTTTTAAGCCCAAATCAAGTGTGATATTTGATGTAACAAGTAATGAATAGGAAGAGGAATGCTCTTTCACTAATGCAATACTAATGAAAGAAAAGAAGTATTCTTTTTATAGCACCAAAAACATGATTGCTTTTAGACAATAGAAAGAGAGGAAGATTCAGAGAGAGAAAATTAATGTGTAAGCTTTTCGAAAGGAAACAAACACACAAATTTTACCTAGGAATGAATAAAATGCAAGGAACCCTGGATGGGTCCCACCAAGCGTGCCAAAATGTTTCACCATTTTCTTTAAGTTTTAGATGAAATAGATAAGGGTGTGGGCCAAGGAGGAATACCTATTGTGATGGTCGGTTTGAAGGTCATTGCACATGTTCGACTTTCTTGATCCAATGCTGATTGTGAGAGCTTCCTTTTGGCTAGGAGGAACTACCTGAAATACACAACAAGACCACAAAAAGAGTTAAACAATATATGTCAGTGGGCTTGCCTAGCGTGTGCTAGATCCAGGAAGTGTGATACTTCCTCGGTGGTAGTCAACCCACTATTTAATACAATTTAATGCAAGAAATGACATAAATAAATAAGGTTCTATTGTAGTTGATATGATTTAGGTATCTCATCCAAATACAATAAGAAAATCTAACATAACAGCTAGGCTATGATCAGATCTAGAAATAAGGTAAATAATTAAGGTGGTTTGGAATAGGTCAGGGTCAGATTCTAGGTCACTTGGGTCACTTGGAAAAAGGTTATT
The DNA here is from genome assembly GCA_018340775.1 of Taxus wallichiana var. yunnanensis. Classification (NCBI taxonomy): domain Eukaryota; kingdom Viridiplantae; phylum Streptophyta; class Pinopsida; order Cupressales; family Taxaceae; genus Taxus; species Taxus wallichiana. The sequence goes on along the minus strand of CM031235.1, from coordinate 361,409,980 downwards.
GGGATATGGTATTAGCAGACTTCAAAATACGAGAGACCGATGTCGATCTAGTATGACCGATGTTAGTTTAGTAAAACCGACGATGACGGTTAAAGGCGGGATAGATAATAACTCAATAGTTCATGGTTTTGGGGATTTTCTAGACTAATCGAGAGATGGTAAGGAGTTGGTTTAGGTCTGGGGAGGTGTTGGGAATATTCAGAGGTACTCAGGAGTAGACAAAGGTGATTAAAATGGTTATGAGTGATGGGAATGGTCGGGTTCACAGGAAGGCAATAGTGGTGAGGTAAAAATATAAATGGTGGTTGATAAACAAAGGTGAAGAACTCTTATAAATTGAATAGAAATGAAATGGTGTAGGTTAGAAACACACTTACTATTGTGTAGGTTCAATGGCTGGGTGGTGGTGATGGTTGATTGGTGAAATGGTGATCAGTGCATGGCGGAAGTGCTTCCTAGAATGCTCCCGTGAATGCAAATACCTTTTGATCAATGGTTGTGTTGGCTATGGCTGTCTGGATGTGTGAAAGAGCTCTGGTTCTTGCTTGCATGTAGATCTCCTTTTCTCTCCCAAAACTTGAGAATGTGTCTAACCTCTCAAACAAGGTTACCAAAATGGTTATATGGTAACCAACGATGGTTTAGGGTGACCGATCGCTCGTCGATTTGATTTAGGTTGATTGGCATCGGTTAAGGCGGGATATCCTAGGTTGCCTAAAATAGTAGATCTTGGCTATCTTTTTCCAGCTTTTCTAGTTGTGTGGGTCTAAATGGAACATTGCGCTTAGATACATGGGAATATGGTTAGAGGAAGAATAGGCATGTGCTTTTAGGGTTATACTAAGTCTTAGTTCATTAAGGTAAGTAGGGCTAAGTCTTAGTTAGTTATGGAAACATGCTATGAATAGGTCTATGGTGAGGTGTCTATGTGAGGTGGCTAGGTGAGGTGTGCATCCATTTAATTAAAGTAATTAAATTAATAAATGGAGTGAGGGTGAGTATTGAATTAATTGTGGATAATTAAATTACATTATGTGGAACATGGGGAGAGTATGGGAGCAATTCATTCTCTTTTATATTATGTGTCCTAATTTGTAAAATTGGGCCTAGATCCATCTGCAATGCGGTGTGGTCCGTGTGGTCACGAGAAGGTAGTGAAATAACTAAGTTCTTCATAGGTAGTCCTTCCTCTCCTCTTACACCTAAAGGGAAGATATCAAAGTTGCTAAATGAATTTGATACATGATCTTATTCCTTCACGGGGTGCTTAGGATCCTCATTATTATTATCTCTCTTCTAAATTTGTGTGTTGGTTCCATGCACCCAATAATCTGGAATCTCCTCGACACAATTAGGGACTGGTCATACCCAATACTTTGGTAAAGTTTAGCAATCCAAATCTCCAATCACAAGCGAGATAATGGAAACCCTTCCCTTCGCAAAAACAAATAGGTGTATTCCTTCCACATTTTACATCTCTTTATTTCACTATTTATAGTTTTAAATTTTGTTACATTGCATATTTACATTTGAGTTAAAGTTTAATTATTTATCATGGACATAAACCACACTCTGTATTATAAATTTCATCGTGGAGCATTCCAACACCAATAAAATGGGATCTTGCAAAACAAACATCGAGTGAAGATAAAGCATGTATACACACTTAGGTATATTTTCCTTTAAACATGTAATTTAATTTCACAATTAAAGGGGGGAAATGTAGACACTCAATTTTTGTTATTCTACTCTTTGACATTGTCGTTCTTAACATTGCTCTCTTGCTCAAACAAGTGCACTTTACACATTCTCATCTAGTACATCCCTAAGTATCTTGTCTAGCTTGTTTTATCTTACACATTCATTTTTCTATAGTTTTGAGAATTGAATTCATGAAACACAATAAGAAACTCCACTTGTTAGATCTTAAACATCACATTCTAGATCAATCATCCTTTGGTCAAAAACATATAGCAAGGGCATGAATGTCTCGTATGGTCATGACCATTGTATGATGTTGACCTTACTTACTTTGGTCCCCAACTTCCCATTGTATAATATTATTTGGGTTAATTACTTCCCCTCATTCAACCTTTCTAACTTAAATCATCTTCAGATGGATATATAAGAAAGTGAGACTCACCTCGTTTAGTACCTAACACTCTCAAACACTCTTATGGACTCCTATTGAAAAATCTAGCACAAAAGGAACCCAAAAGTTCCATATATTCCAAAAATACATCTGCACATTCTTTAGGAAAACACTATCAACAAGTATAAATATTCCAAGTAGGTTTAGGGAGCTGATTCCCACATTTGCAAGAATCTAAAGTCACCCACTCAAGTAGATTGCACAAAAGAGAAAATCAAGTAAATAATTATCAATTATAAGATGTTAATTTGATTTCACTACAACTAGATATCACATGCTAGGTGGAGAACGGCGTGTGGTTTGATGAATCTTTGGAGTAGTGCCAACATCACCAAGATATAGGGGTACCCATAACCTAGATAATGTTTATTTTACATGAATTTATCCATGGTTAGGGTTTTAAAGGATTTAGAAGAGTATTCTAAAACCCGCATAGTGTGATTGAGAGTGATCAACATATATCAACAAAGAGAATCAAACAAGTGACAAACCCAAAAAGGCACATGTTGCAATTCGAGAATGTGCAAAACATTAAAAAGGGGGAAAAACTATACAAAATTTCCTACCCCTAATGTACGGTGAGTTGACCTAGGTGGTCTTTAACCCTTAGTTCAATTTATGAATCCATGTTAGGTTCAAAACCCCTATTTTAACATTTAGAACAACCATATCAGTCTAGACACTGTAATCAGCTAAGTGCATTCAATCCCATGTATTTGTGAGTTTATATTTCATAATGTACATTTTTGTAAGTATGAATGCATTATTATTATATTGAATGTTAATGTTGGAAGTTAATTAGTTAGAATAACCCGTGTAACATTTATTTCATTTTGTCCCGATCTTCAAATTTTTGTTTTTAGCACTTCCATAACATTGTGTAGATAAATGCACATAATTTATAGTTCCTCGGGAGCCTCTATGTTATTTTCTATTAATGAGTTTTACTGATTGTACTTGCTTCTTCCCATAAGAAATCTAGTCTCAAGGACGCCCTTTCACATAAATTCATGGAATTTTCCTCAAATGTGCCCCTTTTTGTCTTCTTGGTACATTCCTCGTGAAGGGTTGTAATACTTATTTTCTTCTATGACTTCCTTATGGAACTCATTTGTGATCATGACCACAATTGGTTCCTTCATTTTTCTCTATAGTATTTCTCTCCTCCCATAGTGCTAGCTCATACTTAGTCTCTAATTATTGTTTATTTATCCTTTCAATGTCAAGGTTATTGATTTTGGTAGTACAATATCCCACCTCAGTTATTGTTTCATAGGAGAGAACACCATTAGTTAATACATACAAACACACCTTATATTCATTTATACCCCTACCACATGAAACCACATAGTGCTTGGCCCTATTTGACAAGTCAAATGATAATATTGGCACCCCTCATGTTATAGTGCTTTTCATGACCTTCAATGATGGGGAATTAAGACCTTGTGGGGGCCCTAAATTTGGCACACACCCTATAAAACAAATTTTATTTGTTTGTAGTCAAATATCCTATGCATTTTCCACAAGCGAAAAATTGAATCATATTGTTCTTATGGAAACCTCCCTCACCTACTTGACATGTGATATTTTCTAAGCCAATTGTGACATTCTAAACGACATTCCACTCCTTCTCCATGTCAAATAACTCAATGTAATGGGGTATAGTTTTACTATCCACAAATATGACCACTCATTACACCCTATTATTAAAACTCATATAATGTTATTTGAAGCACATATGAACTATATATACATAATGCCAAGGTATTCTCAAAATTCCTAGGTAATTGTTTACCCCTACTATCTCATTGAACCTAAAAATGGGTTTCAAACCAATGTCCATAATATTAAATACGAAATTATCCATGAATCCTAATGGTTTTCATGTGTATTATTGGCCAAAAACATACGATGTGAAAATATTAGCTTAGGAACCATCATCATGCATACCTACTTGGTCAAGATGTTTACTTTGGTGCCAATATGCACCAAATTTTGTAGACATCATAATTTCCAATTGTTGCATCAATGGTTAGTTCCTTGTTGTATTAATATGGAAGGGTGCCAAAATTTGAGAAATTATTAGGTTCCTCATTGGTTTTAGATATATTATGCACCATATCTCTCATCCAAGTTCAAAATATATAAAGAATGGCCTATTTCTGAGAAACATTATACTCAATTGTAGTTAATGTCCCAAAATTGATGTGTATTCCTTTATGAAACTAGAGATACATGTGCTCATGAGTTGACACAATGCAAGATGCCAAATAGTAGAAGAATAATATATTTACCAAGAAATTATACAAACACATGTTTACATTCCAATTCGATCACATTGATTTGATAATAATGACCCCATAATGAAATCAAGAGTTACTATTACTAAATTGATAGGACCAAGGCAAGAGTGTCTTATTCCAGGAAATGTGAATCTACATCAAGGAAATGAAGAATATATGAAGTTTTTTATCCAAATCCAACAAAATTGAAGGGATTAGTGATCCATCCATATAGGTGGCCATTATCCACCCCTAGCCATCAACATAGTTATGCAACGACATATCAAATGGGTAGGTACACATGGAGAGAAACTTTAAACTTCCAAAAGAAACAATAAAACATAGTGCTCACAAAAATATGATGATAGTGACATTCACATGTAAACACCCAAATCTCTCTTATATCGCAATTCTTATTTCCATCGAAGGGAAAGATATGGGTTTCCCTTAGGAATTTTTAACCTTCTTTCCCTTATTTAAAAAAAGAAAACATGCAACACATTTCATATAAGGAAATGTAGTCACCATTGATGGCCTCAAATTGATTTCAAGATTATGTAAACAAAGAATGAAAACTTGTAATGGTTGACCACAAAAGATATCCAACAAAAAAGATACCATTCCTCTCATCTCCATACATGTAATCACCATAACTTGTTATCAAATTGTATTTCATGATGAAACTCCATTAACATTATCCCTCATTTCAATTTATTTTGCACATTCTTACATGTATTTTTAACAAGAAAACACTTGGAGAAAAACACCCTCACCTACTTTACAACTATAGGTGAAATTTTCAAAAGAGTGTTTTCTTACTTTTAAGATTTTCCATGCAAGATACCAAATAAAAATCTATTGTCCCTCCTTTTCCTTTTCATACTTATATTTTTTTCTTTTATGCACCCCAACCCAAAACAATAACTATCAAATGCATGTCTAAAAATACACATTCCCCTAAAACTCCTATATCTTCCATGTTCTTGTGGGGAAGAAAATAAAGCCATAACAATGGTGACAATTTAGCTTCACTATGAAGCATAAAACAATAATGAGTATAGTATATAACGCTACAAGGGTCATAATAATAAAGGAGTGGTAAGTCAATAGTTATAGACCAAGGTGAAAACACCATAGGTTATAATTTTAACATAACCTTATTACCTTTCTCTTAATTATCTTTCTTTTATAATGCAACCTTAATCACATGACATAATTTATGTACTTCACATTTTTTACTTTGCACTATGGGGTCATCTCATTTTTCTAGGCTTGCCCCTACTATGTGGTAAAGATTGTGCCTCAAACTTGAATTTATCTTTTCTTTCCTTGCAACATGTGCTATGAAAAAAAGGGCTTGGTCATGAAAATATTTCATCCCCTCAAGCATGCAACACAAATGTCCATAATTGTGGTATGCACATTAACATGTCACAACACATAAACACAAACAATGTGTGACACTAAAAAACGTGAAAATAAAACATATGAAAATTTATAAGGGTAGAGAAGGCACTTCGATATATGTGTTTGTGTCTAATGGAGGTTTCGGTCCAAGCTTGTGATTCCTTTCACATGTACTTGAAAAGTCCATAATACTAGTGTTGTCACATGAAAAGAGACCTTTTCAAACTTCCCGGGTTCCATTATGTCAACCTTTCCTAAGAAATTAATTCTAATTGTAAACACTTAGTCCATTTTTTTATTTTTGTATCCAAATCCAATCCTCAAGTTTTTATTCATAAGTATTGACATCTCCAAGACTTTGTCTCCTTATCTTATCTTGATAGAAAATTGAGAAATTTTCTTTATGTTCCTTTGTTTCAAATTTTTGGTGAAATAATGATGGGATAAAAATACTTTGTTCTATTTCATCCCATTCAACACTAGGAGGTCTTGGTTCTTAAGTTATCTAAACCATTCGATTAGGTATCTCCTTGACCTAATCACCTCATATTGTTTTGATCAAAACTTTGGAACTAGGTATTCATGTTCCCAAGTTCCACATTGGCTTACAATGGATGGCTAGGTCTAGCTTAAACCTAGTTCCACAATGATTGCTATGATGAGACTGGGTCCAAGTCCCATTAAACTAAAGAATTTACATTTCCATTTTGTTGGAATATTTCCCCTAAGTCATGTACACTCCCACATGGGCCCACTTCTACACTATACAATTTCCCATAACATCTACTAAAATCATGTACTGACATATTCCACAAGGATAATATTCGTTGTGTGCTCACTCAAGGTGCCAAGGATGAATGATCCATGTCGGTCTAGTTGCGTAACAATGGAATCAACCAAGTATGATGATAAAAATTTAACCATGACAATAATAAAATAAAATACAGTCCACAACTACTTCCATTTTCAAACACAAGTTAAAAACATAAGATTAACCACCACAATGCTTCATTTAACAAGGAATGGCATTAACCATCTAAATATTTAATAGCTCAACAAGATGACTCAACTTTCCAACATTACAATATCTAGTTTCACCAATAACGTCATGAAAATAATAATGATGGCTACATCAACCAATAAAAATAAACAATAGTAATGATGATTTCAACAACCAACTACAATCAATAACTACTTACATAAAGAATCAAGGTATTTATGCTAGCAAACAATACCCTTGCTAGTTTTCAATAGTTATTATCCCACCATCATACAATGATTATTTGTAAGGAACAAGTATACATAGCTTACTATGTACCTTGGGATATGATATTATAATGTATATGGGTTGATGGAGATGCTGACATGTGGCACACATCCCCCTTAGTTAGTTATATGTTTATAATATATGGGGTCACATAGGAATTAGTTATATTGGGTAATGAGTCGGCCTACATTAGGATTAGGTGTTACCCATCCATTAAGAGTAATGTATGCCTATATAAAGGATATGAGTATCATTATGATTTATGTCATGGATGTATGAGTTGAGTCTTCTACTTGGTAGATGTATATTAGAGGTGTCCCCCTTGAAGTGGATTCCCATCTTGGGAGATTTTGGAGTTACTCCTTCCTTAAGGAGCATTGTATGGTGTTGCCCTACCTTAAGGGTATTGTTATGCATATATTGAATATTTGGGCATATTGGCCCACCAATATCTCTTATGTTGTGTTATTTTCTACATCTTATTCATTTATTATATGCAAAGATATTATCAAGTGGTATTAGAGCATCGATCTGGGAAATTTGTGGGATGAAACCCTAATTTTAGTGATTCACCTATATGTTGAGATTGAATTTGAATTTTTCAGATATATTTTATGTGAAGTGAATCAATCATGCAAATAATATTCCCTCAAAATTTCATATTTTTTGGAGTTGTTTTGTGAAAGTTATGTCAGGTTTAGTGTTGAAACCCTAATTTTCATGTTTCATCTATATCTTTTGAATTTTAGTGAATTATTTATTGAATTTTTTTGGGTTGAGGTGAATATATTTCTTGGTGAAACCATGAAAATTTCAGAAAGTTTGGATTTGTTTTGTGAAAGTTATTGCAAGATTATGATTTTTAACAAATTTGCTCCATAGGCCGAAATATTAGGATTTTTCCAAAACATTACATTTTTGGGAATCTCTATCAAAATATGTTTTTCTCATTTTTGCCATTCTCTAGCCAAAAGGGTTAGGAAAAGTTTTGATCAAAAGGGTTTATTCTTAAAATCCTAGTTTTTGTCAATCATGGCATTAAATTTTTTTTTGGTGATGGTGCAATTGATGCTAGAGAATGGTGGATACAATTTAAAGAGAAATATTTTTCAGATAGATTTCCAAATCTTGCTTTTCTAATTTGGCTTGGTGGTCTAACATGACCTTGGTGGTATCATCAAGTGAAACGAGAGATGCTAGATTGGTCTTGGGAGGAAATGGAACATGTTTTCTTAGATCGATGGGCCAAAAAATATGAAGAAGAAGAGGATGTTGTAGATGAGGATGAAAAAGAATATTATGATGAAGAAGATGAAGAATATGAAGAATAAAAATTTGTCATAAAAAATCTATGTAGGATTAATAAGGAGAGACAACATATCAAGATACAAGTTCAGATAGTGCATCTCCAAGGAAGGAAGCTTTAATATTTCAGTTTGAAGGGTGCATTCAAAGGAAAAAGGTAATTGTTTCCATAAACCCTAGTAGAAAATATAACTTCATAAATATGGATGTAGCTCAATATCTACATATTCAAGAAAAGCATATCAAACAATCTCATGTGGATGGTTAGAAGATTCAAGTTTTTTGAAGATTTAAAGCTTTCTATGGATAAATATGTTTTTCATTCAATTTTTATGATTTAGATATGGATGGTATGGATATTGTTCTTAGATATCCATGGTTAGAGACATTGGGAACAATTAATATTAATGTGCAAAATAAATTCATGAAATTATGGTACAAGAGAAATAAAATTACATTGTAGGATATCACACTTAGCAAGGAAAAAATTAATGTCAAGATGGAGCATGAGTATGAATTTGAAGATGGTGAAGAAGGGAATAAGGATGATTCAGAAGGAGAACATGATGAAAAATAAAAAAAATAATTCATCTACTCAAGATAAAAATAAATAACAAACAACAAGGTGGAAGAGGAAAAGAAAGATGAGGAAAAGGTTGATAAGGTTGAGGATACTAAGGTTGCACCATATAAACACCCACATCATCATGAGAGGAAAAATCATGGAGACATGTTAGGACACATGAGGGAAAAAATATATATGGATATACAGGGAATTAGAGGAGCAATCATTATGGCTATACATGACATCAATGGAGAAACAATTATATGACATGGAATCACATGAATAATTATTATGGATATGCATGGATGTCGAGGAGGAAAAAATATGGACATGGATGGAATCAGAGGAGTGAAATGGAATATGGAATCATGTTTGGAGAAGTATCACCCACTAATATTTCATATGGTTAGTTGGATAATTAATCATGGCGACACATGTGTAATTATTTAAATCACACTCACTATATGGTTTCTTCTTATGTTTCAGGGGATGAAACATGTCAAGGAGGGAGGGAATGCTATGTACCTTGGGATATGATATTATAATGTATATGGGTTGATGGAGATGCCAAAATGTGGAACACATCCCCTTAGTTAGTTATATGTTTATAATATATGGGGTCACATAGGAATTAGTTATATTGGGTAATGAGTTGACCTACATTGGGATTAGGTGTTACCCATCCATTAAGAGTAATGTATGTCTATATAAAGGATATGAGTATCATTATGAGTTATGTCATGGATGTATGAGTTGATTCTTCTACTTGGTAGAGGTATATTAATGGTGTCCCCATAAAATTGATTCCCATCTTGGGATATTGTGCGATTACTCCTTAAGGAACATTGTATGGTGTTTCCCTACCTTAAGGGTATTATTTTGCATATATTGAATATTTGGGAATATTGGCCCACCAATATCTCTTGTGTTTTGTTATCTTCTATAGATTATTCATTTATTATATGAAAATATCTTATCATATCTATGTTTAGTATCCATTTACAATTAGATTCCCACAACAAGGCACTAGAGTTGCACTCCATAGGCTATATATTCTATGTGGGTCCTATATTCTCATTCAATTGATTCAATTTTGAACCATTCTCTTCTTCTTCCCTCTCTCCACTTCTCACACAACCGACATACCATTTCTTGGGCCTCCCCATCCTTCTTTGATTCCCATGTACATGTGTACCACATCTTTCTTGTTGTCTACCCGTGTCTCAAATATGTAGATGTCTTGCTCTATCTAAGTATTGTGTGTGTCCTTTTTTCACTATTTTTTTCAAATCACAATTACCTTTGTAGAAAATTTTTCTAATTCTTGCGTGTGCCTTTACTTGTTCTAAAAGTTTCCTTATTCCATGTGTTCACTATAACCACATGGTGTGAAAATATTGTGAAAATTATACACCTATTGTGATAAATCGGTGAAAATTTCAATTTTTTTGGAGTCATGGAAAAATTCTTCATGTTTTGGTCATTCTTCCCCTCTAGTTAAGTCATTACGGAAAGGAGTTATTCAATTTATGCAAAATTTGGTTTCAAATCTAGAAAATTGAATATTTGGGGAATAAGTGGAACTATTCTGTTGTTTGTAAGGATATTATTTATATAAATCAGAACATATACAATAGAATAACATGAGAGAACACCAAAATATAGATAAATGATGACAATATGCTCATATAATAGCTTTGCCACTTTGAGGGCAACCTCCAATACCACTTCGAGGGGTAACCTCCAAACCATACAATAACACTCCAATACTCTATATGATAATTAACTACACCCTTCTAACCCCTATATATACCATTCTAACCTATGGCCAATACTAAGGCCGACCTCATAAGCATAATAAATCATAAATGAATGATATAATAAGATAAGGGGATGTGTGCCACATGTCGGCATCTCCATCAATACATATACATCATAACATCCTTTCCCTAGGTGCATAGCATTCCTTCCCTCCTTGACATGTTTCATCCCCGAAACATAAGAAGAAACCATGTAATGAGTGTGTTGTAAATTTTTACACACTTTGCGCCATGATCGATCATCCATCCATATGTGATCTTGGTAGATGATACATATCTGAACTAATATCCATATTCCATTGTGCTACTCTGATTCCATTCATGACCATAGTTTATCATCCTTGGATTCCATGCATAACCAACATAAGGATTCAATGCATAACCATAATAAGGATTCCATGTATAACCATAATAAGGATAACCATAATAAGGATTCCATGCTTCATAATTGTTGCTCCATTGATCCCCTATATAAATAAAGTGATTATTCCTCCAATTACCTGTATATCTATATTGGTTGGAAATATGATGTGCCCTGGGATATCTCCATGATTTTTTTCTCTCATGTTGATGTGGATTTCCATATGCTGCAGTTGTAGTATCCTCAACCTTATCAACCTATTTCTTCTTCTTCCACCTTTGCATTTGATATTTTATTTTTCTCTTGAGTAGATGAATCATCATTTCCTTATTTTTCTTCATGTTCCTCTTTTAAATCATGCTTATTCCCTTATTCTCCATATTCTAAATCATCCTCATGGTCTATATTGACTTTTCTTTGATTTCCATTAAGCTTTGATATCCCTGTAAAGTGACCGTCTTCTTTTTGTACCAAATCTTCATAAACTTATTTTTCATATTAATATTAATTGTCCTCAATGTCTCTAACCAAGGATACCCAAGAACAATATCCAAACCATCCATAAATAAGGAAAAAAATCTGAATGTAAAGTATATTTGTCCATAGTAAGTTTTAAATATTCAAAAACTTGAATGTTCTTACCATTCACTTGAGCTTCTTTGATATTACTTTCTTGAATATGTAGATGTTGAGCCATATCATTTTGATGAAGTTATAATTTCTGTTAGGGTTTATGGAAACAATTATGTTATTCCTTTGAAAGCATCCATGAAACTAAAATATGGTATCTTCCTTCTTGGGAGCTATAATATCTTCTTCTCGCATCAATATCTTGTTTTTCTTCCTCTTCTTCATAGTCTTCTTCAACTTCTTCTCGTTTGATTCTTCAATATATGCTAAACCATCATCTTCCCTTGAATATTCTTCACCTTCCTCTTCATATTATCTCTCTTGATTCTTCAATATATTCTTCCCCATCATCTTCCTTTGACTCTTCTTCCTATTTGTGGTCCCATCTATCCATAAAAAGTTTTTCCATTTCCTCCCAAGACCAATCCTTCCTGTCATTTTTTAACTCAGAAAACCAAATCTATCTAGGACCACTAAGATAATGTGAAAACCTATTCCTTGTCATGAAATATGAGAAATATATATTCTTAAATTTTATCCACCATTCTTTAGCATCCATCTCACCATTTCCATAAAAATTTGTTATCCCCGTGATCATGATTAGGGTTTAGGAATTCTGAAAATATTTCGGTAGATGGATAAAAACACAAAGAAAAAACCCTAACTGAAATTTCAAGAGATTTCCGAAAATATAAATTTTGCTAAAAATACCATAATTTACTTCTTGAAAAGTGAAGTTATGAAAAAAATTAAAACAAGGATGAAAGGAATGCAAGAAATTAAAACTAAGCTAACCAGGTGATACACTAAAGGAATGATGAACATTTGTTTTGTTGATAGGCACAAACCAAAAAAATGCATACAATAATCAAGCACAAGATAACCAATTTTGCAATGAAAGACCAGATGAGAGCAATGAAGACAAGAAAGGGTCAAAAATCAGCCACAAACATGTATTATTGCTCTGTAGATTTGATACAATGCATTTACAAAATGGCCAAAAGGTAGAAAAATGTGTTGCAATCTAATGGAAGGTCTGAAACTCCATGAATTCATTTTCCAGAGGAAAAGGGAGCCTGTAAAAAAAAAAAATGTCCAACCCTTTACAATGAGTCCCGACCCTACTTTTATAGATTCAACACAAAAGGAAGAAAGAGAGAGAAGTGGGAAAAACCGGTTCAAAGTTCAACCACTATCATCAATGCCTCCTGCAAAAATCTACCCCAAATCTGTCTTGACTACATCAATTACTAGTTTGGCACCTCGAAGGAGGAGGAAATGAGGATCAGATCGAATCCGATCTAGTTGTTGGGGCAAAAAATAGATCCTGCATTAATGGCCCAAAGATGTTTCTCCATTTTTCTCCCACCTAACCTCTCCAAACTTAAAGTTTTAGATCTCCATGGCATAGATGAGGCCGAGATCTTTCCAATGGTGCTATATTTGCTAGATTTCAGCCCCGAGTCGAAAGATATGCCCATTTGAAATTTGGATCGGGTCCATATAAAAATAGCGGGAAAACCAGTTTGAAAATGGGCCCCCTTTTGAAACTAGACACGTGGAGGGCTGGCGCATGTCTGAGGGAAGCCTCTGTATTTTTTTTTGAGTGGCGCGGGGTGACACATGTGGCTTCTTCCATGACTTACTTGATTTCCTTATGTTTTTGGCTAAGTCCTTTGCTCGGCGGGGTCATATATCTAACCGGGGACACGGTGGCTGGCTTGGCACTTGTCTAAAAAACCCTCCCTTAATTCTACTCTTGAATTAGCACCATTTGACACTTGGCACCCTCCGTTGGCCTATCTCAATGCTTTGACTATTCAACCTAACCTTGTCCCTTTTTGAAATGGGATGCGTGGAGGCTCCGCTGCTTACTTAAAACCCGCTTAGGATTTTCCTTTGAAGGAGCATCGGGTTGACATGTGGAAACCTCCATGAGCTCTTAGAATTTTTCAATGGCCCCTCTTACCTTTTCAAACCTTGGACTATGTGGTGAGCCCATGCTCATTTGGGTCTCTACTTTTGGATTAACTTTTGGAGATGCACAAGAGTGACGATGTGTGTGCCTTCACTAGCACTTCTATACTTAGCCTTTTTTAGGCCCACCCTATGTCCACCTTTTTTGACTTTTAGCTTTGAATCTGCCTCCATTTTGGGCTTGGGACACATGGGGCCTAGCGCTTGTTTGAGCCTCCCTTTTTGGATTCAACTTTGAAGATGCGCCATTTGGACACTTGGCAGCATCCACTGTCTCCTCCATACTTAGTCATTTTGAGCTTGTTTTGAACTGTTTCGGAGCCCAAGACTTAAAACCTTCATTTTTCTCTTTGAGCCTCTGGCCTCTTTTGACACTATTTTCCTCCTTCCCCGACCCTGCTATTCCATTTCCAGCCTTCACTGTAATAATTTTTTAATGGATTTAAGGCATGAATTCACTCGACAGAGCCAGTGTTTCTTGAATTTCTTCTTATACAGGGTCGTTTGATCTTTCACAGGCCCCGCCACTCCATTGTAGAGTCCCTCTGACTTTTTGCAAGGTTTGAATGTGGTTTCTCTGGTTCTTTTTGTGTGGGGTCATGGCTGATCCAATATTTTTCCAGGGGGAAAATATGGATAACAATTTGGTGACTCACGGGGTATCTTCTGCTAGATGAAAAGACCAGTTGCCTTGTTATATCCATTGGGCATGGAGTCAGAATGATGGTTTGATACTAATCTTACCTCTATCCATGAGCCCGACCATTTACACTCTCAATTTTCATAAGAAATCTCGAAATGATGGTTTCTGAGAGTAGAAAATTGCTTTGACCTGGGGCTTTCATTTGTCCCTTGAAATGGACTATGCAAGAGCAACAAAACAACACCACACAACTATGTACAAAATTTGAAATCATACATGCTCCAAGTAGAACATGCAGAGTGTGCAAAGCACTTAGGAAAAAAACAACCTAAACTACAACAAGGCAATGTGCACAAGCACTTAGAGGAATGAGAAATTAAACTAGTATGTACAAGGTGAGAACTTTTCCTTCTAGTAGCAATGTTTAAGATAGATTCCATTCACTGGAATCTGTAACTCTTCACCATCCAATGTAGACAATTGGAAAGCATTGCTACTTTTACATCTTGTGACCATGTAGGGGCCACTCCAAATGGCATCAAACTTGGAATGCCTTCTGGTTTTCCCGATCTACATCCCATTTCAAAACTAGGTCTCCTTCTTGAAAAGTCCTTGTTTTTGCTTTC
Source organism: Taxus wallichiana var. yunnanensis (assembly GCA_018340775.1). Lineage (NCBI taxonomy): Eukaryota > Viridiplantae > Streptophyta > Pinopsida > Cupressales > Taxaceae > Taxus > Taxus wallichiana. The sequence continues at coordinate 361,394,945 of CM031235.1, read as the reverse complement.
TTATCAAAGCATCTCTTGATTGAGACCTGATCCTTCTCCATTGTTTGAAGTGCATGCTCTCTGGTTTCTTCCAATTCCATCAGTTCTACATACCTAGCCTCCATTGGTTCAAACTCAGACATCTCCAACTTTGCTTCATGAGTTCCAATGCTTTGGAAACTCAAGTGATATAGGCAACACTGCCTCTTTCCCATAGACAAGTTTGAATGGAGAGCTTCCTGTAGACCTCTTGGGTGTTGTCCTATCATCCCATAAGGCTGATTTGAGTTTTGTGTGCCAAGTTCTCTGATTTTCATCAAGAGTTCTTCTAACAATCCTTAGCAAGTTCTTGTTTGTGGACTCAGCTTGGCCATTACCTTGAGGGTAATAGTTTGATGAAGTGCTCAAGTAAATCCCATTCCTAACAGCCCATTCTATGATTTTGGAACCTATGAATGCCAATGCATTGTCTGATATAATGGTGGTTGGCACTCCAAATCTGGTCACTATCCCTTCATAGAAATCTAGTATGCTAGACTCATTAGCTTCTTTGAGTGCCACTGCCTCGGTCCACTTGGTGAAATAGTCTTGTTGTTGTCAGAATCCATTTGTGGCCTTGGCTCAAATTTGGATTGATGACCCCAATGAAGTCCAATCCCCATTGCATGAATGGTGGTCAACTGAAATTGGGTGCAATGGAAGTGTTGCTTAGCCTTTCTTTGCCTTTGAAGAATGCACAATTCTTGCACTTTTTGATCCATGCATAGCAGTCACTAAACACCCTGGGCCAATAATAACCCACCTTCATGATCTTGAGTGTTGTCACCCATGGAGAAAAATGGCCTCCAGCTTGCTCCAACATGGAACTCTTGTAACACTCTCTCAATCTGATCTGTCCCAATGCATCTTAACAGAATGCCATTGATGTCCCTTTTGAACAAGACACCATCAATAAGCACGTATGGGATGGCTTGTAGTCTGAAGTGTCTCCTTTTTGTTTTACTCATTTCTTGGAGGGCATAGGCCTATTTGTAGGAAGTGCATAATGTTCTGAGTCCAACAAGGAGTGGGCACATCATCATTTTCTTTCTCTTGACTATTTTGCAGGACAAAAACAACTTCCTTTTCACTTTTGCTTCATCTTGTTGACTCGAGGCCAGTTGTTCACACAATCCCTTCCCATGGACCAGCTTAGTAACCTTGATCTCAATGTCATACTCCATGACATGAGTGATCCATCCTGCACATTTTTTCATTCAGATCCTTGCTGAGAAGGAAGTCTTTAACTCCTGCATGGGAGACTAACAGTTGGATTTTATTGTTTGAAACCAGATGTTTAAACTTCTTTAACCCTCTTATCACTGACAAGGACATGCTTTTCGATGAAGGAGTATCTCACTTCATAATCTTCCAGACCTTGGCTGAAGAAGGCAATTGGCTGCTCTGTACCCTCTTTGTTCTTTGTACTAAGATTGCAGAAATTGTGTCACTGCCACCAAAGGCATATAGTATGAAGTCCTTAGAGAAGTCTGGATTCACGAGAGTTGGGGCTTGTGATATAGCTTCTTTGATGGCCTCAAAGCTTTCTCTTCCTTCATCTATCCACCTAAATGCCAAGTTCTTCTTCAACATCAACGTTATTGGCTTGACAAGGGCAACAAAGTCTGGTACAAACCTACGGACAAAATTAATCTTTCCTAAGAAGCTTTGAAGAGATTTCTTATGGCTTGGTAATGGCAATGCTCTTATTGCTTCAACCCTCTCTGGTCAATTTCCAAACCCTCCTTTGACACAATATGGCCTAGAAGCCTACCCTCATGGGCCAAGAATATGCATTTTTAGGGTTCAATGATACCCCAAATCTCCTACATCTTTGAAATACCTGTCTTAGGTGAAAAAGGTGATCCATTGCATTTTTGGAGAACACAAGTGATGTCATCCAGATATATCAGTACTATTTTGTTGATCAACCCTTTGAATGCCATATCCATTTCCCTTTGGAAAGTGGCTCCAACATTAGACAATCCAAATGGCATTTTTTGTAGGCATAGGTGCCCCATTTGGTGGTGAAATCCATTTTGAACTGATCATCTTCTTTCACCATTATCTAGGTTATACCCTGAGTAGCCATCTAGGAGGAGAATCTCTCTGATCTAGACACCACTTGCAAAATCTGCTCCATTGAGGGGAGTGGGTAGTGGTCCTTAAGTGATGCTCTTGTTCAAGTCTCGAAAGTCTACACACAACCTAATCTCTCCATTCTTCTTCCTGACTGGGACCAAGTTTGCAACCCAGCTTGAGTGTTTGATTGGAAATATAATACTTGCCTCTATCAGCTTGTTTAGCTCTTTCTTCATCAGAGGTTCAATGTGTGGATTGACTGGTCTCTACTTTTTCCTGATGGGCTTAGCATCTGGATCTAGTTCAATTGTGTGTTGTGCTAGCTTCATTGAACCCTCTTAGGTCTTCATAGCTCCAAGAAAATACATCTGGAAAACTCTTGGAAAAGTTGCATGAATTCATACCTTTCTTTCTCGGTGGCCACTTTTCCAATTTGAAGTGTTTTTCCTTCTTCCAACTAGAATTGACTCTGAATCTTCTCCTTTGATCTATATATGTTAGCCTTCTCTTTTCAAAACTAATCATTAGGATTGAAGATAGATTCCAATGTCACCAAACCTTTGGGAAGCTTGTTTGTATGCGTAGCTTTACACTACTTGATCTCCATATTGCTTGCTCTAATTTGTCTTGATTCTTAGCTGAGAATTCAGCTTCCTCTTGCAAGAAATTGATGATCTGTTGATCATTCTCAAACACCTGCCAGCATGTGTTGTTATCTAGCACTACTTGGCCTCACAATCACATGGATATGTGGTTGTCCTTTGTCCCTCTTGATGTTGTCAACCACATCAAATGTTTCTCCAACTACTGCAAGCCTATCAACAGCTTCATTCTCCTTCCAGGTATGGACACAATGTTGAAGGCTTCAAATCCTCAATGAGATCCCATACCCTATTCTTGTAGCTCTTGAGTAGGTCATTCTTGACAACATTTTGTCCTCTGACTTGATTAGCAACTAGTTCACTATCACCAAACACTTGCAAGTTCTTGATTCCTCATTTTCTTTCCCAATGCAATCCATGAACCAAAGCCTCATATTCTTGCTGTGTTGTTTGAATAGGAAAATTGGAAATGGAAAGTGAGTAGTATTTCATACCTTGGGGTGACACAATCATAGCTCCTCCTCTAGGCTCCTTGCCTACTTCTCGAGCCATCAAAGAACAATTTCCATACTTCATTGTCATCTTTGTGTTTTGGCTTAATGATGTCAGGAAGAGGATGATTCTCCTCATGCAGATAGTAGACTCCTAGCTCAGATTCTTCCATCTCCTTATAGGGGTCAAAAGCATGTCTTTTGTTTTCCCATTCATCAAGAGTCAAGTCTGGGATACACCCCACCTTGGTATCTACTTCACAAGTGTTTAGGAGGTCCTCCTGATCAAAAGCTGAACAATTTGCATTGATTGGGCTAGGCACATAAGACTCAATGTGGTAATCTACTATGGGCTCAGATCTGATTGTGGCCTTAGCTCCATACCTTGTTCTAAAAGCATATGTGACCAATCAGTAGAAAAAAAATAGCCTCCAATTTTGGTAGTGAAGTCCCTGGACAAACACAATGCAAAATGTGGTGGCAAGTCTATGACTGATATGTTCTGTAATACAGTCACATTGGGGTAGGCATGCAGTGTGAGGCTCAAATCCTTGATGACTCCAATAGTTGTCACTTGTTGTCCCATCCAATTACTACTACCCCTCTAGAGATGACTTCATATTGGAGACCCAGTTGATCAGCTATTTGTTTGGGCATTACAAAACTACTTGCCCCAATCAATCATGCAATTATGCACCAATTTGTCCCCAATGATTAATGAAACATAGAATGGAGGAGGCCTCGGTTCTTACCTTGTTGTTCTCCATGGTTTCTCTCAGGTTGAGCTGCATTGGTAAGCACTTTCTCTTGTTGGTTAGGGGGTGATTTGAGCTTGACCAATTGGCCATAGCAGTCTGCAATAGATCCCTCTATCTTGGAATGGCCAGTGACTCCCATAGTGAAATGTTCACACTTGTCTTCTTCATTTTCTCAATGATATTAAATGAGCTATCCTTCTACTTGCCCCTTCCTGGCACATTTTTCTCTTGCACATGGGTTGTTACAACCGGTGCCTGAGTGGATTTGGAAGGTGGCTTGGATTGGCTCTGCATGTTGGGAGTTGCATTTGGAGTGCCAAAACCTTGTGGAGTAATGGAGGATTGAGGTTACTGAGTTTGGTGATTTCCTTCTCTAATATTTCTCCTTTTGGACCATGTATTGGTAGCTACACTTTGAGAAGGGAACTGATTCATTCCACAGAAGTCTTCAGCTTGCCAATTGACAAGCATAGTTTCACTTGGAGATGTCTCTTGCTTGAGCTCCTTGCTTGCTGATTTTCTTCTTGGCTAGATTCTTGTGACACACCAATGGTTTGCACCATCAAGGCCTGATTTAGTGCACCATTGAAACACATTGATTGATTATGTGGCTGATTGCATGGGAAACACCAATCATATTCTTGTGCCATGTTGTTTTGTGTTGGAACCAATGCCCTTGATGTTGAAGTTGTATTTGGATCATATGACCTGAAAGGTCTACCAACTTGAGGTTGTCCTTGGTTTTGACTCTGATTTACAGTCTGAGCTGGTGGTCTATTTTGTTGATATGGGGGTCTAGCTTGATATTGAGCTTGAGGCTGATATGGCCTAGAACTTCTGAGCTGTTGTCTCTTGATAGTTACTAACTCATTCCCTAGGTTTTGAAGTTGTTTCATAACTTCTTGAAGCTCTTTTGAGGTGTTAGAGGATGAGGTGGAGGCTTCAGCTGAACTTTGATTCCTAGGAGTAGGTATAGGAGCTAATGTGGGTGTCTGGCTGGTACTTGGGTTTCCTAATTCGGGGTATAGAGGCATGGAGGGCCTAGGAGCAAGCTTTCCAGCCTGAATTAAACAATTTTCAGCTCTTATAGAGAGGCTATAAGCTGCAGGTAGAGTGGTGCCTCCCATTGATTGAATCATTAAAGCAATATCAGAATTTAAAGCTCTAAGAAAGTATAAGAAGGCACCTTCTTCTGTGGGCTTTACTTGCCATTGGAATCTGTCCCAGTCCTTTGAAATCTGAGGTTGAAATCCATCAACTACTCATTCGAGCTCTCTTGATTGTTGTCAATTGCTCCAACAAGGATAGGTTATCTCCCTTTTCTCCAAACTGGTCATGAAGAGCTCTGCATAGATGGTCCCAAGTTTGAATAGAGCCTACTTCTAGGCTCTGAACCATTGTGAAGCTTTACCCTTGAGTGAAGAGGCTAGCAACTTGACTGTAATGTCCATCTCAGTGATCTCATGGATTGTACAGACATTTGCAATGTCTTGAACATGGTCACTAGGAGAAGTCTAGTTTTCTCCAGTGAAATATGGGATGCTCTTTAATGCTGCCACTAGGACTAGATTTTGTGCATTCAGAGTGAGTGGGCTGCTGCTAGTGAAATTGACATAAGGATTTGGTTGTGCCATCTGATTGGCTTGAGCACCCTTCTTGATTGAAAGAATGACCTACTAGGAGGAGGTGTTGATAAGGCTCTGTTTGGTGGAGATGGAGACCTCTGGGCTCTTCTCCCCTTCTCCTTCTATCTGAGACAAGTGCAGGTGGAAAAATTGTCCCTCTTCTCTAGTTCTTGACCTTGTTTGTATTCTTCTCATGAACTTGGAAAGCTTGGACTATGTTGAAACCAGTGGATTTTGTCCCTTTTGGAGTCACCAGATGTGTAGTTTTAAAACTTCTTAAAAGCTAGAATCACAGCAAGTGCACATCAATCTTACTGTAATAAAGATGGAGACTTCTTTGTCCCACCGGCATGCCAAAAATATTAGTGCAAAATCACAACACCCCCAAATGACCTCTCAGATTTGGTGTTTCAAACTTGTCATTTGATGTGATTTACATAACATTGAGTTTTCCCCAAAAGTGTGGGACTTTGCAAATGGGAAAACTCTCTAGATTAAGGTTGGTTCCTATTCCTTTGTCTAGGTGCATATGTGAAATTTGCAAAGGATTGATTCCTAAACCTAATCTAATTTTTCCAAGGAGACAAGGATGAAAGGAATGCAAGAAATTAAAACTAAGCTAACTAGGTGATACACCGAAGGAATGATGAACATTTGTTTTGCTTGATAGGCACAAACCAAAAAAATGCATACAATAATCAAGCACAGATAACTAGTTTTGCAATGAAAGACCAGATGAGAGCAATGAAGACAAGAAAAGGGTCAAAATCAGCCACAAACATGTATTATTGCTCTGTAGATTTGATACAATGCATTTACAAAATGGCCAAAAGGTAAGAAAACGTGTTGCAATCTAATGGAAGGTCTAAAACTCCATGAATTCATTTTCCAGAGGAAAAGGGGAGCCTAAAAAAAAAGAATGTCCAACCCTTTACAATGAGTCTAACCATGCTTTTATAGATTCAACACAGAGGGAAGAAAGAGAGAGAAGTGGGAAAAAATAGTTTGAAGCTCAACCACTATCATCAATGCCTCTGCAAAAATCCACCCCAAATCTGTCTTGACTGCATCAATTACTTGTTTGGCACCTCGAAGGAGGAGGAAATGAGTGGATCAGATCGAATCTGATCTGGTTGTTGGGGCAAAAATAGATCCTGTATTAATGGCCCAAAGATGTTTCTCCATTTTCTCCCACCTAACCTCTCCAAAACTTAAAGTTTTAGATCTCCATGGCATAGAGATGAGGCCGAGATCTTTCCAATGGTGCCAGATTTGCTTGGATTTTGAGCCCCGAGTCGAAAGATATGCCCATTTGAAATTTGGATCGGGTCCATATAAAATAGCGGAAAACCAAGTTTGAAAATGGGCCCCTTTTGAAACTAGACACGTGGAGGGCTGGCGCATGTCTGAGGGTGGCCTCTATATTTTTCTTTTGGAGTGGCATGGGGTGACACATGTGGCTTCTTCTGTGACCTACTTGATTTCCTTATGTTTTTGGCTAAGTCCTTTGCTCGGTGGGGTCATATATCTTAGGGGGGACATGGGTGGCTGATGCTTGTCTAAAACCCTCCTTAATTCTTTCTCTTGAATTAGCACCATTCTGACACTTGGCACCCTCCACTTGCTCTCTCTCTCGATGCTTTGACTATTCAACCCGACCCTATCCCTTTTTGAAAATGGGACGCGTGGAGGCTCTGCGCTCACTTAAAAACCCACTTAGGATTTTCCTTTGAAGGAGCATCGGGTTGACACATGGAAACCTCCACAGGTTCTTAGAATTTTCAATGGCCCCTCTTACCTTTTCGACCTTGGACTACGTGGTGAGCCATGCTCATTTGGGTCTCTCACTTTTGGATTAACTTTTGGAGATGCGCCGAGCTGACGCGTGGCGCTTCCACTAGCACTTCTATACTTAGCCTTTTTTTAGGCCCGCCCTATTGCCTACCTTTTGACTTTTAGCTTTGACTCTTCCTCCATTTTGGGCCTAGGGACACGTGGGGCTTGGCTTGTTCGAGCCTCCTTTTTGGATTCAACTTTGAAGATGCATTTGTTTGGACACTTGGCAGTGTCCATGCTGTCTCTCCTCCATACTTAGTCGATTTTGAGCTCGTTCTGAACTATTCCGGAGCCCGAAGACTTCAAACCTTTTCCATTTCTTCTCTTTGAGCCTCTGGCCTCTTTCAACACTATTTTCTCCTTCCTTGACCTATTATTCCATTTCTGAGCCCGCTTGTAATCTATTTAATGGATTTAAGGCATGGATTCACTCGATGCAAAGAGCCATTTTAATGAATTTCTTCTTGTATATGGGGTTGTTTGATCTTTCACAGGCCCCCACTCCATTATAGAGTCCAAAACACAATGAAGTGAGAAAACTCGGTGTTTATTAGCACCTTTGGAACTCTTACATGGTTCAAGTGTGTTCCTCGACAACTTGCCATACCCAACTCCTTAGTAAAAAATAAACAAGTCAATAAAAGTGGAGTTTTGTGGCACCTTTTTGAACTATTCCATAGTTTCTATCATTCCTCGATCTTATTCCTTCACCGACTATCAGCTAAATCGATCCTAAATGACACTTAAGGAACAATTTCCCCATTTCTCACGTTGACCATAAACCCACTTTCTTCGCCACAAAACCATTAGATCAATAAAATTGGACTTTGGTGACACTTTTGGAACCGTTCCTTCATTCCTCATAATCAACTTTGCTTAGTTGATTTAATGGCAACTTGGTGCATTTAATGTGGACTTCTAAAAATAATTTCTCACCCATTCCTATCCATTTCACACCATTACATTTTCTTGTTTTGAGCTCTGCCTTGTCATTATAACTTCACCCCAACCATTTTCTTGTCGAGCTTTTTCATTTTCCAATAATTTTCAAAAATTTGAAGTGCATTTGGACTATGGAGAAGGAACCTTAATCCTCATTTAGCTAGTAAGTTTTTTTCACCATTTTTTCACATATTTCATAGTTTTTCTTGTTGTGGTGCCCTCCTACCCTAGGTTTTCCCAAATTTCTTTGGAAGAACATTTTCATTCCTATTAGTTCCCGTAATCCAACCAAAATGAAGTTCCAATATGTGGGCTATGAACCAATTTCTTCCCTGGAAACTTCTGCCAAAAATTTAAGATATTAATGTCAAACATATGGATTTGATAGAATTAGCAAAGGAATGAGAGATAAAAATCCAACTCCATTGGCCCAAAGGATTCTTGGTAGTGGCCTAGCCCATGTTGGAGGTTTTCCTACCTCAGTTCAATGTACTGACACTGTATTGGCCCGTGCTTCTTGTTTTGACCCCCAAACCAAATAATTGAGAGATCCTTAAGGCTAACTCATTTATTAGCTAGATGCTTACCATATTAATTTGGCCCTTGGTATTCCCACTTTTGATAAATCTAAAGTCTTGACACTAGCTGAATTTGATAAAGATTTTGATTTGACCCCAATTAAGTATCGAGACAATTATTACAAAGTCTTGGATGAAGACAAAGGTGAAAGGGATGTCAAAGATGGAAAACACTTTTTATAAACATGAATTTATTGAAGAGATATATGATATCATAACCCTTCTAACAAGAGTGATGGGCCTTCCTTCAACCAAAGAATTTCAGGATTAGATGTGCATCTTCATCAATTTAATTTGTGACTGAAAGAAAACTCTTAATTGGGGAGAGATAATATGTAAGAATCTAACTTAACAACTGATTTAGGTCCACTAAACCAAATCCTTCCACATGACTTCCTACCTACTTTATACTATTACTAGGTATAGAGTTTGGATTGTCTTGTCAAGTCAAGGTGGCAAGAAAAATCTCCCAATCTTTGAGTTTTATACTCGTTAAAATTCAACAATAAAAAAATCCATTATATGAGGGTTAATGATGCCTTCAATATGTTCCTAGTTAGATTACTTGAAGGATGTGTTACCAAAAAAATCTCTCAAGAAGCCAAGCAACCGATATCGGTGTATGAGAGAATGCTCATTCAGTTTCAAAATTTATCATATATCGAACAACATGATTTAAAGGAATTCAATATGTTGGTTCTCAAAATATGGAACTTAACGAAGGAAATACAAAGGTTCACACATAAGAGCAAAGGATATTAAAAATCACGGAAGTATCGGGAAGGAATCACGTGTGAAGAAGAGAGAAATATTCGGGACTTAGCCATTTTCACAATGAGGATCTATTTTTGGAGATAGCGTGCGAAGTACAAAAACTAGTCAAAGACTTATGTGACACACATTGGCTATTTTTGGAGGATCAGCTATAAAGTGCTTTGCATGGATATAGGCCGAGAATAGATCTACTATTGTTAGTTAACTAAAAGCAATCTATTGTTAGCGCACTTGCATGTGTGGCTATTTTTGTAACGACACGTGGCTAATAATAACATGTGACCTATTTTGGGATTAGATAAGCGGTGAAGGGAAAGTCCCCACCCTTATAAATATGTATTACATGGTGTAATCATAGAGAGAGTGAGAAGCTGTTATAGTGAGATTATCTTGCCAAATCTAATACATGCATGAGTGTATACAAGCTTTATTATTGTAAGGAAGCTTTTGTGTATTACTGAATTTAATATAATGGAGATTATGGACTGAATTAAGGTGTTATTATGGTTATAGTTCAATATTGCATGCTTGATTTCATCATGGTTATCTTTTAAGTTTGTTATTCTCTAGATCTAGATCTGAACATACATTGTAGAATGATATATTAGTCATAGATCTGAATGCTTTAAGTCTTCATCATGCTAACATCCTGCAACAACAACCCTAAAGAGGGGCTTGGTACCTTTTTGCACATTAGGTGAGTGCTTAGTCTAGGCTGAGTGATGTGCTAGCGCGCCTAGGCTTGTATTGGTGAATTCTAGGCTACATCATTGGTTCCGTTGCTGGGACCTCTTTTTCAATTGTTTTCAGGATGGTTCATGATGAAGACATACCGGTTAACCTTAGTAAGTATTGAGGAGTGGATACATGATCTAGAAGAATAATATGCACAATGGTTCAACACTGGATCTGAGTTTAACACATGCATGTGGGTGGAATAGAATATGTATGACAATTTATATGAGAGCTTTTTCACTATCTTTCCAATAGAATTGTATGAGTGGCTGATTGCTTATGCATCTAAGTGGAATTGGAGGTATCACACACTTGTCTAGATGTAGGAAGAATTTTAGGCCCTATATGATGCTGATCAGATTTGGAATCACGTAGTGGATACGTGGTTTTGTGGTGTTTTGAACATATATATCTTAGAGTACTCAATTTCTACTTATTCGTGCCCAGAGGTAGCTGAATTCCAGTTTTTACGATATCCAAGGGGAACTTACCTACAAGGTATTCCATTGGAGATCAAGATCCTAATGGTAAATTTGAATTTGGAGAGTAAACTAAACCCCACCACGCTCGGGGAAGGAGCAAGTTTGGTGAAAGATGGAAGACCTAGCGGTAGAAAGGAAGAGAGAGGAAAGGTGGCTTAAGTATAATGAGGCACGTGAGAGGGAGGTAGAGAAGTAGCGGGAGGTTGCAGAACAAATGGCATTGTGGAGAAAGATAGTTCGGGAAGGAGTGGAAGTTCACATAGAAGACGTGGAACCTGAGCCTTAGGAACTCCCCCATTTGGGAAAACATGACAGGGAACCCTCCTCGGCCTCACGTAGAAGCATACCAGTAGAGATGACCTAGGCTATAGGCACACATCTGAATCCACTTAGAAACCTTGCCCTTGCACTTGGTTTTCCAGCATCTAGTATGACAAACAATTAACAAGCTAATTCAAGTAGTGGGAGAGTAGGGGAAAGTCTTATAAGAGGCATAAAAATGGTAGTGCAAATGGATTCGATGCTATATAGGATTACCTTTTTGGGTGTGTCACCAACACATAATTCATGCACATAGATTTTTGGACTATCTTCTAGGAGTAGTAACGCTTCATAGAGTGTCAGGGTATAGTCCAGTTCTACTATTGGGATGCAGGGAAGTACATCTTCTGGTCCAACTCCAGCTACAAGTTTGGGGTCAAGAGGTATAGGTGGCTCTAGTTTCGATGGATCCGCAGATTACGGAGGTAGAGGAAACACAGGAGGTTCTAGATCGGGTGGGAAAGGTCCACACCAACCCCAAAATATTTACATGGAGATGTCTCTTCATCTTCCAGAGTATAGGGGCATAGAAGACACTGCTGAACATGTGCATATGTGTGAAATACTGTGGCGTGCAAAAGGAATCACAACTTCTGAATGTAGGGCAAGCCAATTTACTACTACGTTACAAGGGCATGCACACAACTGGTACAAAAAAGTTTGACCCTGATCAGACTTGCATAGACTATACAACTTTAAAAGATGCATTCCTTAAAGAGTTTCACATCCCTGAGTTTGAGCAGAAGAGTATAAGTGCACTCAAGGATATTAAGAAAGGCACTACTGAAAGTGTTAGAGAGTATGATGCCCATTTTAAAACACTGCTATCTAAGCTTTCTTATGACATACACGCAAGCCAACATGCATAATGGTTCATTGGGGGCCTAATTACCCCTTTTAGGAGGGCATTATCACATAAGACATACAATGATCTACATGAAGTACTTGAAGCATCCTTATGCGCCAAGCGATTAGAAGAATAGACACTGGGGTGATCCCATTTTTAGAATCACAAATCATAGTTATGGCAAAGCAGTTGGAGAAAATATCGGCAAATTCAGTACATGAGATGCACACAGGGATTTGGTGCACAAATTGTGAAGTAGAAGGTCACACAAAGGATAGTTTTCCCCACAGATCGGTGCACTCATTGCTAGTTGATTGTGAGATATGCCATTTAAACCATGATGTTAGACACTACCCCTCACTACAACACGCGATAAGGAAGAACATTTCAAGTTATTGTAAAATCTGCAGTCCATGACTCATGACACGGAAGACTATTGATTGATTGGTCAGATCCATGATGCTATAGATATTCGGTGTATGATAGACATGAGTCTCGAGATAACTCTAAGGGAAAGAATAAGCATCAAGACCGAGACCACAATCAGTGCGCTATAATCGGAATGAAGGGCGTTTTGAAGGTTGTCATGGCAAAGGTCAAGGATATTGTGGTGGATTTGGAGGATGAGGCTGTGGTGGTGGAAGAAGTGAGTTCCCTCATGTAACATGTTATACTTTTGGATCTCCTAACCAATACAGTGTGAATGTCCCAGAATATTACATGTTCTTTATGTGGAAAGAGTCATAGCTATGAGGAGTGCCCAAACATGTATGAGCATATTAGCAAGAAACATAAATAAGAAAACAAAGGCACATGGATCATTAGGATACAACATGCTATGGAAAATCAATAGATACCTAAGTTAGAAGCGAGTTCAAGGCATTGCAAGTAAAGATCACGACCCATGCTGAGGCAGCACATACCCGAGAAGCATTGCAGCAGAAGCCTACCATCACTAAGGAGGAATTTATTCATGCATGATAGCCTTTGACCACCGCCCATCGAAAGGAGGTTTATCGAGAAAACCATGGAGGTACTCGGGAATCTTCGGGGTGAAATATAATATTTAAAGGAGCAATCACGTAGATGGAGAAAAAGAAAGCATCAGAGATGGTCCAAACTAATATGGATGACTTGAGAGAAGTGTGCCAATCATTGCACTAGGAGAATATCATTCCATTGTTGGGGAATTAGTTAAAAGGAAACACTTCGTGCGCAAGTGTTGAGACCGGTCGGCACATCCTACATGTAAATCTTCCCCCTCATAGCCTAGATTATGATAATGAAATCACTCTGAATGTTGTTGTGGATGGGTGGATATTGAGTATTATATTGATTGATATAGGCACGGAAGTCAATGTTATTACTTTAGATGCATGGGTATAAATGGGAAAACCCCATTATAGCCATCCTCTAATGTATTGTTTATGGCTAATCGGACTAAGGCCTCCCATTGAGTCTTGAAATGCATCCATTACGATACAAGGAGCCAAGTTCACTAGATATTTTGAGGCTTTAGTCTTTGGTAGAGTTGATAGCTTCCCAACTATATTGGGGTGTCTTTAGTGCTATGTAAATAATGCCGAGATTTGGTTCAATAAGGGTTCTATCAGTTTGAAAACAAGGAGGAAATAGTTATTATCCCTTTAACAGATGGCACATCTATGCACTATGTTGAGCCCTTGAGTGAAGAATACCTGAATAGGATTTATGTACGTGTTATCCGGGATCTAGAAGTGCTTGAGCCATGTAAAGAAGGAATCCTTCAGTGGGAGGATGTACAATCTATTAGCGATAATACAAGTGTTATTTGTGATAATTGGGCTCATAACACTTATGAGGTAGGATGCGAAGTCAAGAGCATATTTCCTAAAGGCAAAAAAAAAAGCGTGTTATTTCAGGAGAATAGGTAACAACTCGGTACCTTGTTACACTAGAGAAGGAGATCCTATAGAATTCTTGCGTGTCATGGAGGAACAATGGATAGACCCACTGGAAAGAAGAAATATGCTAGCATATACACTACGTGGGACAACAACATGCTTTGGTGGGTGGACCACAAGGATAATCTTGTAGGATGGAATGAAATTAGGATTACTCTTTCTACTAGGTTCTTTAGGAGAAATGCACCTACTCAAATATGCACTTATCATGGTAATCAACCTATTCAACACCATGTTCAGAAGTGTGAGAGAATCTGACAAAGGGGCAGGAAGCTTTACCACCTTCACTATGGGTGCACAAGTTTTATTCCACTTTACAAGGTTGTGCATGTGCTTGGTATGTATATGTAGAACTCCATAGAGAGACTAGAAATTGGCAAGATTTAATTGTAGGAATGGCCCAGACATTTGACTTCTTCTCTACTAAACCTCTAGTGAAAGAAGCATTAAGATTCATAAAGCACTTAACTATGGGGGATAGTGCCAGGTTGAAAGAAATCCTTCAGGAGTTATTGGATGAAGGAAAATTAGGAACGCATCTTGTTGAAGAGACAGAGGCCGATGCCACACAAATTCAACATGTTTTCCTTGAGAAAGAAAAATGAAAAATGGTCTACTTAGTAGATGACAAAGAAGTAGAAAATCTGGATGTAAACCATTCAATAGGTAGGTGTGAGGTGTTGGAAAGTGTAGATAAGATCACACATGCCTATCGTGAACCTATGAAGATAAAGAAGGTGAATATTGGGTCGATTCGAGCCTAAATAATCCATAATTGGAGACTATTGATCGAGACTCAAGTGGAAAAAATCATAGAGTTACTCGGGATTATCAAGAATTATTCCCTACGGGGTACCATGAACATAAAGGCGTGCATGAATCATTAGGAAGATGAAGATAAAGCTTAAAGATGGTGCACACCCGAGTTAGAAAGAGACCCTACATGATGAATCCCAACTTGCGCGAAAGGTCAAAGAAGAGATTGACAAAATGTTAAAGTCATGGGATTATCAAGCCCCCGATGAGTCATAATGGGTTATTCCAATGGTGATCAATATAAAGAAGGATGAGTGAATTAGGATCTTCTTGAACTATATGGAGTGAATCTTTGTATGTGTGATCGATCCCTTTCCTACACCATTCACGAGGAAATACTAGAAGGTGTTGCGGGGTGTGAAATCTATTCATTTACTGATGGGTTCTTTTGGTATCATCAGTTTGGATTGCCCAGTGTTGAGTTGTGGAGCTCAATTACTTGATTTAGCTTACAATGTGAAACTTGCTAGAAAACATAGCAACCGTCATCGGTTAGGGGAATTGGCATCGGTCGGGAGAGATAATTCTTGGTGATGAAGCAAAAGCTTGAGTGAAAGAAAGCATTGTACATCTGAGAGGTGTGGAAGATTGTAAATCTTCATTATATATCTTGTTAAAGCTTTGGATAATAGATTATCTTGTTTCTTGGTGGACGTAGCCCACACTAGGTGAACCATGCTAAATATGGTGTTGATTTATGTCTCTTGTTTTGTATATTTCTTCTGGTAGAATATCCACTTTTATTTGCATGTATGCTTAGATTTGATATATTATCTATAAAACCGGTGTGCTATCTCGAACAATTAGTATCGAGATCTTTTTGAGGGTTTTGTGTGTTGACAAATTTACTCACGAGGGTTTTCTCGATTGAGTGGGAGCTACAACAATGGCGAAGAGAACAAATACAAGGTAGAGAAATTTTACGACTAAAATTATCAATTATGGAAGATGCAGATTGGGAATTATTTGTATCAAAGAGATTTGTATTTTGTTGGATGAGAAGTCTAGACCTATGAAGATGACTGATGAAGAATGGAAGATTCTTGACAGAAAGGCTTTAGGATCTATAAGATTGATCCTGGTAGCATCCGTGGCTTCCAATATTACATAAGTGACTTCTAAGGTAGAGTTAATGAAATATCTTGCTAATTTATATGGATAACCTAGTGCTTCAAATAAATTTTATTTGATGAAGAAACTATTTAGTTCTAAGATACATGAAGGTGGATCTATGTCTAGTCATTTGAATGATTTCGATTTATTGTAAATAAGTTAAAATTATTTTTATAACATTTGATGATGAAGTAAAAGTAATTTTATTCTTATGTTTTTGCCTAATAGTTGGGATAAATTGGCAATGGTGTTAGTAATATAACATATGCTAATAATATTTTGAAATTTGATGATGTGGTTAGTATAATATTGAATGAAGAAATTCATAGGAAGAGTACAGGAATCATCATCAGGGAATGCTTTGAATGTTGAAAGCAAGGGCGAGGCATAAGGAAAGATCCAAGATTAAAAGTAATGGGAAATCAAAGTCAAGGGATATATATCTAAATCTAGAAGTAAGGGAATTACTTGTTGGAAATGTGGTTCAAAAGGACATGTAAAGAAAGACTGTTGGTTAAAGGACAAAGAGAACCAAAAACCAAACAAAGGAAAAGAACAAAATCTTGCTGCATTAGAGGTAATGCAAGATTCTCTTATTATTTCTTTAGATAATAGAATTGAATCACGGGTTTTAGATTCAAGAGCTTCTTTCCATGCAACCCCTAATAAGGGTTATTTCAAAAATTATGTCTAGGGCAATTTTGGGAATGTTTATTTGGGTGATGATGAACCTTGTAGTATTACTAGTAAATGGGAAGTTCATCTAAAATTACAGAATGGAAATACATGGGTATTGAAAGATGTGAGGCATGTGCCAAGCCTCAGGAGGAATCTTATTTCTGCAGGGAAACTAGGTGAATCGGCTACATGATTATTTTTATAGGAGACTTTGGAAAGTCACCAAGGGTGCTCTTGTTGTAGTAAGAGGTAAGAAGGTAGGAATGTTATATTTATCTACATGTATTACTTGATTCCTTTTCGCATTATATACTTTAGATTCATATGCATGCATGTGGCATAACTAGTTGGGCCATATGGGTAAAAAAGGAATGTAAATCTTAAAGGATAAGGGTAAGTTATCAGATTTTAAATATTTAGATCTTGATTTACTGAGCATTGTATCTTTGTAAAGTAAAAGAGAGTGATATTTCTCAAAGTTGGGGCAACTAAGAAGGAGTAGAAGTTGGAGCTTGTACACTCGGATATGTGGGGACCACACATGTAGCTTCTCATGGAGGATCTCAATATTATGTTACTTTCATTGATGATGTTACAAGAAAGGTATGAGTTTATTGTATTAAACATAAATATAATATTTTTAGACTTTTAAAAGATGAAAATCCATTGTTGAGAATGAATCAAATTCTAAGTTAAAGTGTCTTATATATGACAATAGTGGTGAATACTGTAGTAAGGCTTTCAATGATTATTGTTCAGTGAATGGGATACATAGAGAAAGAACAGTTCCAAGAACACCATAGGAGAATGGTGTTGCAGAAAGAATGAACATGACAATCATGGAACGTCTTTAGAAGTATGAGGATACGTTACGGACTACCCTTACACTTTTGGGCAAAAGAAGTTGATACAATAGTTTATTTGATTAACTGTGGGCCTTTAAGTTCACTAGATGGAAGAATACCAAAGGAATCTTAGACTGGAAAAGAGGTAGATATTTATTTCCTTAAAGTTTTTGGTTAAGAAGATTTTGTGCATATTGATAGGGAAAATAAGAAAAAGTTGGATGAAAAATCCAAGAGGTACACTTTTATTGGTTATGGATCCGGGGATTTCAGGTTTTTATTTTTGGTATTTAGAGAACTATAAAATTATTAGAAATTGTGATATTGAATGGAATGAAAAGAGAATGTACATGGATCAAATTTTGGTACCCAAGGATGAATCAGTTGAGAAGTTTGTGAATGAAAATGAACTCTTGGATTTAAAAGAATTATCGACAGGGTTACACAGTAACCGGTGTTAGTTGACCCCCTAACCAAGCATCGGTCGAGACAAATTGATATCAATTATAGAGGATCCAAACCGGCATCGGTTAGCGAACTAGCACTTGGTTAGAGGTGACCGGTGTTGGTCACTATTAGATTTGGATAGGAATGTCCAGGAGGTCTAGATTGAGCCTCCGATACCCCAAACTCCTGTGAGAAGGTCACAAAGGGTAAGTAAACCTCTAGAAATATTTACACCTTCTCTATCTTATTTATTATTAACTGATAATTGTGACCAGAGAGAGATTTGAAGAAGCAATGTAGGATAAGACTCACGTCTAGTGGGAGCATGGCATGGATGAGGAGATGGACTCCTTGGAACATAACCAGACATGGGATTTGGTTAAGTTGCTAGTAGGTAAGAGAACATTGTAGAACAAGTGGGTTTACATGATCAAGGAAGAAGAGGGTGGACATAAAAGGTACAAGGAAAGGATTGTAGTAAAGAGATTTACATAGAAAGCAAGTATTGACTTTGGTGAAATATTTTCTCCTGTTGTAAAGATGACTTATATTCATATTGTATTGAGTTTAGTTGCAGTAGAGGATTTGCATTTAGAGCAACTAGATGTGAAGATAGATTTCCTTCATGGTGATTTGGATGAAGAGATTTATATGCAACAATTGCTTGGGTATGAAGTTAAGGGTAAGGATAAATTAGTGTGCGGGTTGAAAAAGATCATATATGGGCTCAATCAAGCTCCAAGGAAATGGTACATGACGTTTGATAGTTTTATACATGAGCATGGTTACTTGAGATGTGAATCTAACCACTTGTGTTTATTTCATGAAGCTTGAAAATGGGAGCTATATTATTTTGTTACTATATGTGGATGATATGCTTATTGCAGGATCTAGTATGTAGAACATTGGTGAGCTTAAGATAAAAATAGCTCACACATTTTATATGAAGGATTTAGGAGCTGTAAAAAGAATCCTTAGCATGCAAATACACAGAGACATGAAAAATAATAAATTGTAGTTGTCTTAAGAGGATTATATCTACAAGGTGTTAGAAAGGTTCAAGATACAGAATGTAAAACTTGTTAGTACACCTATGGCTAGACACTTTAAATTGAGAAAATATCAGTGTCCATCATCACATGAAGAGGTCAAATACATGACATGAGTGCCATATGCTTCATCTGTTTGGAGTCTCATGTATGTTATGGTTTGTACTAGACTAGGCATTACACAGGCAGTGGGAGTGGTGAGTAGATATATGGCCAATCTAGGTAAAGATCATTAGAAAGAAATCCAATGGATACTCGGGTATTTGAAAGGAACATCTAGTATGTAGTTATGCTATGGAGGTTCATATATTTCATTATGTGGCTATGTTGATTCGAATATGACTACAAATGGGATGGTAGGAGAAGCACTCTGGATACATTTTCACAGGTAGGTGGGACGACGTTTAGTTGGATTTCAAGATTGCGAAGGTTGTGGCTTTGTATACTACTAAGGCGAGTATGTTGCAGCTACAAGGCTAGCAGGAGATGATATGGATGAATAGGTTCATGAAATATTTGGGAAAGAACCAATGTAATTGTAAACTATTCAATGATAGTCGAGTGCAATTAATTTGGAAAATAAATCGGTGTTTCATTCAAGAGTGAAACACATTCAGTTGAGGTATCACTTCATACGGTAGGTATTGGAGAATGGAAAATTGAATCTAGAAAAGATTCATAGAAGCAAGAACCCTACGGATATGATAACGAAGCCATTAGCAAAGGATAAGTTGGAGCTACACTCCACTTCTTTTGGTCTTCGAGTTTGAGACTTGAAGAGGAAGAAACATAGCTAAGGAAGGATCTAAGAATGATGTTGTATAGGTATGGTGCATTAATTAATCTCCAAGTGGGAGATTGTTGAATTGTGGAGCTCGGTTACTTGATTTAGCTTACAATGTGAAACTTGATGGAAAACACAGGAATTGTCATCGCTAGGGGGAACCGCATCGATCACCTAGGACCACCATCAGGTCAGGCAAAGAGTAACTAGACATCGGTTACCTATGCGAGGATGTTTTAATTAACTCTCGAGAATTAGATATATTTTTAGCATTAAAGTATATCTATTGATTGTAATTACATGGCTAAGTGCCCTAAGTCTATAAATGACTATATAAGCATAAAAGCTAGGGTTTAGAAGTAAGGATTAACAAGAATTAAGAAGAACTTGCAAAAGTTGGTGAGAGAGAGAATTCTTGGTGATGAAGCAAAAGCTTGAGTGAAATAAAGCCTTTGTACATCTAAGAGGTGTAGAAGATTGTAAATCTTCATTATAAATCTTATCAACACTTAGGATAATACATTGGCTTGTTTCTTAGTGGACGTAGCCCACACCGGGTGAACCATGCTAAATATGGTGTTAATTTATGTCTCTTGTTTTGTATATTTCTTACGGTAGAATATCCACTTTTATTTGTATATATGCTTAGATATGATATATTATCTATAAAACCGGTGTGCTATCCCCAACACCTTGGAGGATTAGGAAAAGACTACTTTTACTATGAATGGGGTAGCTTTGCCTATCTTGTAATGCCTTTTGGTCCTGAAAAATGCACTGCTTTGTATTTTCGCATAATTATTCAAGCGTTCAAGGAATTTATTCACAACTTCTTACGAGTTTATTTGGATGATTGGATGGTGTATGAATTAGTTAAGGATCATTGTGACAATTTGCACTTAATGTTTGAAGTATGTAGATAGTTGAGTATCTCTTTAAACATAAAAAAGTGCATATTTTCTACACCATTTGGAATCTGTTAGGACACATAATCTGCAAGGAAGGTTTGTTGATTGATCTAGCCAAGGTTGCAATTATTATAGGCCTAAGAGAGCCTACTAGTCAAAGTGAGGTCTGTGTATTTTTGGGTCATATAGGATATTATAGAAAATTTATCAAAGGATATTCTAAAATTACCACACCGTTGGAGGAGCTACTAAAAGGGAAAGGTACGTTCTCTTTGGGGAGAACCGTAGTAGCACACATTCTAGATATTAAAGGAGAAACTTAATCCGTGCCTCTTCTATGTTTTCCTTTGTGGAACCAGCCATTCCATGTACATGTGGATGCCTCTGGCATGGACATTGGCGTGGTGATGGCTCAACCTAGAGAAGGTATGATAAATCATCCTATCTATTTTGCTAGTAGAAAACGCAAGACTCTATAGAACATAATTACAAAAATACGGAGCGCAAAGATTTGTCAATGATCTATGCGCTACATAAATTTTGTGATACCTTCTAGCTACACCATTCATATTTTATACATATCACATGGCATTGAAGTATTTGGTAAACAAGCCCATTCTACAAGGATGCATATACGGTGAGTACTCCTATTTCAAGAATTTGATTTCATAGTTGTGGTAAAACCAGGAAAATTAATTTTGACTAGGACCGGACCATTTATCATGAATACGATCGGGAGAAAAAGGACAAGAAATTGAAGATACCATGCCGGATGCACGGTTATACAAGTTACAATGAGCGCCATCAAAACTAGAGGACATTGCTATCTTTCTATGAATAGGTATGACACTAGAAGGAATGAAATCCTTGGAGAAGAAATAACTTGCTATATGCACAACCCCTACATGTTGATTAGCGGTGACTTGTACAAATTAGGCCAAGATGAAGTATTACACCGTTGTGTATTGGAACATGAGCACATAGATATTATGGAAGAAGCTCATGGTGGTATTGTAGGTGGCCACTATGCGGTGATGCCATTACATGCAAGATTCTATTCACTGGATTATGGTGGGAGACCCTATATAAAGATTGCAAGGAATTTTGTAAGGCTTGTGATCATTGTCAACATCTTGGGAAGCCAGGTCAACATGATGAAATGCCTCTAAGACCTATCACTAGTGAAAACCACTTGAGAAATGGGATATAGATTTTGTGGGTCCTATTTCACCAGTTGTGCATAGAACTGGATCACACTATATCATAACTTGCATAGATTATCTGACAAGGTGGGCAGAAGCAACACCTACAAAGGATTGTACAACAACTATAACAGCCAGGTTTCTATGGGAAAATATTATTACAAGGTATGGATGTCCTTTAAGTTTGACCAGTGATAGGGGCACACATTTTCTTAATGAGACAATCAGAATTTTATTGGATGAATTCATGATTGCACACCATAAGAATACACCCTATCATCCTCAAGAAAATGGAACTGTTGAGGATTTCAACAAAATTTTGAGCCATACATTGACAAAAATATGTGATGTTGGAAGAAAGGATTGGGATGATAAATTATCTGTAGTAATTAGGGCATATCAAACAACATATAAAAAGTTGAACAAAGCCACACCACTTCGATTAGTGTTTGGCACAGTAGTTCTTCCTATGAAATTTATGTAACCTTCTTTGTGTATTGTGTGTCTAGAGAGTATAGTTGATGAGAAATATTTAGAATAATAGATTGAAAAGTTAATCATGTTGGATGAGCGATGAGCCATAGAACGTTGGAGTCAAAAAAGAGAAGGTTAGGTAGAAAGCATGGCATGACAAACACATCGGGATAAAAGCTTGAGATAGGATAGATGGTGCTCCTTTATGATTCTAAATTTTTGTACCATCTAGGAAAACTCAAGGTACATTGGTTGTGATGTGTATGTTATCACTCACATACTTGAAACAAACACTTGTCAATTAGAGGCACTTGATGGAATACGATTCATGGTTACTTCAATGGAGTAGGTGAAGCCCTACTATAAATAACTCTTCTTGGTGTTTGTAATAAGACATTGTTTCCATTTAGATTAGGGTTTAGATTCTACATCTCCTTAATGTGTTTCCTTCTTTGTCACCATGATTTGTCAATTTAGTTGGTGTGTTTGTGTAATAAGCATGTTTATGCGCCCAAAGATAATTACTATTTGAAGAATTTTTATACACAAAGGAATGCACATACGGTGGGGTAGAATATGCAGACAAACTAGTTGGGGAGTCTAATGTCTTCGACACGCACTAATGGTATTTGCGAATCTAAGGCAAAGAAGGCCCTTCTAACTTGGACTGGTGTGATAGATCGATCAGCGAGGATGACTGCTCGAAGGCTCCAATCAATATCGAGCTCTGGCGTGATTCGATCTATGGGTTGTGGGATGCGTGGAAAATGACCCGGGATGGTTTCGTGTATTTCTCCTGATAGGGTCATATGGCGAATATAGTCAACTCTATGGACGATTCTCTGGCCTAGTCCAAAATTCTCTAGCTTTGTTAGCTGTGGTGTCTAGTAGGGACAACTGTTGAATGATGATAGGTGGAATCGGAGTAGACTGAAATACTAATGTGCGTAGGCCAGTGTCTATATCTAACTGACTTGTGGATTCGTTGGGCTGTGGGATTTGTGGATCACAACCGTAGACTCTTGGTTGTTGCGGTCCTGTTATGGTCATACGTGAGATCAAGTTCTAATCCCTAGTATCCAGTAGTCGTAAGCTTTCTCAGCCTCTACGTTTAGAATCAGTAATTGTGTGATTTTCTCAGAATACCTCACAGGTGTTCTAGCAACTTGAATTCTTAAGCTGGTATCTATATCTACGAGGGTGTCTCCAGCGTCTGGCTGTGGAACTAAAGGATCGCACCCAAATATTTGTTCTCTTTTAAATCCTTCTACAGTCATGCGGATGTTTTCTAGGATAACCTGTAGTTTGGTTGATTTGACCAAAATGTGTGTGCTTGGTCGTCTTCTACGTTTAACCCTCTCAACTGTGACCTGATCTGTTGGAAGTCTGTTGTTGTTTGGAAGACTTGTATCCTAAGGTTTTGGTCAATGTCAGTTACTGCCACTATGATATTGGGTTGGGGCACAATTGGCTCGAAAATGTATTCCTGGGCTCCTAGGTCCCGTAATTGTCATGCTGCGATAATGAAACAAACTATAATAAAGTAAAATCTAAGTACACTTCTAGCATATATAATTCCTTTTTTTGTATTTTCTGGCAATTTATAAGAAAGCAGCTATCTAAAATATTTAGAATTGACAACTAAACTAATAACGTAAAACAAACAAAATAGCCGAGTGTAGCTATTTGTCTGTGCAATTTTGTATATCTATTCTAAACAATGAAATAACTAATCTATTTGCGAGATTCTCGATCCTACCTTAGAAGTGAGGAATGAATCATAGTTTCTCAGAAACTATCAATCCCCACAACTTCCCTGGCAATATCGAGAATGGAAATAACCGTAATAAAGTGATTAACTACTTTATTTGATAAGTTCTAACTAAAACTTTGAAAGATGAAACCTGGATTTCGCAGAACAGTGGCGAATCCGACGGTGTGTGTGTTCTTGTCCCCTCAGTATGATCTCCTCGTTCTTTGTGCTCACGTGAATCCAGAAAAGCGTGTAATGCTTGCATCAACAGGAATAGATATTTGGATCAATGGACAGCCTTCAGAATGCAGACAGAATAGAATGCGGATAGGAGAGGGATAGCGCGAGTACGAGCTTGGCCTATGCATTCCTAGCGGGGTCTCTGCGAATCATGCAACAAAATGCGTCGGAACACGAAACTCAAATGCGTATGAAGAGCAAAACCTGCTGACTTTAATGGTTGCCTAAACTATTCTACTCCAAAAACAATGATCTTGTTTGCACAAGTTGGATCTGTGGCTTACCAACAGCTGAGTAATGCAACCAAGCATGTAAAGGATTTAAACTATCAAACTTAAGCAAACTAGAAGACTGAACTACTGAAAATGGTGAGTTTGAAACAAGAATGAGGGGCCCAAATAATGTTTGCACTTGCACAAGTTGGATATGTGGCTTACCAGTTATGACACAATACTAACAAAGCACTCAATGAGAAAACTAAGAATTCTAAGCAAAGGAAAACTAAATCTGCTGTAACAAGAAATTCAAAAGCAAACTTTGGAGCAAAACTCAGAGCCCTTTTGCTTGAGTGCAAGCAATCCATTTATAGGAATTCAAACACCCAAAGATCAAATCCAAACTGAACTCCTAAACAATAAACAAAGGAAAAACACTATTCCAGGGGACCAAAAACATTAATGCATGCTCAAGTCGGCAAGAAAAGCTGGTGAAACGTGATATTTCACGCGGGTCGCGCCAAAAGAGCGTTCTGGAAAACGCGCACAAGACCGCCGCCTGCTTCTCGGTGGCGGTTCTGAACCGCCACCTGTTCGGGCGGCGGTCCTGTTTAGCCCTTGGGCGGCGGTTTCGTTACTGAAGGTTCAGAGGCCGAGGAAAGAGGGAAAAAGGGGAAAACAAAGGACACGGGGGCTAAGCGGGGCATGCGGGATGTTAACGCATATCCGAAGAGCTCTTTCTGGATCCCGAACACCTTTCGAGGAGACCTGTATCATCATTGGGGCATTTATTACACCGTTCAATACCTTACAATTTTGGGTACGTACATATTGCCCCCTCGGAGAAGCGTTTTAGCCATGAAGAGGCATAAAACGGTGGGTCCGAGTATGGCCGTCCCGAAATGGGAAGTTAGAAGTTATACCTTACACGTCCGTGTGTCGAAATGACGCCATCCAAAATTCCCGCCACCTGCAAAATGAAAAGAGAACTCAAGTGCAGATAGATGCAATAACTTGGAAGATAAACGCTAAAATAATAGGGAAGGAGAACGTACCATTCGTGCGGGGATAGAAACTTACCTCCATCAGCGCTCCAAACCTGCGAAAAAGTCATTTTAAGATGAAATAGAACAATATATATATGAAAGTGGGCCCATTTTCCTATTCATTTGCTCGAGTTGATTTGATAGATTTTGAGCTCTGGGACCCACGGTGACGGTTTCTTGCGTGAATAGAGTCGAAACGTCCGGAGCGAGATCGTGATCATGCCTCCACGTGCGGAACGCCACCCCGCGAGATCACAGGTTGGTTTTCTTCAATTTTGCATTTTTCCCCTTTCAAATTTGAAATGGCAAATTATTTGTAATGGGGGGGTTATTTTTGAAAATGTTCGGTTCAAAAGGTCCATCTAGGGGGGGCGCCTACTGGGTAGGTTCTTTTTTTAGCTAAAATGGTCTATCTTTGCGTTTTTTGGACTTTTTAGGGTTAAAAACCCGCGCGGGTTTCGGACCGCGACATGCCCGCCCAGCCGGGCGGGTTCTGGGCTTTCGCCGCCACTGATCGGGCGGCGGTTACTGCGACCCCGCCTTTAAGGCGGCGGTTCTGCTCGCCTCCTGCTCGGGCGGCGGTTTTGAAAATCTGAAAAAACTTGTTTTGGAGACTTATACTTATATTTTTTTGCATTTCTATACGTTTTTATGACTCTCCCTGTATTGATTAGATACTAACTTGCTCTGTTTGGTGTGTTTTTGGGTGTATGCAGGCGAGGGAGGAGTACATTAGATGGAGCCGGGAGAGAGAGTGTGATTGGTTGCCCGGGGTATTGGATGCCCTTTCGCCAGACGAGGAGGACACGTTACAGAGGGCCGGTATATTGCGTATATCGCGCGTGCCCCATGTTACGCCATCGAGTCACATCCTTTGTGACTTATTTTCTTATTGGGATGCAGATCGGAACACTTTCCGACTGCCAGGGGTCCGCGGTGAGTGGACTATTACTCTAGAGGACGTTTACCGTATCTTGGGGGTCCCGATCATCGGGAGGAGACTCACATGCCCAGAGGCAGTGGTCGAGCACAGTTGCACGTGGGCGGGTTATATGGGGATGCGGCTTATTTCCACGGGGCCGAAGAAGGGAGTGAGAGTTAGATCCATTCCTTCTTTGCCCATCCCCGTATTTCGACAGAGGCCATCATGGGGATCCTTGCCTCGAGGCGATCGGGGACAAGGAGGGGACACTTTGTTATCTTGTTGGGCCCCCATCATTGCACGATAGAGGGCATGGCCGGATATACGCACAGGGGCGAGACATTTTGGGGACCACCTATCACGACTTATACAGGGTGGTCCGTTTACAGGGACAGTCTTTGAGTCACCCTACTCTAGTTATGAGTTGGGTGTATGAGCGCTTCATTCCCTATGGCGGGCGTGGAGGTGGCGAGATCACAGGGGGCTGTGAGGGCGGCCGAGTGGTCGAGATATGTCGGTCTTAGAGCACCTCACCAGCCAGTAGCTTCCCTCACCATAGCAGATATGGAGGCCACACCGTACCAGCTTATGGCCGGCGTATGGGGAGAGGAGGCCATGACATTGGTTTCCTGCTCCATTACAGGGCAGCTTATTGACCGTGTGGGACGGGTGGAGGTACATCCTTTCAGCAGGGTTCCTCAGCAGTTCGGCCTCCCATATGTGGGCATGCTTCCTCCAGTAGCACCAGTTTACAGATCAGTTCGGGAGGCTAGAGGGGGGCCTAGAGGCCGTGGTTGGACAGTGGTTACCCCTGGCATTCCTATTGCAGCCAGGGGGATAGTTCGGGCCAGAGGGAGAGCTGGTGCGCCTCGGGCACCTTTACTTCGGATTACCGCGGGTCCTGCTCATAGTAGCGATGACCCTATAGATATTGACTCGATTACGAGGAGTCCGCGAGAGGAGGAGTCGGAGGAGCGAGACGGATGAGAGTGATCCTGAGTGGCATGATACTCAGGATATCATGCAGGCGGAGAGGGAGGAGCAGAGCGCAGAGAGAGAGACTCTGGTTTCCGAGGAGCCACTCTCCCGGGGCCATGGTGGAGATGATGAGTCCGTTGCGGGGCGTCATGTTGCCCCAACTACAGGAGCAGCTCCTCAGTCGGCGGCGGCATCTGCAGCGGGTGCTGGCCCTAGTGACCCATCTTGGAGGCCCGGTGACCCGAGTAAGTTATCCTCTCCTCTTTTAGTGTTAGTTTGATTTAGGACTTGTTTTAACTGCTATCTCTCCTTATATTTGTATCTTGTATATTTTAGCCTCTCGCCTAGTTTCTAATTTGTCTTTCTTCTTTGTTTTGCAGAGACTGTTGACGAGTGGCGGGATCTAATCCGTAGGGTATGTACTGATTCTCTGATGATCCCTATGGATAAGACCCGTGCAGAGTTATCTGTAGATGCCGGGGAGCCCTCAGCAGCCGGCAGGCACACCGACGTCTTCGCTCCCATTTGGCATGTGGCCAAGATGGTGTCGACTCTCCGTACAGAGTTGGCAGGCTATAGGACAGCCGAGCGTCTTATGAGGAGCCACTCTCATGGCGAGACCACGGCTGCTCCTCGGGACCCTGAGCCCTCCGTCCATTCAGAGCGCCAGCGTAGCCGGAGTCCTAGGCGAGGGCGCGCACCTTCGGCGGGATCGCGCAGGGGTTGAGAGGCCACTTAGCTCTCTGTATTTTTGTATTATAGATTC
This sequence comes from Taxus wallichiana var. yunnanensis, assembly GCA_018340775.1. Classification (NCBI taxonomy): domain Eukaryota; kingdom Viridiplantae; phylum Streptophyta; class Pinopsida; order Cupressales; family Taxaceae; genus Taxus; species Taxus wallichiana. The sequence goes on along the minus strand of CM031235.1, from coordinate 361,366,675 downwards.
TTTTGTGTATCACGGGCTCTTTGAGCGTTTTGACCATGCCTAGTGCATGATGGCATTGTATACAAATATTGATTATTTATATATATGCGTCGATTTTGGATCAAAACTTTGTCACTTGTGTTTTCCCTTTCTGTTTCCAGCTTATTCGTGTATACTACGATGTATGTTTTATATGCTTTCTAGAATGTATGCAATGGAAAACAGGTGATGCAAATGTTTGCTTTCTTTTTGTGTTTCATGATGCTGATACATGATATTGTAGATATATTGTGATCTTGAATCTTAACTTTTGTTTAGCAATTTGGATACCTCATGATTTGTTTTGGCAAGTGATGAGAACAACCGATATGATGAGCAGTTGACTTGCCCCACCCTTAACTCCACGCAACTAGTAAGATCACGAGAGCTCATCACCAAGAGCCAAGAAGGGCGCAAGTTATGAAATATGGTGAAGTGATAGTGATGAAAGACAGACGAAGCTTTGGTGGAACCAAATTGAAAACTACAAGCTTACTCTACCTGAATGACTTCAAAGTTTTGGATGTAACTTACCTTGCGGTTTATCCAGACTTAGACCCGTAGATGGCCACATAGTAGACAAAATCTGGGTTTTTTAGGATTTTTAACTCTTTTTGGAATTTTGAATATCTGATTCATTCGTTTTTGACTCAAAGTTTGAATTGTTTGTTTATGACCTTTTAACATTTACTTTGTCTAGAGGACCCCCTACACTTTGCCCCGTGCTACCTGTAAGAAGCATGGGTTTATCACCGTGGGCAAGGCATAGGCGAGTAAGGGCATTTCCATCCTTTCCCAACCCTACGTCACTAGTAAGAGATGCAAGCTCATCACCGAAGGTTGGTGGGGCAAGGAAATGTGTAAAATAAAATTTTACATTTTAATCACTTCTTGACTTGTTTGTTTGAGTAAGATGTCGGTATATTCTTATTTCGAAGAGATGTGCATATGGGATAGATGTGACACCATGAAGCTTCTAGAAGCAGACCATAGGCAAGACACCTATCTAAGAAGAAACCAAAGCGAGAACAAACTTGCAGAGCTTGGTATGGTTACCGTTAAGACTTCGTCATGTCTGATTTTATTAGATAAAAGATTCTGAATTGATTGATGATATCGAAGATGGAGAGGTATGATTAAAGAACTTTATGCCAGAAACATCACGAGTTTGTAATAAATTGCTTTGAGAATAGATTCCTTGATCACAATTTGTGTAAGAACAAGTGGACAAAATGATCCTAATTTATATGAAAATGCGATGTAGATAGTTATATAGGCAGCGCTTGCTGCTTATGCGTAGAAACGTTTGAGGTGGAGGGAATTGACTGTTTCGCCAAACTCCTCACCTTCTAGCGTGCATAAGAGATAAGCGCCATTCCCGTAGTCTTTCATGACTCGGTATGGGCCCAACCATTTGGGCCGGAATTTCCTTCCTTCGCCGGTCTTCTTGTCGATCCGGCTGTCTAACCTCAGAACTAGGTCACCTTCGTATATGTCACGTTCATAGACTTTCTTGTTATCTTTGCCCGGCACATTCGGTCGGCATAGACTCTATGTCGATTGTTCACATCTAACCTAGCTTCATCCGGCTTTCTAATTGAGAAAGAGCGTGCTTCTCGGTAAGCGTCCTCATCCAGAATCCCTTGTAGCGAAATGCGGAGACTGGGGATTTCAACTTCGAGTGGGAGAACTGCTTCTGACCCAAATACCAGCGAGAAAGGAGTTGCTCCTGTCGGAGTTCTTATTGAGGTTCGATGGGCCCACAAGGCCGGATATAATTTCAAATGCCAATCCCGCTTGTTTTCTTTCACTGTTTTAAGGAGAATGGCTTTCAGTGTTTTGTTCGTTGCTTCAGCCTGCCCATTGGCTTGGGGATAGTACAAGGAAGCCGTATGATGGCTGATTTTAAATTTGTTGCATAGCTCACGAACTTCTTCATTCTTGAAAGAAGTTCCATTATCTGAGATAATAATTTGCGGGATACCGTACCTGCAAATGATTTGGTTCAAAATGAACTTAGCGATTACAGAACCAGGTACAGTTGTAAGAGGCATGGCCTCTACCCATTTAGTGAAATATTCAGTGGCCGTGATTATAAAATTGTGGCCGTCTGTGGAGGAGGGAGAGAACTTCCCTATCAAGTCCAGGCCCCATGTAGAAAAGGGCCATGGAGTAGCGATTGGTTGCAGAGCCTGTGCTGGCATGTGGATCTCGTGAGAGAATTCTTGGCACTTATGACACCTGCGTGCAAACTCTATCGCGTCATGTTCTAGAGTGGGCCAGAAATAGCCCATTCGATGTATTTTCGAGCAGTGGCATGGCCGCCGAAGTGGCCTCCACATATACCGCTGTGAGATTCATGGAGAATCTTCTTGGACTCTTCTGTGTCAACACACCTTAAGAGCATTCCATCGAATGCTTTCCGATAGAAACACTTGCTCTATAATGTATTTAGCTACGATAATGCGTAACCGCCTTCTTTGTTGAGGTGTAGCTCATTACAGGTATCTATGGTCCATGATATAACTAATGATATCGGCGTACCAGGGCACTCGAGATATAGCGGTCGGGTTTTGACGTAATACACGCATTAAATCTGGAAAGTCTAAGTCTACTAAGTCGCCTCCGTCTAGCGGGTTATCAGCTAACCAATCTGCGATGATTTGCCCTTTAACTGACTTTTGGTTTACAAAAGTTAATTCGAACTCTCCCATTAAGGTTATAAAGCGTCCCGCCTTTTTAGACAGGGACCCTTGTGTAAGGAAGGTTCGTAAGTGGTCAGTTTTTACCATGACCCTTGTCTCTTGATTTAGCATGTAGTGTCTTAGGCGTTTGGTTGCGAAAACTATGGCAAGACATTCTCGCTCTGCTTGTGTATAGCGTGTTTCATAGTCGAGCAATGTTCGGCTAATGAAATAAATTGCGCGTTCTCTTTTGTCATCGTCTTCTTGGGCTAGCATGCAAGCTAACGAAACATCGGTAGCCCGTGAGTATAGAATTAACGGGTGATCTAGCTTAGGTGGCATTAGCGTAGGTGGTGACAGTAAGAAGCGTTTAACTGCGTTGAAAGCTTCGTTGCAGTCTTCAGTCCAATCAATGCTATAGTCTTTCTTGAGTAAATTATTGATTGGATGAATAGCGAAGCTTAAGTCAGGGATGAATCTCCGGATTGCACCCAGCTTCCCGAGAAATGATCTGATTCCAGATTCACTCGAAGGTGGGGCCATTTCGAGGACAGCCTAATTTTGGTTGGATCGCGTCGATCCCTCGTGACGATATGATGTAACCTAGGAGCTTTCCTCTGTTACACCAAAGAGCGCATTTTCGGATTTAGCGTAACTCAGTATTCTATTAAGCGTGAAAGAATGACACGGAGTACTTGGGATGGTCTGGCGCTTCTTGGCTTTGCAACAAGTCATCTACGTAGGATTCCATGATTTTATGAATTAAATCGTGAAATATATAAGTCATAGCCCGTTGATACGTGGCATTAGGCGTTCTTGAGACCGAATGGCATAACAGCGTAGCAATAGGTTCCCGAGGAGTTATAAAGGTGGTTTTAGCTTGATCTTGCTCGGATATTCGATTTGATTGTATCCGAGAATCCATCCATGAGAGACAAAGCTCAAACCCGTTGTTACATCAACAATGACATCGATAGATGGCAATGGGAAGTCATCCTTAGGACATGCTTTGTTAATGTCCGGAAATCTATGCGAGATGCGTATCTTTCCATTCTTCTTGAGAATGGGAGCGATGTTTGATACCCATTGGGAGTAGTCAGCGGCTTGATGAATCCTACGAAGGAGTTTTATTACCTCCTCTTTTACCATAAGGGCTACCTTGGGCTTCATAGGTCTCGATTTTTGCTTAATTGGCTTCGCATCGATCTAGTGACGAGGTTGTGCACATGATGTGGGGTGCGACTCTGTCATCTCTTTGTAATTAAATGCAAATGCCTTGATGTTCTTTGAGAACACAGTATGTATTTCTACTTCTTAGGGTTAATGAAGAACCTAGTTTTAATATCCTTGGTTCATTCTCTCCCCCATGTTGACATCGATTGTTTCTTCGATTAAAGAAGGCGTTACCCTCTTCGAACTCGGGTGGTCTTTGGAGGTAGATCTATATCATCCCCATTTTCTATTGCGTATATGCTAGATTCCCTTTGCGAGGGAAGATCCGTTACGGGATTTCCGAAGTAGGAAGATGAATGCGGGATCAGAGATAAATCTAGTGTGTGACAGGAGCGATGTAATGCTGCATAGGCATTTAAGTAATCCAAAGTAGCCGCATCATTTCCAACATGGTCTAGAACGGTAGATTCATTTCCGCTTGAAAGAGGATTTGTCATTGTTTTTATCAATGGTTCGTTACGAATGGATACTGTGAAGTGAGTATCTTCTAGCTCATTGCTTGGAGTGAAGCGTGATGCCGAAGTTGCTATTGAATCGGCGAGAAGATTTTTCTCTCGCGGGATTGCTTCAATGGATATGAAATTAAACGCCTTGCTTAAATCTAATACAGCGTTTTTGTAGAGTTGTAAATGTTCGGCTTTAGTTTCATATATTTCAGAAACTTGGTTTGTTACTAACTGCGAGTCTCCGAGGACTCTGATGTTATCAATACCGATTCTTTTGGCTAAGGTAAGGCCAGGAGGAGGAGCTTCGTACTCGGCGCCGTTGTTTGTGCATTCAAAGTTCAACTTAAAAGAGAATGGGAGGACCTTTTCCTCGGGCGAGGTAAAATTATACACCCCTTTGCTCCATAGCGGCATTTAGCTCCATCGAAATGGAGAGTCAATACTTAGCCGGGAGTATGGATGTAGGTGTATCTACTGTGTTTGCACACTCTACTTCTACCATACAGAGATCTTCTGCTGGCAAGGAACCAACACCTAGGGAAAATCCCATGCCTGTCGAATCAAATGGTAAGAACATTGGTAAATCTTGTTCTATTAATTCAACGATTTTCGCAGTAGTCCCTAATGATACAGTTTCTTTAGTTTTACCGCCAGGAATTGGGGTTGTTTTGGCTACGCTGATGGTTTCAAGATCCGTCGTAGGTATCAACTTTTCCTCTGGCTTTGGGTCAGAGGGTTTATTAAGTTGATTTGTTGGCAGTTCGAATTCTGAGTGCACCCCTGGTCTTTTCTTTAAATCAGCTAGGTGTACGTCAAACGGCTTTGGATCACCTTTGGCTACAAATACCTTTCCCAGATGTAAGAATCTTACTTCTTGAAATAGCGTGGAAGGGATTGCCTTCATTCGATGTATCCACGGTCGGCCGAGGATCATATTATAGTTAGTTTCCCGATCTATAATATAAAACTCAGTCGAGATTGTTTTAGGTCCCAAAGTGACCGGTAGTATTATGGTTCTATCGGCGTGGCTTTAAGGCTATCGTAGCCTCTCAAGGTATTTCGAGTAGTGGGACAGTTTGTTTCACCATATCCCAATTTTTGGAGAAAAGAGAAAGGGACTATGTTAACCGCAGCTCCATCGTCAACCATTGCCCGTTTTACATAATTATTATAAACCTGTACTTGCAAGTGTAGGGCTGGATCACCTCGGCGTGCGATCTCGGCATCTGTAGGCATTTTACTTATTTCGAATATGAATTCGACATCCCTATCCGCCTGTCCCGGAGGATAAACATCAAAGTCTATATGATTTACTTGTGCTTCTGGTGGTGGAGTGATACTAATTAAATGACCCAAACCTAACGCCTCTAAAAGAGCAGCCACAGCGAGCGGGGAATTCTTTAGTAAATCAAGGAATGAAATATGCGAGAAGGTTTTGTTAGATCATTAATTAGATCGTAAGCACCGATAGGTTTTTACGGTTTCTTTGGATGTTATCATTTCGGAGATGGCTTGGACTTGGTTGAGAGAAATACTCTCGTGTCCTCGTAATTGCTTGACGGGTAATTCGGAGTCTAACTCCACTAATCCAACTACCTTAGGTCGTGGTTGACTTCTAGTTGTGGCGCGACTAGCAGTTTAGCGAAGTTGAGGCCTCGTGATCGTTGTTTCTGTTATTGCGCCTTTGTTTGTTCGGTTGGATTCACCTATTGCTATCATGATTTGGGAGCGGATCGCTAAAGATCTGAGGAGCATTACGAGGAAGCGCCCTTGTGAGAGTATTTGGTGATGATGAGGCGGGATCTGCGCAAAACAAGTGCATGAAGAAGCTGTCTTTGTTCTTACGGCAAGCGTTGCATAAATTTATTGTAGTCACGGCACGTTCTAGTGTCGTGACCATGAATTTATGGAAACCACAATAAAATTGGGATTATAATTCCCGTTTTGTTGGTTTGGTGTGTATTGTGGCCTAAAATTCGATCAAGCTTTGTTTCTATTAGGACCAAAGTTTTGAAATTGTTGTTTTTGGTTTTGACTTTGGTTTTGGTAACCAAATGAGTTTTAGCTTAGCCCTTGCATGGGATTTCGCCGTTGTTGTTGTGGATTATTAAAATCCACCGTATTGACCATCGGGGTAAAGTTGTTGTTTCTTTGGTTGTTTATTTGTGACGGAGTATGCGACATTTACCCTTTTGGCTGGTCGATTACCCCATCATTTACCCCACGATTTTTGTTAAGGATTTTGGGTCCTTGATTGACATTTGTGGTAGTTGTAGTATTTTGAGTGGAGGTGATTAACCTCCCATTTGCTCCATACGTCTTACGACCCACTATCTATTCTTTGCTTGATCAATTCGCGAGCGCTCTCAAGTACCTCATCATAAGTCCTTAGTGGGAACTTGGACTTCTTCCTTCACTTCTCTCTTGAGAGAATGAAGGAATAAATCACATAGTTCCATCGATCCATGTTTGGAGCACTTGCGATGAATAAAGAAGCGTATGCCACCTCTGGATGAAATGGGCGACAGATTCGTTGTGTTCTTGTTTGATATGCAAGAATTCCCTGATTCCTGTTCTTAATAGTTTGTTCATGTCGAAGGCTTTGATGAACTCAGACACGAGTTGTTTGAATGAATGTATGGAAGCTTCAGGTATTCTATAATACCAATCGAGAGCGATGCCTTCCAAGGTTTTGGGAAATATTTTAGCAACAACCCCGTCCCAAGGGAGTAATTCTCGTATGGCTGTAGCGTAAGCTTTGATGTGCGCGTTTGGATCTCCTTCACCCTTGAATTTGGGCAAATCGGGAAGAGGCCTTGGAAGCATAACGCTTCTTATGGCGAAATCTAAGGGCTCCTTTAAATATTCTGAATAAGTCCCTATTGCATACGTCTCAACCATTGATGGTGCCTGTTGAGGAGGTGGTGGCGGAACGGGTTGTTGATATGGCATAACGTACGCGTTGGCAGGGGCATAAGGAGGTCCCTGCGTTGGAGCAAACATGCCGGGGGATGAGTACATATCCCCTTGTGGCGATTTGGAGTACATGTTTAAGTACGAAGGGGTACTATCCAGGAATGGATTGCTCTGTACCGGACCAGGAGGAACTGTGCTAGCGATAGTGGGTCTAGTTGGTACTTGTTGTGAATACTGAGGAGTCATACCTAACGTGCCTACTCCTGTGAGGAGATCTACTTGGCTAGGATGGTGCGGAGGATTGGAACTCCCTGTTTGTATGAATTTCAAATTTTGACTTGCTTGGGCAAGTTCTAATCCTCTAACCTTTTCTATTAGAGTTGAAATGACTTCGTTTGGTGAAGTCACGATATCGTGCCTTGGTGGCGTTTGTTGTATAACATGGCTTTGCGGAGGTATGTGATATCTGCTATGGCCCATCACTATCTGCCAAGCATTTAAGAGTATTTTCTATATGTGATGGCATAGAGGTATTTTCTTGAGGAGAGAACTCAAATTTGTATTTGCAAAATTCCTACGAGGTACATGCCTTGAGAGCGTTGTTCATTCCTAGGATAACGTATTGAGTACTCATCATCTAGAACTGAGTATGGATCTGATTGTCTGCTAATATGTGGTCTAAGTAGCACCTGAGGAGATGAAGCAGATTCTCCAGTCAATGTCATATTGTTTGAGCCTGAAGGCTTTGTTTGTGTTTGAGCGAGTTGATCTAACTCCTCAGTTTGAAAAGATGAACTATATCTAATTCTTGGGGTTTGTGTTGACAACTGATTAGTTGAATAGTTGTCACCCCATCTTTGAGAGCGAGGGTGATGATTCCCTGTACATTGGGCGTAGTATGCCTCAAGACCCAGGAGGGGTCTGCCATAAGCATCAAATCCCGACATATTCGGGGGGTATATGAATACCCGCAGAATAATGGGAAAGAGCGAAGGTGAAAGAGAGAAGATGAAACTTCTCAAAGAGAAGGTGAAATAATTGTTTGGTTCACGTCGGGTTCACCAATTTTGTACGTCGGAAAAGCAACGGGGCGGCGTGAGAATCAGCAAGTGACTCTTCCACGTGCCCGACCTCCCGAGTCGTGCTTGAGACAGCCGGTGGGGGTAGAATATGCGAGACAAACTAGTTGGGAGTCTAATGTCTTCGACACGCACTAATGGTATTTGTGAATCTAAGGCAAAGAAGGCCCTTCTAACTTGGTGGTGTGTGATAGATCGATCGGCGAGGATGAGCGCTCGAAGGCTCAATCAATATCGAGCTCTGGCGTGATTCGATCTATGGGTTGTGGGATGCGTGGAAAATGACCCGGGATGGTTTCGTGTATTTCTCCTGATAGGGTCATATGGCGAATATAGTCAACTCTATGGACGATTCTCTGGCCTAGTCCAAAATTCTCTAGCTTTGTTAGCTGTGGTGTCTAGTAGGGACAACTGTTGAATGATGATAGGTGGAATCGGAGTAGACTGAAATACTAATGTGCGTAGGCCAGTGTCTATATCTAACTGACTTGTGGATTCGTTAGGCTGTGGGATTTGTGGATCACAACCGTAGACTCTTGGTTGTTGCGGTCCTGTTATGGTCATACGTGAGATCAAGTTCTAATCCCTAGTATCCAGTAGTCGTAAGCTTTCTCAGCCTCTACGTTTAGAATCAGTAATTGTGCGATTTTCTCAGAATACCTCACAGGTGTTCTAGCAACTTGAATTCTTAAGCTGGTATCTATATCTACGAGGGTGTCTCCAGCATCTGGCTGTGGAACTAAAGGATCGCACCCAAATATTTGTTCTCTTTCAAATCCTTCTACAGTCATGCGGATGTTTTCTAGGATAACCTGTAGTTTGGTTGATTTGACCAAAATGTGTGTGCTTGGTCGTCTTCTACGTTTAACCCTCTCAACTGTGACCTGATCTGTTGGAAGTCAGTTGTTGTTTGGAAGACTTGTATCCTAAGGTTTTGGTCAATGTCAGTTATTGCCACTATGATATTGGGTTGGGGCACAATTGGCTCGAAAATGTATTCCTGGGCTCCTAGGTCCCGTAATTGTCATCTGTGATAATGAAACAAACTATAATAAAGTAAAATCTAAGTACACTTCTAGCATATATAATTCCTTTTTTTGTATTTTCTGGCAATTTATAAGAAAGCAACTATCTAAAATATTTAGAATTGACAACTAAACTAATAACGTAAAACAAACAAAATAGCCGAGTGTAGCTATTTATCTGTGCATTTTGTATATCTATTCTAAACAATGAAATAACTAATCTATTTGCGAGATTCTCGATCCTACCTTAGAAGTGAGGAATGAATCATAGTTTCTCAGAAACTATCAATCCCCACAACTTCCCTGGCAATATCGAGAATGGAAATAACTGTAATAAAGCGATTAACTACTTTATTTGATAAGTTCTAACTAAAACTTTGAAAGATGAAACACGGATTTCGCGAGCGATGGCGAATCCGGCGGTGTGTGTGTTCTTGTCCCCTCGGTATGATCTCCTCGTTCTTTGTGCTCACGTGAATCCAGAAAAGCGTGTAATGCTTGCATCAACGGCGAAATAGATATTTGGATCAATGGACAGCCTTGAGAATGCGAGACGCAGAATAGAATGCGGATAGGAGAGGGATAGCGCAAGAGTACGAGCTTGGCCTATGCAATTCCTAGCGGGGTCTCTGCGAATCATGCAACAAAATGCGTCAGAGACCTGAAAAACTTCAAATGCGTATGAAGAGCAAAACCTGCTGACTTTAATGGCTGCCTAAACTATTCTACTCAAAAACAATGATCTTTGTTTGCCTGAAGTTGGATCGTGGCTTACCAACAATGAGTAATGCAACCAAGCATGTAAAGGATTTAAACTATCAAACTTAAGCAAACTAGAAGTGAACTACTTGAAAATGGTGAGTTTGAAACAAGAATGAGGGGCCCAAATAATGTTTGCACTTGCACAAGTTGGATATGTGGCTTACCAGCTGCAACACAATACTAACCAAAGCACTCAATGAGAAAACTAAGAATTCTAAGCAAAGGAAAACTAAATCTGCTGTAACAAGAAATTCAAAAGCAAACTTTGGAGCAAAACTCAGAGCCCTTTGCTTGAGTGCAAGCAATCCATTTATAGGAATTCAAACACCCAAAGATCAAATCCAAACTGAACTCCTAAACAATAAACAAAGGAAAAACACTATTCCAGGGGACCAAAAACATTAATGCATGCTCAAGTCGGCAAGAAAAGCTGGTGAAACATGATATTTCACGCGGGTCGCGCCAAAAGAGCGTTCTGGAAAACGCGCACAAGACCGCCGCCTGCTCGGGGTGGCGGTTCTGAGGCTTTACTGCCTGTTCGGGCGGTCACTGATTTCGTGCCCTTGAAGGTTCGAGGTTCGAGGCCGAGGAAAGAGGGAAAAAGGGGAAAACAAAGGACACGGGGGCTAAAGCGGGGCATGCGGGATGTTAACGCATATCCGAAGAGCTCTTTACGGATCCCGAACACCTTTCGAGAGACTGTATCATCATTGGTGAAGACTACTAGTGGAAGGCGTAGTGATGAGGTACTCGGGTGCATGGAAACGTCTTTGAAGATAAGTCTTTTAGCTAAATGGTAGGATGGCATGCTAGAAGGGTTATAGCTTGGGCACGAAGATATACCACATGGAAAGAATGAAAACGGTTGATTAATGAGAGGATTGTTGGTAGGTGGATGTGAGTAATAAATGCATTAAATATTTGAAATTCTACATAAGCATGGGATGTGAGTTCATTTTTACCATTGCAATTGAGATAATTTGAAAAGAGCTAAGTGTGAGCAGCTAAGAAATCATGTTGAGGTGCGAAGAGTGTGAAACCGGACATGGAATGAAGGGTTGTGTATAGGAGAAGCTTGTGTTCCCATAGGTGAAGGGTTTGAGTGAAGCGGATGTGTTCTGAAACAAGCTAGGGCACAAATATTTAGATTAGGGTTTCAACTTGCTCAATTACGGAGGAATAAAAGAGATTTTTAGATGGCAGAAGAAAGCACTCGCGAAGTGAGAAAAAGGGAAGAAGAAGGTTGAAGTGGAAGAAGAAATTTCTCTCAAGAGTAATTTCTCAAATCTGATATCTAGAGGGCATGATTATGGGGAAAGAATGGGATTCCCACATCCGTTAATGTAAAATCAATGATAAAAATCATCGAACATCGAGATAATAAGGAGCAAGATGTGTTCTTTGATCACAAAAATGAATAAGCGCACAACAAAAGATATGCCATGTACGATGATCTTTGGTGAGAATTACTGAAGTAGAATGGAGTCTACTAGTTGTATGAGCTGCCATAGTTTGGAAATTTTGAACCATTGTATTGGCGGTTGATGAGTAGAGTCCATGAGGACTTCTTCTATTTTGTAGGATGGAGGGTTAGAATTACAATTGCTTTGATTTCAATAGTGACGGGACTAAGGGCCTCAAGAGTAGACCGAATAGTGATTTAACCTATAAGGCCGCAGTGATGAGACCGGGAAGGAGTCAGTTATACCAAAGGTCCGCATGGCATAGACATTGACAAATTAAAGAAATTACGAGTAGTGCGGTGGCTACACATCTTGTAAAAAAGTTGAATGACCAAGGAAGGTGGTCGCAGGTAAACATAATGTGGGTGCACGTCACAAAGAAGATAGCTCAAGGAGTGGTCTACAATATTACATATCGCATAACAAAGAAAATCATTGAAGAAGCGTGAAAAGGTGACAAAATAAGTTTTGGCACTGTGTTGTTGTCTTTAGTGTTTATGGAGATTAGGGTGCCCAATGGGCCAAAGGAAAAGATTTGGGAGTACCCCATGGAAAACAAGTCACCTATGAAAATATTTGGAAGGTACTTGTGCAATGGATCAATAAGCGGACCATTCAAGTAGAGGTCATAGATGTGGCATGATAGACTCCACACAAAGTTTGAAGAAGAATGGCGCATACCCAAGGATTTCCCTTCGGTGGTGGGTAAGGAAATTTAGTTTGCGGTCTACTGACATTTTTACATCACGCAATTTGTGATGAAGGACAAAGCGTAGAACCCATGGTACAAAATTCCGTATGCCTTCATAACAAGATATTTCTAGGCATTAGTTCACCAATTTTCGAGATGCGTGCGCCTAACCTTCAATGTAGACAAGGTAGATTGCGAATACCAAACTATGAGAAATAAATATGTATATCCATGGTAGAATGCTTGTATTTAGAGGCTTATCTCGAGATATTATAAGCATGAAGCTTATAAGCTTGGCATTAGGGGACACCGGAGCGGTGCTTATGTACTGTTGACAATAAAATTTTCTTCCATAATTTCTATTTCATTAATGTATGTATTAGGAATAGGATGTTGTTAAGTATAATTAGTAGTAGCATCCGATAGAAGATAACAGCTTTGCCGATCTGCACGCCGATAATGTATAGTACGGTAATAGTCAAAAGTATAATAGGAATGTTGTGGTAAAAAATAAATATTTGTCGTAAGTGGTCCGGTAATGTTAAAATGTCAAAGTTGGGGTAAGTAGAGAAGTAGGGTCTACATGATTAGGAATTAGAAATATTATATTGGTAATAAGGACAAGGAGTGAGGTCATAAATATTTTGTGTATTTTATTTGTAAAAAGTCTAAAAATGTGGAACCCATGTGAAATGATAAGGTTTATCTTATCTTAAAAGATAAGCTTACATGTACAGATAAGAGTTAAGGTATGGAATATGATTCATCAGAGTGGATTTCTTATCCTATCTTAGAGATAAGATGGATAAGCCTGGAAGTTCTATAAATAAAGAGGCCACCCCCCTCATTTAGCATAGAAGGAATTAGTGAGAAATATTGTAGGAAGTGTGCAAAGGAAGCCATCGGTTTAAAGGTGTATTGAAGAAGCCATTAAGAGGTGTAATTATAAAGTTTATCCCATAGTCTTGGTGAAAGGCAAGTGAAGTCAATAACACTTGAAGTACCTCATGGGTGAGATTGTAACAATTTCATGTTAATATTATAATTTACTTTGATATTTCAGATTTGTCATCATTCCTTTATTATAGTCGATGGTATTCTTGTGTTATGTTGTTGTTTTGTTTCCAGTGACATCCACCAAACTAAAGGTTGTGCATTAGTAAATAATCATAGCACGAGGAGTTCCCGTGAAGAATTATCATAGTCTTAGGATTGGTGATGACATTTTGGTTCCGTTGCTTGGGACCTTCCTCGTTGGTGGATTTTCTACGGAGAGATATTCCCACTTAGTCAAAAATCATTTGGAGGGTAACCTTGTTTTTACTGTGCATAGTAGTTACCATGGTAAAGTCATTTTTCCGTGAATAGTATTTACCGCATGAAGAAAGTCACTTTTTACCATGAATAGTATTTACCACATAAAGTCACTTTTTACCGTGAATAGTATTTACCACATGAAAATTCATTTTTGAATAGTGTTTACTTGAATAAGTCAAGTTTTACCATAGTTTACCGTGGTCATTTCTATTTTCTATTATAGTGATTTCAATTATTTGTGCACATAAGTCTTGTTGATTGTACTTTTGGGTTGGTATTTCATTGTGGTTACTTTTGAAAATGGGAAGATTCCTATTTTTTCAGCCCAATCTAATGAAGATGCTTCCTCTTTCATTCAAGAGTTTAAACGATCTTGTATTTGTAATGGCCTTATAAGAAGGGAACAATGGACTGAATTTTTTCCTACCTTTTTGGATGGTTCAGCCCTTAGGTGGTTTGAAACACTAGGTGATAATGTGAAAAACTCATGGGATTTATTAACTGAAAGTTTTCTTGAAGAATTTGGTGAACAACAGAAATATGCAGATCTCATGATCGATATCACAAAGCTAACCCAAGGAGAGAAGGAGAAGATAAGGGATTATCATGCTTGTGTTCTAGAGCTAAGGAGGAAGCTCGATGCCCAGATCCGGAAGGAAGGATTAGCGGATGGGTTGATGAATGGTGTGGATAATCTCCTATGTAAGCACTTCATTCTTGGGATGAAGCCAGAGATCAGAAAATGAGTGAAGTATGACCACCCAGCTACCATTGAACAAGCAAAAGAGATTGCAAGAAGGCAAGAAGAAAGCATGGAAGAGGAGCCCAAATAAATTGTTGCTAAAGTAGAGCCTACACCAGCACCTTTGGTCCAGAATCCACAACCACTCTCGGTGAGCACAAATATTTCTCCTAGTACATCTATTGAGTATGAAGATCTACTCAAGAAGATGGGTCAGTTAACTATTAATCTTCTTCAAGGAAAAGAATTTAGTTCTCAGGGAGGAGATAGAGGTCCAAAAAGAAATATTTATGAAGTTGTATGTTATGGTTGTTATAAAAAGGGTCATTATAAGTATAATTGTCCAGATAGAGCTTCTACATCTGGTAAAGGAGATAATGATAAAGGAAAAACACTGTGAATTCTTTTGATGTAGTAGATAAGAGCATAAATAATGAAGTAGATGTGTTTGTAACAAAAAAAAAAAAAAAAATATAATCAAGATGGAAATGATCCTAAGAAGATGAAAGGAGAAAACTAGTAAGAAATATAGGAGAAGAAAGTTGGGTGTGCGGGATTTTTGATTTCACGGGGCAAGGACCATACTCCATCTTGGAAGATCTGTCCAAAAGGCTGCAAAATATTACATATGGTCAACTCTTGGCTATGTCTTTTGAGAGAGGTGGGAGCTGCAAGTGGACTCAATGCTCGATGAAGGAAGGAGGTTGAGGTCCCTATTTTGGAGGCGAGGGCGGATCCCTATGCTCCCACAAGATGAGGTATTATGTAATGGTATTTCAATTCATGATGTCTTAGTTGATGGAGGTGCTGCGATTAATGTAATGACCAGTGCAGTAATGAATATGTTGGGTTTAAAAATTGATCGCCCTTGACACTTATGTTAAGGTCATTAAATAAAGGAAAAACTAAACTAGAAGGTGTAGTTTCAAATGTGGCAATATCTGTTATGGGTGTTGTATGTGTGGTAGACTTTTAGGTGATGAAAAATGGTACTGTTGCGTACCCAATGTTGCTGGGAAGACCATGGCTAAGGAGAGTTCATGCAAGAAACTACTGGAATGAAGGCTTCATGACACTTGGACGTGGTAGAGAGGGTGAAGATAAACGTGATCCCTCGGCATCATAAGGTAGAACTTGTGGATTCAAGTGATGAAACTAATGATTGGACATCCTCTGATTACTCTAGTACCAGTGAAGTGGACACTGAAGATGAAGAAAGTGAGGTTGATGTTTTAGTCATGGATATCCTTCCAGTCACACCGACTCATGACCCCATAAAATTATCTGAAGAAGAAGTTGATGATCGTCTCCAACAAATAAAGATTGGTGATGTTGTGATGGAGAATGAGAAGGAATCCTACCTCCAGCTCTTTCGAAGGTACATACACATATTCACTTTTGATTACAAGGAACTCCATCAAGTAAGTTGGGTAGAACATTCTATTGAGCTGGTAGATGGTGTTAAGCCTATAAAGCAAATGCCATATAGAATGAATCCTAATTTTTCCAAGACTATAAAAGAAGAAATAGATAAGTTGCTTGATGCGGGATTCATATTTCTTTGTGGAGAATTCGAATGGGTTTCTCCCATTGTGATCTCAATAAAAAAGAATGGGAAGCTACACATTTGTGTTGATTACGGGAAGCTCAATAAGGCAACAAAGAAGGATCATTACCCTCTTCCATTCTCGATCGGATCTTGGATGAAGTAGGCGGCCGGGAGTGTTATAGTTTTCTTGATGGATATAGCGGATACTGACCAAGTCCGTATAGCAGAAGAAAGATCAAGTTGAAGACCACATTCACCACTCCTTGGGAACGTTTGCTTATAGAGTTATGCCTTTTGGGTTGTGTAATGCTCGGCAACATTCCAGCGTTTGATGAATAGGGTGTTTGAACCTATATTGGGAACTTCATCAGAGTATTTATGGATGATTTTTACATCTATGGGAGCAAGATGGACCACCTGCACTAGATGGAGACAACATTTCAAAGGTTAGATGAAGCACAAGCCTCACTAAACCCTACAAATTGTGTCTTTGGATGTTCTAAAGGTGTTTTGTTAGGGCATGTTGTATCCAGAGATGGTATTGGTACTGATCCTGATAAAGTTTCAAAAATCAAAGAGTTACCATTTCCTATGAATAGAAGTAAGTTGAGATCATTTTTAGGCCATGTGGGTTCTTATAGAAGGTTCATCAAGAATTTCTCAAAGATTGCACTGACCACTAACCCGATTCTTGAAGAAGGATGTTACTTGAACTAGGAAATAAGGCGCATGAAGCTTTTGGACAAGCTGAAGGAAGCCCAGTGTCTTCACCTATTTTAAGAATCTAGATTGGAGCAAGCCATTCATTGTGTATACTTTGATGCCTCGGATGCGGCACTAGGAAGTACTTTGAGCCAAAAGGATGAAAATGGGAATGAACATCCATTTACTTTGGGAGTAGACAAATGAGCGAGTCTTGAGGTAAATTATCTTGTATGGCTAAAAAAGAGGCTCTAGTTATCATTTTTGCTATAAAGAAGTTTAGAAATTACTTGCTAGGGTAGAAATTTATAGTTGTAACAGATCATCAGGCTCTAAAATATATTGTCAATAAGCCTAACCCATCAGGGAGGATAGCAAGATGGATAATTTTGCTACAAGAATTTGAATTTGATATTATAGATAGGCCAGGAAAGAAGCATGTCAATGCAGATGCACTCTCTCGAGCCTATGATGGTTTAGGATCATCTTGTGATGATGATGATTTCCCGATGTAGCATTGTTATCCCTTGACACAATCCCTAGTGAATACATAGATATTTGGAATTATCTGAATGAATTCAAGTTTCCTGATGGTGCCCGATGCAAAGACTAAGAGAAAGATTACTCAAGCCGATCATCCATATTCTATTACGCATGGAGTATTATTTGAATAGGACACGATGGAGCGATCTGAGAGGCGGTTGGACGTGATCAAGGGAAGGAGCTGCTAGAAGAATTCCACAATGGTACATGTGGAGGGCACTTCTCTGGACAACTTACAATAAGAAGGATCTTGGATGCAGGTTATCACTGGCCCACTCTTTTTAAATATTGTTATAATTATTGTAAGACATGTGATATTTGTCAAACACATGGTAACCGTAAGACTTCATCAGCTCCATTATGCCCTATTCTTCCACTTGGTCCCTTTGAAAAGTGGGGAATAGACATTGTAGGTCCACTTCCAACTACCTCACGCCAAAATAAGTATATTGTAGTTGCCACATATTATTTAACCAAGTGGGTTGAAGCTAGGCCATTGAAAACAACTTCCATGGATGAAGTGGCAAGGTTCATATATGAACACATTGTCACCAGATTTGGTTGTCCATTAGAAATTGTAACAGATCAAGGAAGCCACTTCATTAATGAGGTGGTAGAAGCCCTAGTCAATAAGTTTTCTATTAAGCACAGGAAGGCAACAACATACAAGCCAAGCACAAATGGATAGGTGGAACAAACAAATTTTGTGTTGTGTCAAATTCTAGCAAAAGATGCAGCCTTGCAGGTACATAAATGGGATAAGAGGATTCATGCAACATTGTGGGCATATAGGGCAACATCAAAGTCAACAACAGGATACTCCCCATTTCAGTTGGCTTATGGCATTGATCTAGTTCTTCTATTGAGTTTGATATTCCCACGGTCCAGAGTTATGGAAAATGAAAGGATGGATGAAAGTGATTAAGTAAAAGAAAGGTTGGTACATCTTCATTTGCTAGAGGAAATGAGGAAATAGCTAAGGATATAAGCTATAAGAAAAAAATGAAGCGAAGGAATACTTTGATCAAAAGATCCGTTGGTCTCCATTTCATGTGAATGACTTGGTTCTAGTATATGATTCGATACAAAAAAGAAGACAGAAAATTTCTTCCAAAATGGATGGGGCCTACAAAATAGCAGATGTGCATGAAAATGGTACGTCTGGCCGGAGGAATTGGATGGCACTCCCATTACGAAATGGGTCAACCATGACAACAGTTGAAGATTTTCCAAGCACCCGAATAGTCTACTCAGGGACGGAGTAGAAGCTAGGAAGGGGGAATGATGTCGACACTAAAATTTTCCTCCGTAATTTCTATTTCATTAATGTATGTATTAGGAATAGGATGTTGTTAAGTATAATTAGTAGTAGCGTCTGATAGAAGATAATGGCGCTGCTTTACGATGCGCCGCCAATAATAATGTATAGTACGGTAATAGTCAAAAGTACAATAGGAATGTTGTGGTAAAAAGTAAATATTTGTCGTAAGTGGTTCGGTAATGTTAAAATGTCAAAGTTGGGGTAAGTAGAGAAGTAGGGTCTACATGATTAGGAATTAGAAATATTATATTGGTAATAAGGACAAGGAGTGAGGTCATAAATATTTTGTGTATTTTATTTGTAAAAAGTCTAAAAATGTGGAACCCATGTGAAATGATAAGGTTTATCTTATCTTAAAAGATAAGCTTACATGTACAGATAAGAGTTAAGGTATGGAATATGATTCGTCAGAGTGGATTTCTTATCCTATCTTAGAGATAAGATGGATAAGCCTAGAAGTTCTATAAATAAAGAGGCCACCCCCCTCATTTAGCATAGAAGGAAGTAGTGAGAAATATTGTATGAAGTGTGTAAAGGAAGCCATCAGTTTAAAGGTGTGTTGAAGAAGCCATTAAGAGGTGTAATTGTAAAGTTTCTCCCATAGTCTTGGTGAAAGGCAAGTGAAGTCAATAACACTTGAAGTACCTCATGGGTGAGATTGTAACAATTTCATGTTAATATTATAATTTACTTTGATATTTCAGATTTATCATCATTCCTTCTTATCATAGTCTATGGTATTCTTGTGTTATGTTTGTTGTTGTGTTTCCAGATTACATCCACCAAACTAAAGGTTGTGCATTAGTAAATAATCATAGCACGAGGAGTTCTCGGTGAAGAATTATCATAGTGCTGGATTGGTGATGACATTTTGGTTCCGTTGCTGGGACCATTCCTCGTTGGTGGATTTTCTTGAGAGATATTCCCACTTAGTCAAAAATCATTTGGAGGGTAACCTTGTTTTTACTGTGCATAGTAGTTACCATGGTAAAGTCATTTTTGCCATGAATAGTATTTACCATAGTAAAGTCACTTTTTACCATGAATAGTATTTACCACAGTAAAGTCACTTTTTACCGTGAATAGTATTTACATGATAACTTTCACTTTTTTTGTGAATAGTGTTTACCACAGTAAAGTCAGTTTTTACCATAGTAAGTCAAGTTTTACCATAGTTTACCATGGTCATTTCTATTTTCTATTATAGTGATTTCAATTATTTGTGCACATAAGTCTTGTTGATTGTACTTGTGGGTTGGTATTTCACTGTGGTTACTTTTGAAAATGGGAAGATTCCTGTTTTTTCAGCCCAATCTAATGAAGATGCTTCCTCTTTCATTCAAGAGTTTAAATGATCTTGTATTTGTAATGGCCTTATAAGAAGGGAACAATGGACTGAATTTTTTCCTACCTTTTTGGATGGTTCAGCCCTTAGGTGGTTTGAAACACTAGGTGATAATGTGAAAAACTCATGGGATTTATTAACTGAAAGTTTTCTTGAAGAATTTGGTGAACAACAGAGATATGCAGATCTCATGATCGATATCACAAAGCTAACCCAAGGAGAGAAGGAGAAGATAAGGGATTATCATGCTCGTGTTCTAGAGCTAAGGAGGAAGCTCGATGCCCAGATCCGGAAGGAAGGATTAGCGGATGGGTTGATGAATGGCATGGATAATCTCTATGTAAGCACTTCATTCTTGGGATGAAGCCAAGAGATCAGACAACGAGTGAAGTATGACCACCCAGCTACCATTGAACAAGCAAAGGAGATTGCAAGAAGGCAAGAAGAAAGCATGGAAGAGGAGCCCAAATAAATTGTTGCTAAAGTAGAGCCTACACCACACCTTTGGTCAGAAATCCACAACCACTCTCGGTGAGCACAAATCTTTCTCCTAGTACATCTCACCGAGTATGAAGATCTACTCAAGAAGATGGGTCGATTAACTATTAATCTTCTTGAGGAAAATAATTTAGTTCTCGGGGAGGAGATAGAGGTCCAAAAAAAATATTTACGAAGTTGTATGTTATGGTTGTTATAAAAGGGTCATTATAAGTATAATTGTCTAGATAGAGCTTCTACATCGGTAAAGGAGATAATGATAAAGGAAAAGCACACCTGTGAATTCTTTTGATGTAGTAGATAAGAGCATAAATAATGAAGTAGATGTGTTTGTAACAAAAAAGAAAGAAAGAAAAAGATAATCAAGATGGAAATGATCCTAAGAAGATGAAAGGAGAAACTAGTAAGAAACATAGGAGAAGAAAGTTGGGTGTGCGGGATTTTCGATTTCACGGGGCAAGGACCATACTCCATCTTGGAAGATCTGTCCAAAAGGCCTACAAATATTACATATGGTCAACTCTTGGCTATGTCTTCGAGAAGAGGCGGAGGCTGCGAAGTGGACTCAATGCTCGAAGCGAAGGAAGGAGGTTGAGGTCCCTGTTTTGGAGGCAGAGGTGGATCCCTATGCTCCACAAGCTGAGGTATTATGTAATGGTATTTCAATTCATGATGTCTTAGTTGATGGAGGTGCTTGCGATTAATGTAATGACCGAGTTTGTAATGAATATGTTGGGTTTAAAAATTGATCACCCTTAACACTTATGTTAAGGTCATTAAATAAAGGAAAAACTAAACCAGAAGGTGTAGTTTCAAATGTGGCAATATCTGTTATGGGTGTTGTATGTGTGGTAGACTTTCAGGTGATGAAAAATGGTGCTTGTTGCATACCCAATGTTACTTTGGAAGACCATGGCTAAGGAGGGTTCATGCAAGAAACTACTGGAATGAAGGCTTCATGACACTTGGACGTGGTAGAGAGAGGGTGAAGATAAACATGATCCCTCGGCATCATAAGGTAGAACCTGTGGATTCAAGTGATGAAACTGATGATTGGACATCCTCTGATTACTCTAGTACCAGTGAAGTGGACACTGAAGATGAAGAAAGTGAGGTTGATGTTTCATTCATGGATATCCTTCCAGTCACACCGACTCATGACCCCATAAAATTATCTGAAGAAGAAGTTGATGATCGTCTCCAACAAATAAAGATTGGTGATGCTGTGATGGAGAATGAGAAGGAATCCTACCTCCAGCTCTTTTGAAGGTACATACACATATTCACTTTTGATTACAAGGAACTCCATCAAGTAAGTTGGGTAGAACATTCTATTGAGTTGGTAGATGGTGCTAAGCCTATAAAGCAAATGCCATATAGAATGAATCCTAATTTTTCCAAGACTATAAAAAGAAATAGATAAGTTGCTTGATGCATGATTCATATTTGCTTGTGGAGAATTCGAATGGGTTTCTCCCATTGTGATCTCAATAAAAAAAAGAATGGGAAGCTACGCATTTGTGTTGATTACGGAAGCTCAATAAGGCAACAAGAAGGATCATTACCCTCTTCCATTCTCGAGATCGGATCTTGGGCGAAGTAGGCTGGCCAGAGTGTTATAGTTTTCTTTGATGGATATAGCGGATACAACAAGTCCATATAGCGGAGAAAGATCAGTTGAAGACCACGTTCACCACTCCTTGGGGAATGTTTGCTTATAGAGTTATGCCTTTTGGGTTGTGTAATGCTCCGGACAATGTTCCAGCGTTTGATGAATAGGGTGTTTGAACCCTACATTGGGAACTTCATCAGAGTATTTATGGATGATTTTTGCATCTATGGGAGCAAGATGGACCACCTGCACCAGATGGAGACAACATTTCAAAGGTTAGATGAAGCACAAGCCTCACTAAACCCTACAAAGTGTGTCTTTGGATGTTCTAAAGGTGTTTTGTTAGGGCATGTTGTATCTAGAGATGGTATTGGTACTTGATCTGATAAAGTTTCAAAAATCAAAGATTTACCATTTCCTATGAATAGAAGTAAGTTGAGATCATTTTTAGGCCATGTGGGTTACTATAGAAGGTTCATCAAGAATTTCTCAAAGATTGCACAGCCACTAACCTAGTTCTTGAAGAAGGATGTTACTTATGAACCAGGAAATAAGGCACATGAAGCTTTTGAACAACTGAAGGAAGCCCTGGTGTCTTCACTGTTTTAAAGAATCCAGATTGGAGCAAGCCATTCATTGTGTATACTGATGCCTCAGATGCAGCACTAGGAAGTACTTTGAGCCAAAAGGATGAAAATGGGAATGAACATCCAGTTTACTTTGGGAGCAGACAAATGAGCAGTGCTGAGGTAAATTATATTGTAACTAAAAAAGAGGCTCTAGCTATCATTTTTGCTATAAAGAAGTTTAGAAATTACTTGCTAGGGCAGAAATTTATAGTTGTAACAGATCATCAGGCTCTAAAATATATTGTAAATAAGCCTAACCCATCAGGGAGGATAGCAAGATGGATAATTTTTCTACAAGAATTTGAATTTGATATTATAGATAGGCCAGGAAAAGAAGCATGTCAATGCAGATGCACTCTCTCGAGCCTATGATGGTTTAGGATCATCTTGTGATGATGATGATTTCCCGATGCAGCATTGTTATCCCTTGACACAATCCCTAGTGAATACATAGATATTTGGAATTATCTGAATGAATTCAAGTTTCTGATGGTGCCAATCAAAGACTAAGAGAAAGATTACTCAAGCCGAGTCATCCATATTCTATTCTACATGGAGTATTATTTCGAATAGGACACGATGGACATCTGACAAGAGGCGATTGGACGTGATCAAGGGAAGGAGCTGCTAGAAGAATTCCACAATGGTACATGTGGAGGGCACTTCTCTAGACAACTTACAATAAGAAGGATCTTGGATGCAGGTTATCACTGGCCCACTCTTTTTAAATATTGTTATAATTATTGTAAGACATGTGATATTTGTCAAACACATGGTAACCGTAAGACTTCATCAACCTCCATTATGCCCTATTCTTCCACTTGGTCCCTTTGAAAAGTGGGAATAGACATTGTAGGTCCACTTCCAACTACCTCACGCCAAAATAAGTATATTGTAGTTGCCACAGATTATTTAACCAAGTGGGTTGAAGCTAGGCCATTGAAAACAACTTCCATGGATGAAGTGGCAAGGTTCATATATGAATGCATTGTCACCAGATTTGGTTGTCCATTAGAAATTGTAATAGATCAAGGAAGCCACTTCATTAATGAGGTGGTAGAAGCCCTAGTCAATAAGTTTTCTATTAAGCATAGGAAGGCAACAACATACAAGCCAAGCACAAATGGATAGGTGGAATGAACAAATTTTGTGTTGTGTCAAATTCTAGCAAAAGATGCAGCCTTGCAGGTACATAAATGGGATAAGAGGATTCATGCAACATTGTGGGCATATAGGGCAACATCAAAGTCAGCAACAGGATACTCCCCATTTCAGTTGGCTTATGGCATTGATCTAGTTCTTCCTATTGAGTTTGATATTCCCACGGTCAGAGTTATGGAAAATGAAAGGATGGATGAAAGTGATTCAGTAAAAGAAAGGTTGGTACATCTTCATTTGCTAGAGGAAATGAGGGAAATAGCTAAGGATACAAGCTATAAGAAGAAAATGAAGCAGAAGGAATACTTTGATCAAAATATCCGTTGGTCTCCATTTCATGTGAATGACTTGGTTCTAGTATATGATTCTAGATACAAAAAAGAAGACAGAGAAAATTTCTTCCAAAATGGATGGGGCCCTACAAAATAGCAGCTATGCATGAAAATGGTACGTACTGACTGGAGGAATTGGATGGCACTCCCATTACGAAATGGGTCAACCACGACAAGTTGAAGATTTTCCAAGCACTAGAATAGTCTACTCTGAGGATGGAGTAGAAGCTAGGAAGGGGGAAGATGTCGACACTAAAATTTTCCTTCGTAATTTCTATTTCATTAATGTATGTATTAGGAATAGGATGTTGTTAAGTATAATTAGTAGTAGCGTCTGATAGAAGATAACGGCGCTTTGCAGATATGACACCGCTAATAATGTATAGTACGGTAATAGTCAAAAATACATTAGGAATGTTGTGGTAAAAGTAAATATTTGTCGTAAGTGGTTCGGTAATTTTAAAATGTTAAAGTTGGGGTAAGTAGAGAAGTAGGGTCTACATGATTAGGAATTAGAAATATTATATTGGTAATAAGGACAAGGAGTGAGGTCATTTTAAAGGTGTGTTGAAGAAGCCATTAAGAGGTGTAATTGTAAAGTTTCTTCCATAGTCTTGGTGAAAGGCAAGTGAATTCAATAACACTTGAAGTACCTCATTGGTGAGATTGTAACAATTTCATGTTAATATTATAATTTACTCGATATTTTAGATTTATCATCATTCCTTCTTATCATAGTCTATGGTATTCTTGTGTTATGTTTGTTGTTGTGTTTCCAGTTATATCCACCAAACTAAATGGTACATTAGTAAATAATCATAGCACGAGGAGTTCTCGATGAAGAATTATCATAGTGCCGATTGGTGATGACAATACACCTTAACTCAAACCCAAGCTAGAGAACACTAATTATGTAGAGAATGAGTTCACGGTCCCAGGGCTGCCAAAAGGTAAGCATATAATGGAGAATGTTCAGCGCCTAATCCTACAAAAAAATTCAAGTAGACGATGAAGAAGAAGAGCATGAAGATGGTGGTGGTTTGGAGCACGAAGGCGGAAGAAACCTCCAAATAAGGAATAAGTTGAGTACACGACTACACCACCTTAGCCACAAGAGGGAGATGATGAGGACTTGGATACGATCCATGGAGATCACCATTTCAAAAGGGTATTCAAGAGAATAAGAACCCAAGGTCCTACTTCACAATTAGTGTGTAGATCACCTCGACTCTCTCCACGAGAGAGAGACAACTAAGAAAAGAAGAAGGAAATTGAAGATGAATGAGGAAGCAGAAGAGTCTTAGGAAAGTGCACCCAATTCCCCTACACCTCTAGAGAAAAGGAAAAACCAAAAGAAGAAGATATGAAGGATGGAGAGGAAGGAGGAAAGGAGGTAGATGAGACAACAACCGAGACTGCTTCAGGACACAACAACACAAGTTTGAAATCTTGAAGCCTAAGTTCCTAAGCAACCTAGATAAAAAATAATAAGTGGAGAATATCTTCTACCATTCATGGGCTATGCTAGGACATAGGTAAAATTATTTGTGTTTGTTTCCAAATAAAAATGATGCAAAAGGAGTTATATGACTTGGAGTTGATGGATGAAGATATGAAAGCTGTGCACACAAGGAATCAAATTTCATGGTCGATGCACATAGGCATGGGACTAGATTTTGATGTATGTGAAGAGTTGTGTGTTTCAAGGAGGTTTAAGAAGACACCTCTGGCTAGGAACATAACGGTAAAGCCTATTGTTATGTTAGATGAACAAGTAAGCAATGCTTTGGGGAAATTCTCGGCGAAGTGACACGATGGAATATGGATAAATCTGAATAATTAGGGTCTTTGTGAGAGGAGATCAAGATTAAGGATGAAGAAATAATGCACCTAAATTAGGAAAAAGATTTGGCATAGAAGAATAACACTTTTTATCAACATGGTAGAGGATATTGGGGATAATGTCATAAAGGCTAGGCCACACTTAGAGCCAAAGGTACCCAAGACGTTTCCTTCAGCAATACATTATGTAAGTACATTGGTGGACTTAGTGCTTGTGGATGAACCTCTGCGTATACTAGTGCCAAAGGATCTAACACATGAAGTAGAGTGGGAAAAGGCTTCAGTGATGTGGAAGATTACATCATATGAGGGGTTGCTTCAGAGCTTGCAGGAGGAACTAAAGAACCCAGATCAAGCACTAATATTTATACATCACCAGAAGTTGTTATAAGGACCATGACCATTTTGGAAGACAATGAGGTCCATAAGGCCATGAAAGATGAAACATTGGCCCATGAATAATGATTAATGCTTGTCAAATAGAATCACAAGGCCTTACAACAACTTAAGAGCTAGAAAAGGAAAGGTTAGATGAGCTTGAGAAACTCATCGTGTAAAAGATGAACTTGTTAGAAGGGAGAATGATTGCCACGTCCAACATTATTTCGGTCTTGTAGAATGAGAAAGGAGAGATTACAGAGGATGAGTTAGAATTAATTACGGTGGATATTCCAGAGAAGGCGGAGGCCAAACTCAATGATTGGCGACTCTAGAGGTAGAAATAAAAGAAGAATATCCAAAATTGATTCTTCAGGTTGAAGTAGAAGATACTACAGGGTAAAAACATTCTTTTATTCATCAAAATTCTTTCTATCTCTCTATTCACATTCTTTGATTCATTTTTGAGATGACCATTTTTGGGGCAGTAATGCAACTAGTATGGGGTAATGTTGGCGATCAAAATATGGAACTTAATGAAGACATACTGAAGGTTCACATAAGAGTAGAGGATATTCAAAAGCATAGAAGTATCGGGAAGGAATTGCACATGAAGAAGAGAGACAGATTCAGGACTTAGTTGTTTTCACGATGAGGATCTATTTTTGGAGATAGCGTGTGAAGCACACAAAATGGAAAAGACTTATGAGACACACATTGGCTATTTTTAGAGGATCAACTACGAGAAGGCCTAATCACATTTTTCTAACCAGTCAAACTTATTTCCTTTCCTCTGAAGGGAGGTAATAGGGTGAGAAATCCTAGAAAATTCTTGCACAAATATGTGGTAATACCCTACTAACCCATGAAGCTCCTTACCTCGGTGACAGACGTAGGTCTGGCCAATACATGATAGCCTAAATCTTAGAGGGATCCATAGAGATACCCTTTCCTAAAATAATGTGCCCCAAGTCTTGAATCTCTTTACGAAAGAAGATACATTTTCCAAGTTTCCAAAAACTTCTACTCTCTCAAAATCTGAATCACCTATCTCAAATGTTCCTCGTGTTCCTCCTCGAACGAGAATATATCAAAATATCATCAAGGAACACTATGACAAAGTGATCTAGAAGGTCTGAACACTCCATTCATGAGGCTCATGAAGACATCCGGGGCATTGGTTAAACCAAAAGGGACAAAATGAACTCATAATGCCCATAACATGTGCAAAATTATTTCTTATGAATTCTACATCCGATATGCGCGGCCCGATGATACCACGACTTGAGATTGATTTTGGATAACACTCTAGCTCCTCACATATGATCAAAAAGTCATCAATCCTAGGGAGTGGAGTAACGGTTCTTTATTGTGACTTGGTTGAGTTGTCTCAAGTCTACACAAATCCGAGAGAACCATCCTTCTTCTTCACAAATATAACAGGCGCTCCCCAGGAGATACACTAGGTCAAATGAGACCCTTCTTAATAACTACTCTAACTAAATCTTGAGCTCATGAAGCTCTAAAGTCGTCATCCAATAGGGTTCCCTAGAAATTGGTGTGGAGCCGGCAACTAAGTCAATGGTGAAGTCCACCTCCCTACTAGGGGGTAAACCTAGAAGCTCTCCTGGAAACACATATGCATACTCCCTAAAAGCGTGTGATCATTAAGGGGTGAATGCTCGGAGTAATGTCGAATGATCAACGATAGTGATAGAGACAACTAGCATCCCTTACGCATGCTCCGCTTGAGTTGCTTAGCTGAGATAATACGCAGGAAATAGGTCTCGCATCCCCGAAATCATAACCGTACTACCAAGATCATCCTAAAACTCAATGACCTTCTTTCTTCAATCCACCTTGGCTTGATGAGCCTCGAGCCAATCCATACCCAACACTACTTGATAGGATCCAAAAGGAATAACTTGGAGGTCAAGTGTAGTGGAGAAGACTCCCAAATCAAGTACACAACTCTCCACATACGAGTCCACGTCGAGTTTAGCCCCAGAGGCCAACTCAACCTCGCTACCACTATCAGTTGCCTAGCCACCACTAGCCCACACTAGTCCACTAAAGAAGGATATATAAAGAATCAAAAGCACTTGAATAAAAAGTACTGAGATAGAAATACCCCTGATAGTACCTATCATCTCAATGACTATGGCCTAATGCTCATCCTGGTGGTTGTCAACCACTACATATACATGATGGGCGTGTCCCACATCACCCACCATCTACTTAGATCTAGGAGCTCTCTGCATATCCATAGTAGTGGGCTTGTGTGGACACATACACACATAATGGTCTGGAGCCCCATAAATAAAACATCCTCCCGTACCCCTCTAAGATGGGGTCTCTCTTGTACTCTAGGTGAATCCCGAACCTCTTTGCCGGTCCAACCCTAGTAGATGCCGTGAGTGGGTTGGTGTGAGTGATGAGTACCGGCCTCCTATCTCTAGATCCACCAAAATCACCTCTAGATCCACCTCACTTAAAACTCTGAGTCTATCTACCCCTCTGATGCTGGTGTCCTTGATGCCGTGTGTCTACTGATGTGATGGGTGTGGTGGAGCTCTCGATGCTACTAGAGAAGACCAGAATCCTCCTCTAGGGAGTGGTTACTGCACCTCGTGCCCTTTGACTTTGAAATGCAGAATCATGTATTGGAATTTGCTCTTGTTTCTATCTCGGTGCTCCTATGCCTTGGTCATATTCTCCTCAACCAAGTAGGCCTTCTCAACAGTCTTCTCAAGCGTGGGAGGAGATAACATCCTAACAGCTCTTGCTATATCTGCATTCAGGACCCTAATGAACCTGTTTAGTTGTAATTTCTCATCTTGTAGGTAGTCTACATACTACAAGAGATATAAAAACCTACTCTCATCTATGCGCCACTATGCCGAGAACCTTGTCGTAAAGTATTGAAACTCATCGATCCTCTTCTGCACAAAATGCTTTGACATATACCGAGCCCTGAACCACTCCTCGAATAACTCCCAGGTCATTGTATCTTGAGTCAAATGGAGCTTCCACTCCTCATTCCTCCACCAAATGCCTGCTGCGTCTCGGAGAAGGTGTATGGTGAACCTAGCTTTGACATTGCTCTCATGAGAGTGTAAGCCAAAGCAGCTATCCAGGCTAAGGAGCTAGGACTCTACCCCAAAGCCATCTATTGAACCAGTAAAAGTAGGTGGCTAAAGGTAAAGAAGGTCTCGAATCACACTGCCTGTGTCTCTATCCTGGCAATGTGGTCTAACAGGTGAAAGAGGTCACCTATCTCCAAATGGTCCCTCGAAGCTGTGTGATCAGCTGTGACGAAACGAGGCCACCCTCTTGCCAAGGATGGAAGGGCTATGTGACCTCTCTCATCTCATAATATCATGCTCAGGTGGCTTTGAATGTGCATCCTCACCAATCAACTCCTCATCTCCCAACTGAATGTCCTCCTCTCTCGGATCTGTGGTGGGGAAGTCACTCATGTACGGCGCCTACGCCTATCTCTGCGGGGGTTTCTAATATTTGAGGCCCAAAATTGGGGGCCGATGGCTCCGCGTAGGTGCACTACATCCCAAGCCTCGAGCCGATCATCCCCTCTTGGGTGCCATCCTGAACCCGAGATAAAAATAAATAATAAAAAAATGGTTTATGAACTTTTTAAAAGTTACGGAAAGCGTTAATAATTTTTACTTTTTGAAGTGATCAATAATTACTAATGCTTTGCTTAAGCCTCTCACGATAATAATTAATTTATATTAATCATTAATTTACCCAAAATCTAATAAACACTAACCCAATAATAATTTAATTATTTATTTCTAAAAGACTTACTAAGGTTTTCAAATTAAAACCACACCTCTGTTTAACTAAATTAGTTTCCCCCTCCCCCTTTTTTAAATAGTTGCACACACTTCCTTTTAAATTTATTTTTCAAGCCCATAATAATTCCCATGGCTTAAAGTGTGTAAGGTTGAATATGGGCCCTAGGATCAATCTAATATTGACCCTAGATTGAAATTTTACCCTAAAGTTGCCCTAAATATCTCTATGTTTTCCCCTCTTTTCTATTTCCTCTCCTCATTTTGTTTTGTGTTGTCATTTGAATGTGCAGGTTGTGGAGGAGCTAAGGGAGAGATGAATTCATGGAATCTCTCATTTGTTGAGAAGGATCATACTATTATTTCATTATTATCTCCTTTGTATGCCTACCACAATCTGGGATCTCCTCAGATTTGGCACTTCCTTCATACCCACATGGTTATCCAATTTATTTATTTAACATTGAGGTATATCTTCCTAATTTTGTATATTTTCTTACCAATGTATGAGTAAAAACAGAGTATAGACAAATTTATTATTATAACTAATAATTTCATATCCCCATAAGAACAAATATGCAATCAAAGAGGGAGGGTGACTGAGAACCCAGAGTGGGCGGTGGATTGGAGAATAGGTCGGCCACATTTTTTTTTGTTTTTTTGTCTTATTATTATTATTTTTTGTTTCATTATGGAGAGAGGCAGCGGCGGGCGGTGTGCGGTTGGTTGGGGTTGGGTGGGGTGCAGGCGGGGTGACAACAGCAGTGGAGAGGGGGATAGGTGGCTGCGGATGGTGCGGCGAGGGGGGGTCGCAGCAACAAGGCGACAACAACGCGGAGAGGAGGACCCCAGGGGGAGGCAGCGTAGGGCCGAGGGGAAGGGATAGGGTGGAGGGGCTTGGGGTGTGGGGTAGGTGTAGGGTGCGCGGGGGAATAGAGGTCGGGGGACAGGGTCGGGGTTGCGGGGGGTTTGGGTTTGATTTTTTTTTTTGTTTATATTTTATTTTATTTACCTTTAAAAAAAAAAAAAAAAAAACACACACACACACACACACATATATATATGATTATTTTTTTTTTCGCATATATATATATTTAAATTATATATTATTTTTATAAATAATATAAATATATATAAAATATAAATATATATACATATATATATATATATATATATATAATTTATATATATATATATATATATATATATATATAATATATTATATATATATAATATATATATATACTATATAATATTTAATATATATTATATAATAATATATATATTATATAATAAAAAGTATATATATATATATATATATATATATATATATATATCATATTTCTCCAGGTTTTATTTATTTATTCATTCATTTATTTATTTATTATTATTATTTTTTAAGTGTTAAAATAAGAAAATAGTAGAATAGTTACCAAGTAGGATGAAGATTTAAGTTGGTTACAATATGGAAAAGCAACTCACATTTGTTTTACTAATAAGGCAAATTATTGGGTTTTCTCAAGGAAAGTAGCAAGAGGACTAATTTCTTTTCATTATAGAAAACTACCAAAATTTGTAAGAAGGATAAAAAAATGGATTATATTGGTGTAAAATGAATCCCCCAACTTCATGTACACTAGGTTTTCTTTAACATAATGACTAAATCATTAATGCAGATTTCTACAAGAGGCAGATCCAACAACAAGAAAAAGATATATTTTTTTTTACAAACAATGAGATAACTAAGACAGAAATTACCCAAAGAGTCCGTGTGTTTGAACCATGGCTCTGATACCAAATGTAATGCCATCAAATTTTTTTTTCCATTTATAAAGCAAACACACTAAAAATTTCAGATTTAACATGTAATGCTTACTAGATATTGCAGATTTCAAACAAAACAATTATTTCAAATGAAGACAAGTAAAATAAAGAACTCATGATCTTATATTGTAATTTTTTTATTAGAGAGAGGTTACAAGACAAAAGAGACATGTTATTACAAGACTTTCAAATCACAATAGGATAAGTTTACAAGATGAGGCTATCCACAATCAACCATATAACCATAGTCATAATGAGGTGTAATATTTACTGATGATTTGAGGATAAAAGAGAAAAAGTCACCACTCCAACTAAAATTTCATTATTGAGTCTCCACCTTGAGTGTCCTTCTAAGAGTGTTGAAATAAGAGAGAGTGCTTGTTTACCACCCAACCAATAGGCATCATCACATGCCTTTCCATGGTTGGAAGCCATGCTAGCCTCCCCCAAGCCCATGGGAGAGAGGAACAACTACCCTGAATGTAAACAAGTATTAAGGGGATAAAACACAACAAGAATACATAAGACCATTTAATCACTTGGACATAATACACATGATAAAAAAATTCACATGAGGATAACAAGGTCAACCTCACAAGGGGGAAGAGAAGGAGTAGGATGCCCAAATCAAAGGTGTCCAACCATAGGAGCACCAACAAAACATGTTTACAAAACTCCTTGTACCTCCTAATCATTCATCCTCCTTATTCCTCCTTTACGTCATAGAAATCCTTCTTGGGAGGATTTTCAAACCTAAAAGGGTTTCCTCACCAAGAATGGGGAAAGGTTCAAGCCATATGAACCATTCTCCTACCTCAAACCATATGAGGGGATGAGAAGGGACCTTCATGGCTTGACCAACAACCATGAGGTTTGAGAGGGAAATCCCTCTCTCTTCCCCTACATTCTCCAAAAACCATCAATCCAAATGATGGTGGAGAGAAAACAAAGGAAAACAACAAGGAACAAACAAACAAACCATATTCACCATACAACTTCACACACATCATTTTACACACATCATTTTATTGATCAAAACATAGTTAACAAGTTAAGCACAACTAAGAAAGAAAAAGGTTAAGAATCCCACCTCTACAATGCTTTCCAAGACTCTAAGCTTTTCCCTTTGTCCAAGATCACCTCCAAGCTCCCAAAATTCTCCAAGCTCTCCCAAAAAAATGAGCCAAGAAGACCCCTTCCTTCCACATGAGGAAGAATAAGAAGAGGAACCCACAAATCCGTATGATAATTCTTCACCGGGAACTCCTCATGCTATGATTATTTACTAATGCACAACCTTTAGTTTGGTGGATGTCATATGGAAACAAAACAACAACATAACACAAGAATACCATCGACTATAATAAGACGGAATGATGACAAATCTGAAATATCAAAGTAAATTATAATATTAACATGAAATTGTTACAATCTCTCACCCATGAGGTACTTCAAGTGTTATTGACTTCACTTGCCTTTCACAAGACTATGGGATAAACTTTATAATTACACCTCTTAATGGCTTCTTCAATACACCTTTAAGGATGGCTTCCTTTGCACACTTCCTACAATATTTCTCACTACTTCCTTCTTTGCTAAATGAGGGGGATGGCCTCTCTATTTATTGAACTTCCAGGCTTATCCATCTTATCTCTAAGATAGGATAAGAAATCCACTCGACGAATCATATTCCATACCTTAACTCTTACATGTACATGTAAGCTTATCTTTAAGATAAGATAAACCTTATCATTTTACATGGGTTCCACATTTTTAGACTTTTTACAAATAAAATATACAAAATATTTATGACCTCACTCCTTGTCCTTATTACCAATATAATATTTCTAATTCCTAATCACGTAGACCCTACTTCTCTAATTACCCAAACTTTGACATTTTAACATTACCTAGACCTCTTACGACAAATATTTACTTTTACAACATTCCTATTATACTTTGACTATTACACGTACTCCACATATTGGTGGCACCGTCATCTTGGCGCCGTTATCTTCTATCGACGCTACTACTAATTATACTTAACAACATCATATTCCTAATACATACATTAATGAAATAGAAATTACGAAGGAAAATTTTAGTGTCGAGGCATCTTCCCCTTCCTAATTTACTTTCCTCGGAGTAGACTTATTCAGTGCTTGGAAAATCTTCAACTTATCGTGGTTGACCCATTTTGTAATGGGAGTGCCATCCATTCCTCCATTAGTACGTACCATTTTCATGCACAATTTCTTTATTTTGTAGGGCCCCATCCATTTTGGAAGAAATTTTCTTTGTCTTCTTTTTTTGTATACGGAATCATATACTAGAACCAAGTGATTCTCATGAAATGGAGACCACCGGATCTTTTGATCAAAGTATTCCTTCTGCTTCATTTTTTTCTTATGGCTTGTATCCTTTGCTATTTCTCTCATTTCCTCCAAAATGAAGATGTACCGACCTTTCTTTTCTTGAATCACTTTCATCCATCCTTTCATTTTTCATAACTCTCACAGTGGGAATATCAAACTCAATAGGAAGAAGCTGGATCAATGCCATAGGCCAACCGAAATGGGAGTATCTGTTGCTGACTTTGATGTTTCCTATATGCCCACAATGCTGCATGAATCCTCTTATCCCATTTATGTACTGCAAAGGCTGCATCTTTTGCTAGAATTTGACACAACACAAAATTTGTTCGTTCCACTGTCCATTTGTGCTTGGCTTGTATGTTATTGCCTTCCATTGCTTAATAGAAAACTTATTGACTAGGGATTCTACCACCTCATTAATGAAGTGGCTTCCTTGATCATGGACTGACAATTTCTAATGGACAACCAAATCTGGTGACAATGCGTTCATATATGAACCTTGCCATTTCATCCATAGAAGTTTTTTCAATGGCCTAGCTTCAACCCACTTGGTTAAATAATGCATGCAACTACAATATATACTTATTTTGGCGTGAGGTAGTTGGAAGTGGACCTACAATGTCTATTCCCCACTTTTCAAAGGGACCAAGTGGAAGAATAGGACATAATGGAGCTGATGAAGTCTTACGGTTACCATGTGTTTGACAAATATCACATGTCTTACAATAATTATAACAATCTTTAAAAAGAGTGGGCGGTGATAACTGCATCAAGATCCTTCTTGCTGTAAGTTGTTCGGAGAAGTGCCCTCCACATGTACCATTGTGAAATTCTTCTAGCAGTTCCTTCCCTTGATCACGTCCAGTTTTTTCTCTTTATCTTAGTCCATTAGGTCCTATTCGAAATAATACTCCATGCAAAAATAGAATATGGACAACTGGCTTGAGTAATTTTTCTCTTAGTCTTTGCATTGGCACCATCAGGAAACTTGAATTCATTCAAATAATTCCAAATATCTATGTATTCACTAGGGATTGTGTCAAGGGATAACAAGGTCATCGGGAAATCATCATCATCACAAGATGATCCTAAACCATCATAGGCTCGAGAGAGTGCATCTGCATTGACATGCTTCTTTCTGGCTTATCTATAATATCAAATTCAAATTCTTGTAGCAAAATTATCCATCTTGCTATCCTCCTAATGGGTTAGGCTTATTTACAATATATTTTAGAGCACGATGGCATTTCTGACTAGAAATTTTTCCCTAGCAAGTAATTTATAAACTTCTTTACAATGAAAAATGATAGCGAGCCTCTTTTCGGTTATAATATAATTTACCTCAACACTTTGCTCATTTGTCTGCTCTCAAAGTAAATTGGATGTTCTTTCCCATTTTCATCCTTTTGGCTCAAAGTACTTCCTAGTGCTGCATCCCGAGGCATCATATACCAATAAATGGCTTGCTCCAATCTAGATTCTTCAAAAAGGTGAAGACACCGGGGCTTCCTTCGATTGTCCAAAAGCTTCATGCGCTTATTTCTGTTCATAAGTAACATCCTTCTTCAAGAATAGGTTAGTGGCTATGCAATCTTTGAGAAATTCTTGATGAACCTTCTATAGTAACCCACATGGCCTAAAAATGATCTCAACTTACTTCTATTCATAGGAAATGGTAAATCTTTGATTTTTGAAACTTTATCAGGATCAGTGAATACCATCTCTGGATCAACATGCCCTAAAAAAACACCTTTAGAACATCCAAAGACACACTTTGTAGGGTTTAGTGAGGCTTGTGCTTCATCTAACCTTTGAAATGCTGTCTCCATCTAGTGCAGGTGGTCTAACTTGCTCCCATAGATGCAAAAATCATCCGAAAAAACTCAGATGAAGGTCCCAATGTAGGGTTCGAACACCCTATTCATCAAGAATTTGGAATGTTGCTTTGGAGAATTACACAACCCAAAAGGCATAACTCTATAAGCAAACGTTCCCCAAGGAGTGGTGAACGTGGTCTTTAGGTGATCTTTCTCTATTATACAAACTTGGTTGTAACCGCTATATCCATCAAGTAAAACTATATCACTCTGGCCATTACTTCATCCAGATCTGATCTAAAAATGGAAGAGTGTAATGATCCTTCTTTGTTGCCTTATTGAGCTTCTGTAATCAACACAAATGCGTAGCTTCCCATTCTTTTTTATTGAGATCACAATGGGAGAAACCCATTCTGAATTCTCCACAGCAAATATGAATCCTGCATCAAGTAACTTATCTATTTCTTCTTTTACAATCTTGGAAAAATTAGGATTCATTCTATATGGCATTTTCTTTATGGTTTTAGCACCATCTACCAACTCAATAGAATGTTCTACCCAACTTACTTGACGGAGTTCCTTGTAATCAAAAGTGAATAGGTGTATGTACCTTGAAAAGAGAGCTGGAGGTAGGATTCCTTCTCACTCTCCATCACAATCACCAATCTTTATTTTTGGAGATGATCATCAACTTCTTCTTGAGATAATTTTATGGGGTCATGAGTTGGTGTGACTAGAAGATATCCATGACTGAAACATCAACCTCACTTTCTTCATCTTCTCGTGTCCACTTCACTTGGTACTAGAGTAATAAGAGGATGTCCATCATCGGTTTCATCACTTGAATCCATAGGTTTTGCCTTATGATGTCAGGGATCACGTTTATCTTCACCCTCTCTCTACCACGTCTAAGTGTCATGAAACCTTCATTCCGGTAGTTTCTTGCATGAACTCTCCTTAGCCATGGTCTTCCTAAGCAGCATTGGGTAAGCAACAGCATACCATTTTCATCACTGAAAGTCTACCACACATACTACCCCATAACATGAGAGATATTGCCACATTTGAAACTACACCTTCTGGTTTAGTTTTCCCTTATTTAATGACCTTAACATAAGTGTTGAAGGGCGATCAATTTTAAACCCAACATATTCATTACTGACTCGGTCATTACATTAACTGCAACACCTCCATCAACTAAGACATCATGAATTGAAATACCATTACATAATACCTCAGCTTGTGGAGCATAGGGATCTGCCTCTGCCTCCAAAATAGGGACCTCAACCTCCTTCCTTCGTCGAGCATTGAGTCCACTTCCAACTCCCGCCTCTTCTCAGAAGACATAGCCAAGAGTTGACCATATGTAATATTTGTAGGCCTTTTGGATAGATCTTCCAAGATGGAGTATGGTCCTTGCCTGTGAAATCGAGAAAATCCTACACACCCACTTTCTTCTCCTATGTTTCTTACTAGTTTCTTCTTTCATCTTCTTAGGATCATTTCCATCTTGATTATCTTTTTCTTTCTTTCTTTTTATTACAAACACATCTACTTCATTATTTCTGCTCTTATCTACTACATCAAAAGAATTCACAGTGCTTTTCCTTTATCATTATCTCCTTTACCGGATGTAGAAGCTCTATCACGGACAATTATACTTATAATGACCCTTTTTATAACAACCATAACATAAAACTTGAAATATTTCTTTTTGGACCTCTATCTCCTCCCCGAGAACTAAATTCCTTTCCTTGAAGAAGATTAATAGTTAAGCGACCCATCTTTTGAGCAAATCTTCATACTCGGTAGATGTACTAGGAGAAATATTTGTGCTCACCGGGAGTGGTTGTGGATTACGGACCAAAGGTCTTTGGTGTAGGCTCTACTTTAGCAACAATTTCTTTGGGCTCCTCCTCCATTCTTTCTTCTTGCCTTCTTGCAATCTACTTTGCTTGTTCAATGGTAGGCTGGGTGGTCATACTTCACTCGTTGTCGATCTCTTTCATCCCAAGAATGAAGTGTTTACTGAGGAGATTATCCACGCCATTCATCAACCCATCCGCTAATCCTTCCTTCCGGATCTAGGCATCGAGCTTCCTCCTTAGCTCTAGAACACGAGCATGATAATCCCTTATCTTCTCCTTCTCTCCTTAGGATAGCTTTGTGATCTTGATCATGAGATCTGCATATATTTACATTGTTCACCAAATTCTTGAAAACTTTTAGTTAATAAATCCCATGAATTTTCACATTATCACCTAGTGTTTCAAACCACCTAAGTCTTTGAACCATCCAAAAAGGTAGGAAAAATTTAGTCCATTTTCCCTTCTTATAAGGCCATTACAAATACAAGATTGCTTAAACTCTTGAATGAAAGAAGAAGCATCTTCATTAGATTGAGCTGAAAAAAAAATAGGAATATTTCCCATTTTCAAAAGTAACCACCGTGAAATACCAACCCACAAGTACAATCAACAAGACTTATGTGCAAAAATAATTGGAATTACTATACTAGAAAGTGACTTTACACCTTTCTACATAAAATAGAAATGACCACGGTAAACTATGGTAAAACTTGACTTCTTGCAGGTAAAAGACCGACTTTCTTTGTGGTAAACACTATTCACGGTAAAAGTGAAGTTCTGCGGTAAATATTATTCACGGTAAAAAGTGACTTTACTGTGGCAAATACTATTCACAGCAAAAATGACTTTACCATGGTAACTACTATTTACGGCAAAAATGACTTTACCATGGTAACTACTATGCATAGTAAAAACAAGGTTACCCTCCAATTGATTTTTGACTAAGTGGGAATATCTCTCCAGAAAATCCACTAACGAGGAATGGTCCCAGCAACGGAACCAAAATGTCATCACCAATCCGGCACTATGATAATTCTTCACCGGGAACTCTTCGTGCTATGATTATTTACTAATGCATAACCTTTAGTTTGGTGGATGTAATCTGGAAACAAAACAACAACATAACACAAGAATACCATCGACTATGATAAGACGGAATGATGACAAATCTGAAATATCAAAGTAAATTATAATATTAACATGAAATTGTTACAATCTCACCCATGAGGTACTTCAAGTGTTATTGACTTCACTTGCCTTTCACCAAGACTATGAGAGAAACTTTACAATTACACCTCTTAATGGCTTCTTCAACACACCTTTAAACTAATGGCTTCCTTCACACACTTCCTACAATATTTCTCACTACTTCCTTCTATGCTAAATGAGGGGGGTGGCCTCTCTATTTATAGAACTTCCAGGCTTATCCATCTTATCTCTAAGATAGGATAAGAAATCCACTCTGACGAATCATATTCCATACCTTAACTCTTATTTGTACATGTAAGCTTATCTTTTAAGATAAGATAAACCTTATCATTTTACATGGGTTCCACATTTTTAGACTTTTTACAAATAAAATATACAAAATATTTATGACCTCACTCCTTGTCCTTATTACCAATATAATATTTCTAATTCCTAATCATGTAGACCCTACTTCTCTAATTACCCAAACTTTGACATTTTAACATTACCGGACCTCTTACGACAAATATTTACTTTTTACAACATTCCTATTGTACTTTGATTTGCTTTCCGTACTCCACATTATTGGTGGCACCATCTTGACGGCGCCATTATCTTCTATCGGACCCTACTACTAATTATACTTAACAACATCATATTCCTAATACATACATTAATGAAATAGAAATTACGAAGGAAAATTTTAGTGTCGCCAGAACCAAAGCTTCCTCACCAACGGGAAAGTGACAAGTGTCACCCCTCTCCTCTCAAGAGTCAAAGATTCCAAAAAGCAAATAAGTAAGAGTAAACTCACCTTTTAGCCCATATCACCCAAAATACTAAAAACTAAAATAAAACAAAGTGGAGCAACTTTTAACAAATACACACAAACTAACCATCTTACATGGATGGTGACTAAGGAGGGGAAAATGGGAGGAAACTCCTCCAAACCTTGAAATAATCCCTCTACCTATTAGGTAGGGTCCTAGGGCCCATTTTCATGCTAAGGGAACTCCTAAACTCAAAAGGGGTCCCTAAAAATGCCCAAAATAACCCAATTTCGAGTTTGGCATGCTTGGGCACAAGGGTAGAGGATGTGGGGTCCACTCAAAGTTCACATGTGGTCCCCAATCCCTTCTACCAACACACACACACTTACCCAAAACCAACACTTAAATTAAGATGAGATCATTAAACCCCTAAGCTAGTTTACTTAATAAAACACCATAAACATAATTAATTTTATAAGACATAATTACATTATAATTGAGGGTTCACCCATGGTGCCAAATAAATACACCTATTATAAGACCTCAAACATTTAGCATGGTTAGGACTCAGCCCGTGGGCCACTCGTGCATAATTACGTAGCTACCAAAACCCATGCTCTCCTATACCAATGCCACTGCACACTCATTACACACATTAACCACATCATGTCCAATACAATAACATCATCTACGCATCACAATTTCAATCAAACTTATAATGCCCTAACATTATTAAAC
Source organism: Taxus wallichiana var. yunnanensis (assembly GCA_018340775.1). NCBI lineage: Eukaryota > Viridiplantae > Streptophyta > Pinopsida > Cupressales > Taxaceae > Taxus > Taxus wallichiana. Next base: position 361,325,995 of record CM031235.1, on the reverse strand, counting down.
AATTGATAGTGCAATGCATACAATTATTCACATAGTTTGCCATGAATCATCCACAGATAAAATTACAATGACATACACTTAGGCTAGCATGAAAATTACCATTATTAAATCTAGAAAACTATATCATTAATCAAATCGACCACAAGAACCAACATCTAACCAATAGATCTATCATATAACCTTGTTAGTGTCATCAACATCATAAGAAATATATCAGTATACAAATCTAGTCCAATTGGCACTACGTGCCCAAAATACCATAATGTCCATGAGGATAAAATATCATAGTAAAATGTCCAAAATCTATCAGAGTCTCAATCAAAACATGTCTATGCATAAAGGAACCAATAGATAACTGGAGCTATAAAAATGTGGGCACTACAAGCATATACAACTGTTATTGTAAGGAAGCTTCTGTGTATTACTAAATCTAATATAATGGAGATTATGGACTGAATTAAGGTGTTATTATGGTTATAGTTTAGTATTGCATGCTTGATTTCATCATGGTTATCTTTTAAGTCATTATTCTCTAGATCTAGATCTGAACATGCACTATAGAATGATATATTAGTCATATATTTGAATGCTTTAAGTCTTCATCATGCTAACATCATGTAGCAACAACCCTAAAGAGGGGCCTGGAACCTTTACGCACTTTGGGTTAGTGCTCACTTTAGAATGAGTGATGTGCCAGTGCACGTGGGCTTGTATTGGTGAATTCTAGCTTGCATCACCATACAAGCTTCCCATCTACTACAATGAAAAGATTTTTCTCATTTAAATATATAGGCAACTAGATATTCTCCACAAAAATTATATGGATAAGAAAGTCTCTAACATATAATTCCTAATATCCATAGGAAACTATATTTTCAGATCAACCATTGATGCAAAAAGTATCGAAATAACTATTTCTCCTTTCCATATGCATCATTTTCAGAAAAGAGCATCATTTGAAAACAAGAACTTCATCAACAATAATCTTCATCTTTCATACCTTCATGTACCCACAATAGAATATTATTGGGAAGATTGTGATGATGAGTTTGAAGTAAGGAAAATGATGTATGGGAGGATGAATCTATAGTATATTCAATATTTCAAATAGCAAAAAGTGTCAAAGGGCATAATTGATGATAATTTTGAATTGCTTGAACTTGAATTTGTTAACTCTATCCAATATTCTCCTCTTCCTACCATTGATTGGTCACGAAGGAGAAAGATAATCTTGATGATCTTACTACTCCTGTTCTCTCAAGAACCAAGAAATGGTTCACTAAGAAATTATCTGAGTTCAAGGATCCTTATTAGGTGATCTCTTCAAAGAAAACTCCTTATCCCTCCACTTAGTAATAATTTAGTACCAAGGTATATGCATGGACCTTGAAGGATGAATCATAAAAAGAAAGTGAAAAAATGATACACATCGAGGAAGAAAAAAAGGAGGAAGAGGTTGAAAAACAAGAAGAATAAAATTAGGAGAGTGAGGAGGAGAGTGAAAATAAAGGAAGGAAGAAGAAAAATAAGAGGAAAGTAAAGAAGATGAAGAAGAAGAGGAGGAAGTTGTTGAAGTTTTAGCTCAGGATTTGGGAAAACAAGTGCTTCCAAACCTAAGTTGAATATAAGAAGACCCTCTCCTTCTCCTCCTAAAACTACTGTAGTTGTCTCTACATCACAATATTCTATTCTTCCCCTTACACTTGGAATGAATTCTTCAAGAACATCATTGGGTGAATTTCAAACACTTCATTCTCTTGGGTCCAGCCCATGATTGAAAGTAAGAAGAGGAAAAATCAATCAAAAGTTGAGGTTCCTAATTATGATGTTATGGTTATGGCTTTATACTTGGTACTTCTCCTCCTACCAAGAAATCTAAAACAACTTCTCGCTTGGTTAGTGATACTTTAGGTTAGCGAGTTCATTGAAATTTCTAAACCCACAGTGGATAAAAATGAATAAGAGATTTATATAACTGATTTTGAGCTAACAAGGATATCTTTGGGGAAATCTACTCCTGAAGGAGATGTACATAACCTCGAAGGAAATGATCTTTAAGGTTATAGAGAGAGTGGAAAAGGTAAACCGACTCAAGAGCAACTAGAGGAACAAGTGCACAAACCTCTCTAGCTACATCAAAGATTTCCTATCTTCGATACTACTCCCTTGAATCCTACTCCCCCTGTACTCTTCCGGACCCTACTTTATGCAATAACTAAAATTGATATGAAAGCAATATCTCAAGTGCATAAACATACAATCAAGGGAAAGAAATTGAATCTGGTGGAAAATATACTCATGAAAGGTCTTCAATTCATCGATGAATGGTAAAATATCTATAATAACATCATTGTTGCATAGAAACAAATAAACTCAAGGATTAAGAGCATTCAAGAAGGATAATTAAGGTTCTTGGGGAGGATTCCACAAATTTACAAAAAAATCTTCAAAAGGGAGAATCTTTGAAATATGAAATCTTCACTGATCTCGGGCTCTCCGTTGTGATCTATTTCAAGACAATTCTTCTCAATGTAACTCATCGGACAAAATAAAAGAGCACTTCACCAAATTAATCAAGGAATATTTGTACAAAACTAAAAATCTTAACAAAGACAATATGGAAGAGCTCTTTGAGCTAAACAATGTGATAGTTTAAGCTTCTAAAGGCCTAGCTCAATATGGTGGACCAAGCTCAAAAATGAAGAATTATTTAGGGAGTTAGATGACTAATCTCAGTAGCACAATTATGCCGAAGGAATAAAAATATCAGTTGTAATGACAAAATTTAGGATGCACATGTTGAAACTCAAAGTCCCAACTTCTTCTATTTCCTCTCTCCCTTCTTCAAGTGTTGGTCAAAGCTAATTGTTATGTTTCATTGTTGAATTTTATTTTTGAAAAGAAAATTAAATGTAAAATTCATTTAAAAAGTGACTTAACTAATTAAGTGATTAGTCACTTAATTAACAATTAGTTAGTTCAGGTAGTTATTTCCCCCCTCTTTCCTATAAAAGGCTTATTTTTCATTTGTAAAGGGGTTGGATGCTAGTTAGTTGATGTAAAAAGACATAATTGTTGAATACATAAGAGAAATCCTCATTTCCCCTATGTTTCTATATTTTTCTCATATCTCTTTGATCATATTCTACATCATTTATATATTTTGGGTTATGAAACTTTGTGTTCATCTTTGTTTATCAAGATCTATTGAACTTTGGATCAATGTATTTCTTGTTTAAGGAAAATAATCTCCATTATATGTGAATGTATATATTATGAAGCTTTATCAACATGCATGAGTAAAATATGATCTGGTTTCTCCTTATTTGAAAGTGTTGTTTTCCCTTTCCTTCCTTCATAACTATAGTCAAACTTGCTTCTATTCTATCTTCTTTTTCTCTATGTTCAATTTTATGTGATTTCACAATTAAATAGTGTGCTCAAAAGAGATTTCATAGAGTGTACATTTTGTAAATATTTTAGGATCAATTTTTCTCCAAATAAGGAACCTCTCCATCAAGAGGAGGGAATGTTGTCCCCTAAAATGTTGAGTTTTTCTCAATTACATATTTTTCAGCCAACAGGACCTAACACTACCTCATACTAACTTGGTTTGCATCCCTAGGTATAATTTTTGTTACTTAGTGGTGGTTAAAAATTTGAGGCACCTTATTGCATTGAACCGACCTTCAAAAAATTTCCATTTTTTCAAAGATAACCCATACAATCCTTCTTACACCATCAACCGTGTACATATCCCTTCCAATGCCATCACATCATTTTGTCGGTTTTTGGATTGTTCCTTCAATGCAATATGTAAATAATTAAATTTGGAAAATTATTATTTTTACACTACTTATTATGATTTTGCTTCTTGGCTAAGAAAACACTTACATCCTATCCCCACTCAAGATATCTTGCTATCTATTTCCAAAATTACTTATTCCTACACACTCATGTGTTGACACTTTTGAACATTAATGCATAAAATAAGTGCTTAAACTCTTCCCATCATGACCCAACTTTTAGATTTCATCTACCATCTCCCCTGTCTAAAACCATACAATAGGGTAAAATGTGGAATTTGGTCTTGGTGACTTATACGGTCTTAGATTGAAACATCCTCCAAATTTGTTTTCAATTGAATTATCTTTATTGGGTATTTTCATCTTCTTGGGGCATCCTTTACATGAAAAATTACCTTTATATCCATATATAATAAAGTTAACATCACTTAATTTACACAACTGAAACAACCTAACACTCTCATGAGCTCTCATTGAAAACACTAACACAAAAGTCACCAAAGGCCCCTAAATCTTCCCAAAGATAACACACATCCATTAGGGTAGAAAATAATACATTTATAAAGAACTAAAATAGGTCAAGGAGTTTAAGTTACCTATTTTTCAAGCACTCAAAGAGCCCTACTCAATGTCTTAGAAAGAGCACAACCATATCAAACATGTTCAAAGTGATTCAATTTTTCAACTAAATACATTCATCTAGATATCACATGCTAGGTGGATAAATGTATGTGGTTTTATGAATCTTTGGAGTAATGCCAACATAGGTGGTACATCAATTACACTTTAACCAAAATTATAACCTTTTTGCAAGGTCTTCTACCATGGTTATGGCTTGAGTTCCATTTAGGTTTTTCGGATGGTTTCGAGGATTGTGTGACACTTAGGGTTTAAAAATGAAGCATATTTACAAACCATTGAAGGGAAGAAAAAGTTACATAACCTTACTCTTAATAGGTCAAATATCATACAAAGGGTCTTAGATTGTACAACCATTTTTGGTAGAGGTGCACAATTTTAAACTAATGCAATTTCTAGTCACAGGTTTCTAGAATGAAGCATCTATAAGTTCATTAATTATAATTTTCCCAATTTTTATCCTTATATATCCTATAAAATTTTATATAGTTAAGTACATCTTTTGTCTTATAATTTTAACTTATAACATATTATAAACACTAGTTGTAAGTACTAACACATTATTATGATATTATATGATTAATGTTGGAAGTTAATCAAAATATATCATAGTTTTCTAACCTTACATTCCTTTTTTAGTTTCTTGTGAATTCCATACCAATCTAATATTAAGTTAATATTAAATAGAGTGTACAAATTTGGTGGATTTGTTTCTTACATCAAACATTTTGAATCAAAACCCTAGCTTCCTAGGGTTCATTTTTGTATGCTCTTATCATTCATTCTTGGTGTTGTATTTTCCTACATATCATTATGATTAATCGTCAACTCTTATATCATATTTTCATTAATCCTACCAACTCTCATTCTCCTGATAATATTCTATATTATTCCCCTCATGTCATTACACATTGTGGCACTATGGTCCACCTCAATTGCTTCTAATATTCTCATATCTTTGATAATTATGTTTTTCCATTGTTTTCATCGACCATGTACAAAGTGAAGGATATAAAAATAACTATGATAACTAGTCCCATGGCCTTCCCAAAGATGAGGCATAACATCTTGCACATTTCCTATAAAAAAATCCTGGTAATATTGACGTTCTCATATATGCTTCCTGGGAACACTTAAGTCTACTTCTCAATCTAATATTGAGACATCTACCATTCCCACCTATATGGTGCCTAATTTTTGGGGATACTCATATCTCAAAGCATAATGTCTCTATGTCTATTATTACATCTACAATTTTACCTATATGCAATCATAGTGGCTCACACATTTCTTCTTTTAACACGTAGGATCTTCAAACCCTTGTTCATTCTTTTTTGCAAGCTTAAATCTTACAATTAAAATAAGGTGAATATGATACTTCTCATACTATGAATTTTACTCAAATTATTCATAACCTACTTGCACCTAAATTATATTCTTATCCCTTTCCTCTTGGTTTCATTGCTCATAAGATTCCTATTTATGATGGAAAAAGTGACTCCACAAAATACTTTCAATCATTCCATGTTGCCCGCTTTGACTATGCATCTAATGATATCTTACTTACAAAGATCTTCCCTAGAAGCCTCAAGGAATTAAATTTACAATATTTTTATCATCTTCTAACACATTCTATAATCTTTCACCACTTTGGAAAATCATTTTCTTGCACAATTTTCCATCAATATTGGTGACAAAGTCTCTTCTAATCAAATATATAAAGTATGTTAGGGTTCTAACAAGCTCATCAATGATTATGTTTTAGACTACACTATTTCTCCTAAGATTCATATTTATGATGGAAATATTGACCCCACATAACAAATTTGATCATTCAAGCTTTCTTTCTTTGAATAGGCATCTAAAGCTATCTTACTTAGTAAGATATTCCCTATAAGCCTCAAGGAATTTTATTTACAATATTTCTATGATATCCCAACACATTCCATATGATTTTTCACCACCTTAGAAAATTATTTTCTTGCAAAAATTTCCTTCAATATTAACAATAAAGTCTCTTATGCTCAAATGTATAAAGTATATTAGGGATCTAATGAGAACATCAATGATTATGTTTTATGCTATAAGACTATGCTCACTAAAATGAATAATACCTTGATGACAAAAAAATTAAATATCTCTTCACATAGAGCTTGCTTCCCCCTTTGTAAGAATCAATTCTATTAGATAAGCTCCCCTTATTTGACCATCTATGTTAGATTTAGCAGGGGAAATATAATCAACATATTACAGATCCACCATTAAGAATATGAAGATTATAGATTATGATATGCAGTCGATTAGACACAAAAATAACTTAAAATAAATAGTGAATAACAGAGCTTAATGAGAAAGAGCTGAAAGAAAATAACAAAAGAACAAGATAAAAATAACACTAGATTTAATGGAGAAACATAAAAGAAAAAAACTCCACTGGTAAAGCACTATTTGTATTAAGAATTCTCATGAGTTTAACCCAACACTTCCACTTCACTCCTTGGTATTTTACAATGTATGCAGATATATTTCTCTTGATCAGTTTATACGATGATAATCTAGCCATCTTACATTAGATCTCAATATTTAATACTAGAATGTACAAATGTAAATGTTTACTGATAGAAAATCCCAAGAGGGATCACCCAAATCAATGTGGGTGGGTGAATTGGTTAGGCCACTTCACTCTTAAATGTGAAAGACCTTCACAATACAATTTGATTAGATAAAATTTAATAATATTGGGGTGTACTGCAGTGGTAGATCCCACTTGACATTATCACCCCAACACTCCCCCTTAATGTTAAGTGGGAAGAAAATCAGACATGCCAAATTCCTTGAATCAACAACAATGATTCAGGCTAGCATGCAAACAAGGGAAATCCATAGATCTTCCCATACATAAATTCTTAAGACCAATGCTTTACATATGAATACTTACATCATATGGAGCCTTTTATAAACTAAGGCATACCCATAGCTAAATATTTTTGGGATTTACAAGTAACTTCACATAGAGTGACACATTTACTTATTACAAGATGGAGGAAGTATTGAAGTTTACAACAAACTGCCTTATGCATTTTCTCATGAGACTTATAGCTCACATACAATATTATAACCATGTGTAACCAATCCCTAAAGGATCAATTTTTTTACATACAAAGCGGGTGGTCATGATCCACTCTTAAAATATAACCCAGGTCTTTTATAATAATCCATCAAGAGGTGGCATTGTCATACACACTCCCCTCAATGACAACTCTGATAGGCCCAACAAGGCACAAAACTTTCAGTAGTTCCCAACACACAATGGCTTGGGAAGGTATCACAACATAATATCTGATGTTGAACTAGATTCTTTATCAAGAGTAATCTGGCCTTCACATAGAGGAGGAATACTTCCTTTAGCTCCTATGTGTATCACTTCCAACAACCTCTTTAGCCACATGGCTCTTTTTTACTCCAAGTGATGACACCTACATCAAAACTTGAACACAAATCCAGTTGCATATCCAACACAACATCAACAAATATCATAATAAGCATAATAGAAATCATACAAATTTTCACTTTTAACCAAGTATAAAGGTTAAACACTAGTTGTATAACAACTAACATATCACTATGCTTAACAACTAACAAATATGTTGAAATACTTCCAACATATTACACTTTGTAAAATATATATTAGATGCAATCAGTATTGACCGTCTCCAATACAAACACAAAGGCATCCCCAAGTGTCATTTGATATGCATATAATAATATTTTACTAATCACATAAAAATATTTAAAAACATATGTATATCTTCATATTCTAAGTCTTTACATAATGAGATAAAACTTGATAGATAACACATCTAAACAAGTAATAATCGAATTCAAGAATAATCAAGCATTCATAGAAGAAAATGACCATGTAAGCAAAATTTAAGCTTAGACATGTCATATATGATCATATTTTTATGCCAAGAAACATGATTTAACAATAAAAAACATTTCTTACTTCTCTTGATTCTAAGAATTATATTCTTGTTACTACTAAGAGATCATGATTGTTTTGACAAAAGAATCATTATAAAAAAATAGTTAGAGAAACCATGCTCATGAAAGAACTTGACACAGGAATCCTAGTCAGAGTCAAGGATTGAAAGATCTCCCCTCAATGTCTACATCCATTATATCAAAAGGCAACTAAAAAACAAACTTGCAGAATAGTTTCAGTTTTAGGATACTCAGAAGAGGGCAAAGAGGCAAATTTACAATTTTTTTCTCAAGAACATGCACATATTATTTGTAACCTCTAGGTACAAATTTCATGATGTATAAATGCACTTGATGCATTACAAAATATGATATCAACTTTTATTCTGCCTCTGTGATAATCCTTTCTTTCTTTGTGACAAGAAACTTGTTCATGGTTTATTTCTTAATTACTCTTTATATGTCTGATTATTATCATGTAACTACCAAAATTCATCATGAATCAACATAACTTACATGTATTGAGATAGGGGTTTCTATTTTTCAGGGGTTTTGTCTCCCTATGGGACATTTTTCTATACCATTCATAAGATCCCAGAGCTTCCTAGCCATAAAATAGGATTTTAAACACACTTTCCAAATGCTATAATTTGTTCCATTCAAAAGCTGAGACTTATCCATCAAAAAATTAGCAAAACTAGCCATTTTAATGCTCAGACAAAAATGGAGACAAATACAACTAAAAAAAATAAGGAAGCCAAATAGAGACAAAAACTAGCTATATATCCTTTTAATAGCTATACGAATGCAAACAACTCGAGTTTAGTCAAAAATATCTTGATTTGATCAAATTTAAGATCAATTTGACAAAGCTTAGTCGGGGTTGAGTTTACAGCAAGCTAACTAAGCTCAGACTAAGTTGGGCTAGAGTAGATTGATGAGTTATTTAACAACTCGAAGGCGAGCTCAAAAATGAGCTATACTTGGCTCAAAACGAGCTACTTAGCAAATGAAAATAAGTTAAAAATAGCCAAGGCGGGGGCGACACATGGCACATATCAACAATACCAAGAGAGGCACGTGTTGGCTTTAAAATAGATCCTCGGGCATATACTAAAACCTTAAAAATTAAAGGCAATGCCTTTTCAGTCTCATGACAATAAATAAAGTAGGCACATGTCAAAAAACTATGACAAGACTGACAACAACGAAAAGAAAAATACACGTGTCACTTTTTTAATTAGCTTGCATTTCACAATGCATCTATTAAGACAAAAGAAAATTAATTAAAAATAACCATATACATGTGTCTTTAATTAATTGGTTCTCTTTTTGCACTCTAAAACAATACAAAATAAAATTCTTAGTCAAACATGGCCACTTGTCAAAAATTTGATGACAAAAAGGCTTGGAACTTGGTAGCTTTCTGCCAAACTTTAAAAATTTCTTACGAAGGTGAAACTCAAGTTCTCGGAATAAACCAAACTTAAAATAAAGTTTAGGTCCAAAAGAGGTACAAGACATGTGTCACAATTTAAGTGGCTAAGCCAAAGCAAAGACTGACACTTGACACTTGCGAAGGCTGACACAATTAAAATACATGTCAAAAATAATTGATTCACGCTTCACAAGTCTAAAAAGAATAAGCCAACAAAGAAAGATACGTGGAGCCTTTTAAATGGCTCACACTTCGCAAATGAAAAATGCAAAAAGAGATGTACATGTCCAAATACTATTGGTTCGCACTTCACAATGCAACAAAAAAGACTAAAGCAAACTGAGGACACGTGGAGCCTTTTAAATGGCTCACTTTTCACAAGACTGACAAACAAACATTGAAAAATGTGAAAAGGTGGAAAATTTTTATTGGATAACTATTGCCACAAATGAAAGACAAAAAATGTGAAATGTGGAGCAATTCTATTGGCTTAGATTTCAGTAAATCTAAAAAATGTGAAATAAAATATACTTGGAGAAATTTTATTGGTTTACCCTTCGCATATGTCAAGAAAACTAAAAGAAGATTGACAATGTGAAATATGGAGCTACTTGGAGCAATCCTATTGGCTCAAATTTTGTAAATGACAGAGGACAACTAATCCAAGTTTGACAAAAAAATGTGTAAAGCCCTTATTGGCTCATATTTTGTAATTGACAATCAGATAAACAATATTACTAACACCATGAAGCAAGATGGAGCCTTCTGATTGGATCAAGATTTACAAAAACTAACAATGTGAAGCTAGCTAGAGAAATATGATTGGCTGAAGCTTCGCAATCAAAAAACTTCGTAGAAATGGAAAAAATTCAAATAAGTCTGATAGGGTGAAGCTAGATGGCACAAGAGGATTGGATTGTGCTTTGAAAAGATAGAAATATGTTAGATTGAAGCCACTTGGCACTCTAAGAGTGGGTACGGATTTACAAACATGAAAATAACAACAAAAAAGCTACTTGGAGCAATTCTATTGGTCTAAACTTCGCAAAACCGAAAAGAACAACCGAAAGACAGAAAATGCAAAGCCAAATGGCACAAAATGATTTTCCCAAGCTTTGCAAAGACAAAACTAGCGAAAAATAAAGATTTTTAATGCTGGAATAGACTTAAAAACACCGAACAAATTGGATCTAAATATAAATTTTGGATCCAAAGTCAAAAATGACTCTAATGGCTATAAACAACGGTGAAAAACTTAAAATAAGTTCGTTGATGATGGATTTAAACTGTAAACAAATGAAACTAGATGTAGAAGCAAATATCTAAGCATACAAAGCTTCAAACATGATCTAAAAATTCATTTAGCCCATATTTCACCTATTATTTCAAAAAATATTTGGGCAGGAATTGGAAGTTTAAACCTGGTTTGCTTGAAGATGACTACGGAACTTTTAAGGTTTCGTAGATCCATAGATAAACTTCAAGCTTCTTCACTCTAGCAAATTAAAATCTCCAGATCAACCTTGCACATGCATAATCACTAGATCTGATACCATGTTAGATTTAACAGGAAAATATAATCAATAGATTACATATCCACCATTAAAATGCCGAAGATTATAGATTATGATATGCAGTCGATTAGACATAGAAATAGCTTAAAATAGATAGCGAATAACAAATCTTAATGAGAAAGAGATGAAAGCAAATAAAAACAAGAACAAGAGACATATAACACCAGATTTAAGTGGAGAAACCCAAAGGAAAAAAATTCCACTTTGCTAAAGCACTTTCTGTATTAAGAATTCTCATGAGTTTAACCCAACACTTCCACTTCACTCCTTGGTATTTTACAATGTCTGCAGAGCTATTTCTCTTGATCATTTTATACAATGATCATCTAGCATGTCTTACATTCTGATCTCAGTCTTTAATACTAGACTGTATAAATGTAAATGTTGTTGATAGCCAATCCCAAGAGGGATCACCCAAATCAATGTGGGTGGGTGAATCGGTCAAGCCGTTTCACTCTTAAATGTGAAAGACCTTCACAATACAATTTTATTAGAAAAACTTTAATAATATTGGGGTATACTTGTAGTGGTAGATCCCACTTGACATTATCACCCCAACAATCTATGTCATACATTCAAAGAATGTGAGGCCAAGTTACTACATATGAATAAGCTTAAGTATGATACTAGTTATTTTACTAAATCTATTGCCAAATATATAAGTAAAGATACATTCAAAGGTAAGACTAATGACAATAACCCTAATACTAAATACAATGTTAATTATGTATCCCAACCTACTAATCTACACTTACAACCCTCAAAATGGTAAGTAATGCGTTTACCTTGCACATCACACATTATGCTCAAAAAATCCTGAATAAAATCTTGTGTCTCTTCCTCCATTGCTTGAGGTTGATGCGAGCAAGCCTCATGATAATATTTTGATTATAATGCCTATTACAACTATTTTTATTGCATTGGTCACCTCACCAATTGATGTATTAAGCTTAAATATGTGATAGAAAGTCTTATCGATACAAATGCAATTGAATGATGCAAGCCCACTGAATCCTCTAAGCCTACCAATGATAATCCAAAGTTACAAAATATTTAATTACCCACTTCCCAATCATAACATTTACAAGTCTACGTCAAAAGTGTATAATGGTCATCATGTAGTAACACCTTCTCCCTCTTATGATCACACATTAGGCATAATAATTGACACTATTGTTCCTATGATACCTTGTATACCCTTTATTTTATTTTATGACTCTAATATGGATGATGCACTTGTCTCGTATACTAAGTATATTTGTGAATTTAGTAATCAAGTCCCCATACATAGTATTTTAGTTGATCTACATGATAATCATAGTCTATGTACTCTCAAGCCACTTCATTCTCCCATCTATTCTAAAAAAAAAAACACACAAAATCTAATTTTGCTTATAGATATTTTATTCTACCTATCACTTTGTTGGATTTATTTCTACTTGGGTCCCATTTATAGTGTCTTTTACTCTTAGCTCAAGTGACATGCATTTAGGTCTTCCTTGGTTATGTGCTTTTAGGTCTATCCAATATATCATACACGATTGTGTCAAGTTTATTCATCAATAACAAGTTTTCAAAATTCATGGTATACCTCTTGAGGATCCTCTTCCTATGTTTCCTCGTCATACTTCTATATTTCCTACTTTACGTGATATATATAATGGATCTTACCTTCCTAGGTCTCTAAATTGTCATTCTACTTCAAATGATTTATCTAGTGGATCTTTCCCTCTCAAGTATCTAGATAGGCCTTCTCGCTTCACAAGCTATATCTAACATCTCTTTCACTTCTAGGTTCTATCCTCAGCTTATATTGCACACATTATCTCTAGTGGCTCTCACCTTCCTAGGATTCCTAATCAATCTTCTAGTGCACACATTACATCTAGTGGCTCTTACTTTTCTACTCCTCCTTGTAGGTTTGTTCAGGCACACACTACTTTTCGTGCATGTAGTCCACCTAGCTCTCTTCTCAAGATGTTTATGGAAGATATTAAAGCTTCTCAACTCACACATGGGCATATATATTTTGTACCATTAATGACTAAGCCTACCATATATTCTAGATCTTATTTTCCTCCTCATGAGGCTCTCATTGGGTGGATCTTGTTCTACCCCTATCTATGTACATAGCTAATTTTAAAAATACAAAAACATTCACATATTTGCAATAATACAAAAGTAGTACCTATACACATGACTTGCATTATTAGTGATGAGAATTTTTATTTCCTATGAGACTTTTTATTTCCTATGTAAAGCCTCCTTTTGTTATTTCATCATTTTGTATTAGAATTATGTTAATACTTTAATATATTTAAAATGAACTTTTGTGCATAAACCTTGTTCATTTTAATTTTATCCAAGCTTATTTGAATGAGTTGAAATAAATATGTATATGGGCTAACAATGTGGATGAAGGACCTATCTTAAGCCCAACACATGAATCATACATAGCCCAACACTTGTTATGTCAAACTTGAATCACTTAAGTATCATGTAGGAATTGATTTGGAGCATAGGAATCACCTAAGCATTGGTGCATGACTTTCCTTGGAGCGCATGACTCATGGTATGAAAGTGAAGGACTCGTATGAAGGAATCAATGGACTTGGACATCAAGGAAAAGAGATGATCTAGTTAGCACATGGGTTACATGATTAAAGGAGCATTGAATGTGTATTATCATCTAGTCATCATATGACTCACATAGATTATGAGAGTCCAATTTAACATCAAGTTCAATTAGAAATATGGAACAAATGGACAAAGTGCAAATTTGAAGCTCTGTTTCCACATTGAGATTATTCTTTTCTTCCTTCCCGCAATGTGAAATACTTTATTTCCGTGAACTGAATATTTTTACAATTATACGACTCGACTCATGATAACAACTTACACCCTATGATCATAGGCACCATGATTGAAGGGAATGTATGATATTTTAAATCTTCTAAAATCGATAAATCATATCATTTGAGTGTTAATCAAGGACTCCAATCCAAAGTTAACAAGATGAAATATAATCATGCACTTGTTATGTCAAACTTGTAACTCCTTAACAAACATTTGTTCTCATAGAAATATGTTAGTTAACTATTAGTTAGTTATTGCAACAACTAAATTGAAATCATCAATAAAAACAACTTTTATAGAATGAAAAGGAATATGCTTATTATAAAAAGTGTTTGTAGTAGAATTAGGGTGGTTAGTTCATGTCTTCTGATGAAAGAAATATAATAGTATTACATTCAATAAAGTGCATGATTATGAGTTAAATCGAATAGTGTAATTTCCCATCCTAAACCCTTCAGATTTAGATGGAAGGAGCAAGGGCGCTCCTCACCAACATGAAGGAACTTCTTGTTTACTTGAAAATCTATTATTTAGCATTTTATTGTTTACAATAATTCCAGTACTTTCACCATTTCAATTCATGAATTTAGTAATCTTTTATGGCTCGGGCAATAAAGGAATCGTTAAACAATGCCTCTTCACAGATTAACAAACCATCTAGGAATACGTAATTTAGTAATCTCAAATACATTTCTTAGATAGAAAAGTTTAGAAGTAGTATTTTGTTGAATTTAGAAGTTAACTCTTGATTAGAATAGTTTCAATCATTCTATTTTTGCAAACATCTCATGGACACTACCATGGGTTGACAAACATTAAATAATCAAAGTAAAAGTATCAACGACACTTGTCATCAAGTGCTATTGTCGGATATATTTTTTAAGGTGTTAGCAAAGATCAAGATACTAACTTGTGTAATTACTGATATCCTAGTAAGTTTCCATTTATAAATCTATTTTCCACAACTCTTTCTTTCAAATAAAAGAACTTATCCCTGACAACAATATTATTTTTGTGATTTGGAATATGTGGAACATAAGAAATTAATCAAGCACTTATAGTTAGGAAAGTGTTCTTATGTATGGTAAGATTTCATGTAAATACATAGATACTGTAAAGAATAAACTTACAAACCCCCCCTCAATATCAACCCATTAAGCAACTTGATCAACAAGAAAGGATGGATGATGGAGTGGAAAATCCCAATGGTGCAAATAATGGAAATCCCCACTAGGAAGGACATTCACCTATCCTATAGAACTGGAACCTAATGACCAATCCCCCATGAAGAATATATCTCCCTCAATTTTACCAACCTTTAGGGGACTGGTCTCAAAATATCCTGACTAATGTCTATTTTATTTCAAAGTGTTGTGCCAAACCTATTACTATACCTCATAAACTCAAAATTTTACTTATTTCCCCAAACTCCAAAGGATCTAACCATGTGGTGGTTTATGGGACTAAACCCCAAATCTATCCACACTTGGGAGGAGATGGAAACAATATTCTTAGATAAATACCAAAATTACTATAGGGTTAAGGATTGAAAGGAAGAACTCCTTAGAATACAACAAAATGAGGATGAGAGTGTTGAGGACTATCTTGATCGATTCCTCTTCCTTCATGGGAGGTGTGGTATAGGTTTTGATATTACTCTTCTAAAAACTCTATTCCTTACAGGATTAGATGAAAACACACAAGACACCTTTAATCTAATGGGAAAAGGAGACATGAAAAATTTAGAGTTTAGTGATATCATTGACCTCTGTAGGAACTACTCTAGACTCACCCAAAATTTGTAAAATAGAAAGTCAATATTTCCAATGGTGACATATCCAAACTAAGAGAAGATATTAAAAATTTAAGAATAGATCTCTTAGTGTAGCTTAACACAACTGTGCATAGGAGAAAACTATCAATACATAACCATTATTCATATATTTTCCAAGATGTATGAATAAGCATGGGATTAAGTACTATCTCTTAGATAAAACATACATTTGCCTTGTCTGTGATCTAAAGCATGCCAATGATCAATATGGAATATTTCCCTTGCCAAAGAATCACTTAAAACAAAATACAAAAAGTGAAGATGGGTTTAATTATGTGTCTCAAAGGAAAGGAGGGAATTTTCTAGCAAATCAAAACCAATCCTATGCACCAAAAACACAATGGGTTCTAAACTAGTGGAGCACACCATGGTCATACCCCAAAATTGGGTTCAAGAAGTCCCACAGGAATGGATTCCTCAGTGGAATGCACAACTAGATTATTATCTCGCAACCATGGACTCCAAACTCAAACATTCCACCATTGCAAAAATTTAACCCTCAATTTCAACAACACTGGAATGCACCCCAAAATTGAGTCAACAATAATGTAATCCAATAAGAACCCAAGGACAACATGATTTTTAACTAGGCTTACAACTATTGCTCCATCCGAACAACCTACCCATCCACAAATTCTATCTCAAACCGCTACAAATATAAATAATGTAAGGAAGGGTAACCAAACATACACCTTCGAACTGACAAGATCCTTGTAGTGAATTCTATGGACTATAAAAAACATATTGTTATAGTCGGGGAAGGTTATTTCAAAACAATCATATCCAATTATAGAAGAAGTCCCCAAAGACAAAGAAAAATCAAAAGATACACAAACCAAACCTTTTCTTGAAGAAACATTTGAATCAAGTGCAGATATGTCATTTCCATCCAAAATTTGGAAAAGGAAAATGGTGTAACCCAAGAGAAAATAGAGTTAAGGTTGATTCAAGGATTAAAAATATAAGTATTGGAAATCCTTTGTTATAATATTTTAGAGATAGTCCTGAGTTAAATAAAAATATCAAAGAGATTTGTGTGAAAACTCCAAGTAGAAGGAAAAATCAGCCTAGAATAATCCATGTTGATGGAAAACTAGCTAGCATATTAGAAGGGAAGATGACCCCTCCAAAATATGGTGACCCTAGAGTCCAATTGTTATAGTTTTTATTGGAGATGTGAAGATTCCAAATGTTCTAATTGACTTAGGGGCTATAATCAACGTGATGATTACTGATACCTTGTCCACATTGTCTCTTCCTAAACCACAATCAACTTCAATAGTGTTATAAATGGTTGATCAATCTGTAGCTAAACCCAAAGGGATCATAGAGGATGTTACCATCACAATTGAAGCATGGGATTATTCAATAGATTTTATGGTTACTAAAAAAAAAGAAATAAGAAAATTTGATATCCTTGATTCTAGGATGCCCTTGGTTAGCTACCACTTTGTAGCTCTTATTGATTGTAGAACAAGAAACATGATAATTACAAATGGACATGATTCAAAGAAACTATCTATATATCCAACTACCAAACCTTTCGCCACTGAGGACAAAAAATGGTGGAAGGATGATTTAGAGGAAGCAGAGGATGTTATTTCCTCATTAGTTGTGGTTATAATTCAAGAACACTTAGAACAGATCCAAAATTGGGATCCTTTTGAACTACAATCACAACCAATAGAGATAAAGGATGATATGATAGATGAAAACCTACAACCTATAATTTGTCCTTTCTCATGAAACATAGATCTGAATGAGTGTATCTTCCACAACATCACTAAAATCCATATATTGCTTCCCCATAAGTGCCCCTTGAATTCATTATTGAGAGAATACCCAATGGTAAATTATCTCTATCTAGACACCAAATAACTACCCATTTTCCTAGGAAAAACATTGGCAGTCAATAGTTGGTTGACTAGTCAAGAGGAAAATACCCTATTCAAGCTTCTATGCTCTCATCCTCAAGATTTTTCTTGGGAATATAGTGATATGAAGGGTATTCATCCTAGTATTTGTACACATCACATTTACACAACTAATTCTAGACATCAGAAACCATAAAGGAGGATAAACCTTGCCTTAAGAGATATTGTAAAAATGAGATTGAGAAACTTCTTCGGGTAGGATTTATCTATCTAATTTCAAATAGCCAATGGGTTTCTCCATTATTTGTTGTGCCTAAAAATAATGGTAAATGGAAGGTCTATGTGGATTATAGAGAGTTAAATAAGGCAACACATTGGGACTATTCCCCTTACCTTTTACTAAACAAGTATTGGATAATTTATCCGAAAAAAGGTATTTTTCATTCCTGGATGGTTTTAGTGGGTACAATAAAATCATGGTGGCACCAGAAGACTAAGATAATACGACCTTCACTTACCCATGGGGGAAATTTTCCTGTAGGGTCTTACCTTTTGGCTTATGTAATTCACCTGCTACTTTTCAAAGAACCATGTTAGCAATTTTTGTTGATCTCACTCATAATTATGTGGAGATTTATATGGATGATTTTATAGTTTATGGGGAAATATTCCAAGAGTAAAATGATGATTTAGACAAAGTAATCTCTAGGTGTGAAAAGTATCAGTTATCTTTAAACCATGAGAAATGTCTATTCATGATGGAGTAAGGTATAGTCTTAGGCCACCATGTTTCAACTGAGGGAATCAACGTAGATCCCGATAAATTTAATATAATTGTGTAACTTCTATCCCCCAAAATCAAACTGAAGTAAGAATATTTATAGGACATGCAGGATATTATAGAATATTAATTTCATATTTCAATAAAATAGATTCTCCACTTTTTTCCATTCTGACAAAATATTATGAATTTGAATGGATAGAATTGCATCAAAAATATTTTTACATCATTAAGGACAAATTGACAAATACACCTATTTTAATACATCCAAAATGGAAGCTTCCCTTTCACATACAAATTGATTCTTTCAATGAGGTAGTGGGAGATGTGCTTAGACAACAAAAGGAAGGAGAGATAATGCATGCCATCTACTACATTAGCAAAAACCTCTCCCCTACTGAAAGGAATTATACTACCACAGAGAAAGAGTTTCTTGCAATTGTTTATAGATTGACAAGTTTCGCCATTACATTATAGGATATGAAGTACTTGTTCATATAGATCATTTAACCATTAAGTATATAATGAATAAACCTTTGGTGTATGGTATTATTGTATGGTGACTTTTGTTAGTTGAATAATTTAACATAAAGATTATTGATAAACCTAGAAAATCAAATGTGGTAGTTGAATTTCTCTCAAGGTTAACTATTTCATGTACAAAGGAGAAATTCAATGGTGATTTTATGGATGAAAATTTATTTACAATCTCAATTATCTCCCCTTGGTTTACAAACATGGATAATTACTTAGCCACAGGGAATTTCCCATCTTTCCTCACACATAAAAAGAAAGAAATTAATTAAAAAAGTGTGATATATACATGGTTTAATGGAATGCTTTTCAAATGTGGACCCGATCATGTATTACACAAGTGTGTAGCTGAAGATGAGATAGTTGATATACTTAGGGCATGTCATGATGAACCATCAGGGGGACACTATTTAGTTAAAAGAAAAATCCACAAAGTTTTGAGAGTCAAGCTAATATTGGCCTTCTTTGCATAAATATGTCCAAAAGGATGTATGGTAATGTGATCAATGTCAAAGGATGGAAAAGACAACACTTACAAATGAGATGTCACTCCAACCTCAAGTAGTTTTAGAGCCATTATAGAAGTGGAGATTTGATTTTATTGGACCAATTGACCCACCTTCTCAAGGAAAGGAGTACATCTTGGTATGTACATGAATATGTTATAAAATGGTCCGAGGTATAATCTCTCCAACATACAAGGGATGAGAAGGTAGCAGACTTCTTTTATGAACACATCTTCTAATTATTTTAGGGCACTAAGATTGATTTTTTTAGATCAAGGACCATAGTTCATGTATAATTTAGTTAGTTCTTTTTGGCAACCTATCAACTAAGGTACAAGAAATCATCTCTATACCATCCTCCATTCCATGGTCAATTTGAAATCATCTCTCAGACAAACTATGTTATAAAATGGGTTGAGGTAAAATCTCTCCAATATGTAAGGGATGAGAAGGAAGCTAAATTCTTTTATGAACACATCTTCCAATTGTTTGGGGAACCAAGATTGATTGTTTTAGATCAAGGACCATAGTTCATGTATAATGTAGTTAGTTATTTTTTGTAAACCTATCAACTAAGGTACAAGAAATCATCTGTATATCATCCTCAATTCAATGGTCAAGTTGAAGTCACTAACAGGGAATTGAGAACATTTTGACCAAAATAATAGATCTCTCAAGGAAGAATTGGGTTTAGAAGTTACCCAAAGTAGTATGGGCCTACAACACCACTTGGAAGACAACCACAAGATTCACTCCATATGAGTTGGTCTATGGGAAGAAACCTATCTTTCCCATAGAATTTGAGATTCAAACCTTAAGGACAATTGCTGCATTAGGAATTGAATTGTCAGAAGCACAACGAGAAATAATTATTCAGTTGAATGAACTGGATGAGATGAGGTTACAAGCATTACACTAAATAGAGATAATCCAACATCAAAGACAACTATGGTATGCCACACATATCAAGAAAAATATGTTTCAAAAAGGGATTGGGATCTTCTATTTGATTCCAAATATAAAGACTTTAAAGGGAAGCTACAAACAAGATGGATGGGTCCATACCAAATTGATGAATTATTCAACAACGGGACCATGTATTTGGTCCCAATTGATGGTGAAATAAAAATGATGTTGGTGAATGGTCATAGATGACTTAAGTTATACCAAAAGCCAACATTAAAGGAAGAGTTCAAAAATATGCTATGAGATAATTTAGCTTTGAATTTCTTGAACAAGGCTGAATTGATCTCAAAATAAAAATAATAAATAGGGGTGGATGAAAACTAGTAATGGAGGTTATATTCCTATGAAGGAATGGTTTAAAACTAGAAATGGAAACCATCCCTTCCAAAAAAAAGAAAGGAAAATAAAAAAATAAAACATAGGTGGCTGAAAACCAAGAATGAATTTCACCTAGGAATCATGACAGAATAAATTGAGACAACTTGTAGAAAAAGGATAATATATTATGATTAGAAAATGTAAAGTGATTATCGAGAAGGTATGTGTCATTACTCTCCTTTAAATGTTAAAGAGTTTAGTTATAAGATGTTAATTATTGTTTTTAATTAAATTATGACTACCCATTTCTAATGTTTCCACATGCATCCCATATCATAATAAATATTTCACACGTCCCTAATTGATCGATCCCACATTATAATTTATTCTCCATACTACCCGTTGTTTCATCATAATTGGTTAATTTTACCGAACGCTGGTTTTTGTATATAAAATTATTTTCATTTCCATGTTTTTCCCTCATTGTCACTTCTTCACCATTTTCATTTCATTCCCATGCTATCACCATTTCCATTCCTTCTTTCTAGTCATTTTCATTCCTATGCCACTATAAGTTCTACTCATATCAAGAATGGGGGTTAGGATTTGTCATGAACCATCAATCCTAGTTGAATTGCTTGTAGACACCAAATTTGTGTCTTACGACCCCTTGTGACCCGCATCTCATCTCGCAATCTAACCTCATTACCTAAACCTTACACAATTATTTATTAATTACCTTGTAATTGATAAATCCACATCACCTTACCCGCCACCTCACTTTGCCACCTCATCATGACCTAGCCCTAACCCTAAACTAACCTAATTAAGACCTGTGACTTGGTCTAGACTCACATCCATAACTAATGCCTCCTTACTCGCACCCAAAGCCGACCTTCTAGCCACTTGACCAAGCCCGCAACCATCTCTCGGGAAATAGGAAGGCGGGCTATTTTACTAAAAATAGCCTACTTTTTCCTTACCGATGCCGGTTCTACTCGACTTTCGCAAATCAAGTTACGTAACCGCCATCGGTTCCTGTAAATGGGCTCCCAAACCAAAACAATGGATCAGAATTTCATTTTGGAGATCGGTAAAAGGATTTCGGATCAACAGAGCATTGCGGCGAGGAACAAAGTCCAGATCTTCACTGACAGAGCAGAGATGAGTAAAGAAACCAGAGGTGTTTACAACCAAGGAGATCAACTTGCATCTTGGTCAAAACCATCACATCTTGTAAGTCACATTGCTTATGCTTCTTGAATCTCAATCCTCCTAAATCCGTTTCTGAATCCACTACCCAACGTGCCATTGCATCTAACTGTCATTCTTTTGCTTCTAATCATCCCATTTCCTAATACCATCCAAAAACCAGCCATTACAAACACCATAGCTACCAAGAAGATCCTAGAACCCACCGGATATCGGTTCATCGAATTTATCGAACTCCAGAATCGGTTCCTCGATCAAAACCGTAAAACCAACATTTCCCCTACCCGAGTTTAAGGAAACAATTTAATTGATATTTTGCAAGTCTTTTGTGTTAATTCATATTAGCGAGGAATGACCACCTTCGAAAGGAAGTTTTATATTTCCTCGGGCCCAAGGCAGTTTCCTCATTTATTGTTTAATCAAAATCTTGTGGTCTTGTGTTCTTATTTGCAGGTAGTCCTTCCAAGACAAAAAGGAGTCTCTGCAGTCAGCCTGATCTTTCTCTACGGTACGCGCACACCATCTCGACATTCATAGGTATTCCTCCTAACCCTAACCTCATCTCTGTTTCTAAAAGGAATGAAAGGATAGAAGCAACTGACTATTCCCGAAGCCGAAACATTCCGAGCGAAACATTGCTATCGTAGAGAGGAAATATATGGAGGTCTTCAAGAAGGTAGGATGGCTTTATGTCGTGCTTTCATATGAAGAATTTTATCCCAAAATGATAGAGGAATTTACTACAAACATTGTGGAAGGACACTCAAGAGTAAAAGGTAAAAAATATTATTTATCTCCTCCATTATTAGTCAAATTTTTGGTATTCCAGAGGAAGGGAAGTTAGTCAATTTTAGGACTCCTTACTTAGAAATTATTAAAAGGTTTTCTATGGGAAAGAAAGAAAAATTGGAGTTAATTTTTTGATAACAAAGGAAATGAAAAGGGCATCGAAAGAAGTACTTTCCCTGAGATGTGGGAAAATGAGGCAAAATGGGTCATAAAATATTTCACTTATGAGGGAAAATATGAAGTTATCCTTGGTCCTGGTCTTGGTAATTCTTATCCACTTATGCCATGGAAAAGCTAGAGACACAACAAAGTTAATCTTCCACAGTTCTATTTGACTCTATTTCCTTTGTCAATGATAAATTCCATTGGGGTTCCCCATATCTAATGTTCTAAGGTCTCATTCACCTTATTTGTAAGCATCAATTCATCAAGAAGTGTGATGGGCTCAAGAAGTGGGTCAAATTACAAAATAAATATGCCCTTGAACCTGTTATAGTTCTAGAAATAGGGCCCTCTATCTCGAGATAGACCAAAGAAAAGGATTAGGTCATATGTACCAACCAAGCTATTGAGGAACACCAAAATAAAAATGTTCCCTCATAGAAGGAAAAAGAGGTAAAAATATAATGTAAACTTTACACCAAACACCTAATGCTTTTCCACATGCCTTTGCATCCCCTACAGCACTGTTTATGAAAAATACATTGTGAAAATAATAAGCATCACCAAGAGTTACTCTTTTTTGAGAAAGGAAAAACACCTATGCTTGAAGGTGAGCCTATCTCACCTATTGATACTGAAACCTTTATCCCTCAAGTGTTGGCCATTTCTAAGGTGGAGTATGAGCTACATCAAGCTCAAGAAAGGATTAACCAATTGCAACTCATATTGCAAGCAAAATATGCAAGCATTTCTAAACTAGAGGCACACAAAGATGATAAATTTCAACTCATCTAACAATAATTGGAGTAAAAATATGGAATAATTCAACAAATTCAATGGACTGTAGAGGAAAAAGAACAGAGAATTCAATCGACATAGTCTAGAACTAAAGAATTGTATGATAAACTTATACTTTTACAAAAGGAGAAGGAGAAAAAGAGCACATGGAAACTAATGACCAACCGATTCAAAAATATTTTGTATTTCCACAAATCATTGTATTAAAAGGGATGGTCAAATGTATGTATCTCTGTGTTATGATATCGAGGTGTAGAAGATGAGAACAAAGTATTGATAGAAGAAAAGAAAATACTCCATAATAACATGACTATTCTTTGTCATTTATAGAGAAATCCCTTTCTTGTACAACACCTGCAATTTTTATGTTTTATTCTGAAGGAACAAGTTTTATAATGGAAAGCCTCTAGAGTCTGCTCCACTGAATCTATAGAATTTTAAAATGACAAACAATTCATGGGAGCATATGCAACAACTGATACAATTGGTAAGAATTTGTTATGTGAATTTTATGTTCACAATTGTTTTCTCCTAAGTAGGTAGAAATATCAATTAACTTGTATACAAGAGAGGTTTAGTCAATAAATTTATTTCCACTTTAAGGCATAAATCCATATGGTGTGATAAAATGGGAGTATACATGAAAAAAGAAACCAATGTAGGACTTTTGATGAGGCATGATATTCCAGCACTAGAAAGGTTCGTGAGGAGATATACTACCCATTTATTTCCTATAATTAGTGAAAAATACAAAGAAAAAATATCAACTTGTGTGTCTAACTTCAGAGGGTATGTACTCCCAAATTTTAATATGTCTTTCTTTGCTTGCCAAATACTGTATGGATTACTTCTAGAAGTTTGGAAAAAGAAAGAGGTTATATCTCCAACTAACCTCCGATGGTCAGTAAAGAGAGAAAAATACATGCAAAATCATGCTAGAAATACAAGAAAAATGGGTAGGTATGAGATTTTGACCACCACTTATATTAACACCGGTGCCTAGATGGAATAACACACAAGACCAGCCAACTGAGAGCTACAAGAGATGGAGAGAAATGGTAATCAAATTTTCTGGGTTCTGTAATAAGAAGAAGAAACATGGCTCACTTTCACTAATGAATATAATTGCACATAGATTGTAGAAGCCTTGAAAAAAACCATGTAGTATGAGGACTTGTTAATACTTAAGTGTGGGGGAGTGACGAGCCTTGTTAATTCCTATGTAAACCCATGTTTTGTTATTTCATCATTTTGTACTAAGACTGATATTAACATTCTGTAATTAATACTTTAATATATTTAAAAGGAATTTTTGTCACCTTGCCACCTCATCATGACCTAGCCCTAACCCTAAACCAACCTAATTAAGACCTATGACTTGGTCCAGACTCACACCCATGACTCATCACCCCTCACCCGCATCAAAACAAACCTAATAATAACTTGACCAAGCCCACAACTGATCCCTCGGGAGAAAAGGAGGGAAAGTTGGCTATTTTACTAAAAATAGCCAACTTTGACCTAACCGACATCGGTCCCTACTCGACCGCCATCGGTTACGTAACCGCCATCGGTTCCCTGTAAATGACCTTCCCCAGCCAAAAACAAAGGATCCGAATTCATTTGCAAGACAGAGACAAGTGAAGAAAAGAGAAGAGTTTGCAGAGAAGGACGTCGAGCCCAAGATTGCAACTGAGTAACTGGATCACCTTCACACTCGTCCAAGCACCGAAAAGTCAGAGGATAGCTTCATCAGCTCACTTTTGATTGTCGGATCATCCCACCTGAATCTGGCATTCATCACTGCATTCCTCAGACCTGAATCTTCATCAAGAATGAGTAAGTAGTGTCTTGTATGTTTCTAAACACCATTTCTTGAACTTTTTGATTCATAGTAATTATAAGCTCACTCCTAGATCTACCACCTACCAGCACCCTGCACCTAACCTTCATCCATACATCCTTGTATTTCCCAGAAGATAGCTTTATCACTCTCTGAGTCTTCCCCATCATCTCACTATTCCCCTCAACCATCCACCAGTCTTAAAAACCCCACAATCACCCTACAATCAACCTCTACCCAGAAGCACCTAGATTACTGACCCTACCGGTGTCGGTTATCCCCTACCGGTAGCGGTTCTCTAACCGTGGTCGGTTATCCAGTGACCGGCATCGGTCACTGTGACTTATACCCAAAACCTTCCTTTCACCTATTTGTCTCCTAACAACCTCAGATCCAGCCTGGTCTATCCCCGTAACTTGACCTGAACGTATCAATAACCAGTGACCAAACAAACAACATGACATACTATTATTGGTAGTCTAGTCTCTATTGCTTTTTAAGGAGGTACCTAAATCGTGATTTCGCAATAGCTTCTTTATTACCATTTGCATCAATTTGTATTGAAAGGGAGCTGACCACCTTCGAAAGGAAGTCTAATATTTCCTGGGCCCAAGGTAGTTCCCTCACTTTATTGTCTAACTAAGATCTGGTGGTCTTGTATTCTTACTTCACAGTAGTCCTTCCCAGACAAAAAGGAGTTCTTCACAATCGATCTGATCTCTCTACGGTACGCGCACACCCTCCCAACACTCAACAAGTATTCCTCCTAGCCCTAACCCTTATCTGTTTCTCAAGAGAATGAAAAGATAGAAGTAACTCTATTCTAGAACGGAAACATTCTGTGTGAAACATTTTGGCACGCCGGTGGGACCCTTCTCGGGTTTCTTTCTTTCTTGCTTTCTTTCATATAGGGAGCACACTTGCTATTTTCTTCTTCTAAATATTCACAAGATATTTTGTCATTTTGGTAAAAGAATTTGTCTTTCTTCCTCATCTTTGCTTTAGTGAAAGTCATCTTCTTTGTTTCATCGAATATCATTTTCGATTTGGGTTTAAAACACGTGCATTACATTATTGCTAGCTGTTTTTAATTCTAGTGAACGTAGATTAAGTAACAGGTCGTACACGTGGGGGTGATATCCATGGTATTGACAAGAAATTAATCTTACTCTCACTGCACAACACATACCAAATCACATCATAATCAACACAACAACTCAAACATCCCCCCTTTTCCGTGGTATTCCTCCGCCCGATTGAGGTAACCTTATAAGCCAAAACAAACTTGACATCTCCCTTAGGTCTTTTGTTTAGGATTGACATCATCTTGTGTCTAAGGCATAAGCCCACAATAATTAAAACTAATCCTAGGGTTAGTCTCTTGATTTGCTTGTGCATCTTGCTTGTTTTTAGTTCTGTTTCTCTGTCATACCCTATTTCAGTGATCACTTCAGAACAGTTTGGTGGGTATACTAAGCATTGTTAATCCCAAACCAGCAGCTTCTTACATCTTCTCTTTGCTTTCATAGTGACCGACACCGGTCCTATTCTACCGACATCGGTTAACTGACCGACGCTGGCTACAGTCTGACCGACATCGGTTATCAGACCGATATCGGTTACTGTCTTTCACAGTTCTCGACAAACCAACAACCTACCAATTCCAACATTTTGTTGTTGTTTCTATGCCGGATTGACTAATTCACTTCTATTTCCCCTTGTCCATGGTTGTTATAACCCGAAACAAGCCGCAGCCATGGTTTCACATGCCTGTTCCGTGCCTTTGCCTGAATCACCCCCTTCACATCCTATGGGGAATCCTACGGATACCAGTAATTTTCCCAAGATCCCTGTAGGAGATAAGGACTTTGCCAAATTTTTGGATGCTAATCCTAGCGCCATGCATCCAATTATTATTTGTCTCATACCCCTGACCGTACACCCGACGGTCAACTCCTTGTTGGTATGCCTATTAGTATAGCAGCTCATTTAGCTCCTTCCCCACCTAATAACTCCGCCTCACCATCTTCATCCTTAGCTCCGTCTCTCCCAAGCCAAAGTGGCTTCGTTAGTTCATACTGCACCAATTGGTTTTCCTTTCATTAATCTGGGACCCCACATATCACTACCATCCACTAACCCTACCTCATCTCTCTCACAAACTGTCTTTCATAACTTGCTCTCTGCCACCTATCCACATGAGCTTTCCTTCTCAAGCTCCGCCCACCTTTTCATTTCCACAAACTCATCCGGGCCTCAACATCTTATATAGGACACCCTTATTCGGTCACCCAACACATTCATCATCAATCCTTATCAATATTTAACCCCACCATTGTCTAGTAGCGGCTCTTGGACCAATCCTCCTCTGTTTACAATGACAACACCATCATCTAACCCAACCAATGATTTAATCAAACAAATGATGGACAAGATGCAAAATCTTGAGGCTTCTGTTTCAGGAAGTCGTAACACCCTGACATATGAGCAAGTTTGTCGGGAGCCTATTCATCCTTCTATCCCCCTTCATTCATATCCTCCTCAATGGGAATTACCAAAATTTACTCGCTTTAATAGTAAGGAGGACCCTCAACAACACTTGCGATCGTTTAGACATGCCTGCTATCTGATTGCTCATGACGATGCCTTACTACTCCGCACCTTTCCCATGTCCTTATCAGGACCTACCTTGGAGTGGTACAGTGCTTTAACCCAGCACTCAATCTTCTCCTTTAACCAATTAGCCCAATCTTTCTTGGATCATTTCTCCATCAATATTGCCAAGAAAGTATCCATCACCGACCTCTATGCCATCCGACAATTTGAAGACGAATCTATCGCAGATTTCGTTGGACGATGGCGGGGCCTCATCAACCAACTTACTTATGCCTTACCTCAGGCCAAACTCATCAAACTCTTTACGCGGGCCTGCGCTAAGCACATTTCTCCCACCCTCCAAATTCAAACTTTCCGCACCTTTGATGAGGCCTTTACTATGGCTCGGAAACTAGAGATTCGAGCCTTAGAGGAGGAGAAATTGAGGTTGCGCAACAAAACTCCAATTTCCAAACCCAAGACTCCACCAACAAACCCAACACCACCAATTCTCACGCATCGACTGCTTCGAAATCAAAAGGAGTTGTACACGCGGTGATGGTCAAATCCCAAGCACCGTCTAATACCCCGCCAAAAACCACCTATAAGTATAAAGCCGAGCCCATCAATTACACTCCCTTGGGAGAAACTTATGGTGTGATCTTGGACAAATTGCTCAAAGCAGGAGCTATCACCTTGCCTCCTATTAAACCTCACTCCGGGTTTGATTCCACCCGTGCTATACCTTCTTGGTACAAAGAAAATGACTTCTGTAACTTCCACCGCGTGAAGGGACACAGTCACAAAAACTACAAGATGTTGAAAAACATAGTGCAGGAAATGGTTGATGCAGGGGATATAACCCTCGATAATCCTAATGCCCCTGCTAATCAAAATTTGAAAATCTTCAACAAACCATTCCCAAATCATTCATCTAACAGTAACATAAACCAAGACACCTTAGCCGAGGAGAAGAGTGTTCATGAAATCCATGCAGTTTTCAACTCCCAACCAAAAGCTTCTATCGAGGAAATTCTAGAATCAAGCCTCTTCACTAACGCAGGGATCCGCACCCCCTACACCACCATCAAGACAAGATGATAACCTTGCCATTCCTTTACCCATAAAGGAATTAACCACCCAGAGTTCTCTTCTCACGAATGAGTCTTCTTACACCACATCCCTGCAAGACTGTGAGCGGATGTTATCTAACTTATCTATTTCCCAAACATTTCCTTCCGCCACTCTTACTGTAAAAGAAGAAGGCTCGCCACTGTTTCTGTCATCCTTAGAAGAGAAACCTCTCGAACCGACATCACCAAACTCCTTAATCATGACGGATCCCCTCAAACATGCCTTCCTACCTATTAGTTCTTCATCGCCTAAATCTTTTCAGCGACCGGTTGACCTCTTAACACCCATTGATACAGTGCCTCATTTACCCCCTGTATCACACCCACAGTGGACCGGAATCACAACCCACCTCTCTTCCATACAAAATTTCTTCTTCACACGTGAAGATTGTCATCCCTCAGAAGATAGATGAGTCCTATGGGAGCGTTTGAGTAC
Organism: Taxus wallichiana var. yunnanensis; assembly: GCA_018340775.1. Classification (NCBI taxonomy): domain Eukaryota; kingdom Viridiplantae; phylum Streptophyta; class Pinopsida; order Cupressales; family Taxaceae; genus Taxus; species Taxus wallichiana. The sequence goes on along the minus strand of CM031235.1, from coordinate 361,295,917 downwards.
ACCATGCTCTACTCAAATGCAGATGACCGATCCAGACACCTCTACCATATACCCGAGGTGTTTACAAAAGCTCAAAATGCCTATGTCCTCATCTTCACCCCCTCATCTCTACCGAATACCTCATCCACCTCTATTAACCTAACCAAACCTTCCCCTACGCTTGGGACTTCACCAATACCCAGCCTAACACACCCACCTAAACGGTTAGATTTATCCAAAAATAAAGCCGTCCATCCACCTAGGAGATAAATCCAATCTCCTCAAGTCCAATCTATGCCTCTGATCACAACTAAAACCCTCACCATCACACCTACCTTCTATATTGGGACCTCACCCCTCCACCTTGCCTCAATACATCATACCTCCTGCGTTTTCTTTAAAATGACCTACACCTTCTACCCATACAGAGATCCACGGGTGTATCAACACCGTCACCCCAAGTATCCTGTCCACCTACCAACCCTAAACAAACTCCATCATCAAAGGATTTGTTTGTTGTCACTCCTCTTTCCCCGTGGTTGTTTCCTGCCACCACGTCATCTGTGGCCTCATCATCTAACCAGCTAAACATGACTTCTGCGCCGAAGAAGCCACGTTTAGTTAAATCCAATTATCAAAACCCCTTGTCTAAACCACCACCCATATGAACCAACCATACCCAACCATTACCAAAACCCACCCAATCAATAGCCTCATCTTCCTCTGACTTTGACCCGCTCAAAGGATCTTACGCCAAGATCCTTGATATGTTGGTGGAGAATGCGACCATTTCCCTACCCCCACTCAGACCCTATGATCCATCTAAACCTCGACCTATAGGTTATGATGAGTCTAAAATCTGCGCTTACCACCGCACACTAGGACATGATGTGGAGGGATGCAAAGCTTTGAAAGCCATCCTTCGTCAGTCACCTATCTCGGATAGAAAGGTTAAGAAAGACAACTTACGAAGGGAGAAACCTTTAGCTTCAATCCCCTCTCCTATACCACCTATCCCCACCTCACCAAGATCTATCATTATTGCAACCCCACCTCTCGAAGACAATGACTTATCCCTGCCATCTTCCTCCTCTCGTGTTCACGAGATCAACATGATTAGTATTGCTACTCGAGGGCATAAAAAACAATGGGAAAGCTAAAGAAAGCACACCTGCGGCCTCTCTTTCTCCGTCCGCCATCCCGATCGCACCACCACCTAAAGTGGTTATTCATGGACCTACCTACCCCATCTCTGATGGAGTTTCCCATCGTACCATGATCAAACAGCTTCACCAATCACCTGTAAAAATGACACTGTATGATCTCATTCAAACCTCTGAATCTCATCGACAAGCTCTCATTGAAATCCTTCAAGGGATAGAGGTCCTACCTAACGAAACCTTTCCCGTTGCCTCCATCTTAACACCCAACCACGTTGCTTCTCTCACCAAACAATCTACCACTTCCCCTCGACAAAGCCAGCCACTGCATCAGTTTCTCGAAAAGACAAATTGTCATCTTTGGTGCAGAAGATCCTAACCCCACTCTTTTCATCTCGGCTTACGTCCGGGACATCCGAGTACATCATGTTATGATTGACGGGGTGCTAGCCTAAACATCATCTCTTCCAAAGCCTTCCAACAAATGAATATCCCTTCTAGCTTGCATGTGTGCCAACCCCACCATGTTGCGTTCATTCAATGATGCTATTACTTCTACTTTAGGCACCATGATCCTTAACATTCGTGTAGGGCCACGTACCTTACCCGAACTCTTCTATGTCCTTGAGGGAGAATTCCAATACAACATGTTGTTAGGCCGCCCTTGGATCCGGCTATGGGATGCGTTCCCTCCACCTTACATAGATGCATAAAATTCGAGTATGAGGGGAAGTCATACACCGTAAAGACGCTCCCCCTTCAAAACCTGCAATATGTTATATCGCCCTAATGATGTGCTTGTACCAGTCAAGGCACCCATTCATCCAACCCAACCATCTACTTCACCCACACCTCAACCATCCACCTTAGCCGCACCTACACCTTCAACCAATGAAACCACCGCCGCAAATACCACTTCCTTCCCCACAGACAACATCCCAACCTCAGATCCCTTGGTAGATGTTTTTCAATGCCTTACGCTGGGGGAGTATCACCTATATAACGTTAGCACTTTCCATACCCCACAGGAGTACAGACAGTTACATGCGCATCCTACCTATGACCGTCATGTGGGGGAGGTGATCTCCTATGGACCACCTAATTGCCGCACCAACCTAACGTATGGGGGTGTCGACGCATCCTCCATTACCCCTGAACCTCCCCTTGGTGTGGTTCCCTTCCAATCTGATTTTCAATATCTAACAAATCATCGTTTCACCCTCACCTTCTTGACTCACTGTGCTTGGAAAGGTTTTGGTTTCGGTCTTTATGAACAAGGCCGACATACAATCATTCCCGTGACTACACGCAAACACAAAGATCGTAGTGGTCTTGGATTTTCTGAAACACTTACACCAAAGAAACCTCGTGTCAGTTGTATCCGGGAAGACAACGACATTACCTCTTCTAAACCATCATCACCTATTTTGCCATCTTCACCCACAGAGTCGATAGACCCGAATCTATCCCTCCTAACTTTTTTTTTTTAAATGCTATCTTCCTGGGTCCTCTCACTTATCAACGTGATAATGAAGACCCATCTTCTCTTCCCCTTCTGTATCCAGGACATGATCAAAGAAGACTCACCTTCAATTAATGTTGTTGAGTGCCAGGATGACGACTCCATCCTCACTTACCTTGGCGCGGATGACTCTTATATTCAACGCACCTTACCATCTGAAACTCAAACCATGTTGAATGAGTCGACTATAGAAATCAACATCCACACAGAGGATGATCCTCACATTGTGAAGATCGGACAATCTCTTAACGCATCAGAACAAACTACCTTCACTACCTTCCTCCATGCCCGCAACCAAGCTTTCACTTGGTCCTACGCTGACATGCCAGGAATCGATCCTGACATTGCTGTCCATAACATTACTCTGAAACCCGACTCCAAACTAGTTAAACAGAAACTAAGAAAAATGCATCCACGCATTGCCCTCTTGGTCAAAGAAGAGCTTCAACGACTCCTTTCTGTTTCCTTCATCTTACCTATTGACTATCCTCAATGGATTTCTAACATCGTACCTGTCACTAAAGCGATGGGGGACTTCGGATATGTACGGATTTCCGGACCTTAACCTCGCTTGCCCAAAGGATGACTTCCCCCTACCTAGTATTGATCAACTTGTTGATCTCACTGCAGGCCATGAGATGCTTTCTCTCATGGATGGCTTCTCGGGATACAATCAAATTTTGGTAGCCCCGCCGATCAACATAAAACCACCTTCATTACTCCTTGGGGAACCTTCTGCTATCGTGTCATGCCATTTGGCCTTAAGAATGCTGGTGCGACCTATCAGCGGGCTATGACTTACATTTTTCATGACATTATGCACACTATCCTTGAGGATTATGTCGATGATCTTCTTGGCAAATCTAAACATCGCAGTGAACATCTCGATGTTTTAACCATTATTTTCGATCACCTGTTACAATACTGTGTTCATCTTCAACCAAAGAAATGTGTCTTTGGTGTCCTTTTGGAAAACTCCTTGGTTTTATCATCTCTTTGCATGGCATTGAGGTTGATCCGGAAAAAGTCAAAGCTATCCTAGAAATGCCCCCACCCACTAACCTCAAACAATTACGTAGTTTGCAGGGAAAACTCCAATCTATCCGGTGTTTCATCTCACAACTCTCGGATCGATGTCAACCTTTCCATCATCTCCTTAAAAAGGACATTGTCTTTCAATGGAGTGAAGAGTGCCACCAAGCCTTTGAGGCTCTTAAAGCCTATCTCTTGCAGCCACCCATGCTTGTCCCACCTCAGGATGATCACCCTTTCTACCTTTACCTTTCTACCACCGACCATGCTATAGGAGCCATGCTCACACATCGTGACTCCGAGCATCGAGAACAAGCCGTTTATTACATAAGCCATACTTTTGTGGATTACGAGACTAGGTATACACATGTAGAAAAGTTGTGCCTAGCCCTATCATTCGTGGCCACCAAACTCCGACATTACCTCCTGAATCACAAAACTTTTGTCATCACCAACGCTGACCCCATCCATTATATGTACGCCAAACCTCATCTAAACCAACGCATCACCCGATGGCTTATGCTCCTCGCCGACCTCGACCTTGAGTTTGTACACCAGAAATCAGTCAAAGGACAAACTATCGCAGACCAACTCGCGGAAGCCCCTTTACCTGGGGAACAATTTACCAATTTTACTTTCCCTGACAAACTCATCGCAACTCTTTCACTCAGTGAGGTGTCGTATCCAATGACCCTCTTCTTCGATGGATCCAAATGCCAGTGCGGCGGAGGGGCAGGCGTTGTTCTCATTCCTCTTGATGCTGAACCTATGCCTCTTTCATTCCGGCTCGATTTCCCCTGCACTAATAATACAGCGGAATACGAGGCCCTTGTTTTGGGTCTCCAGGTTGCGTTACACTTAGGTGTAAAGTCTATTAACATTTTCGGTGACTCTCAATTGGTAGTCAATCAAGTTACGGGCATCTACCAATGTAAAAATGAGGAACTTCAAAAGTACAAACATTACGTGGATTCACTTTTGACCTTATTTACTCATTATTCTATCCAAACCATTCCCCACTCAACTAATAAATTTGTGGATACTATGGCTTGCTTGGCCTCACAAATTCCTACCTCACCAACTGACTCTGACATATTTGTCTTGGTCCAACAACTCTTTGCCCCATCTTACTCAGTCCCGGATGTTTGTATGGTAAATAATGTATCTGCTAATTCGCAGGATACCTGGTATCACCAATTTCACGACTACCTTACAACCTCTGTTCTCCCACCTGACCTTACTAGTAATGGCAAACGTGCTTTTCTTAAAAGTGTTTCTCGTTATGTCATCATGGGGGGACTCCTCTATAAACGTGGCTTTGATGGCATCCTCCTTCGATGTCTAACCGGCGCGAGGTCACCTATACCATCCAACAAGTCCATGACGGAATTTGTGGTGGACATTTTAGTGGCCTTGCCATGGCCAAACGGATCCTTCACCTAGGCTATTATTGGCCTACTCTTAATAACGACTGCTACGAATATGTTAAGCATTGTGTTATGTGTCAACAACATGCCAACCTTCAACATACTCCTAGCCACCCGCTACAGGTCGCACGAGATCTTTGGCCTTTCTCACAATGGGGTTTAGACCTTATTGGTGAGATTCACCCACCTTCTTCGCAACGTCACCGTTGGATAATCACAGCAACCAAATATTACACTAAATGGGTGGAGGCCATTCCACTCATTTCAACCAAAAAATAAAAAATCGTTGAGTTCATCAATCATCACATTATCTGTCGTTTTGGTGTTCCTCATCGCCTGATAATAGATAATGGAAAATCTTTCAAAAATAAGTTGTTACAAGACCTTTGTGACAACTTTGGTATCAAACTTAGCTTCTCATCACCTTACTATCCACAAGAAATGGTCAAGCCAATCTTCTAACAAAACCTTAACCAAAATTCTCATGAAAGTCATTAACAATTCTGGAAAAATTGGCATGATCACATCCCCTTTGCCCTTTGGGCTTATCGTACCAAAGCATTCATACTCCACTAATGCCACACCATTCTCTTTGTGTATGGTACCGAGGCTGTCTTGCCTCTCGAAATACAAATCCCTTCCCTAAGAATATCTCTCCGGATATTCTCACCAATGATGATTTCCGCCAAGAGCGGTTAGCCCAATTGGAGCTTCTTGACGAGCGTCGTCTTACAGCTCTTGACCACCTTCAAATCTATCAAAAGCACATCAAGCGTGCTTATGATAAGTGAATTCATGAGCGTACCTTTAAGATTGGTGATCTTGTCCTCAAAGAGAATCAACATGTAACCAAACTAGAAAAGAGCAAACGTGGAAAATTTGCTCCAAATTGGATTGGGCCTTACATTATCACTCACACTTACGGATCAGGCACTTACCATTTAGCTTCGCTTAATGGTAAACCTGAGCCTGAACCCCTTAATGCCTTGCATCTCCGACCATTCTACTTGTTGAATTTAGTGTTACATCACTTCTTATCTACCTTGCGCTCGTCCCTTGAGCTCATTTACCACCTCATACACCTTGTTTCATGCATCTCAAAGTAGAATCAACCTCACGTGGTTTGATCATCACCTCCTCTTAAAGATGCCTTCCCCTTTTTAGTCTGGTCCATGACTTAAAAGTATCAAAATAACACGTTCTCAATTATACAATTATGGGATATTCTTGAGTCAAACTTCCTGCAAAAACTAGATGCTTCATGCCAAACGGACATCTAGACCTCTAAGTTATACATAGACTGCTCCCTCGAAGGACAGCTATGTGCAAAGCCACATCTGCTACTATAAATAGACTGCTCCTCAAGGACAGCTATACAAAAAGCTATACTATAAAATTTAGCTCCTCTATCAAAGTCTTCGCATTGATCACTTCGTGAAGACCTCAAGAACAACAAAATGCATATCCCATATAGACTTCCCGCATCGATCAGTCTATATCCATAAAAATAAAAGCAATATTCAAAAGCACTTTTGAGTCATGGACTTGTCTATTTAGGTTTGGTTCTCTTTCGTCAGAATAATCACCTTATAACAAGTTCTCTGCGCCCCAGCTATACCATCCACCTCACCTCACCATTCTTCAAAAAAAAAAAACTCAAGGGACGTGACGTATATCCGATATATTGTGATTATACAACTCTTTTCACCTATCGACTTCTCACCTATGCAAGGTACCTAGGGATTCAAGCTCATCCTATGATAATACGTGGTTTGTTTAGCTCTTTTCAACTACGGGACACTTTTGCCTCTTTTACCCGAATCTAGGATTATGTGTTGACCTTAATCAGGACATGATTCCCTATGCTTGGGTAAGCTCAACCTCGCTTCACCTATACCCACACCAACACCGCCAATACCTTACCAACACCAACAACATTACCCTACCAACATCAAACTTTTACCAACCAACAAATTGCCTAACCACAACCAAATTGCCTGAATTCACCTCTCCCTGGTCCTAAGGGAGAACTACATCGGTCTGAGGCCCCTCCTTGCTTTGTGCAATGGGCTATGTAGGCAGCACTTAGGAGACATGGGGTCTCCCAAGGTTAGCTCGACCATCCCCTACCATAACCTATCATGTGTTGTTAAAATATAAATGATTTCGCATATTTATATTGATAACACTCACCTTGGTCTTTTATCAATTCAAAACATTCAAAACACAAACATTCTTATTATTATCGTAAACTCAAATCAACATACATATTCAGTTTTATTTAGATGTTAAACAAATACATCTTCTCTATCATCGACGCATAGGTCGGCATCCTTATTTATTCTTCTACCCCTATGAAATTCACTTAGACCCTTGCGCCTCATCCCGAACTAGGTGGTGATCGTGATCGTCGACGCCGCTCACCTGGCCTCTCCATCCTCAAAGGTGCCACTGCTATTGGTTCCTCCCACTGATCCACCAATCTCTCCTGTAACATATGAATACGCCCTCACGTGGAGGAATCTCACCTCTAGTCTCTCCACTCGTGACTGCGCAACCGCTAACAATCCCGTTGTCTCATTCACCTGCGTTTGAAGCTGGTGAACTAAACCCTATAGGTGATCTCTCTCCACTGTAATCACAGCTATGTCAGGATGATCGGCCCTCTCACGTGAACCTCGCAGCTCTACTACCCACCATAATCTATAAGACTCTGTCGCTCCTGCATCCATTACCCTGCGATCAGCTGCTGTCTCTTCTGGTCCTTCTGGAGGTGTCGGCCGGGGAGGTGAGAATGATGCCTCGGCATCAATCCTCATGTATGGTCTATAAGCCATGGGTATATCCTGAACAAATCCAAATTGTCGCCACGCGATCTAGAGGAATCCTCTCGTACTCACCTGGCCTGTGTCCCACGATCCACCTTAATCACTCTACACCCCTCAAATCCTCAGCTATGTTCTCCATCACCATATAGTTCCCGTAAGGCCTCCAACGGATATCCACAATCGTCACCATCTCCCACATCTACCTATAATACTCGACGTCATCTGTCACGGCCTCGGATCTCACCTCTTGCTCTGTCTGGACCCATCGTCTGAATCCCAACCTCTGCACTCCTGTCTCTCCTTCCTGGATTGGTCGGCCTATTGGTCACACACACACAATGTGCTCATAGGCCCAACAATGTAATAAGTATGCACAATCCAGTGTAGTCCTGTGATTTCACCTGCAGGCCCATAAACCCCTGTATAGCTCCGCCAGATATGCGGGTGCCCATGCGAAAGTCACGCTCCTTTCTATCATTTCCCAAATAATACACATCAATGATTTTGGAAATCTTCCCCCATCCGCCCTCGGTAATGCATAATACCCCACCGCTATCATTAATACCACTGCCAACCTTGTTGCCTCAGGGTGTGCTGCAAACATTATACCATAAGTGAATGTCAAACCTCGTTGTGTCAAATCTCATGTGCAATGGACCAAATACTGACTGTTATCGCTCCCCGCGCCGCATTAGGCCCTACCTGATACACTGGTCTTCCTGTAATTGGGAGTCTCAAAATTCGAACACATCTTCTAACGTCACTGTCATCTCCCCTGTTGGCAGATAGAAGGTATTCTTTTCTGGATTCCATCTCTCAATCAACGCCTGCAACATAGCATGATTGCATGTGATTCGTGAATAATAGCGGATTCCACTTAACCCCACATGGTTTATCAATGCCCACTCAGCTGGTGTTACATCCGCTCGGACCCGTGACAACAAAGCTGGCACCCTATCATTCATCCTCAACCCTGCCTCTACCTGCATACATCAAATCAACAAACAACAAATCAATAAATAAAATCCCCAGGTGTTTTTTATCACATTCTAGAATTTTACACAGTAACCGATATCGGTTATAGATAACCGATACCGGTTACCTAACCGATACCGGTTATCTCTAAACGATATCGGTCACTGTCAATTCTATACACCCTGCTTAAAAACACCACCTACGATAATTATTCACTCATTTACCCCTCTCTGTACCTACAAACATACCCGAAACCCCTGATTACCTACCCCATAACACTCACCCCATCCCAAACCCTTGCCTATCACCTTTTCTTTTTCATCTCTACCCACTTACCTTCTCTCATCCTATTCATAAACATGCAAGAATTGAATTCCAACCAAAACTTATACCTCTTGGGATGCAGCAGCTTGAGGTGGAACCTGTCTTCCCTCTCTCTCTGCCCGTTGGATGCTTCTCCTTGTTCATCCATGTTCACCACCCTCTTCAATATAACTTGCCTTTCTACCTTCTTAATCTAAGCCCACGATTACTTTACCTGTCTCTTTCCTCCTTATCACTCAATTCTCCCATGCAATTACCTGTATAAGCCATCAACAACGTCGCATTCTCGTATTTAACTTGTTGCATGACTCTAAAAATAAGAACTTAAGTTGCCTCCCAAGCTTTTCTATTTTTAGAAAAGCTCGTTTTAGCATAACCGATATCGGTTACCTAACCGGTATCGGTCGAATGACTACCGACATCGGTTACCTAACCGATATCGGTCACCTCTCTCCCTTTGGTTATCCTAGGCCATTTCTTTGTTTTTTGCAAATTTTTGGTGGCGCCCACCTCTTTTCCTTGCATAACGACATAGTTATCAATATCTATCATCAGAATACCATCAACACATATGCAAAACTTCATCAACATCATCTATATATACATCAAATTTCAATACCATCGACAAAACACATGAAACATTCTAATACATGCATCAAATCAAAAATTTTACACACCATGTGGAGCAAACTCATCTATATATCATCATCAAATCAATGTCAAAATATACAAATTGCCCTGCATGGGGCCTCTGTGATCTAAAAATACAAAGTCGGCACGCAGCCGCTATCTCTGTCAAAATCTCACTCGGCTCGCAGGCCGGTCTCTCATGTCAAAAATATACTCGGCTCGCAGGCCGGTATCAACTATACAAAATGTACTCGGCTCGCAGGCCGTATATACAACAAAAATGAATAAATAAATCCTATGTGGGCACGCAGGCCTCTATATACACACTCGGTTCGCAGACCGGTGTCTCTATCAACAAATCCTCTATATACCCATCTCTACTCCTGGGGTGACTCAGCTCTCTCCCCCTCCCTCGGCTCGTCTCTCAGCTGGCCCCTGTGCCGGATCTCACCTCCTACCCATCACTGACCCACCGGCTGTGGCTGCGCCCCCTGTGACCTGTGACTCTGGGATGTCTCCGCCCTGTGAGCCGCATATGGCTGATAGTCGGCACCGGTACCATCTAGCACGTCCTGATAATATCGGGCCTCCGCTCTCACCTCCATATATCGGGCCCGTGCCACCATGGCTGGTGGGGCTGGTCCCCTGGCTCCTAATAGAAGTGGCCCCCCTCGCTGCCACACCCACATGCTGAGGCGGTGCCTGCACTGTACCTATGCCTCGAGGTGCCATGCTGTGCTGTGCTGCGTGCTGTGGCTATGCTGTGCTGTCTCATGTCAATCTGTGCTTGCACATGCATGTGCTGTGCTGTGCTCGTGCTCGCAGGCCGTGCTGCATGCATGCTGTACTGCGTGCTTGGGCTAACTGCCCCTGTAGCACCCCAATAATCTGCTGCAGCAGCAGCAGCAAGCTGCCCCTGTAATAATAATGCACTGCCCAAGAGATGATCCTCTCTATAATAGTATGCCAAAAATCTGGTTGTGCGGGTTGCTCTCATCATGCCCTCTCCCCTCCCACCACCACCAAAAATGAACTGTCACCTGGCATCATCCACCGTATCATCGGCTGTCTCTCTGCTACCCAGACTGGGTCAAATGGCTGCAGTACAGGTAATGGTGCCTCTACATCCTCCCTCCGATACTATGGGAAGGGAGGTGGCTCATCTACCATAGGCCCACTGCTGCGTGCCGACCCTCTCTAGGGGAATCCACTCATACTCCCCGGGTCTCCGTCCAGCTATCCAGAAGATGTACTGGATCCATCGCAGCTGTGCTCGGGCTCCTCCATGGGGATGATGGCCTCTGTATGGCCTCCATATAATATCTAGTGCGTCAGGCCCTCTAACATATGCCTGTAATACGTGACATCTCGCCTGCAATCACTGCTCGTGGCTGGCCCACGACCCCCAACCACCTCTGAAATCCATATCTATACACTACCTGTGGCCCTGGCTGCTGGGGGAAACCCTACTAGTCGTATATAGATGATATGCTCGTAGGCCCAGCAGTGTAACAAAAATGTCGAACATATACCAAATCACCTCATACGGCGATAGCCCCAGAGCTCTCTGTATAGCTGCACCAGATACACCGGTGCCCATGCATAGCAGGTGTGCTCCTCCACCATCTCATGTAATACTCCCATCAAAGCCCGTGGGAAGTGGCCTCCCTCTGAGTCAGGAAGGGTGAAGCAGGTGATACCAATCATCATCAGCACGGCAAGCCGTGTCTCCTGTCTATGCGCGATACATATCGCCGTAGCAGATGCTCACACTGTGATATGTAATCAATGGGGCCGCATCCCCGAATACCTGCAGATGCTATCCATCACTTGTCTTGGCATCCACCTGGAACACTACCTCACCAATGATCGGCAGTCTCAGGATGCGATACACATCCTCAAGCGTGACTGTCATCTCTCCAGTAGGGAGATGGAAGACATTGGTTGCCGGATCCCATCTCTCGATGAGGGAAACCATCAAGCTGTGGTCCCTATCCACAACCCTATACCTCTGGACTCCACCGAGTCCAACCTCTCGCATGACTACCCACTGTGCTGCAGTCACATGTGGCCGCATCCGCCCCAATAGAGGTGGCATCCGATCCCACATCGTCAGCTGCTGGCGTGCCTGCAAAAACAACCCACTCCATCAGGCCTACCCTTTACAAAACAACTACCTTAACCCTCTATACCCACTCACCCACCCAACCACAACCCGACTCTATACACACATCTACACCCACCTATCTTACCCTATACATCTACAATATCCCCTTTACCTATCTCACACCCTACCAACCGCCCCACCCGCTCTACTCTCACCCTCTAACCATACCCCCCAATTTAACACCTCCTACTTCATACACAACACTTAATCTATCCTACCCGAACCGGCCCCCAACCACTCAATTACCCCCACCCCCAATAACCTTTACCAGCAACTCTACCTTCTCCCCCTTCACCCCCAAAAAAAAAAAAAAAAAAAAACTCTATCCTACCCACCTACAACAAACGAACACCACAAATTTCACAACCCTAACTTCTACCCATGGTGACCGGTACCGGTCACCCTCGACCGACCATCGGTCCCCAACCACATTGTATGTACCGACACGGTCGACATATGACCGACGCCGGTCTATAACACAGTAATCTATACAATTATTCTGTGACCGATGTCGGTCGCCTAGTGACCGACATCGGTCACTGTGGGATTTCGGGGCCGGACCAAAAACGGCCCCCAAATCCCCTTTTTTCCTATTTTTACCCATCTACCCACAAGAATTACCTAAAAACTTACCCACCCTGCCGTTTTGGCCTACCTAACATACCTACCAACTCCATTTTACGATTTACCTTCATTTATCCATTATTTTATTAAATTTTGGATTCCTACCCCAAAACCCACATCCTAGCTAAATGCTTCAACTTCACGCAAAAAGGGGTTCAGAGCCTACCGGTACGACTACACACGTCATGTGGTGGGATAGGTGGTGGTGGTCCAGCTCCTCCAGCACCTCCTGCTCCTCCAGGCTGTGCCATGGCTCCAAATCTCCTCAACAGGGTCCTCAACCAATCAAATTTGTCTCTCCGATCTCTCTGGGCCTACCAATAACTTACTCCCCCACTCAACTAGTGCCAACTCAGCCCAAAATTTCAACCCAACTAATTCACACCTCAGAAAAGACAAAAATGGGCACTCAAATTCACAAAGTGACAATGACATGCCATATTTTTCTTTTTATAGGTTTTGACATATAACCGATGCCGGTTACGGCGCGCCCTAGAAGACCGGTATCGGTCTTGTGACCGATATCGGTCACACATAACCGATATCGGTTACCTACTTACTTAACCTAACTCCCACCCTTATCCACCAATCTCCATTTTTCACCACCTCACCTACCCCGGCTTTGCTAAATAGCCTTATTTTGAATTCATCGGCCCGACCCAAGGCCACCAACCCAATCGGCCAACCCAATCGCCCAACCCACGGCCAACCAATCGGCCCGACCTAAGGCCGAACAATCCGCCGACCCAAGGCCGCACCAACCAATCGGCCCGACCCATGGCCAACAACCAATCCCAAGGCCGACCACCAATCGGCCCGACCTAAGGCCGACAATCCACCCAAATCGGCCCCGACCCAATCGGCCACCAAGCCGCACCAATCGGCCAATCCTAAGGCCCAACCTAAGGCCAACCAACCCCCGGCTAATCGGCCCGACCCAAGGCCGCAACCAACCAATCGGCCTGACCCAAGCACCACCCACCAATCGGCCCGACCCAAGGCTCGAACCCACCAATCGGCCACCAATCGCAAGGCCACAACCAACCAATCGGCCCGACCCAAGCCGCACCGCAAATTAAGTACCTCGACCAAGACCCGCAATTTACGATTCTATCATCATGTAGCTTTTGTTCCATCGAGCTCACTGTTCATGTTTTAGCATAACTAGGATACTTGAATTGATCAGCCGACCAACATTGCCTAGACCAAGACCGTGTCGTTTATCTCAACCAAACCAACCATTTGGTACTGCCGAACATGCCTAAACGTTCCGGTACCTTACCCGTTATATCCCCTGGAGCTACTTCCTATGCCTTGGATACCAGGATTATATCACCCTTGTTTGGATAAACTATCGACCTTTGCCTATGAATTGCTTGTTTGCTCTTCACATCGTGTACCCAGGTCGCACTACTACATTTCAACGTGCGTCTGCTTCCTTGAACTTACCCCACCATCTTACCATCATCTCAACACCATTCACCCTTTATCAACCCTATCCCTGATTTCACGTCGCCTCAATCTGTGATAGATTTGAGGGGGATTACCTATACCCTTAACTGGGGCAACCACTTCTTATTATTGTCAGTGCAGCTTTACACGACAAGCTACATGACAACAAGGGGCAAATGTAGACACCAAATTTGGGTCTTACGACACCCTGTACCCCGCATATCACCTCGCAACCTAACCATACCTCACCACCTAAACCTTACACACTTAATTATTTATTAATTACCATATAATTAATAAATCCACATCTCCACCCCTGCCACCTCACCTTGCCACCTCATCATGACCTAGCCCTAACCCTAAACCAACCTAATTAAGACCTATGACTTGGTCCAGACTCACACCCATGACTCATCACCCCTCACCCGCATCAAAACAAACCTAATAATAACTTGACCAAGCCCACAACTGATCCCTCGGGAGAAAAGGAGGGAAAGTTGGCTATTTTACTAAAAATAGCCAACTTTGACCTAACCGACATCGGTCCCTACTCGACCGCCATCGGTTACGTAACCGCCATCGGTTCCCTATAAATGACCTTCCCCAGCCAAAAACAAAGGATCCGGAATTCATTTGCAAGACAGAGACAAGTGAAGAAAAGAGAAGAGTTTGCAGAGAAGGACGTCGAGCCCAAGATTGCAGGCGAGTAATCGGATCACCTTCACACTCGTCCAAGCATTGGAAAAGTCAGAGGATAGCTTCATCAGCTCACTTTTGATTGTCGGATCATCCCACCTGAATCTGGCATTCGTCACTACATTCCTCAGACCTGAATCTTCATCAAGAACGAGTAAGTAGTGTCTTGTATGTTTCTAAACACCATTTCTTGAACTTTTTGATTCATAGTAATTATAAGCTCACTCCTAGATCTACCACCGCCAAAGACCCTGCACCTAACCTTCATCCATACATCCTTGTATTGCCCAGAAGATAGCTTTATCACTCTCTAAGTCTTCCCCATCATCTCACTATTCCCCTCAACCATCCACCAGTCTTAAAAACCCCACAATCACCCTACAATCAACCTCTACCCAGAAGCACCTAGATTACTGACCCTACCGGTGTCGGTTATCCCCTACCGTAGAGCGGTTCTCTAACCGTGGTCGGTTATCCAGTGACCGGCATCGGTCACTATGACTTATACCCAAAACCTTCCTTTCACCTATTTGTCTCCTAACAACCTCGATCCAACTGGTCTATCCCCTGTAACTTGACCTGAACGTATCAATAACCAGTGACCAAACAAACAACATGACATACTATTATTGGTAGTCTAGTCTCTATTGCTTTTTAAGGAGGTACCTAAATCGTGATTTCACAATAGCTTCTTTATTACCATTTGCATCAATTTGTATTGAAAGGGAGCTGACCACCTTCGAAAGGAAGTCTAATATTTCCTGGGCCCAAGGCAGTTCCCTCACTTATTGTCTAACTAAGATCTGGTGGTCTTGTATTCTTACTTGCAGGTAGTCCTTCCCAGACAAAAAGGAGTGCTTCACAATCGATCTGATCTCTCTACGGTACACGCACACCCTCCCAACACTCAACAGGTATTCCTCCTAGCCCTAACCCTTATCTGTTTCTCAAGAGAATGAAAAGATAGAAGTAACTCATAGAAATATGTGAGGTAAATATTAGTTAGTTATTGTAAATAACCAGTCCTCTTTTGGAATGATAAGGACCACACTTATTATAAAAAGTGTTTGTAGTAGAATTGGGGTGGTTAGTAGCTAGTGAAAGAAATATTGTATTACATTCAATAAAGTGCATGATTATGAGTTAAATTGACTAATGTAATTTCCAATCCTAAACTAGATTAGAGGGAAGGAGCAAGCACCACTCCTCCCCAACGTGAAGGGAATTTTTTTACTTTAATCTATGTTATTTAACATTTTCTTATTTGCATGAGAATTCCAAAACTTTCATTATTTCAATTCATGAATTTAGTAATCTTTGTTTTATTGTAGCATTCATTTATTAGAGAGAAAAGTTTAGAAGTAGTATTTTGTTGAATTTATCAGTTAATTCATGCTTAGAATAGTTTCAATCATTGTATTTGTTGTAAACATCTGTGGACATCACCCTAGATTGAAAAAATTAAATATTGAAAGTACAAATATCAATGACACTCATCACTTTTTGGTGCCATTTCCGGGGATATTTTTAAGGTGTTAGAAAAGATAAAAATACTAACTTGTATACTTCTTGATAGCTTGGTAAGTTTCCATTTAGAAATATCTTTTCCATAACTCTTTCTTTTGAAATAAAATACCCTGTTGTGACAACAAAATTTTTTTTTCGTGCTTCAAGTATGTGGAACATAAGCAACTAGTTAAGCACTTATAATTAGGAAAGTGTTCTAATGCATGGTAGGATTTTATGTTTAGACCTAGAGATCGTAGAGGTATATTTATTAGAATAAACTTACAAAACCCCCCTCAAAATCAACATGTGGAGCAACTTGATCAATAAGAAAGGATGGTTGATGGAGTGGAAAATCCCAATGGTGCAAATAATGGAAACCCCCACTAGGAAGGAAATTCACCTATCCCATATAATTGGACCCTAATGACCAAGCCCCCATGAAGAATATATCTCCCTAAATTTACCAACCTTTAGGGGATTGGTCTCACAAGATCCTGACCAATTTCACTTTGAGTTCAAAGTGTTGTGCCAAACCTATGACTACACCTAAGACACTCATAAATTAAAGTTATTTCAGTCAACTCTAAAGGATACATCCATGAGGTGGTTAATAGGTCTAAACCACAACTCTATCCACACTTGGGAGGATATGGAAATGATCTTCTTGGATAAATACCAAGATTATTGTAGGGTTAGGGATCGAAAGGAAGAAATCTTTAGGATACAAAAAAGGAGGATGAAAGTGTTAAGGACTATCTTGATCGATTCCTCTTCATTCATAGGAGATGTGCTATAAGTCTTGATATTACTTTTATAAAAATTCTATTCCTTAAAGGATTTGATGAAGACACATAAGAATCATTTAATCTAATGGAAAAGGAGACATGAAAAAGTTAGAGTTTATTAATATCATTGACCTCTATAGGAACTAATCCTGGACTCGCCAAAATTTTTAAAATAGAAAGGAAAGATTTCCAATGGCGACATATCCAAACTAAGAGAAGAAATTGAAAATTTAAGAATGAATCTCTTAATGTAACTTAACACAAATGTGGATAGGTGATTAACAAAAATAACGTATTCCTAGAGGTCCTAATGGGATATCTAGGGTATTAATGTTAATCTAGTTAGGAGGACTAAAACACTTGAAACAAAATTTAAGTAGATTATTCTAGATGAAATGAAACCCTAAAGTATAAGAGAAGAGTAAAGAAAAGACTTAGCTAATAATAAAAGATCACACAAAGGTCACAAATCTAGAAATAAAATCTTGAAGTGCGGATTTAACCTCGGGGACCCAACGAAGGGTAGATCTAGACTATCTAAGATGACACATGCACTTAGGAGTGTCTTTGGGTGCCCGGGTGCCCTAGTCTATAATCTAGGCACTCAAAACACTATAAATCCTCAGAATCTGAATTTGGTATGGTCTCTAAGTATCTTTAAGTACTTCCCATCTATTGTGCTAGATTTTTGGATGAACTGGAGAATGAACCGTAATGTAAGGAGAAATATAAAACCCTAGAAAAATGAAAGATGCATATGAATATGTTAGATTGACCTCATCCGCTAAGCTATTGGTCTTATTGTTGAGTGATACACCACATTTTAGACCTAGATGTAGTTATGGTGTGTGTTTGCATGTCATGCCTTAAGTTCTCTCGTGCTAGTCACACTTTGTGAAGTAGAAAGAAATAGTATTTATAGAAATGTAATCAACATGTGTACATGGAATAGAATGGAATCCCTCCCCTATGAAGTTTGTTTGATGCAGATATCTTAGCTTGAATACATGGAACTATGTGGATGTAAGTGATGTAATGGATGCAACCATAGATGGAGTGATAGTAGTGATAAGATGCAATGACCTAAGACCCTCATTATGGTCTTATAACGTTATATTTATAGGGCTCTCAAGCTTAATTTTGTAATTAATCCCGACAAGGATGACTGAGAAGAAGATAAGGATGACCAACAACTAGAAGTGACCCAAAAAGAAGAATAAGAGGTTGTGCATAGACCAGGGGTGCCTGGAATGGGACCAGGGCACCTCAGGGTGCCCCGATATGCTCGGGGTGCCCTAATTTTAGGCTAGAATGTTGGAAAGGTCGTGAGATGCACTATAGGTATCAGGAAATATGTGGGAAAGACGAAATAAAAGATAAGAAAAAGGTGGCCAAAAGGTGGGATTAATTAGTACTTTGTACACTTGAGAACCTTTTAAATAGTAGTATAAGGTTGGGCTAAATATTGTCTAATGTGCAATATTTGTGTTTACAATAGGGAGAAAGATAGGAATACATAGCCATTGTTCATATATTGTCTAATATGTAGGAAAAAATGGGCTCAAGGATGTCCCTTTGATAAAATAGACATCGACTTGTTTTGATCAATGTGGACTGATTCCCTTGCTAAAGAATCAATTAAAACATAATACAAAAGTGAACCCGGGTTTAATTATGTGGCTTGGTGAAAAGGATAGAATTTTCCAACAAATCAAAACCAGTCCTATGCACCAAAAACACAATGGGTTCCAAACTAGTGGAACACACCATGGTCATACCCCCAACCTTGGGCTCAACAAGTCCCACAGGAATGGAGTCATTAGTGGAATGCACAACTGATTTATTTTCTACACCCATGGAATCCAAACCAAAATATTCCATTGTTCCAACAATTTAACCCTTAATTTTAACAACAGTGGAATGTACCCGAAGGATCAGGTCCACAATATTATAATCCAAGAATACCCCAATGACAACAAGATTTGTTAATCGGGCCTACAACGCTTCTCTATCCAAACAACCTACCCAACTACAAATTGTTGAACCCTACCTTGCTATTGTTGTTGTTGATGAAATGATGCATTGTGATTTAAAAAATATTGAAAAAATTTAAAACCCTAGATTACAAAGTCACATAAATAAATAAAATGTTGAAGTATAGATTCAACACAAGTAATAAGATAAATAAAAATGAAACCCTAAGTGCAAGAGAGGGAACAAGAGACTTAGTTGATTTTGTAATAAATCTTGAAGTGTTTTGATTTGGAAAAATTATGAATAAGAGGAGGAGATCATCACAATCAAACCCATAAAATTATGGAACTGCGAAACAAGATTGACCAAGGTGCCTAAGCATTAGAGATTGCTTTTGGGATCATGTGACCATGAAATACCTCATAAATTGATTTTATTATGTCATGCTAATGTCTCTAAACTTCACTACTTGTCAATTGTATGTCGTTGGATGATCACAAAATTCTCCTATAACCTATAAAATAAATTATATCCACATCCTATGTGTGTATGCATAAAATGCAATCCCTTGTCCCTTACGTGATTGCTAGATGGATGCTTTGATGTTCTTAGAATGCATTTGGATGTAACCTTAGGTGGTGATAGTAGATGCTTAGAGATTGGTCCCTTATTATGATCACATTTTTATTTATATGATTCCCTTATTTGAATTTCATAATTGACAACTAAAAGGTTGACCCATAAGAAAAAAAAAGATGCCCAAAAGATAAAATAGGCCCAAAAGAGGTGATTCAAATACAAAGATGTCGTGGGTGCCTGTAAGGGACGAGGGTGTCTCGAGAATTGGCATCCTTGCTAGGCAATCGGTGTTTAGAGTTAATAAAGATAAAGCAATGAAGATCATATTAGGTTATGGGGTGTGCAAGACCAAAGAGGAAACCAGAAAGACAAAAAAGAGGCCAAAGATAGATGTCAATTACTAGTTTTCTCACTTAGGAATCATATGAATAGTAGTATGTGATTAGGACCTAAAAATGTACCCAAGTGCATGATTTAGTGTCTAAATTTTTCCCCACTTTATGTTGTTGAGTGAATACTCGATAACATAAAGTAGATAAGAGATGTGTACTTGATAACCATGTAGATCGATGGTGAAAGCGTGCCGAGGAGACAAGAAAAATTGTGGAGTGATAAAAATGAAGTGTGGAAGCTAAGGAAGAGGAAGTGACCCTAGGGGTGAAGCATATGTGTTATGTTGTGTTTGTACCTATTGTCTTTGTCACTTGATGCTTATGAGGGGTTGTTTCTTGTTGTGTATTAAGGTCATACCTACAAAATAAGAGCGAAAGAGTAGTCAAAGTTGTGTATATGTGAAAATTTGATCCAAGTATGTAAAAGGTATGTGAAAATGCAAAAAGTAGTAAAATAAACATGTACACTTGATCTTTGATGAGTAATAAGGATATAAAGTGTCTGAAATGTTGTAGAAGAATGAGGTTTTGGGTGATCTCATGCCAAGAATGAGTTTTTGGGTGATCTCATGCCATGGCAAAAGAGTGTTGGGGAGAAATGTCTAGTGTTATTCTCCATCCCTAACTACTTCCCAAAATTTATACATTAGTGCAGATGGTGTGATCTATGTTATTCCAAATTTTTAATCCAATTAAATGAAGGTAGAATGCATTCTTATTGCAATAGGATTGTGCTTCTACTGTGTTGTGTAAATTGCTGAAAAATGCCCTAATATGAGAAAATGATTATAACTACCCCTGGTCATAAGCACCCATGAAGGGTTAGGAGTTCCCAAGCACTCATGTCTATATCTAGGTGTTGACATCTATGCTATGCTAAGGATCCAAGTCAGAACCTCATCCATTTCTGTAACTATAAAATGTGGTGTTCCTGTAATGTGCGGGGCCTAAATCAGAACTATGTACTATTGTATGGGGTGACTGATTTACCCAATGTATGCCCCCATTGTTTAGGGTGCATGTGATGTCACTAGGAGGATGTTTCCCAAAGAAGAGGGCTTGATGCTGATTTGAAACTTTAACCTCGTAGGGGGAGGGAATGTGCATGGTAGAAACCAAGACACATGTAAACAAAGTGGTTGGAAACATGTGTTAGTGTAAACAAGACAAATACGCATATAGAAGACAATGTGTAATCTAACAAGTAAGAAGAAAATGTAGACCGTGAAAATAGGGTTTCAAACATGGGACATTACTCATAATATTGCAAGACAATCAGGGATGAAGCGGCTAAAAGTATATAGTGTGCACACAAGACAATGGGCATAGCCCACAAAAATTACATACAATGGAAAACAATGACAAATAATAATAAGTGAAATATTAGACAACCATGGTGGTAAATAGTTCCTGCAAAGAAAATATTGCACATGAAGCACCCGTTAGCATGTTAGAAATATAAAAATTATCTCAAAGGGTGTATATATCGATAGAGTAGAGCGATAATAGGAAGTAATATAAAATGAAACAATAGCACCTATGATGTGTAGGAAAGTAGATGCCCCTAGGTGCCTCGGTGGAACTGGTAAGAGGTACAAAGTGGAAAACATCCATGATACATGTAAACATCTATAGGAAGTATGCATTGATAACTAGAGAACAAGTGAATGTGCATGTGCATATGTTAAAGATAATGACATGCAAAGTATCTTTATATCATGAAAACTAAGTGTACATGTAACTAGTATAATCAAGCATTTGTATATGCAACAAATATATGTAACATGATGTGAGTGTGAATGGGATGGAATGAAAAGTGAATTTGATAGGAGTTACATTCCCCTTGAGTGAATGTGGATGCATATAAGATGAGGTTCATTTAAAAAAGACCGCTTGACATTCAAGAATGAACCATAGAACAAGAGTGTGTCATCAAGAAATGATTTGAATTGTGCACTAGAAATTTATGATCAATGAAGCACAAGTGCATGAAAAGTGTGAGTGAGGTTCATTTTAGATTTAGACCCTCAGTGGTTTAGTATGAACCGTGGAACTAGAGTGCATCATAGGGAAGTGTGTTGTGTGATAATGTGATGCTAGAGAGATGTGACATGAATGCTCCAAGTGTAGAAATGTTTAGTGTGTGAGTTTCATGGATGTAGTATTCCCCAAATTTCAAGTGTGAACCATAGAAAAAGAGTGCATCATAGGGTTATGAAGATACAAGTTGTGTGTATCAAGTTGTGTAAGATGCATGATAAAGTTATGGATGTGAAGCATTAGAGTGAAAATGTGAGACACCTGATAATGCTAAAAGGGGGAGAAGTAAGCATGATGCCCCCAAGTTTATAATGATGTGAAGAAGAATCAAGTAACATCATCTAAGAGATCATCATTGTCATGGTCAAAGCTGAATGGAGATGCGTCAGAGACCTAGTAAGAAATAATATGTGGTTGATCATATAAAGAGCCATTGCGACGTAAATTTTACATGTCCATTGTGTATTCCTCATTAGTGAAAGGTGGTAATGGACATCCATGTGCATACCAGTGAGTAAGATTTTGTGAATAGCCAAGAAATGAATCATTGCAAATAAAAACATGACCAAAAGGCATGGGGAATGATATATCAATATGATTAGGATCCAAAGTGCCACCAATGTAGTCAAGCCAAGATTGCCCAAGGCTAAGCAGAAAGTGTGTGTAACAAAGACTGATAGATGGAAAACATGGAGACCATAAGTAACAATAATATGAACATATCCATAATAGAGATGAGGTGAATAAAGCGGAGGTAAGATATCATCGAGTGTAAACCCAAGCCGAGTCAAGCCATCATGTGTGTAAATAGTATCAAAACTAGTAGGATCAAATGGAATGTGTGGCCAATAAGAATTATTAATGAAAAAGTGCATGTGAAAGGTGGAAGTGCAACTGCAGGTTGCTCATGAGAGGGTGAGGAAGATGATAGGCATCCAATGTATGGAAAGACCCCCGATAAAGTACCATAGCATTAGTAAAGGAGGAGGTAACGATGATGCTGATGGGATGGTGTCTAATGCACACATAGTTCCTTTGAGTGAAGGAAAGTGGTTGGAATAGAACGTGGGTTGTTGATCATCAACGAGATGCATAACAACAACAAACGTTGGAGTAGGTAACATAGTGGTTGGATATAGGTGGTAATATTTGAATGGGTCACAATCAATCGTGAATATATATTCAAATCTTTCATGTAAGAATTTAACACACCGATGAACTGTAGAAGGGACTTCCATAGCTCGTGAATACATGGCCTACCAAGTAAGTGATTTTATTGAATCGGGAAATCAATTAAAATTGTACAATCGGGATAGTTTTTGGTACAACTATGAGTGACAGTAATAGTGCATGTGCACGAATGTAAAAGAATTGTACACATAGAGAGAAATTGATGTTGGGTTCAAAAATTGGAGGAAATACTGATGTCTCAAATGAAGTGATACATTATAAAGATTGAGATCAAATCCATTATCAATTATAGTTTGCTTGATACCCATGTTATGAATGTGAGACGATATATAAGGGAGGATCATTGTCATAAACAGAAAGATCGGTAGCTATATTAGGTGAAAAAGTGAGGTTTTGAGAAAATCCATCTACAAATGTCTGATATACTATGTTTTGATGAGTTGTAAAAGGAATGTGAGTATTAGCCAAGAGAGAAATGATTTTATGTCTATAATCAGGATTGGCTAGAAAGAAATAATGAATGGAAATATCCATGATGAGAGGATCCTAGGAAAAATGAGAGAAGTGATGAACCAAGAGCATTCGAATGAGACGGGTTCACCAAATGGTTTAACAAATATTAAAATTTGTAAAACCCTAGATTACAGAGTCACATAAATAAATAAAACACTAAACTATAGATCTAACACAAGCAATAAAATAAATAAAAATGAAACCCTAGGTGCAAGAGAGGGAATAGGAGACTTAGCTAATTTCACAATAAATCTTGAAGTGTTCTAGATTGGAAAATTGATGAACAAGAGGAGGAGACTAATGCAACCGAACCTGAAAGTTTCGTAACTTCCAAAACAAGATGGAAAAGGGTGCCTAGACTAGGTTGAGGGCACTGGACGCTAGAGACTACTTCAAGGGTGCTTGTGGATCGTGAAATACCCAAGAAAATGTTTTTGTTGTGTCACGCTAATGTCGCTAACATTTTCTTCTTGTTGCATTTATGTCGATGAATGATTACAAATTTTTCTAACCTAAAAAAATGACATCCCATCCTATGTGTGTATATAGAAAATGCAATCCCTTGTCCCTTGTGTGATTGTTAGATGGACACTTTGATGCTCTTATAATTCCTTTGGATGCAACCTTAGGTGGTGATAGTATATTCTTAGATCTTGGTCCCTTATTATGGTCACATAGCTTTTTATTTATATGATTCCCTTGTTTGAATTTTGTAATTAACAACTAAAAGGATGACCCATAAGAAAAAAAGATGCACAAAAGATAAAAGAGGTTCAAAAGAAGCAAGTAACATATAAAGAGGTTGGAAGAGCCCAGAGGGGATGAGGGGACATGGGTGCTAGTGTCCGAATCAATAAATATAAAACAATGAAGATCAGACTAGGTTGTGAGGTGTGCAAGACCAAAGAGGAAACTAGAAAGACAAAAAAGAGGCCAAAGATAGATGTCAATTACTAGTTTTCTCTCTTAGGAATTAAATGAATAGTAGTATGTGATTAAGACCTATAAATGTACCCAAGTGTGTGATTTAGTGTAAACACATTAATTTCAAAGAGTGAGTGGTGAATTTTCAACTCTTTAGGGGCATGAAGGTTGATTGGTAGTGCCTTCACAAGGTGGTTTCAGTGTGATTTCTTGAGAAGTCATGGTGGTTTCTGTGTGTTTAGTGCTTGTTTAGCATGGTTGGTGTCCATTGGGTGTATGTAGGTTCTTGGAGTGCACTTAAAAGGTGTCCTACATGTCTTCAATGATGATTCAAGAGTGTGTAAGAGCTTCTATGATGGAAAATAGGTAAGTTCTAATTAGAGTCATTTTGAAAATGAGCTCATTTAGGCCTAGTTCAAGGACCTAGTAAGGTGTATGAAGAAAAAATAGGCTATGAAAATCTATTACAAGCATGAGACATGTTTAGGTACCTTTCTTATAGTTTATGTGAAGCTATAGGTCATATATCAACTTTTGGAGGTGTAATTAGGGTCTTTCTTATGGTTGTGCTTGAGAAAAAACAATATAATCCTGGACAAATGAAGTAGGTCATGATGGTACATCCTCATTTCTGATAAAACAAGGTATAGGACATGTAAAGGGAGTCGTTACAATGTTGTGGACCAAGTTTCATGCAAAATTGAAGAAGATTTTTCAAGCTAGAAGGTTTTTAACTCTACCGAGCTCCCAAGATGCACTCTCCCAACTCGAGGGTCATCTTTCAAGAGCTCAATGGTATGTAAATATTGTGCATGGTATCTAAACCTCTTCATCAGTGATAGATAATTGAATCAAGAACATTTTAGAGGTGGAATGAATTAAATTGATGGCTAAAGCTTTATGAATAATCCTTAAAGTGGAAGTCACTCCAAACCCTCCCAAACCCTAGAAATGTAGTGATGGACAAAAATGGAGTTTTTTCTCATCAAAGCATCTAGGAAATTCAATTTGAAGACTCGGGATGTTAAGAACTCCTTCTAACACATTTTTACATTGGTGGTATGTATTATGTCAGTTGTTTTAGTATTGTTTTTCCCCAATTTTGAATAAATTTGTCATTTCAGTCATGTATGGCAGAGGTTTAGATGAAATTCCTATTGTTGAAGCTTATATAGGAAGTGTCCTTGATGAACATGACAAGATACAAGTGAGTTCCTTGCATATGTTTGGTGAATAAACTAAATCAATATCATCCACCGCTAAAATCCAAATAAACCAAAACTTAGTCATAAGAAGTGAGAGGTTTTTGATGTAACTCATACCGTAGAAGCCAAAAATGAGTATTAATAGGTGAAAGAAGATAAACATAACTTGTTTGATCCAACAACCTGTTGAGGTAAGGTGATTTTGTCAACTAGTTTTTAAGGACAAAAATGCCATTTTAGGACATTCAAGGACTCTAAAATGTGCATGAAAATATGAAATTCACTATATAAACCAAGCAAAAGAGTATTTGAACTTGTATTAGGGTCCTTGTTGATAGTCTCATGTTTTGAACTGGTATAAAAGTTAACAGCTAAGTGTTGAAAGTATTCAAAACACGATTGGTTCTTGGACTTGAAAACCCAACCTAGGTGAGTGATTAAAAACAAGCATTTGTTATCCTTTTACCCTCAAATGTTGCAATGCATGGACTTGGTAATCATCACAACACTCATATCTCTCTTAAAATGTTACATTAAATTCATGAATAACTGGGTAAGTGAGTGAGTTTTCTCAATATTTGAAGATGTCTCCATGTTCATGCAAATATGTAAGTCCCATGTTCCAATATGTACTTCAGGAAGGAGATAAGGATGATAGTACCCCTTATAGCAATGTGAAGGAGATCTAAAGATCACATTCCATCATCATACTCAATCCTTGAGAAGTCTTAAAGAGCCATACACTAAGTTGTTGAATAATTTCTTTGAATGTGTCTAAGTTCTCCATGACTCTCCACATAAAGGTCTGAAGAAGAGTTGAATAAGAATGCTTCATGATTTGATCTAGTGTTTCCTAAGATATTTTGATGGTGTAGAAATCATGTATATCCATTTCCCTTAAGTACATTTCAAGACATAAATGTATGATGATGTCCATTTAACAAGATCAAGTCATTATCTTTGATGTACTTGCACCTAGCTATGCGTTTGAGTCCGAATAACATCTTGATAGTGAAATGACAAGACGCAGGGAAGTAATGAAGAAAAAGGAATGTTATGAAATTTATTTTCATGTTGGTGACACTTGAAATTGAGTCCTTTATGAGATAAATGACAAGTCTTCTCGTCAAAGAAGAAGACAAAATAATGTTGACCATTACAAATCAGGTCTGCAGGGGTTAGATGAAAGGCTTATAGGTGGATTTAGAGGGTCAGAGAGTTTATAACTCTTCATTTTTTGTCATTTGAATCAAGAGCATCTTGACAGGTCCTGTAAAATTAGTGAATGTAACTTCTCTTCCTTGTACATATTGTAAACCCAAGTAGGTGAAGGGTTATGTAATATGAATATAAAAAGTTGTTTATGTGTGTATCCTTTGAAGATATAAACACATTTTTGTGTATGAAGATGGTAGTTGAATATATAGAGAGCTGATGATGCATGAAAAATAGTGAAGGAGCATGAAGAAGTGAGCCGAGAGTGAATGAGATCACAATATGTTGATTAAACAACTAGGTTAAGTAGAGTGATCAATTTATTTTTTCAAGTCTAAGTAGGAGCTTAGCAAATGTGGAAGTAGGTGCTTCCATGCAAGTTATAGCTTGCAAAATCTTTAATTAGGTGCTTGATCAGATTTTTGAGTTGGCGCTCCATGTTGAGTGGGTGCTCAACAAGTTTGAGATATTTTTAATCTTTCAATTAATAAATTGTCCTACTTAGTGCATTGGTTTCAATGGGTTTTTCTCCTTCAAGGGTTTCCCACATTAATTCTTGTCTTCCTATGTGTTCTATTGTTGATTTATCCTAAATGGAGTTGTCATTTCTTCATAACAAAGTAAAGAAAATTGAATTGTCTTTCAAAATTTGAATTTGCACTGATTCATCCCCCTCTCAATGCCTAGTTTTTCCAACCATGGGTATTAGAGAAAGGTCTCTGTCATCCAAAATAAGCCCCATGCTTATTTTTGGCTAACTCCTCCTTCTTCTCCTTTTCTAGCACTTAAATGAATTTTTAGCATGCTTTAGGTACTCAAAAGATTCTGGAAATGATCCCATCAGATAGGATTTTTCCTCACCTTTCTAGAAAGGTAAAATTTTCCTCCTAACTCCTTGTATTTCTCAAGTTATGGCTCACGGAGTTTTTGAGGGAAATTTTCCCTTGGAAAGGCCCGCAACCAATAGGAATGCACCATGTGGTAGGGTGGAATGGTCGGGCCAATGGGGGTAAGTTGGAAAAATCGCCAAAGAGTGGGCGGGCGTAAAGGAAAATTTTTTTCCCCGCAGCCCGTGGAGGAAAAGAAATGGCTTGAGGCCCATGCCAACCAATGAGGAAGTGCCACATAACAGTGGAGGTCGGGTCGAGAAAGGCGGGGGTAAGTTGAAAATTTTTCCAAAGGGCTCGGTGGGGGGGGAAGGAGAAATTTTTTCCCGAAGGCCCACGGACCAATAGGAGGCCGACACGTGTGCCATGCGTTACAGAGGTCAAGGAAGCATTTGGTGAAATTTTCCAAAGTGGTCAAAATGGCACAAGGGAAAAATCTGACCCAAAGCCTACCAAGGTGGAAAAGGAAAAATTGGAAGCACATCCCCACCAACCAATGAGGAAGTGACACGTGTCACCGGGACAACGGAGCACGGGGCAAAGTTGGGAAATTTTCCCAATGAGAAATCAAAGATGGAAGCGAGGTTTGGGCCTGCATTTCCATCAGTGAATAGGGAAGTGCCACATGGCAGCAGAGTGACGGGGCATGGAGATTTTTGGGGAAATTTTCCCAAATTCAAAAAAGGGAAAATTTTAAAGTTTCGGCTGCCAATCCATTTTTGCCCTAATTTTTCCCTAAATCTTCAAAGGGCCATATCTTTTGATCCAGAGCTCATATTTTTACATTCTTTATGTCATTGGAAAGTAAAAATTTCTCTACATGATGGAGGGTTCAATTTTTATTTTGATGGATATTTTCTAGAGAAAAATGGAGAAACGTCCTTGGCATGCAAAAACACGAAAATGGTTCCCAACCACCAAATTAAATGAAGTATGGGTCGTTTTTGGATCTGCAGAGCAATGTACTTCAAGTATGGGATTTTCCATGGGAACCCATCATTTTGCAGGATAATTAGAAGGATTTTTGGTGGTTGGAGTTACAAATCAAATTTTCCCACATTTTTTCACTTTTCTTCATTCTGCTTCGTGATAAAAGCCAATTTTTGGCTCATTTGTAAAAGGTTGTTCATCTTTTCTACTCTACCCTCCCTTCTTTTCTTCCCCAAGGGTTAAAAATGGAGTTAGAACCTCCTCCCATGCTCTGTAATGGAATTTTTTCCTTTTACCATTAAAATGATGTTCTGTGTAAACTTTTGGAGCAACAAAAACATGTTTTGTGGTGCATTTGTCCATCCTTGCTCATTTTTTGCTTGTTTTCTTCTTGCCTCTCTTCATTATAGGTATTTTTGCATGTTTGAATGTTCATTGCAGGTTTGGAGCTATGTTCATGGAGTTTTGGAACATTTTCTATGTGAAATCTATCCTTGGACCTCGTGATGCACTTGTCCATCCTTCCCATTTCTCACCTCTTCTTATTCCATGGCAGTTTTGATAGATGTTCAACATTTTCCTTCTCTGGTGTATCACCGTTTTAGTGTAGGCTCTCTTTTTCCCTCTTTTCTCTCTCTTTGTCTCCTTGGCATAGTTAGATTAGGATTAGATTAGCTTGCCTGCACTGGAATAGTTTGTGGCAGGTAGTTTAGGAAGAGGAACCAACCTTCTCTGAGAGAGCTTTCCTCATTTGCAAAGGTCCCACACTTCTAGAGAGCTCAATGTTGTGCATTCACACCAAATGACATTGCCTTAGAAAAGAAAGATCCATAGGTCATTTTGGGGGTGCTACTGTGAATTTTCACTAACAATTTTGGCATGCCCAGTGGGACCTTAGAGGTCTTCCACCTTATTTTTGATAGGTTGGTGTGTTCCTGTTAAGGATTCAACCTTTGGAGGCATATTCAAAAGCACATCTGGTGACTCCATCTGGTAAATAACTCATTCTCTGAGTTGCAGACCTGTTTTCCATCCATTTTCATCCATTCTTCTTTCCATCTCTTCCATCTTCTTTCATTCCATGAAGTTGTGTAATCATGACTTCATTTCCATCATGGAATTCACATTTACAACAGCAGCAATATATTTCACCTCCAACATGTTTTACAACTCCTTCAAATCAGCATTTTGATCAAATTCAAGATCAGCATGCTTACCCATATGAGCAATACCAAAATTAGTTTGGTTGTGAAGCATATCAAGAGAAAGGGTACGCATGCAATGAAGACAATCAAATGGAAGATGCTGATTTTGTGGAGAAAATCCAAAAGATGGAGGAAAAATGGTGCAATCAAGAGCAAAACTCAAATGAAGGCTTTCAGAATTGGTTGCAGGACTCCTTGTCCATGGGGAGGCCCTTTTCCAAGACACTTCAGCCCTCAAGAGAAGTGGACTTCATGATGGAGATGCTGCCCCAACTTGCACAATGGACAACAGAGATAGAGGCCTATAAACTTGGTGCTGAACAACCTTGTCAATGGGTAAGTTCTACACCATCATCTGGTTTTTCTCTTTCCATTCCTCAAGCAACACCATCTCATTTGGAATGCCAAATTCTAAATCCAGTCAATGCTGCCCCAAGAGTTAATTCCATTTCTCCATTCCCTAGTCTTCCACCCCATCTCAATTCTTCTGATCATTTTCCCTTCCAAACAGCCATTCCCTCCAAAGAAATAAGAATTTCTACCTCCTCCAACACCACAAAAATTGCAAAATCAATTGAGTCACAACCCACCCCTCCTCTTGCATTCCCAAATCCATGTTGGGAAGATAAAAATCAGAATGCCAGTCAAGGAAAATAGCAGCAAGAAGAAGAGCCAAACAAGGATGAAAAGATCAAAAGTTTGGTAAGCTTGGCTCTCAAATTTGGGATAACAAAGATCCCCTTGATGGTTAAGCCTTCAGAGGAGGTGAAAGTTGAACAAGTGGTGGTTAGGACTGATTTTGTTGCAGCAGAAGAAGAGAAAAAAGAAGAAGCAGATCAGTAATCAGTTTTCTTCAGAATGTAGTGTCCATGTTGGCACTTTATTTGAAGGAAATGCTGATCTAATTTGAGTTGCACAATCAGCCATGGAAGAAGAAGATCTTGTAGTCCCAACTTGTCCTCTAGAGTAGCAAATTGAAGAGTTTGACTTGACAAACCTCATGCTAGAGGGAGAGTTTAATCAAGAGCAAGATGGTCTTCAAGAAGCAGAGGAGGAAGAACAACCAGCTCCAAATCCCATTGAAGAGGAGCAAATGGATGAGATCAAGTCAGTTTTTGCAACAAGCAAGAAGGAAGCATTATTGATACATTTTTGCTTTCATTTGAAGGGGCTGATTTGATTGATGAAGCCATTATGGAGGTGAACAAAACAGGTCCAAATTTTGAGCAAGAGGCACAAGAAATTTTATGTTTCTCTCCCACTTCATCTCTCCAAAAATCTAATTTTTTGGATGAGTTTGAGTTGACAAGTTTCATGTTTGAAAATGAAACTACACATGGTGAAGAAAATGTAGATTTGGAGGTCACCATACAAGAGGGAGAGACCTTGCAAGCAACAGGACATTGAAGAGTTTGATTTTCCATCAGACTTAGAAGAATGTTTGGATGAAGAGCCAGCTGAAACTACAATATTTTCTTCTTCACCATTCGTTCTCCAACATCAAGAGCCTACTGCCACAAAGGAGAACATTGAAAAACAGCAGCCTATGTTTTGTGACAGCTCTTTGGAACCAATGTTGGAAGATATTAATCTTCCATGTTCTTCACTGGAAAAGGAAGGAAAATAGCAGAAGAACTCCATCACTTCTTCCACACCATCCATTCAAGAAGGTCTACAAGAAGACTCCATTTTTGGAGTTGAAAATCAGAGCTATGGGCATATCAAATGGATCAGACCTTTCCCAATAAGGTACTTGGCTTCATTGGAGCCAAAGGAGAAGTCACAACTAGTCATGCTTGCTTCTAAGCATGAGGATGAGCTACAAAGTACCAAGGATCAGCTGCCATACCTCTTCAATCCAAATGCAGAGAAACTAAAAGAGGTATTCAATTTTCTTTCAGCTGACACCTTGCTAATTTGGGTAGAAGACCAGCTTCTTGTTGATTTTCCACTCATCCAAGCAGCCATACTCAGCTCCAAATCATTTGCATGGCTGCCAATTTTGAAGAAAGGAAGCTATTTTGCACAACCAGTTGCAGGGTTTGTTTAGCCCACCTTTGCTTCCAGTTAGAGCAGAGTAGGTAGGTTTGCTTTCAGTAGAAGAAGTGCTTGTGCACACTCTGCATGTTCCATTTGGAGCATGTATGATTTTTAGTTTTGTACATAGTTTTTGGTGCTACTATTTTTCTCTTTGCACAGTCCATTTCAGTGGCATTTGGTGAAAACAACTCCAGTTCAATGGGTTTCCAAGTGGCTCAGAGAGGAATTTTCAAAGTTTAGATCAGTTTGCAGGCTACAACTCATGACTCCATGCCCAATGGATGCTTCAAAGGCTACTGATCATTCATCTAGTAGGTAGATGACCCCTCTGAGTCACCAAATTGTTATCCAAAATAAGCCCCATGCTTATTTTTGGCTAACTCCTCCTTCTTCTCCTTTTTGCTGGCACTTAAATGAATTTTTGGCATGCTTCAAGTACTCAAAAGATTTTGGAAATGATCCCATCAGATAGGATTTTTCCTCACCTTTCCAGAAAGGTAAAATTTTCCTCCTAACTCCTTGTATTTCTCAAGTTATGGCTCAAGCGAGTTTTCTAGGAAATTTTCCTCGAAAGGCCCCCAACCAATAGGAATACACCACATGGCAAGGTGGAATGCTCAAGCTAGTGGGGGTAAGTTGGAAAAATCACCAAAGAGTGGGTGGGGTGTAAAGGAAAATTTTTGCCCACGGCCCGTGGAGGAAAAGAAATGGCTTGAGGCCCACGCCAACCAATGAGGAAGCGCCATGTAGCGGTGGAGATTGTGCCAGCGGAAGTAAGTTGAAAAATTTACCAAAGGGCTCAGGGGGGGTGAAAGGAGAAATTTTTCCCAAAGGCCCATGGACCAATAGGAGGTCGACACATGTGCCACGCGTCGGCGGAGGTCGGAGGTGTGGAAGAATTTGGTGAAATTTGCCAAAGTGGTCAAAATGGTGCAAGGGAAAAATCTAACCTAAAATCCTGCCAAGGTGGAAAAGGAAAAATTGGAAGCACATCCCCGCCAACCAATGAGGAAGTGACATGTGTCACCGGGACAGTGGAGCGCGGGGCAAAGTTGGGAAATTTTCCCAATGAAAAATCAAAGGATGGAAGTGAGGTTTGGGCCCGCATTTCCATCAGCAAATGAATAGGGAAGTGCCACATGGTAGCAGAGTGGTGGGGCATGGGGATTTTTGGGGAATTTTTCCCAAATTCAAAAAAGGGAAAATTTTAAAGTTTCGCCCGCCAATCCATTTTTGCCCTAATTTTGCCCTAAATCTTCAGAGGGCCATATCTTTTGATCTAGAGCTTGGATTTTTGCATTCTTGGTGTCATTGGAAAGATGGTAAAATTCTCTACATGATGGAGGGTTAAATTTTGTATTTTGATGGAGATTTGTGGGAGAAAATGGAGAAATGTCCCTGGCATGCAAAAATGCAGAAATGGTTCCCAACCACCAAATTTAATGAAGTATGGGTCGTTTTTTGATCTGCAGAGCAATGTACTTCAAAGTATGGGCTTTTCCATGGGAACCCATCATTTTGTAGGCTAATTAGAAGGATTTTTGGTTGGAGTTACAAATCAAATTTGCCCGCATTTTTTTCACTTTTCTTCATTCTGCTTCGTGATAAAAGCCAGTTTTGGCTCATTTGTAAAAGGTTGTTCATCTTTTCTACTCTACCCTCCCTTATTTTCTTCCCTAGGGTTGAAAATGGAGTTAGAACCTCCTCCCATGCTCTGTAATGGCATTTTTTCCTTTTACCATTAAAATGATGTTCTGTGTAAACTTCTGGAGCAACAAAAACATGTTTTGTGGTGCATCTATCCATCCTTGCTCGTTTTTTTCTTGTTTTCTTCTTGCCTCTCTTCATTGCAGGTATTTGTGCATGTTTGAATGTTCATTACAGGTTTGGAGCTATGTTCATGGAGTTTTGGAACATTTTCTAGTGTGAAATCTATCCTTGGGCCTGTGATGCACTTGTCCATCCTTCCCATTGCTCACCTCTTCTTGTTCCATGGCAATTTTGATAGATGTTCAACATTTTCCTTCTTTGGTGTATCACCGTTTTAGTGTAGGCTCTATTTTCCCTCTTTTCTCTCTCTCTGTCTCCTTGGCATAGTTAGATTAGGATTAGATTAGCTTGCCTACACTGGAATAGCTTGTGGTAGGTAGTTTAGGAAGAGGAACCAACCTTCTCTGGAGAGCTTTCCCCATTTGTAAAGGTCCCACACTTTTGGAGAGCTCAATGTTGTGCATTCACACCAAATGACATTGCCTTAGAAAAGCAAGATCCATAGGTCATTTTGGGGTGCTTTGTTGATTTGTACTAATAGTCCTCGTGAAGTGAGTTTAACATCTCAAAGGAGATCTAGATAGCACAAGTATGGTCAAAATCGAGCACAAAGTCATTTCTATACTTCCAAGGCACCTATGTTTAATGGATCTAATTATGCATTTTTGAGTATTAGGATGAAGACTTATCTCATGGTTCTAATATTTGACATATGGTAATCAGTAGTTGATGGTTACACCATTCCAACTCCACCTCCAATTGACACAATAGGAAAGAGAGCTATTGAGAATAACTCAAAATACATGAATACAATCTTGTGTGGTATGTTAGAGGTAGAATTTGTGAAAGTAATGCATTGTACTACAACTAAAGAAATTTGGGATAAGCTAAAGACCATCTATTAAGGAGATGACAAGGTTAAACAAGCCAAGTTGTTCACCTATCATAGTAAATTCAAGAGCATGAAAATAATTGATGATGAAAGTGTTGCATCCTATTTAAAAAGAACTTATGAAGTCATCAATCTCATCAGAGGACTAGGGGAAAATATGGAAGAAATAGCGGTTGTTAAAAAAGGGTTAAGATCCTTAACTCCTAGGTATGAATCCAAAGTCTCAACTGTGGAAGAAGAAAAATAATTAACCAATTTAAAAGTAGATGAATTTAATGGCACTCTAACTTCCTATGAAATGAGAAAAAAAAAAAAGTAGGTAAGAAAGTGGCTACATTCAAATCTAACAAAGAATCTCAAGTAGAGAAAATCAAAGATGAATCTGACATGGAGGAGGATGATGAGAAGGTTGAAGCTATGTTTGTCAAGGAAACTAAAAGAGGATCAGGAAAATACAAGGGAAAAATACCATTCAAGTGCTTTAATTGTGGACAAGTAGGTCATTTTGCATCCAAGTGTCCTAACAAGAATAAGGGAGATCAAGATGAGCATGATGAAGAAACCTATCATAATCACAAGAAGAAATTCAAGAAACATGAAGGTAAGAAAAAGTATTTCAAGAATAAAAATAATTTCTATACCAAAGAAGAATCAAGTTCATCTGAATCTAGTGATTCTAGCAAGTCTGAAAGTGAATATGAAGGTAATCAAGATGAAAATCTATTTGTGGCCATGAAAGTGACC
Source organism: Taxus wallichiana var. yunnanensis (assembly GCA_018340775.1). Lineage (NCBI taxonomy): Eukaryota > Viridiplantae > Streptophyta > Pinopsida > Cupressales > Taxaceae > Taxus > Taxus wallichiana. The sequence goes on along the minus strand of CM031235.1, from coordinate 361,260,306 downwards.
TTTGTAAGCAACTCAAAAGGTAAAAATTAGTTTGAAGATGACAAATCAGATGAGGAGGATTCATGAGTAAATCTTGAAGCTGAACTAGTCATTTCTCTTGATGAATTTAAAAAAAAAGGAATAAGAATTAAATATTGAAGTCAACACTGAATAATTATGAAAAATAGATCAATATTCATGATAAAATGCTAAGAAAGAAGGACCAAAAGAATGAATATGTAATCAAGTAACTTGAAGCACAGATAAAGCTGATTGAAACATATTTCAATGTCAAGGAGGAAGAATATCTAAAACTCAAAATTGAGATGGAGCTTCTCCAAACTGAATTAGATAAGAGCTCTAGAAAATTGAAGGCTTGTAACAAATTTTACAAGAGCTCAAGGGACCTAGAAGAACTTATAAAAAATCAGAGATCCTTCAATGACAAAGGTGGCATAGGATTCACGGAAGACCTCAAGGATGATATGAAAGCTAGTACAGATGAAGTCAAGACTACTCAAGAACCACCTAAAGAAAATAATTTTACTATCAAGAATGTCAAGAGGAATTCTAGCCCAAGTAATTAATCTCATGTAATAAGGTACGTTCATTATTTCTATGGCTATTGTTGTTCTTGTAATATGTTTGGACATAAAGCCTCAAGGTGTAGGAGACATGCAAAAGGTCATGGAATACATTTTAACTCATACCACATGAGAAAAAGGATGGAATGATCTTCTATAACTATCAAAATTTTGGTCACAAATAAAAAAAATTCTATCAAAAATTTTCAAAATAAGACAAGAAGGTGTACATAGTAAAAACAGATCCTACAAGCAAGAAGGAACAAAGTTTAATAGCTCAAACTGCCTTTCATACTCAAAATGAAGACATGGAATGGTACATAAACAATGGATTCTCAAGTCATATGATAGGGAATAAGGGAAAGTTCATCTCTTTAGAAGAAAATGCATCAGAACAATGAGATTTGGTGATAATACATCAACTAGCATTGTAGGAAAGGGTATATTAAGTCTTGACAATGTAAGGATAGTTACTGAATTTTTTTGTATGTGGAAGGTCTAAAACACAACCTTTTGAGTGTTATCCAAATGTGTAAGCAAATTATATAGTGATGTTTCATGACAAAGGATGTGATATAAGGAAAAAAATCAGGAAAGGTGGTTGGCAAATGCTAAAAGAACCAAGAACAACATGTATTTCCTAAAAGAGATTAACAAAGAAAAATGAATTACTTAGTAAGGTGGATGATAGTTAGATTTGGCACAGGAGGTTAGAAATCTCAATTTTGACAATCTTGTAAATATCAGCTCCAAGGGATGTGTGAGAAACATTCCCAAGATCACTAAAACTTCTTATACACTTTTTAAAGCATGTCTACATGGAAAACAAACTAGAAGAATCTTTAAATCCAAGGATTACTCTACTACAAGACCTATAGAGCTGATTCATACTAACCTTGTTAGACCAACAAGGACTAAAATCATTCAAGGAGAAAGCTATTTCATGCTACTAATTGATGATTTCACAAGAATGACTTGGGTTTCTTTTCTTAAGGAGAAATTATAAGCACTAGAAATATTCAAGACATTTAAAGCCCTAGTTGAGAATGAGAAAATAAAAGATCAAGAGTTTGAGATCTGATAGAGGAGGTGAATTTTGGTCAAATTAATTTGATGAATTTTGTGAAGTTTATGGGATAAGAAGAGATTTCTCAGCATCAATAACACCTCAACAAAATGTAGTGGAGAGAAATAACATAACAATGCAATAAATGGCAAGAACCATGTTGAATGAGTCAAAATTATCATATGGATATTGGAGGGAGGAAGTTAAAACATAAGTATACATCTTGAATAGGGCCCAAATCATAATAAACAACAAGAATACTCCTTATGAGCTTTGGAGAGGAAGACCTACAAGTGTGAAGCACTAAGAGTGTTTGGAAGCAAGTGCTTTATCAAAAGAGATGAAGATAACCTTGAAAAGTTTTATTCAAGATGTGGTAAAGGAATATTCTTGGGTTACTTAGAACAAATAAAATCCAACAAAAGATAGTAGAGAGAAAAAATGTCATAATTGATGAGTCATATCCAAGGAAGACTAAAAATCAGCCCAAGGAGACCCCCAAAACACAAAAAATCAGGATGATGATGAAATTGCAGAAGGTGATCAAGAAGAAGAGAATGAAGAGGAAGAAAGATTAGATAAAAGAGCTCCTTTAAGACAGGTTAAGAGAGATCATCCTCCAAATCAGATCATAGGGAACAAGGAAGTAGGCATACAAACAAGAAGAAGGTTGAAGAACATTCAAGATCAAGATAACATATCTCTCCTATCCAAGATAGAACCAAGGAATGTTATAGAAGCTAGTAAGGAAAAAATTGGATTAATGCAATGAATGAAGAACTAGACTAAATAGAGAAAAATGAAACTTGGGAACTTTTCCCTAGGCCCAAGAATAAGAACATCATTAGAACCAAGTGGGTGTTTAGAAACAAGTTGAATGAAAAAGGTGAAGTTACAAGGAATAAGGCAAGACTGGTTTGCAAAGGGTATGCTCAAGGTTGAAGGAGTGGATTTTGATGAAACATTTTCTCCTATGGATAGAATGGAGGCTATTAGACTCTTCTTGGAATATGCAACATACAAAGGATTCAAAGTATATCAAATGGATGTGAAGTCAACATTTTTGAATGGGCACTTGAATGAGGAAGTCTACATTGAACAACCTGATGGATTTTATCTCACCGAGGACAAGGATTATGTTTGTAGGTTGAAGAAGACATTATGGTCTCAAACAAGCCCCTAGGGCTTGGTATAGCAGATTGGATAAGTACTTGGTTAATCAAGGCTTTAGGAAAGGAGTAGTTGACAACAATCTATACATAAAAGAGGAAGAAGGTCACCTATTACTTGTTGTTTATGTTGATGACATAATATTTGAAGTGATAGTGAGACCATGTCATATGGATTTGTAGAGGTCATGAAGGAGTTTTAAATGTCAATGCTTGGAGAAATTTCATTCTTCCTAGGACTACAAATCAGTCAATCCAAAGAAGGTATCTTCATATCATAGACAAAGTACATCAAAGAAATGCTCAAGAGGTTTCAAATGGAGTATTGTAAACTAATAATTACTCCAATGGTTATAGGAAGAAAACTAAACAAGGATGAAAACTCACTAAAGGAAAATCATACCTCATATAGATATATAATATGTAGTCTATTTTATTCAATTGTATCTAGGCCTAATTGTGTGTAAGAAGTTGGTCTAGTTGAAATATTTCAAGAATATCCAAGGAAATCCATCTTCAAGTTGTCAAAATAATCTTCAAGTATCTCATGGGGACCATGGAATATGGGATTTAGTATAAAAATGTAAAGAGTTTGAAATCAAAGCCTTCACAGATGCAGATTGGGCATGTAGAATTGATGATAGGAAGAACACAAGTGGTGGAGATTTATTTATAGGTAAATGCCTTGTTTCTTGGCTAAGTAAGAAACAATCTCTTATAGCCCTATCCATGTGTGAAGATGAGTATGTAGCAACATCCTTATGTTGTGCTCAAGTGATGTGGATGAAGAAAAATCTTGAAGACTATAAAGTTTAAAATGATGGTCCTATACCTTTGTATTGTGATAGAACAAGTGTTATAAGTGTGTCTAAGAATCTAGTATTGCACTCTAAGACAAAGTATATACCAATCAAGTACCATTTCTTGAGGGAACAAGTGAGTGAGAAGAGGATCAAGCTTGAACATGTGTCAACCAAGGAGGAGGTAGAAGATATCATGACCAAACCTCTACCAAAAGCATCTTTTGAGATTTTAAGACACAAATTTGTAGTAATCCTTACCCTAATAAATCACTAAATGCTTAAATCATCAAGGGAAGAAGTTCAAGGTGTTATATCTGCTCCAAAAAGGCTCAATGAGTGTCAAAACAGGGGAGCTAGTTCACTAGCTCAAGGTATAAGTTGTGAAGATCATATCGAAAGGATATGTAAAAGGTTTGAACAATTTGATTTTGAAGAGAATATGTTTAGGGGGAGCATTGAAGTTGATTAATGAACAGGTCTAAGAATCATATTAAGCCTTGAATGACTATAAAATTGCAAGACTAATCCAAGGGGGAGCTTGAAGAGGTAAATTTATGCCTTGTTGTTGATTATTTGTATGTCATTTATCGAATGAACCTTTTCATAGATGTCAAAGGGGGAAATGTTTTCAAAACAAGGAAATAGAGCTTGGAAAGTGTTGTTGATATGAATCTTTGCCATAAAAGGTTTTGGTGTTTTTTTCCATCGATGACAAAGGGGGAGATTTTTGAAACCCATCTTGATGTTTTTGTCATTGCTGACATGTACATTGATGGAAAATAGTGAGTGATGAAGTGTCAAATGTTTAGGGGCATGAAGTTTGATTATTAGTTCCTTCATAAGGTGGTTTCAGTGTGATTTCTTGTGAAGTAATGGTGGTGTCAGTGTGTTTAGTACTTGGTTGGTGTGGTTGGTGTTCTCTCGGTGTAAGGAGGTTCTTGGTGTGCACTTCACATGTGTCCTATAGGTTTGCAATGATGATTCAAGAGTGTGCAAGAGCTTCTATGATGGAAAATAGGTCAGGTCTAATGAGTCATTATACAAATGAGCCCATTTAGGCCTACTTCAAGGACCTAGTAAGGTGTATGAAGAAAAATCAGGATATGACAAGCCAATGTAACCATGAGAGGTGTTTAGGGACCTTTCCTAGAGTATCTATGTGAATCTATAGGTCATATATCAACTTTTGGAGGCATATTTGGGGTCTTTCTTATGAATGTCCTTACAAATAAGTAGTATAGGCATGGAAAAATGAAGTAGGTCATGATGGTAAAGGATCATTTGTTAGCAAAAAAGGTGTGGTATATGTAAAGGAGTTGTTATAATGCCGTGTACCAAGTTTCATGCAAAAGTGAAGAGGATTTTTCAAGTTAGAAGGTTTTTAGCTCTACCGAGCTCCTAGAATGCACTCTCCCAGCTCAAGGGTCATCTTTCAAGAGCTCAATGGTATATAAATATTGTGCATGGTGTCCAAACATCTTCACCAGTGATAGAGAATTTAATCAAGAATATTTTAGAGGTGGAATGAAGTAAAATGGTGGCTTAAGCTTTATGAACAATCCTTAAGAGTGGAAGTCACTCCAAACCCTCCCCAAACCCTAGAAATATAGTGATGGATGAAAAATGGATTTTTTTCTCATAGGTAATCTAATGTGAAGACTCAAGGATGTTAAGAGATCCTTTTAGCACCATTTTACATTGGTGGTACATGAAATATGTCAGCTATTTAAGTACTGTTTTGCCCTTGTTTTGAAGAAATTTTCCATTTCAGTCATGTATGGAAGAGGTTTGGATGATATTCCTATTGTGGAAGCTTATACAGAAGTGTACTTGATGACCATGACAAGATACAAGTGAGTTACTTGCATATGTTTGGTGAACAAACCAAATCAATATCATCCACTTTACGCTTAAAAGCCAAATAAGCCAAAACCCAACATGTAAAGTTAGAGGGTTTTGATGTAACTAATATCAGTGGAAACCCAAAGTGAATATGAATAGTTGAAAGAAACTAAATGTAAATTTTTTAACCCAACAACCTATTGAGGTAAGGTGATTTTTGAACTAGTATTGAAGGACCAAAACTTCCATTTCAAGACAATCAAGAAGGAATGTGAAATGTGCATGCAAACATGAAATTCAATACATCACCCACGTAAAATATTATTTGAACTTGTATTAGGGATCCATGTTGATAGTCTCATACTTTGACTTGGCATAAAAGTGAAGGTTTAAGTGTTTAAAGTCTTCAAAACACAAACTGGTTCTTATACTTGAAAACCCATCTTGGGTGAGTGTTGAAAAGTAAGCATTTTTAAATCCTTTTCACTCAAATGTTGTAATGTGTGAATTAGTAAGCATCACAACACGTATAGATATCTTGAAATGTGACATTAAATTCATGAATATTGTGGTAAGTGAGTGATTTTTCTCAATCTTTTAAGATGTCTCCTGTGCATGCACATCTATAAGTACCCTATTCCAATATATAATTCAAGAAGGAGATAAGGATGCTAGTACCAATCCTAAAAATGTGAAGTTGATATAAAGATCACATAACATCATAATCAAGTGATGATAATTCTTGAAGAGATTTGCACAAAGTTGTTGAATCATTTATTTGATCGGGCTAGTACCAATCCTAAAAATGTGAAGTTGATATAAAGATCACATAACATCATAATCAAGTGATGATAATTCTTGAAGAGATTTGCACAAAGTTGTTGAATCATTTATTTGACTGGGTCTAAGTCGTCTATGACTGTGCACACAAAGGTCTGAAGAAGAGTTGAATAAGAATGCTTCATGATTTTATCTAGCATTTCCCAATATATTTGTGATGGTGTATTCATCTTATATATCCATTTCCCTTGAGTTCATTGCAAGACACAAATCTATGAGGTTGTTCATTACACAAGATCAAGATTGTATATTTGATGTACTTGCACCTATCTATGCATTTGACTCCAAAGAATTTCTTGAAATTGAAATGGAGAGACATAAGGAAGTATTAAGCAAAAGGAATGTTATGAAACATATTTACATGCTAGTGACATGTGGCATTGAGTCATTCCTAAGATACATGACAAGTATACTTGCCAAAGAAGAAGACAAAATATTGTTAACCGTTACAAATCAGGTATGTTGGGGTTAGATGAAAGGATTGAAGGTGGATTAAGAGGGTTTAGAACTCTTCCTTTTTCATAATTTAAATCAAGAGCATCTTGAAAGGTCCTGGAAAATAAGTGAATGTAATCTGTCCCTATGTCCGAAATCATAATTTCTTTAGAATAGTATTTGTATGAGGTCATACTTCTCTTCCTTGTATGAATTGTAGACCCAAATAGGTGAAGGGTTATGGAATATGAAGAGAAAAAGTTTGTTTGTGTGTGTATCCTTTGAATATAGAAACACATATTGTGTATGAATATGGTTGTTAAAGATATAAAGAGATGATGATGTATGAAGATTAGTACATGAGCATGAAGAAGTGAGCTGAGAGTGAATGAGAAAATTTAGTGATCATAATTTGTTTATTAAGAAACTAGGTCAAGTAGAGTGATCAAATTTTTGTCATGTCTAAGTAGGATCTTAAAAATTTGGAAGTAGGTTCTTCCATGTCAGTAGCTTGCAAAAGTGTCAAGTAGGTGCTTGATCAGATTTTGGAGTCGGTGTTCCATGTTGAGTGGATGCTCAACAAGTTTGAGATATTTGTAATCTTTCATTAGACAAATTTTCTAGCTTAGTGCATTGGTTTTAATGGGTTTTTCACCCTTCAAGGGTTTCCCACATTAATTCTTGTTTTCCTATGTGATATACTATTGATTTCTCCTAAATGGTGTCAGTTTTTCTTCATGAAAAAGTAAATAAAATTGAATTGTAATTCAAATTTTGAATTTGCACTCATTCATTTCCCTCTCGGTGCCTAAATTTTCCAACACAAAATCCAACCGAAACTATTGCAAATGTGTTATTATTATTATTGATGCACTTATTTCTATCACTACCATTGTTGCTATGATTTTTTATATTTTTCCACACCATGGTTTCCATAATGTGTAACCCCCTTCTATAGGTATAAGTTCTCAAAGGTGGCCACCACTTCAACATTCCATATCCTTCTATAGATTCTCATATGTATAGTACATGGGTACACATTTATTCTTGTGAACCTCGATATGTATGCATTCATCGAGATATATTATACATCTACATGCTTAATTTTGAATTCAAGAACAAGTTTGATAGGGAAAAAGTCCTTAGAAACATTTCCAAATACAAAAAAAATAGTAGAAATTAAACATTTTCAATACTGTATAAAAGGTAAGAATTGTATGGACGTTATTAACTCTTCGATACACTTTTTTTCATAGGAACAATTACACTAGAGTTTTTTATAGTTTCAAAATTTTACTTATGGATATAAACAAGTTTCTGCATAATTTCAAATTCTATTGAAACAATTCTAGTAGTTTACAAGGAGCATTAATTATTTCACTCCTCCACTACAATAGTTAGTTACAATTACAAAATATAGGGTTTTGGGGCATGTGTCTTTTTCTTCATCATCAATTCAACATCCTACACAATGCTACTCAACAATATGACACATGGGAAGGGAATCGGACCACCCATTCTCTTTTATACATTGTGTCTATATATAAAAAAGTTTGGCCTAGATCTGTGTGTACCGATGTGGTCTATTTGGTTATTAAAGCAACTAATTTATTCATAGGAAATATTTTCTATTCTCTTTTAAAAAGGATGATAATAAGGTTAATAAAAATCTAATACACAATATTCTTTCTTCACCGAGTACATTCGTACTTCTCTCTCTTCTTCTCTATTTACATGTTATTAAATGTTGGGCCATATGCACTCAATACCTTGGTTTATACTATGACACATTGGGGAATGATCACCCCGATCCTTTGGCAAGTTCAACAAAACAATTCAAATATCCAACTCGTAAGTAAGGAATAAGAGCTCTTCCTTTGCATAACAAATATATGTATTCCTTTCATGTTTTACATCTATTATTTTAATTTTTGTAAAGTTTAAATTCTATATTTACATTTGAGTTACAATTCAATTTCTACTATGGATATTTACTAAAATATGTATAGTAAGATTCATCATGGATTATTGCAACACCAATACATTTGGATGACAAAAACTCTGAGAAAATACAAAGTGTTTCTACACACTCAAGTATCATTTTCATTTAAGCATGTAATTTTCATTTCATACTTAAAGGGGTACAAACATAGGCACTCAAATTTGGAAATTTATCATTTAGAAACTGTTGGTTATGATTGAGCTTCTTTGTTAAGAAAAACACCTACATACTATTCTCACCCAATACATCTTGATATCTCTCTCCCAACTTGCTTATTCCTACACATTGATGTGTCAAAACTTTCTAAACATGAATGCTTAGAATCAATTCTTAACATTTTCCCATCATGACATAAATTTTAGATTTCATCCACCACGTCCTTGTCCAAAACCATATAGTAGGGTTAGGATGTGAATCCGGTCTTGATATACCTATACAATCTTAGACTCGACACATCCTCCAACCATATTTTCAATTATATTATCTTTGTTGGGTCTTTTAATGTAACATTCCCATTTTAAGACTTTAGAAACAAGGGAATTTTTTTATAGTGTTCACTATTCTAAATAAAGCATTATTTAGAACAAACATTCCATGCCAATCAAATTCAATGGATAAACATATGCAGCTATAATGACTTGGTGATTCACCGATCTATTCATTCCATAACTCGGTAAGCTACCGATCTATTTATGTTATCTTATGTATACATATCATATACTTCATATAATTTGTCATCCTACCCTACATCGGTACTAAGTGATCTGTTTAAAGAACATATATGAATATCTACTACTAATATTCATCTGATATCACGTTGTTTTAAACTTGGTGACATAGGACAACATAACCAGTAGTTTGTGATACTTTGGCCAAAGATTTATAACATACTGTGTATGTCACTATTCCTAGATGACATACTCATCATATTGGAATATGTCCTTCACCTCACTCCTCATTTATCATGATTGGTCTTTACTAACTACCATCAGTCCACTTGTTCTAGGTTTAACCCTAGCCCTAGATAGGAACATAACCTATTATAGGAAGATGCTCATAATGGCTTAGGGTAAATGGGCATACTCGGTTGACCTAATTCGACCGGATGTGCCAATGTACCCTAAGCCATTGGAAGCTAATTCATATCCTAAATATGCTCCTATCCAGACCTAGAGGGAAACTAAGTTCAAGTCCTAATTCCCATTGGGTGTAGATCTAGATGATCAATGCGGAAGGGTGATGCCACATGTCAACTAAAAATTGTATTCTCTGAGAAGACTCAAGCCTTCTCGAAAGTATAGCCCTACAGTTGGCGTGTGCCAACATCCTACAGAAACTACCTCATCGAGATGTACATACCCCCAAGGGATTGTTAATACATTGTTAGTCTGAATTAATTCTTGATTATAACAACCCTGACAAACCCTAATCCAACGCTTAATAATTTCTTTCCTAAATTTTCTTCATTTATTCCATTAAGTGTTAGGGTATATCCTACCCAATATCCATATTTCTTAATGTATGTTCATCACACATTTCATTATTATGTTTAATAGTTTAGATAAAGAACATCATATTCTGTAACTTAACAAGCTGCATCTTAATTAGGGAAATTGAACTAAATCCCTTTATCCTACCTATCAAAGGATAACCAATTAAGCATAAAAATAATATGAATAATATCAACAAGATAGAAATCCATCTTTTTCATACGAATACAAGATAATTTACACAACCAATACAAGTAAATTCTCACTTTCAATTAATCTTTATAACTTATACATTTACAAGCCTTATGCATTTTAGGCATACTACATAACAACCACCTTCATTAAAAAATAATACTACTTTTATTTTTCAATACAATCTTAAGAATGAATCGAATTCTTCACAAGGAATCAGATTTAAATCAGCCAATGCATCTCATAAGTTTAGCCTTCTTTTATCACTTACGAAGTCCATCTACAAAAATTGTTAGCACGGGTTAGTTCAATGAACTGAGCATGATAAGCACTAAGCCTTAAAACGAATTGCATTCCACTAATTGTTCCATTAAAACAACTCTACTTTAATGAAATAATTAATATATCATACTAATAAGCATAAGTAATAACAATCAGAAAATAAGTACATTAATAAATCTGAATTCACTTCTAAGAGAAGAACATAATATAATCCACAACATCTACCTTACAAATTAAAGTTTAATTGATCCTATCAATTACCTTTAAACAAACAACAGATCATATCATCTCATTGTTCCCAATTCTATCATAATAGAATAAAACATTTATCTTTACTATAAGACAAAAGAAGGGTTTACAGCATGGTTCTCATTAGGATGATTCATCTAACTCTTAAGAAAAATAAGAAGAAGAACCATTACAAACTATGCCCAAACACAAAACATCCGAAAAATAGAATGTTCATAACATGAATTTAATTGTTTCATTTAAAGGACAACTACCTTAACATTCAACATTTAAGATATTCATCGAACAGAATCCCATGTCCATCCCTAAAGGAATATAGAATCAAATAGTTTGTCAACAAGTTTACATTTTCTGTTCAACAAGACCAAAACATCTAATCTCTTTTTACATCATTTCAGTCAAATGATATGTACAAGAAGACTAATCAACATAATAAATCTCCATTCCCTAAGAGAATCAATAACAGAAGGTTTCAATCAAATGAACTTAACTCAACAACATAGAAAAGGAATCTTAACAGAATGTGATTCCATCCTTAAATCATTTCACTACACTTAACAACAAATTCCCTTTCTAATCCAAACAATAAGCTCATACACTAGTTCCTAGAAGAGAGAACAAAACCAACTCAAGGTAAGAAGAAAACATACTACAAGTCTCCCTTACAATTTTTACCTTCAATAAAGCATGAGTTCCCATTTCAATTCAGAACAAATACACAGTAAAGTTCAAAAACAACATACTAGTCCCAAATGAATCGAAATTTATTTTCTCTTTAAAAAAGAATAAGGATTCATTTACTAAATCCAATCAAGAAATAGAAAATCCCTAACAGAAAACTAACAATTCTCGATACCCACGAGCTCAACAAAGACTGAAACTTCATTACAAGATTTCAACATTTTATTACAAAGAGCAAGCGGTTCGTGGTTTCAAGAGAGCAATAATCCAAAACAAAACTATCTCAACTTCATGTTTCCAACAGAGGAGACATTGTTTTAAACAAAACAATCAACCCAAGATGTGGGTTTCCTCAAAATAGAGGTAAAAGGCTTTCCCTACTTAAATGCCATTGCTAGTTCAAAGAAGTTCCAATTCCATTATCTAATTATCTAACGAAAATGTTTCTAGTTTAATTTTCCAAAAGATATTCAAATAACTCGGTTAAACTACTCTACCAGATTTCCTTTGAGTAAGTAGTTCGAATTGATAGAGTTATAATCTTTTAACTTAAATGAAATTAAAACCAACTCAAAATTACTAGAACAGAACCGACACATCATTTCTAGCTATAAATTCCAACACTAAGTACCAAATTACACATATAGTGTCAAATCACAAAGTCTCAAACATGAGCTCGGATATACACAAGTGTCTTAATACGAGGCAGTATATATTACAAATATACATTAACAGTTCAAAACAACAGGAGCCTCCATTACCAATTTATATCTTATCAAGAAGCCCTATTTCCAACTCAAAATGAAACACGAGTTTCCAACAAGAGTTCGGAACCATACAAGTAACAAAATACGAGTGCGGTGAAAACATGAACTTCCATTAACATAGTCCAGAATATCACAAGAATAAAACATGAGTACAGAGCTACATACAGACTTTAAACAATAGTCCCAAGTTACCCAAGGTTCCAAACACAGTTTTAGAGCATCAAGAATTATCCAATACTAGTTCTTATCCAAATACGAACCCAATACAAGTTCCAAACCAAACACTAGCTCGAATACAAGCTCAAGCTTAAACAAAACACGAGTTCCAATGCAAGATCAAACGGGACTCAAGGTTCCCAAAAACTCAGAACCATATAAATAGCAATGAAGGTCAGTTAAAACACAACACTTCGAATACCGGTTCTAGAAATGACAAGCAGAGCTACAAAAGCAAGTTTCCCATGAATGATTCAAAATTTAACCCACACAAAGAAAGTTTCCAAACTTAATGTTATTTTGCTAAGGATTTCATATCCAAATTTCTAGAGATTTATAAAACCCATCAAGAAAATAACCAGATAAAACATGAAGAACAAGAATCTCATAAGAGTAGAGTCATTTTAATGAAATATTTAGAAGAAAGTAAGAGATCTTAATGGTTAGAGCCTATCATGCCTGATAGTGCTTTTGCCAAATCGAATGAGACTTTGCATCCAAGCTTTCAACTCCTTTTCTTCTCCACGAAAGATCAACAAACAAACAAATTTCCTCATAGAATGCCTCATATACCTTCCCATGATCAAAAATAGACCAGGTGAGCTAAAAATAACAATGTAGTGAAATTCAAACTACTGGTTCGAAGAACCAGTTCACTCCATGTAGAGTAAAATACGGAAAGCATGCAAAAACCAACAACCTTCCACAAACCCACCTTCCAAGTTTCCTAGACGGTTTGTGAACAAAACCCGAGGCCAATAAATTTCATTAATTCCAATTTTCCCACTCAACTCTCCTTGCCACCACCTCCCAAATCTGCGAATGCCAATTCACATTTAACATGCAATTCCATCTTTAGTGAAACTTCCACATAAGCCTCCGCCAAGTCAACTAGCCCCTGCCAAAATTGCTAGTACTTTATGCCTTAAAAACCTTATCAACAACTTAAATGCCATTGGAACCATTGCCTTTGATGCATGTGACCCCCTTTAGGTTCCCTTTTAAATAGCTTAGGATAGATCCCTTAGAACTTAGGTTAGTTTAGAATTAATCACCTTAGGCCTTACACATTACCTTAGGTAGTTTCCACATAGGTTAGATTAATTCACAACATAATAGTTTTAGGAATTAGGTTAGATCATCACATAATCTTATAGCATTAGGTTTTAGGTTAAATTAAATAGCCTAGTAACCTCTCCATAATATTTTAGCACAAAGCTTAGGTTAGGATAAAAATTCAATTAAGTAACATATCTAGGTAGTAAATATTCTTACCTAGCTTAGGATTCTGTAGGATAATCCTTTAGTTTTAGGATTCTGAATCCTTCCTATGTCATGAACAGGCTATATTTCATTTACGTTAGCAATGTCCTGCCATGATCGATCTCCAAAGACCCAAGCACAACATACAACTGAATGGAAACACATTCACACAAAATCTAAGAACTTGTAACAACAAAGTTTAGTCCGATATGTCCCTCAATTTTATTGAATGTCAATTTACCCTTCATTCAACTGAGTAGATTTAAAACATTCCTTGGATCACTGAAATTGATCCAAGGATGAGTCAGATAAGGAGATAAGTTTGCAACTCTTAAACCAGATTGCAATTCACCTACAAGAAGTGAAAAATGGGTTCAAGGAAGCCATTCCATTTCAGTCTAGTGATCTTAAGAATAGAAAATATTTATCCATATCAAGCATGATCTCCAACAACCAAAAGAACACATCTTTAGAAGAAGATCACATGTCAACACTTGAAATGCAAAAGAGGAATATAACAATTGTCGAGGGTGTTACATGCTTCCCTCCTAAAAAGAATCATCGTCCCGATGATTACCTCATTTTAACAATTTATATCAATGACAATCAATTCATTCACTTCTCTTATCATAAGTCAAATATATCAAAACTTATAGTTCCAGAAATCAACATTAAATAGTTGTTTATTCAATTCATATAAATATCTGCCCAAAACTGGCATACTTATAGTCATATACAGAAGAAAAATCAATTCAATTAGATTTTTTAACAATCTATAGAATTCAATTCTGTTCAAATAGATATGGAAAAGAAGTTTTCATATCCTCTAGGTTTTCCCAAGTTGCACTATCTTCATTAAATTGGTCCCACTAGACTTTACATTGACTTATTTCTTGATTTCTCAAATGCAACTGGCGAGTTTCAAGCACTCGTATGGGTTTAACCACGATTATTCCTGGGTCCTGACCTGTAAGGAATTCCAATTTAACATGTGTGATAAATCTGAAACATATTTCTTAAGCAAAGAAATATGGAAAACATCATGCATTCGTGACAAAGCAGGAGGTAATGCTAAACGATAAGCTACAGGGTTGATTACTTCAACTATCTCAAAAGGTCCCACATAACAAGGTGATAACTTGGCAGCCTTGCCAAAAGTTATAGAACTCTTTTTGGTTTAACCCGAAGAAAGACTTTCTCACCAAGTTCAAATTTCCTATCAACCCTCTTCAAGTCAGCATAACTCTTTTTCCTATCTGTTGCTTCTTTCAAGTGTTCACGAATCAATTTAACTTTTTTTCCATTTTAGTAAGAATTTCAGGTCCAATTACCTCTCTATCTTCTATGCTATCCCAACTAACAGGGGTTCTACATTTTCTTCCGTATAATGCCTCGAAAGGTGCCATCTTAAGAGAAGCATGATATGTATTATTGTATGTGAATTCAACTAATGGAAGATACTCTTCCCACTTATATTGTTGATCCATGTAATACATTCAGTAACATATCTTCTAAAACTTGATTTACTCTTTCAGTCTACCCATCTGATTTCCGGATGATACGCAAACTGAAATTTAGCTTAGTTCCTAGAGCTACATTAAGCATTTGCCAAAATCTTGATGTCATTCTAGGATCTCTATCCAAATGATTAACTTAGGTACTCCATGTAATCTAAAAATTTCATGTACAAATCTTCTTGCCAAAATAGGAGAATCATCCTTCGATTTTCAACAATAAAATGTGCTACCTTTGTTAGTTTATCCACAACTACTAAGATAACATCATGCTTATTTCTTGACATAGGTAACCCTTGTACAAAATCCATGCTTATTACTTGCCATTTATATTATGGTATGCTATGAGGATACAATAAACCAGCTGGGTGCATATGTTCTGCTTTAACACGTTGACATTCAAGGCAATGTGTCACAAAATCAATAACATCTTTTTTCATTCCTTTCTAGAAATATTGTTGTTTTATATCAGCAAGCATCTTAGTAATGCCAGGGTGTCTAGAAAAAGGTGAATTATGAAATTCAGCTAACAATTTCTTTCTCAAATCATTAAGCAAAGGTACATAGACTCTGTTTTCAAATCGTAAGATTCCTTCTTTATCAAAGTGAAAACCTTTATACCTCAAATCATTAGAATCTACAGCAAGTGCTGCTTTTACTTGTTAAAAGTAAGAATCAAATTCCATAACACTTTTTACTTCATCCTTAAACTGAGTTCTAAGTGTTATAAGAGCATAAATGTGCTTCCTACGACTTAGAGCATCAACCACTCTATTTTCTTTTCCTTTAATGTAACTTATGTCAAAATCATATTGAGACAAAAACTCTAACCACCTTCATTGTCTTGCATTCAGATTTGGCTGAGTGAAAATGTACTTCAGCCCAAGATGATTAGTTTTCAACTCAAATGGTTTACCAAGCAGATAATGCCTCCAAACTTGAAGTGCATGAACAATGGCAGCAAGCTCTAAATCATGTGGAGCATAATTCAACTCATGTAACTTAAGTTTTCTACTTTTGTATGCTATAACATGACCACTTTGTAACAAAATACCTCCTAGACCTTCACGGATGGATGCATCAGTTACCACCATAAAATCTCCATTAGGATCTGGTACTGCAAGAATAGGTGCTGAAGTTAACTATTCCTTCAAGGTTTTAAATGCAATTTCACATTTCTCACTCCAAACAAACTTTTTATCTTTCTTCTGTAAGGAATTTATTGGTGCAACTATCTTAGAAAAGTCTTTTACAAATTTCCTATAGTAGCCAACAAGTCCCATGAAGCTTCTAACTTCATGTACATTCTTTGGTGCAGGCCATTTGTTATAGCTGTAATTTTTGAAGGATCTATACAAAATTCCATCTTTACTTATTACATGACCCAAATAGTGGACTTCTTGTGTCATAGAAAGAACATTTGGACAACTTACCAAACAACCGTCTCTTTCTCATAATTTCCAAAACTATTTTCAAATGCTCATGATGCTCCTCAATGCTTTTAGAATATATGAGAATGTCATCCAAGAATACAAGCACAAATTTTTCCAAGTATTCTTGAAAGATATTATTCATTAAATTCATAAATGCCACAGGTGCATTAGTTAATCCAAAAGGTAAAACCGTAAACTCATAATGTCCATACCTTGTTCTTGAAAGTTGTTTTATGAATATCCTCATCCTTAATTCACGAGTTGATGATATCCAGATCAAAGATCTATCTTGGAATATACTGATGCTCCATGCATCTGATCAAATAAATCATCAATCCTAGGGAGTGGATATCTATTCTTGATTGTTTCCTTGTTTAACATTCTATAATCAATGCACAATCTAAGTGTTCCATCTTTCTTTTTCACAAAAATTATGGTGCTCCCAAGGTGAAACACTTGGTCTAATCAAACCTTGAGACAAAAGTTCATGCAACTGAGCCTTAAGCTCTACTAATTCTGTAGTAGTCATTTGATATGGTGCTTTAGAAATAGGTTCAGTTCCAGGCTTGATCTCAATCATGAAATCAAATTCCCTTTTAGGTGGAAGACCTAGCAATTCTTCCGAAATACATCACTGAAGTCTCATAACAATGGATATCATTCCATAATATCACTTCTCTCTTCTATTGATTCAATAATTTTTACTGCATATAAGGTACATCCTTTATTTTTGGCCTTTTTAAGTTGCATAGCTGATAGTTTTCTAACAGAAATTTCATGTTTCACACCCTGAATCTCATTGTTTTTGCAGGTCATCTAAACAACTAATGTGTTTTTCAAAATAATCCACTTTAGCCTTATGTTCTACTAGCCAATTAACACCTATGATTACATCATAAGACCTTAAAGGTGCAACATAAAGATCAACCTCTATGGAAAAATTAGGTAAATCAAGGACTTGCTCCAAAAAGACACATACTAACCATATGAACAACATTATTACCATACTATACAGTCCATGTTTTATCCATGTTTCCAGCTTTTCTTTTTAATTTTGATGTTAATTTACTAGAAATAAAACATTTAGTAGCTCCGGTATCAAAAATAATAGTTATTGGTAAACCAAATAACTTACCTAGAACTTCTATGGGTGTGGCTGTTTCTCAGCCTGCTTGTCAACTACTGCAGCATGTATCTTGTGCTTGCTGATTGCAATCATCCTTCTTCAAAGGACATTGATTTGTGTAATGATCTTTTCCATAGTTATAACAACCTCCTATAGGTCCCTTCCTAGGCTCAAGTTTATTTCCAGCCTTAGAGTTATCGTTCTGACCCCCATAGGACTTCTATCCATTATTATTGTTCTTGGCAAAGTTGTTCCATGCATTACCAAAAAACTTGTTTGTTGCTTGCTTTCCTATTTGTATCAGATGAAAACTTACTTTTCATTCTGAATTTATTCCATGGTCCTTTCTTGGGTGCAAGAGAGGATGAAGAGGAGTTGGGATTCTTCTTCCTTACTTCCTCCTTGTGAGCAAAAATTGCCTTTAATTTATGTTCCTGCCTTATGGATTTTTCAACAACCCCTTCCATCGTGGTTGGGCTGTGAACATCCACCTCTCCTCCTATAATGGGATTCAATCCCATGATGAATTTCCATATCCTAAAATTCTCATCAGTTTGGTACTTGAGGCACATACTTAAGGAGTTTTGTAAATCACTCCCAATACTCAGTTACAGTTAGCTTTCCTTGAGCTAAGTTCTGAAATTCAGTCATTTTCTGATCATAGTAGAGTTGTGGCAGCCATCATTGCCTAAAGTAACCTTTAAATTGGTCCCATGTGATATTAGATTCATCAATGTTCAACTCAGCCTTGTGGTTGTCCCACCATGAAGATGCTTCAGAAAGTTGATATGCTCCCCATATCACCTTTGTTTCTTCTGAGAAATTTCTTATTACAAAGTATTTCTCCATCTCACTGAGCCAAGTTCTCAGCCCCATCTCCTAATGTGGTGCCATCAAACTTGGGTGGACTTATCCTTTTTATGTCATTAGTGAGTTCTGTTACTAGCCTAGCCTTTTTGTTCTCAGGCTCCACAGGTATGTTAACATTGTTATTATCAACACCCACATTGGCGTTGTCCCCTGGAGGTGGCTGATTATTGTTATCAGCTTCTTCTTCCTCCTCATTACCCATTACTTGTTATTCAAGCATAGCCAAATGATCTCTTGTGTCCAACAGGGCAGCAAGGATCTCATTAAGTTTTTGGGTTGTTGTTGCTTATTCCTCAGGTTCAAGGTTATTTGAAGCTTTTCCTCTTGTTCTCACCATTTTCTATTACAAGAAAATTTAAGTTTCATCAGATTATGGACACAATAGGTCCAAGAGCTACAACCTTCAGCTCTGATACCAAGATGTAACATTCCCATTTTAAGACTTTAGAAACAAGGGAATTTTTTTATAATAATGTTCACTGTTCTAAATAAAGCATTATTTAGAACAAACATTCCATGCCAATCAAATTCAATGGATAAACATATGTAGTTGTAATGACTCGGTGATTCACCGATCTATTCATTCCATAACTCAGTAAGCTACCGATCTATTTATGTTATCTTATGTATTGAATACATATTGTATACTTCATATACTTTGTCATCCTACCCTACACTGGTACTGAGTGATCTGTTTAAAGAACATATCTGAATATCTGCTACCAATATTCATCTGATATCACGTTGTTTTAAACTTGGTGACATAGGACAATGCAACCAACAGTTTGTGATACTTTGGCCAAAGATTTATAACATACTATGTATGTCACTATTCCTAGATGACATACTCATCATATTGGAATACGTCCTTCACCTCACTCCTCATTTATCATGATTGGTCTTTACTGACTACCGTCAGTCCACTTGTTCTAGGTTTAACCCTAGCCCTAGATAGGAACATAACCTATTATAAGAAGACACTCACAATGGCTTAGGGTAAATGGGCATACTCGATTGACCTAAGTTGACCGGATGTGCCAACGTACCCTAAGCCATTGAAGCTAATTCATATCCTAAATATGCTCCTATCCATACCTAGAGGGAAACTAAGTTCAAGTCCTAATTCCCATTGGGTGTAGATCTAGATGATCAATGTAGAAGGGTGATGCCACATGTCAACTACAATGTTGTATTCTCGAGAAGACTCAAGCCTTCTCGAAAGTACAGCCCTGTAGTTGGTGTGTGCCAACATCCTATAGAAACTACCTCATTGAGATGTACATACCCCCGAGGGGATTGTTAATACATTGTTAGTCTAAATTAATTCTTGATTACAACAACCCTACCAAACCCTAATCTAATACTCAATAAGTTATTTCCTAAATTTGCTTCATTTAGTCCATTAAGAACTTCATATTCATGGTCACTTTTAATGTTTGATCACATAGTTAAACTACCAATTAACCGTAATCTGTACATCGTTATAATATGTATTATTTAAAAGTACAATAACTTTTTAGAAAATTTCAACGCTAGAATATATCCAATATAAAGTAGACTTCATACAAAATGAAGTCTAATAAATTGTAGTCATATTTTCAAACCTTTTTGGTTTATATTCAATTAAGAAAGAGAAAGAGTCTTTCTCTACATGTTAAGTGTTAGGGTATATCCTACCCAATATCCATATTTCTTAATGTATGTTCATCACACATTTCATTATTATGTTTAATAGTTTAGATAAAGAACATCATATTCTGCAACTTAACAAGTCTGCATCTTAATTAGGGAAATTGAACTAAATCCCTTTATCCTACCTATCAAAGGATAACCAATTAAGCATAAAAATAATATGAAGAATATCAACAAGATAGAAATCCATCTTTTTCATATGAATACAAGATAATTTACACAACCAATACAAGTAAATTCTTAGCTTTCAATTAATCTTTATAACTTATACATTTACAAGCCTTATGCATTTTAGGCATACTACATAACAACCACCTTCATTCAAAAAGAATACTACTTTTATTTTTCAATACAATCTCAAGAACGAATCAGAATTCTTCACAAGGAATCAGATTTAAATCAGCCAATGCATCTCATAAGTTTATCCTTCTTTTATCACTTACGAAGTCCATCTGCAAAAATTGTTAGCACGGGTCAGTTCAATGAACTGAGCATGATAAGCACTAAGCCTTAAAATGAATTGCATTCCACTAATTGTTCCATTAAAACAACTATGCTTTAATGAAACAATTAATATATCATACTAATAAGCATAAGTAATAACAATCAGAAATAAGTACATTAATAAATATGAATTCACTTCTAAGAGAAGAACAAAATATAATCCACAACATCTGCCTTACAAATTAAAGTTTAATTGATCCTATCAATTACCTTTAAACAAACAACAGATCATATCATCTCATTGTTCCCAATTCTATCATAATAGAATAAAACATTTATCTTTACTATAAGACAAAAGAAGGGTTTACAGACATGGTTCTCATTAGGATGATTCATCTAACTCTTAAGCAAAAGAAGAAGAAGAACCATTACAAACTATTCCCAAACACAAAACATCGAAAAATAGAAACAGGTTCATAACATGAATTTAACTGTTTCATTTAAAGGACAACTACCTTAACATTCAACATTTAAGATATTCATCAGAACAGAATCCCATGTCCATCCCTAAAGGAATATAGAATCAAATAGTCTATCAACAAGTTTACATTTTCTGTTCAACAAGACCGAAACATCTAATCACTTTTTACATCATTTCAGTCAAATGATATGTACAAGAAGACTAATCAACATAATAAATCTCCATTCCCTAAGAGAATCAATAACAAAAGGTTTCAATCAAATGAACTTAACTCAACAACATAGAAAAATAATCTTAACAGAATGTGATATTAAGAAATCATGCTTGATATGTATTGTATTTTCTTTTGTAAAAAGATGTGTTCCTAGATTAAGAAATCATGATCTGTATCTTGACTTTGAGTCGGAATATGATTGGACTCTTTTATTTCTTTCATTTTGTATCTGAGTTTAATCTTATCTCGGAATGAATTATAGAGTTACCCTTCTATAATACCTAGCCTTGGATCAGTTGAATTGATCCAAGTATTGCTTTAAGTTTGTTCGTGATGAATTAAAATTACGCACTTGAACAGTCAGCAAGGTCTAGAAGCATTGAATAAGCTAGTCCGGAGTATGACTCAGGTTGATCATGTGAAATGGATTGGTTCCCGATATCAAAGTATATCTGGAGGGTCTCAATCGTGGACCAGATAATAATTCGGTTTCATATAATTCTGTAGCCTAAGGCGGAACAGGAGCTAACCCTGTTCGAGAATGTATGTTGTAGGTCTTTTTCTGAGTGTACAGAATGTAGACCTAACTGGAATTATTAATGATTAGTAACCTAAAACTAAACCTAACCTAGGGGTTAGATTAGTGTTAATCTAACCTAGACCTAGGCTAAGAGCTGATGTTCTAAGTTAGTATCTATGTGTAAAGTGGTTAGACTAGGTGTTATCCTAAATTCTAACCTAAGTTACTAACCTAACTAGTGAGCAAGAATGTAAAGGGGCCTATGGAGGGGTGCGAACCATGGGCGGCATTTTCTATGTAATTAAATGCATTGGATAAGTATGAAGACAGGTATTGGCGGAGGTTTTAGAAACGGCTAACCTGAGCCGACGTGGCAGGTCGCCAAGACTGAAAATGGTCTGGAGATTTTATTTGTCTGTCGCCAATTTTGGCGGTCGGTGGCAGTTGAGTTTAAGCGGGAAAATTGGAGTGAATGCAATTAATGAGCTTGGAAGTCGAGCTCGGAACTCGCGAGAAGGCATGCAAATTGGAAAGTTGTTGGTTTGTTTGGCTTATCGCGAATTTCGGTTTTCCTTCTGCCTGTTCACTGGTTCTTCGCACCAGTCTTCTTGGAGTTGCATGGCGAGTATGAGGGTATCTAGCTCTTTTCTCTGGCAAGGAAAGTATATATGTCATGGAGATAGCAAAATTTTGTTGGTCGCTCTAACTTGGAAAAGGAAAAGGAAGTCCGAGCTCTTTCAGTGGTCTGCTTCGGAATTTTGAGCAAAAATCCAGGCATGTTAGGCCCTAACCTTTAAAAATCTTGTTGTCTTTCAAGTGATTTCATTAGAACAACTCTGTTCAAATGACTTATGGAAATAGATGATTTCCTATGGTTGTCTTGTGTGATTTGGTACTGTATCTTTATGCTGTTCGTTTTTACAAATTTAACCCTTAATGGGTGTGTGATGTATTTCGAACTGTTCTCTATTTTATTGTGCTTCACATTCCGGCGTAAGTTTGTGTAACATGTGCTTGAAGGGTATCTTCCTGCTCCGTGAGAACCCGTGCATGCTTCTCTTGCTGGGTTCAGGATACAGTAGAAACTTGTTGGTAGAAACTTGTTGATAGAAGTTTGTTTATAGAAACTTGTTGATTGTAACTTGTTGATGAGGCTTGTTTCTTGTCGGAAAAGACACTGTTGGACTTTTGTGTGAATGTCCAGTCTTATTGGACTTCTTTGCAAGTTTGTGGTGGTTATCATTGGTGAAGGATACAGAACCTAGTAGGGCTTCGCTATGGTATTTTAAGTTATTTTGAACGAATAACTTATTGTGTTTCTGTATTTCATTGCTACCCCTTTTGGAAATTGTGTATTCCTTGCTTTGTGGTTCTGGGTTTCAACCCGTTAGCAGTATGCAATATGTATATATTCATATTTTGTTGTAATCAGAATGACTCTGTGGAGTCGATTGAATGATTTACTTATATTTGGACCTCTGTTCAAGTTAAATATAATTGAATATTGGTAATTGATGAGCCAGTGACTTGAGGGAATAACATGTACTAAGACCTCTGTTATTTGTAAGAATACCTTCGTGTTGCAAGGATTTTATGGTATAGATTCTTTGGGTGTATTTTTACGTTTACATTCTGTGCAAACTTGTGCGAAGAATTGGCAAAGGGTCAGTCGGGTTCCTTGTGTTGAAATCAGTATTTAAATTTGCTTTTGCCTGATTTTTTTATGTACACCATTGATTTGCCCAGATGGAATCATTTGCAACAATTTGTCTTGCCACTGTTGTTCGGGTTCAGTTGAATTCGTGGAAGTTAACCTGTATTTTCTTTTGCCTCAGTTAAAACTTGACTTGGTATACTGTTGTTTTGACATTGTGGGATTTCCCGAGTAATGATTTATATCAAGTAACGCGGCTCTGTATAAATGAATCGTGAATGCTATATGTCTGATTCCGATTGCGTACAGATGTAAATACAGGATATGTTTCCTTTCTGATTTTCCTAGTTGGATGAGGCTGTGTATGTTACGGTATTTGTAAGATAATCTCTGCATGGTCTTATGGAAACATCAAATTGCTTAATGCGATGAAGTTGTTGATTGGCCGCGATATAATAAAAGTTCTTGATTTCGACCTTGGGTCAAAAACCTTACTGTGTTTAGAAGGGACAAGCTTGGGCTATAGGTTTATGTGTGGGATTGTTAGCGTGTTAGTCTTTGTTGCATAGCTATCCTGTCTTAAGCTAGACTGAACTTAAGCCGTCGACTGCACCTCGACAGGCAATGTGGAGAAACCCATCTAGTTTGCCACTTCTTGTGGAAGGTCTTGTGAATCTGTGGGTTGATAGTCATCACTATAGGCGTGTTAGCTACATCGTACGTGCTTTGCTATGTTTCGATTTAGAATTTAAAAGTGATTTTTCAGGCTCGCCGGACTTTTCGTATGCATGTATGATGAATGCCTTCCATCTGAAGAGACGGTACAGTCATGAGCTTGTGTGAAGGGAAATGTGAATGATTTGTTTCTTTCTCTTCTATCATAACAATGCATGTCGATATCTGTTTAACAGTTGGAATTGTTTTTGTATCATATTGATGGAATCACGATTTGTTATGATATTCCTTTTTTTGATGAAAGTAACGATTTGTTCAATATTGCTGATCTTGGATTCAAGATAATTGCTTTGGATACTTTCGTTCTTGATTTCTAATATTTGATGAAATAATTGAGAAGTGTTTAGGACTATTTTGTAACGATGATAGAGTTACACATTTGTAGCCATTTTTGTATTTCAAAAGGCATAGTCTGAATATGTTTATTTGTTTGGAGAATTGATCTCATTTAAACAGGGTGTTTAATGAAAACAATTGACGGATTGCAATTGTTTTAAAAGTTAGTGCTTATCATGCTCAGTTCATCGAACTGACTCATGTTGACTATTTTTGCAGATGGTTGCCGTAAGTGGTAAAAGCAATGCAGATCTGACCGGATGATCAGATTGTTTAATTTGATTTATAATGAATTACAGCTTGATTTTCTAAATGTACTAAATGTGGAAAGATGTTTCTTTTCCGTTGAGCATTGTATCAAGTATGCTGAATGCCTAA
Source organism: Taxus wallichiana var. yunnanensis (assembly GCA_018340775.1). Lineage (NCBI taxonomy): Eukaryota > Viridiplantae > Streptophyta > Pinopsida > Cupressales > Taxaceae > Taxus > Taxus wallichiana. The sequence goes on along the minus strand of CM031235.1, from coordinate 361,235,049 downwards.
AATGTATTTGTATAGTTCTGAAAGGAATGGAAATAAGTATTTGTTACTTATGTGTTGTATTCTTAATTCTGATAGTTGACCTTCTTCGGTTTATATACCGGAGTGGCAATGTTATCTTTGTGTAATTTGGATGCTTTTGTGATTGTCAATGAAAGCATATATGAAAATGTGATTGAATTCTTATGAGTGTTTAGTAGTTCTAATTTGTTCTATCGAAAGCTAAATTGAAATTTAAATCATTGTCTTTCTAAAAGATAGGGCTAAAATGAACCTAAGCAGAACGCTAATCAAGCTGGATTAAATTACTAATCCCTAGTCCTGAGTATGACAGGACAACATTAAATTGGATTCTTAATCATTTATATCTTTATACTAATAAGTATGATATAAATTCAGTTAGGAGAACTGATATAAATCTAATGGGGTTCAGATGGCAATCTCATGTGAAGGTTATGAGATATTGTCCAATTCTGTTGTTTTAGAATCATGTATATTCTAATAACTCCTTGATGAGATCTTGACCTTATTACCTCTACCATGTAATGGGTTTTATTGAGGAAGGTCGTCTTAAGACGAAGAATCCAGGGATCGGGAAAGGCTAACCTTAGGGGAAAGTCTTTAATGTAATTTAAAACTCAACGTGCGTAACGCATATTATTAAGTAGATCTTTTCGAGGTGGATTTAAAGGTTGACGGCACAAGTCAACTGCAGGGCTTGTACCTCCGAGAAGATTAGGATCTTCTCGAAGTTACAACAATGCAGGTGACTTATGACGACACCCTTTGCATTGATCGCTAAGATTTACACTTTGATCTCGAACGAGTTACTCAGGGACCGATTAGGAAGGTGGTCATGTTATAAGGCTGCCTAGGAGATTCGGGGTATCATGACACACTGGTTTAACTGCAGGGTTAAACCAGTATGTCATCGTATCCCTAATCCTCGTGGGCATCCATATAACATTATCACCTTGATAATCTGTCTCCGAGTGATTAAGTTGTGATAGGAAGGACTCGATGTGTCGGTATAAGACATTCTATATAACATAAGAATGGGGTGAAGGGCGTATTCCAGATTGACGAGTATGCCGTTAAGGAATACGAGACATAAACAGTATGTTTCAAATCTTTGGCCAAAGTATCGCAAGTTGCTGATTGCGTTGTCCTAATTCACCTAGTCTAAGGGATGAGATGCCGATGAATAATGGTAACAATTATTCAGTTAGGTTCCTTGGACAGAGCATTCTGAATCCCAGAGTAGGGAAGAGAACCGCAAGAGTGAAGTGTTAAATAAAAACGCCAACTCTTATTACTCATGAATAGATCGGTAGATTACCGAGTCATGGAATGAATAGATCGGAGGTACTCCGAGTCATTACAGCTGCATATGGTTGTCTGTTATAAGAATGGTTATTTGATTTGTGAGTTCTAAATTATGTATTTAGAACCAGGATGCAATTATCAAAAAAAAAAAAATTCACTTGTTCTAAGGTATAAATTGAGGATGTTACATCTTGGTATCGTAGTCAAGGTTGCAGCTCTTGACCTATCAGTGTCCATAATCTGATAAAAACCTGAATTTTCTTGTAATGTAAAATGGTTAGAACAAGGGGAACGTTAGTAATGCTCCACCCGAAGGAGGAGCGGCAACAACCCGTAAAACTTGATGAGATCCTTGCCCTGTTGACACAAGAGATCGCTTAGCTGTACTTGAACAAAGAGGTGATGGGAAATGAGGAGGATGAAGAAGCCGATAATAATAATCAATCAGCAACCTCCCGAGACAACCCCGACATGGGTGTTGATGTTAATGCTGGAATGCACCTGTCCAACCGTAAAAAAAAAAGGCCGATTGGCAAAGCAGAACTCACTAATGATATAAAAAGGATAAGTCCACCTAAGTATGATGGCACCACATTAGGAGATGGAGCCGAGAACTGCTCAAGAAATGGAGAAGTACTTTGCAATAAGGAACTTCTCGAGGAAACCAAAGCTATTTGGGAGCCTATCAGCCTTTCCCACGAAGCATCTTCGTGGTGGGATAGCCGTAAAGTCAACTAAACATCGATGAGACCAATATTACTTGGGATCAATTTAAAGGCTATTTTAGGCAACGTTGGCTGCCACAACTTTTCTATGATCGTAAAATGACAGAATTTCAGAACTTAGCTCAAGGGAAGCTAACGAATCGAATACTCGGAGCGGTTTACAAAACTCCTCAAGTATGTACCGCAGATCAAACCGACGAGAAGTTCGAATACGGAAATTCATCATGGGATCAATCCCGTGATAGGGGAGAGGTCGATGTTCACACCAACCACTATGGAAGGAGTTGTTGAAAAGGCCATAAGGCAAGAACAGAAATTAAAGGCTATTTCTCGCCATAAAGAGGAAGTGCGGAAGAAGACTCGCAAACCCTTCTTCAACCTCTCTTGCACCTTAAAAGGACCATGGAAAAAGTTTGGAAACAAGAGTAAGTTTCAGGAGATAACAATAAGAAAGCAAAGAGTAAATAAGCCTCATTGAAATGTAAGGGATAATTTTGTTAAAAATTATAATAATGGGTAGAAGCCCTATGGAGGACAACGTGACAATTACAAAACCGGAGGCAACTTTGAGCCTAAAAAGGACCCGTAGGAGGTCACACAATTGTGGCAAAGATCACTACGCAAATCGCCCTTTGAAGAAGGATGATCGTAATCAAGCAAAGATAAGATACATGCCGCAGAGCGACAAGCAAGTCAAAAGCAAGTGACACCTATAGAAGTTCCTGTAAGTTATTCGGCATACCGCTACTATTCTTTTTGATACAGAGCTACCGAATGTTTTATATCTAATAAACTTGCTTCTAAACTTAAAAGAAAAGCTGGAAAATGGATAAATCTTGACTGTATAAAGATGGTAATAATTCTGCTCATACAAAGGAGTATGTGTCTTTTTGGGGCAATCCTTGACTTACCTAATTTTTCCACGGAAGTTGATCTCTATGTTGCACCTTTAGGATCGTATGACATTGTTATCGTGTCAATTGGTTAGCTGACCATAAAGCAAAGGTAGATCTATGAAAAGAACATAAAATGTTTAGATGATCACTGAATCAAAGCAGAGATTCAAGGTGTGAAACGGGAAATTTCAGTTAGAAAACTCACACCATGCAGCTTAAAAGGCTAAAAATAAAGGATGCACCCTTTATGCAGTAAAGATATCTGAATCTTCAGAAGAAGATGATGATTTCATGAAACAATTCCCTCTGTTACAAAGTTTCAGGGATGTTTTTCCTGAGGAATTACCAGGGTTACCACCCAAGAGAGAATTTGACTTCACCATTGAAATCAAGCCAGGGACAGAACCTATATCCAAAGCGCCTTATCGGATGACTACTACAGAGTTAGTCGAGCTTAAGGCACAGTTGCAAGAGCTTTTGTCTAAAGGTTTGATCAGACCAAGTGTTTCACCTTGGGGAGCGCCTGTAATATTTGTGAAAAAGAAGGATGGAACACTAAGGCTGTGTATTGATTATCGGATGTTGAACAAAGCAACAGTCAAGAACCGATATCCACTTCCTAGGATCGATGATCTGTTTGATCAGATGCGTGGAGCAGCGGTTTATTCTAAGATAGACCTTCGATCTGGTTATCATCAGTTAAGGATTAGAGAGGAAGACATTCATAAAACAACTTTCCAAACAAGGTACGGACATTATGAATTCACAGTTCTACCCTTTGGATTAACTAATGCACCCGCAACCTTTATGAATTTAATGAACAATATTTTTCAAGAATACCTGGACAAGTTTGTACTTGTATTCTTGGACGATATTCTCATTTATTCCAAAAGCGTTGAGGAGCACAATGAGCATTTGAAGATAGTTTTGGGAATTTTGAGAAAAAGAAAGTTGTATGGTAAGTTATCCAAATGTTCTTTCTTTGATTCAGAAGTTCACTATTTGGGTCATGTCATAAGTAAAGAAGGAATTGCTGTAGATCCTTCAAAAATAGTGGCAATAACTGAGTGGCCTGCACCAAAGAATGTGCATGAAGTAAGAAGCTTCATGGGTCTTGCTGGTTACTATAGAAAATTTGTAAAGGATTTTTCCAAAGTAGCTGCACCAATAACTTCATTGCAAAAGAAGGATAAGAAATTCATGTGGAATGACAAGTGCGAAGCGGCTTTCAAAAGTCTGAAAGACCAGCTTGACTTCGCACCTATATTAGTCTGTACTGCACTCCCATGGGAGTTTTACTGTTGTAACGGATGCTTCTGGGGAAGGCCTTGGAGGTGTTTTGCTACAAAATGATCAGGTCATAGCATATGAAAGTAGAAAACTTAAGATACATGAGCTGAATTATGCCCCTCATGATTTGGAACTTGCTGCCATTGTTCATGCACTTCAAGTCTGGAGACACTACTTACTTGGGAAACCTTTTGAGTTGAAAACTGATCACTTAGGACTGAAATATATTTTTACTCAGCCCAATCTGAATGCCAGACAGAGAAGATGGTTAGAATTTTTATCACAATATGACTTTGATATTAGCTATATCAAAGGAAAGGAGAATAGGGTAGCTGATGCTCTAAGTCGTAGGAGGCACATTTCTACTCTTATAACATTAAGAACTCAGTTTAAAGACGAGGTAAAAAGTGCCTCAGAATTAGATGCATACTTTCAGCAAGTAAAAGCAGCGCTTGCTGCAGAACCAAAGGATATAAGGTATAAAGGTTTTCATTTTGATAATGAAGGAATCTTGCGTTATGAAAACAGGGTATATGTACCTATGCTGAACGATTTGAGAAAGAAGTTGTTAGTTGAATTTCATAATTCACCTTTCTCTGGACACCTAGGTATCACAAAAATGCTTGCTGATTTAAAACAACAATACTTTTGGAAAGGTATGAAAAAGGATGTAATTAATTTTGTGACTCATTGTCTGGAATGTCAGCGGGTGAAGGCAGAACATATGCACCCTGCTGGATTGTTATATCCTCATAGCATACCGCAGTACAAATGGCAAGTAATAACCATGGATTTTGTACAAGGACTACCCATGTCCAGGAATAAACATGATGTTATCCTGGTAGTTGTAGATAAACTGACTAAGGTAGCTCATTTCATCGCTGGAAATCTAAAGGATGATTCACCAGTGCTGGCCAAAAGATTCGTGCACGAAATTTTCAGATTGCATGGTGTACCAGAATTGATTATATCTGACAGGGATCCTAGAATGACGTCAAGGTTTTGGCAAACGCTTAACGCAGCCCTTGGAACGAAACTAAACTTCAGTTCTGCATATCATCCGGAAACGGATGGACAAACTGAGAGGGTAAATCAAGTGTTGGAGGACATGTTGCGAATGTACTGTATGGATCAACAGTATAAATGGGAGGAGTATCTTCCATTAGTTGAGTTCGCATACAACAATACTTATCACTCATCTCTTAAAATGGCACCATTTGAAGCACTTTATGGAAGAAAGTGCAGAACTCCTGTTAGTTGGGACAGTGTTGAGGATAGAGTGGTAATTGGACCAGAAATTCTCACTGAAATGGAACAGCAAGTTAAGCTGATTCGTGAACGACTAAAGGAAGCAGCGGATAGACAGAAGAGCTATGCTGACCTTAAGCGGGTTGATAGAAGGTTTGAGCTTGGTGATAAGGTTTTTCTTCGTGTTAAACCTAGAAAGAGTTCAATAACTTTTGGCAAGGCTGCCAAGTTGTCACCTCGATTCGTGGGACCTTTCGAAATTGTCAAAATAATCAATCCTGTAGCTTATCGTTTAGCATTGCCACCTGCTTTATCTCGCATGCATGATGTTTTCCATATTTCTTTGCTTAAGAAATACGTTTCAGATCTCACATGTTTTAAATTGAATTCCTTGCAGGTCCAAGACCCAGAATAATCGTGGTTAAACCCACACGAGTGCTGGAAACTCACCAATCGCATTTAAGAAATCGTGAAATACAAAGAATGTAAGGTCCAAAGGGGACCAGTTTAACGAAGAAAGTGCAACTTGGGAAAACCTGGAAGAGATGAAAATGGCTTTTCCTTCTCTTTTTCAACAGAATGAAATCTGTTGACAAAACATTCTTTTAAGAACTTTTTTTTTTTTTTTTTTGATTTATGGAAGCCAGATGAAGGCAAACATTATTCAGGTTGAATAAAATGTGTTGTGACATTGATTTCTGGAACTATTCAAATATGAAATAGTCACATTATTTGTGTACTGATAAATTGATTGACCTGAAGGTTAATTGAATATGTAATCATCGGGACGATGAATCTTTTAGGAGGGAAGCATGTAACACCCTCGAATCTGCATTACTTCCTCCTGAGCATACAAGTGTTGATATGTGATTTCTTGTAAAAGGATGTGTTCCTCGATTAAGAAATCATGCTTGATATGTACTGTATTTTCTTTGCAGATTGCAGATCTTGACTGAGTCGGAATATGATTGGACTCTTTTATTTCTTTCATTTTGTATCTGAGTTTAATCTTATCTCGGAATGAATTACAGAGTTACCCTTCTATAATACCTAGCCTTGGATCAGTTGAATTGATCCAAGTATTGCTTTAAGTTTGTTCGTGATGAATTAAAATTACGCACTTGAACAGTCATAAGGTCTAGAAGCATCGAATAAGCTAGTCCGGAGTATGACTCAGGTTGATCATGTGAAATGGATTGGTTCCCGATATCGAAGTATATCTGGAGGGTCTCAATCGTGGACCAGATAATAATTCGGTTTCATATAATTCTCAGAAGCCTTTAAGGCGGAACAGAGCTAACCCTGCTCGAGAATGTATGTTGTAGGTCTTTTTCGAGTGTACGTAATGTAGACCTAATCGGAATTATTAATGATTAGTAACCTAAAACTAAACCTAACCTAGGGGTTAGATTAGTGTTAATCTAACCTAGACCTAGGCTAAGAGCCGATGTTCTAAGTTAGTATCTATGTGTAAAGTGGTTAGACTAGGTGTTATCCTAAATTCTAACCTAAGTTACTAACCTAACTAGTGAGCAAGAATGTAAAGGGGCCTATGGAGGGGCGAACCATGGGCGGCATTTTCTATGTAATTAAATGCATTGATAAGTATGAAGACAGTATTGGCGAGAGGTTTTAAAACGGCTAACCCGAGCCGACGTGGCAGTCGCCAAGACCGAAAATGGTCTCGAGATTTTATTTGTCTCATGCCGCCAATTTTGGCGGTCGGTGGCATGAGTTTAAGCGGAAAATTGGAGTAATGCAATTAATGAGCTTGGAAGTCGAGCTCGGAACTCGCGAGAAGGCATGCAAATTGGAAAGTTGTTGGTTTGTTTGGCTTATCGCGAATTTCGGTTTTCCTTCTGCCTGTTCACTGGTTCTTCGCACCAGTCTTCTTGAGTTGCATGGCGAGTATGAGGGTATCTAGCTCTTTTCTCTGGCAAGGAAAGTATATATGTCATGGAGATAGCAAAATCTTGTTGGTCGCTCTAACTTGGAAAAGGAAAAGGAAGTCCGAGCTCTTTCAATGGTCTGCTTCGAATTTTGAGCAAAAATCCAGGCATGTTAGGCCCTAACCTTTAAAAATCTTGCTGTCTTTCAAGTGATTTCATTAGAACAACTCTGTTCAAATGACTTATGGAAATAGATGATTTCCTATGGTTGTCTTGTGTGATTTGGTACTGTATCTTTATGTTGTTCATTTTTCAAATTTAACCCTTAATGGGTGTGTGATGTACTTCGAATCGTTTCTCTATTTTATTGTGCTTCACATTCCGGCGTAAGTTTGTGTAAATATGTGCTTGAAGGGTATCTTCCGCTCCGTGAGAACCCGTGCATGCTTCTCTTGCTGGGTTCAGGATACTTGTTGGTAGAAACTTGTTGATAGAAACTTGTTGATAGAAACTTGTTGATAGAAACTTGTTGATTGAAACTTGTTGATGAGGCTTGTTGTTGATTCTTGTCGGAAAAGATACTGTTGGACTTTTGTGTGAATGTTCAGTCTTATTGGACTTCTTTGCAAGTTTGTGGTGGTTATCATTGGTGAAGGTTACAGAACCTAGTAGGGCTTCGCTATGGTATTTTAAGTTATTTTGAACGAATAACTTATTGTGTTTCAGTATTTCATTGTGCCCTTTTGGAAATTGTGTATTCCTTGCTTTGTGGTTATGGGTTTCAACCCATTATCAGTATGCAATATGTATATATTCATATTTTGTTGTAATCAGAACGACTCTGCGGAGTCGATTGAATGATTTACTTATATTTGGACCTCTGTTCAAGTTAAATATAATTGAATATTGGTAATTGATGAGCCAGTGACTTGAGGGAATAACATGTACTAAGACCTCTGTTATTTGTAAGAATACCTTCGTGTTGCAAGGATTTTATGGTACAGATTCTTTGGGTGTATTTTTACGTTTACATTCTGTGCAAACTTGTGCGAAGAATTGGCAAAGGGTCAGTCGGGTTCCTTGTGTTGAAATCAGTATTTAAATTTGCTTTTGCCTGATTTTTTATGTACACCATTGATTTGCCCAGATGGAATCATTTGCAACAATTTGTCTTGCCACTGTTGTTCGGGTTCAGTTGAATTCATGGAAGTTATCCTGTATTTTCTTTTGCCTCAGTTAAAACTTGACTTGGTATACTGTTGTTTTGACATTGTGGGATTTCCTGAGTAATGATTTATATCAAGTAATGCGGCCTTGTATAAATGAATCGTGAATGCTATACGTCTGATTCCGATTGCGTACAGATGTAAATACAGAATGATATGTTTCCTTTCGTTTTTCCTAGTTGGATGAGGCTGTGTATGTTACGGAATTTGTAGGATAATCTTCGCATAGTCTTATGGAAACATCAAATTGCTTAATGCGATGAAGTTTGTTGTTGGCCGCGATATAATAAAAGTTCTTGATTTCGACCTTGGGTCGAAAAGCCTTACTGTGTTTAGAAGGGACTAGCTTGGGCTATAGGTTTATGTGCGGGATTGTTAGCATGTTAGTCTTTGTTGCAAAACTATCCTGTTTTAAGCTAGACTGAACTAAGCCGTCGACTGCACCTCGACAGGCAATGTGGAGAAACCCATCTAGTTTGCCGCTTCTTGTGGAAGGTCTTGTGAGTCTGTTGGTTGATAGTCATCACTATAGGCGTGTTAGCTACTGTACAGAAGCTTTGCTGTGTTCGATTTTTATTTAAACAGTGATTTTTCTTGTGGCTCGTCGGACTTATTCGTATGCATGTAGGATGAAGGCTTTCCATATGAGGAGACGGTACAGTCATGAGCTTGTGTGAAGGGAAATGTGAATGATTTGTTTCTTTCTCTTCTATCATAACAATGCATGTCGATATCTGTTTAACAGTTGGAATTGTTTTTGTATCATATTGATGGAATCACGATTTGTTATGATATTCCTTTTTCTGATGAAAGTAACGATTTGTTCAATATTGCTGATCTTGGATTCAAGATAATTGCTTTGGATACTTTCGTTCTTGATTTCTAATATTTGATGAAATAATTGAGAAGTGTTTAAGACTATTTTGTAACGATGATAGAGTTACACATTTGTAGCCATTTTTGTATTTCAAAAGGCATAGTCTGAATATGTTTATTTGTTTGGAGAATTGATCTCATTTAAACAGGGTGTTTAATGAAAACAATTGACGGATTGCAATTGTTTTAAAAGTTAGTGCTTATCATGCTCAGTTCATCGAACTGACTCATGTTGACTATTTTTGCAGATGGTTGCCGTAAGTGGTAAAAGCAATGCAGATCTGACCGGATGATCAGATTGTTTAATTTGATTTATAATGAATTACAGCTTGATTTTCTAAATGTACTAAATGTGGAAAGATGTTTCTTTTCCGTTGAGCATTGTATCAAGTATGCTGAATGCCTAAAATGTATTTGTATAGTTCTGAAAGGAATGGAAATAAGTATTTGTTACTTATGTGTTGTATTCTTAATTCTGATAGTTGACCTTCTGCGGTTTATATACCAGAGTGGCAATGTTATCTTGTGTAATTTGGATGCTTTTGTGATTGTCAATGAAAGCTTATAAGAAAATGTGATTGAATTCTTATGAGTGTTTAGTAGTTCTAATTTGTTCTATCGAAAGCTAAATTGAAATTTAAATCATTGTCTTTCTAAAAGATAGGGCTAAAATGAACTTAAGCAGAACGCTAATCAAGCTGAATTAAATTACTAATCCCTAGTCCTGAGCATGACAGGACAACATTAAATTGGATTCTTAACCATTTATATCTTGATGCTAATAAGAATGATATAAATTCAGTTAAGAGAACTGATATAAATCTAATGGGGTTCAGATGACAATCTCATGTGAAGATTATGAGATATTGTCCAATTCTGTTGTTTTAGAATCATGTATATTCTAATAACTCCTTGATGAGATCTTGACCTTATTACCTCTACCATGTAATGGGTTTTATTGAGGAAGGTCATCTTAAGACGAAGAATCCAGGGATCGGGAAAGGCTAACCTTAGGGGAAAGTCTTTAATGTAATTTAAAACTCAACGTGCGTAACGCATATTATTAAGTAAATCTTTTCGAGGCGGATTTAAAGGTTGACGGCACAAGTCAACTGTAGGGTTGTACCTCCGAGAAGATTAGGATCTTCTCGAAGTTACAACAATGCAGGTGACTTATGACGACACCCTTTGCATTGATCGCTAAGATTTACACTTTGATCTCGAACGAGTTACTCAGGGACCGATTAGGAAGGTGGTCATGTTATAAGGCTGCCTAGGAGATTCGGGGTATCATGACACACTGGTTTAACTGCAGGGTTAAACCAGTATGTCATCGTATCCCTAATCCTCGTGGGCATCCATATAACATTATCACCTTGATAATCTGTCTCCGAGTGATTAAGTTGTGATAGGAAGGACTGACAGAAGTCGGTATAAGACATTCTATATAACATAAGAATGGGGTGAAGGGCGTATTCCAGATTGACGAGTATGCCGTTAAGGAATACGAGACATAAACAAACAGATGTTTCAAATCTTTGGCCAAAGTATCGCAAGTCTGCCGATTGCGTTGTCCTAATTCACCTAGTCTAAGGGATGAGATGCCGATGAATAATGGTAACAATTATTCAGCTTAGGTTCCTCGGACAGAGCATTCTGAATCCCAGAGTAGGGAAGAGAACCGCAAGAGTGAAGTGTTAAATAAAAACGCAACTCTTATTACTCATGAATAGATCGGTAGATTACCGAGTCATGGAATGAATAGATCGGAGGTACTCCGAGTCATTACAATGCATATGGTTGTTCTGTTATAAGAATGGTTATTTGATTTGTGAGTTCTAAATTATGTATTTAGAACCAGGATGCAATTATCAAAAAAAAAAAAAAAATTCACTTGTTCCTCTAGAATGTCGAGATGGTGTGCGCGTATCAGTAGAAAAGATCAGGTGATTGCGAAGAACTCCTTTTGTCTTTGGAAGGACTACCTACAAATAAGAACACAAGACCACAAGATTTTGATTAGACAATAAATGAGAAAACCGCCTTGGGCCTGGAAATATAAAACTTCCTTTCGAAGGTGGTCGGTTTCCTGCTAATATGAATTAACACAAAAGACTCGTAAAATATCAATTAAGTTGCTTCGTTGAACTGGGTAGGGAAAGGCTGGTTTTCTCGGTTTTGATCGGGAACCGATGCTGCCATCGATAACCGATACCGGTGGGTTCTAGGATCTCGTAGGTTGGTCGCTTTATGGGTAGTTGTGTTGTTTGTAAGGTATATATAGGTGGTATTAGGAAATAAGGTGATGAGAGGTAGATGAATGATAGTTAGAGGTAATATGCATGCTTTGGTAGTGGATTCAGGGATGGATTTATGAGGACCTGTAATTCAAAAGGCATAAGAAATGTTATAACAGAGGACATGCAAGATGTGACTTACGGTTTTGACGAAGATGCAAGCTGATCTCCTTTCTTTGTAAACACTTCTCGGTATTTCCACTGCCTCTGCTTTCGGTCAAGTGAAGGTCTGGACTCTCTCGATCACTCCTGATGCTCTTTCTTGATTCAAAGAATCCTTTTCTCTGATCCAAAAATGAAATTCCGATCCTTTGTTTTTGGTTTGGGAAGGCCATTTACTGAGGAACCGATGGCGGTTTACATAACCGAGCGGCGAGGAGTAGAAACCGCATCGGTAAGGAAAAAGTAGGCTATTTTTAGTAAAATAGCCCACCTTCCCCGCTTTCTCCCAAGAGATCGGCCATGCGGGCTTGGTCAAGTGGCTAGAAGGTCGGTTTTGGGTGCGAGTAAGGAGGCATTAGTTATGGATGTGAGTCTAGACCAAGTCATAGGTCTTAATTAGGTTAGTTTAGGGTTAGGGCTAGGTCATGATGAGGTGGCAAAATGAGGTGGCGAGTAAGGTGATGTGGATTTATCAATTACAAGGTAATTAATAAATAATTGTGTAAGGTTTAGGTGATGAGGTTAAGTTGCGAGATGAGATGCGGGTCACAAGGGGTCGTAAGACACAAATTTGGTGTCTACGTTAGCTCTTATTGTCGTGTAGCTTGTTTTGTAAAGTCAGCACCTGGACAATAATATGAAGTGGTTTCCACAGTTAAGGGTATAGGTAATCCCTCAAATCTATCACAGATTGAGTGAACGGGAAATCGTGGATAGGGTTGATAAAGGGTAAATGGGGTAGAGGGGATGGTAAGATGGTGGGGTAGGTCCAAGAAGCGAGACGCATGGTAAAATGCAATAGTAAGACTAGGGTACATGATTTGACGAGCAAACCAAAGAAGTTGCTTAGGCAAAGGTCGATAGTTTATCCAAACAAGGGTGATATAATCCTCGGTATCCAAGGCATAGGAAGTAGCTCCGGGGTATATAACGAGTAAGGTACAGAACGTTTAGGCGTGTTCGGCAAGATTTCAAATGGTTGGTTTGGTTGAGATAAACGTCATGGTCTAAGTCTAGGCAAAGTTGGTCGACGTATCAAGTCAAGGACCCTAATCATGCTAAAACACGAACAGGTGAGCTCGATTGAACAAAAGGTATAGGATGGATGGATAAAATAAAACGTTGATTGTGGGTATGGTATTGAAGTGATACGGCCGTGGGTCGGGCCAAGTTGTTAGGAGTGCGCCTTGGTCGGGCCAAGTTGTTGGGTGGCGGCTTTGGGTCGGGTCGGATGGGTAGGGTGAGGCCTTGGGTCGGGCCAAATGGGTAGGTTGAGGCCTTGGGTCGGGCCAAATAGGTAGGTTGAGGCCTTGGGTCGGGCCAAATGGGTAGGTTGAGGCCTTGGGTCGGGCCAAATGGGTAGGTTAAGGCCTTGGGTCGGGCCAAATGGGTAGGTTGAGGCCTTGGGTCGGGCCGAATAGGTAGGTTGAGGCCTTGGGTCGGGCCGAATAGGTAGGGCGAGGCCTTGGGTCGGGCCAAATGGGTAGGTTAAGGCCTTGGGTCGGGCCGAATAGGTAGGTTAAGGCCTTGGGTCGGGCCAAATGGGTAGGTTGAGGCCTTGGGTCGGGCCAATAGGTAGGTTGAGGCCTTGGGTCGGGCCGAATAGGTAGGTTGAGGCCTTGGGTCGGGCCGAATAGGTAGGTTGAGGCCTTAGGTCGGGCCGAATAGGCAAACAAATGGTGTTCAACAAAGGTGGATATAGGCGATATGTGGAAAAAAGGGGCAAATGGTAAATAGGGGCAAAAAAAAATTGGGGGAAAGTTGGCAGAAAAACCGATGTCGATTCTACATGACCGATATCGGTTAAGGGACCGATACCGGTTCATTAGGGCAAAATGAAACTGATATCGGTTATGGGCGAAAAACCTATAAAAAGAAAAATACGGCTTGTTTTTGTCACTTTTGTTATTTGAAAACCAAATTGATTTGTCTGACGTGGAGAGTTGAGATTGGAGGTTTTATTGAGTGATTTTGGGTGAGTTTTGTGTTTTGGGTTGGGTGGGTTTGGATTTGGGTAGATTTTGGGCTTTGGGTCGGGTAGGGGTTTGGGTGGGGTGGGTTTGGTTTGGGGTGGGTTGGGTTGGGGTGGAGTTTGGTTGGGGTGGGTTGGGTTGGGTTTGTTTTGTTTTGGGGTTGGGTGGGTTTGGATTTGGGTAGATTTTGGGCTTTGGGTCGGGTAGGGGTTTAGGTGGGGTGGGTTTGGTTTTTAGGTGGAGTGGGTTTGGGTTTTGTAGGTGGGGTGAGTAGAGAGTCCTGGGGTGTGATCGGGGGATAAAAGGGGGTTTAGAGGATAAAGTAGATGTTGTGATAAAAAGTAGGTCTAAGGATGTGGGTTGGTTTTGCAGGCACGTCAGCAGTTGACGATGCGGGATAGGATGCCCCCGCTGTTGGTGCGGATGAGACCACATGTGTCCGCAGCTCACTGGGCGATCATGCGCGAGGTGGGACTCGGTGGAGTCCAGAGGTACAGAGCGATAGAGAGAGATCACAGCCTGATGGTCGCCCTCATCGAGAGATGGGATCCGGCGACCAATGTGTTCCATCTCCCGACTGGGGAGATGACTATCACGTTGGAGGATGTGTATCGCATCCTTCAACTACCTATCGAGGGAGAGGCAGTCTTCCAGGTAGATTCAGAGACTGCCATGGACAGCATATTACAGGTTTTTGGAGATGCAAATTGCGCTTACTTACCTATCATAGCACGAGCATTGGGTATGGTGACATGTACCGTGCGCATCGACACGAGACATGGCTGGCTATGCTGATGATGATTGGGATCACCGCTTCCACCCTCTGGACTCGAGAGGAGGCCGCTCTCCACGGGCGTTGATGGGGGTGTTGCTTGAGATGATTGAGGAGCATACTTGCTATGCGTGGGCACCAGTGTATCTGGCGGCAAATATATGGCTGAGAGCTGGGGTTATCGCCGGATGAGGCGATTCGGTATCTGTTCGACATTTTTGCTACATTGTTGGGCATATGAGCACATCATATGCATCAGGCCAGTAGGGTTACCCCAGCAGCCAGGGCCACAGGTCATATACAGATATGGCTTTCAGAGGTGGTTGGGGGTCGTGGGGCAGCCACGAGCAGTTCTTGCAGGCGAGATGTGGCGTATTATAGACATTTATTAGAGGGCCTGACAGCGGTAGACATCGTATGGAGACCTTACAGAGGTCATCACCCACACAGAGGAGGCCGAGTACAGTTACGCTGGATCCAGTACACTTTCTGGATAGCAGGACGGAGGCCGGGAGAGTACGAGAGGATACCCTGTGAGAGGGTACGCAGCGGGCGAGATGGGGCCGCAACAGACGAGCCACCTCCCTTCCCAAGTCACAGAGGGGGATGATGTAGAGGCCCCACTACCTGCACCACACCCCTTGGATCCAGTTGGAGTTGCGAGAGGCCACAGATGATGGCGTAGATGATGCTTGGGTGCACGGGAGCATACAGGGTTTGGTGGGCTGGTCAGAGAGCGGTGAGGGTAGCACAGCCTGCACAGCCAGACTTGGCAGCTGGTGACAGCAGAGAGAGATCAGCTCAGGGGCCAGGTGCAGTTATTACAGGGGCAGCTTGCTGCTGCACAGGCACAGATAGGGGTCTTACAGAAGGCAAGCTAGCAGCTGTGCACGTGCACACAGCACACAGGCAGCAAAGACACCACCAAGAAGACAAAGTACAGCACATGCATGTGTACAAAGAAGCAAGATACAAGCAGTAGCATAGCCACGCACCTAGGCACAGTGTCGATACCATCGCCAAGCAAGGCATGTACCCACATGCACCACCAAAGACAGCACGCAGGGGTACCGGCAAAGTAGGAGTCCTGACCAGCCCCAAGACTGACGGTGGGCACGGGATAGATACATGGAGGCGAGAGCGGAGGCCTGGTACTATCAAGATGTTCTTGATAGTACCGGAGCCGAGTATCAGCCATATGTGGCACACTGAGCGGAGACCTCGCGTAGTCAGAGATCGCAGGAGGTGCAAACACAAATGCCGCATGTCTCATTACAGGTAGGAGGCGAGAGGCACCGCAGGGACCAGCAGGGAGAGGTGCCGAGGGTGGTGGGGAGAGCTGAGGGATCCCCACATAGTTTTTGTATAGGGACATGGGCACCGGTCTGCGAACCGGTTGTGTTGATAGAGGCCTGTGTGCCGTCATTTATTCATGTATGGATTCATTTATTCATTATATACCGGCCTGCGAGTCGAGTACGGGTTGTATATTTGATACCGGCCTGCGAGCCGAGTATATTTTTGATATGAGGGACCGGCCTGCGAGCCGAGTCGAGATTTTGGATAGTTATTGCGGCCTGCGTGCCGGCTTAGTTGTATGATGAGATCACAGAGGCCCCGATGCAGGGCACATTGTATATTTGAAAATTTGTATATATATATAGAGATGATGTTTTGATCCACATGCAGTGTTCAAAAATGTGTTTAAGTATTTCGTCAATGGTTTGTGGTATAGAATATATGATGAGTTTATTTGACATGTTGATATATGGATGATGTGTTATATGATGAAATGTTGCATGTTTTGGGCTGGTTTTGTGACATTGTTATATATGTATCTGATGAGTTGGATCCAAATGATGAGTTTTTGGTTTTGTGTAGATGTGACTTAGTTGATGGTTTGTTTGTTTTTGTAAAATAGATGATGTTATGGACATTGTAATGATATGTGTGGTGGATGGAGAAATATGGATAATGGTGTTGTTATGCAGGAAAAAGGGCGGGCGCGACAAAAAATTAGGTAGAAAATGAAGAAAAAGAACCATGTTGTAAAAAGATAGGTCTATAACCGATATCGGTTAGGTAACCGACGTCGGTAGACAGTAGACCGATATCGGTTACATAACCGATACCGGTTATTTAGGTATGAGCTTTTCTAAAAATAAAAAAGCTAGGGTGGCAACTTAAGTTCTAATTTTGAGAGCCATGCAAGAAGTTAAATACGCGAACGCGACGCTTTTTGACGACTGAGACAGGTAATTGCATGAGAGATTTGAGTGATTAGGAGTAAAGAGACAGGGAAAGTGATTGTGATCTGAGATTCAGAAGACAGAAAGGTAGGTTTGAAAAAGGTGGTGATAATGGCAGGACGAGGAGAAACATCCAGCAGGCAGGGACAAGAGGGAAGACAAGGGCCACCTCAAGCTACTGCAACCCAAGAGGTAACGTTTTGTTTGTAATTTGACTCTTTGCATGTTTTGGGAATAAGTGGGGAGTATGTGGGTAGATATGAGAAAGAAAAGATGATAACAAGGGTTATAAATGGGGTGAGTGTTACATGGTAGGTAATCAAGGGTTTCAAGTATGTCTGTGTATACAGAAAGGAATAAACGAGCAATTTATTGTCGTAGGTGGTTGTTTTAGGCAAGGTGTATGAAAGTAACAGGGACCGATATCGGTTAGGGATAACCGGTATCGGTTACTTAACGCACCGGTTTAGCAATGTAAACGATACCCCGGCCAGTGTAGGAATTTCTAGAATTTGAGAAAAAACCCAGGGGGATTTGAGGAATTGAATGGTTGTTTGTTATTTGGATGTATGCAGGCAGAGGCAGGGTTGAGGATGAATGATAGTGTACCAGCGCTGTTGTCACGAATCCGAGCGGATGTAACGCCAGCTGAATGGACATTGATAAATCGTTTGGGGTTAAGTGGAATCCGCTATTATTCACGAATCGCACGTAACCATGCTATGTTACAGGCGTTGATTGAGAGATGGAATCCTGAGACAAATACCTTCTATCTGCCAACAGGGGAAATGACAGTAACATTGGAAGATGTGTTCCGTATTTTGAGACTCCCAATTACAGGAAAACCAGTATATCAGGCATTACCTAGCGCGGCACGGGGAGCGATAACAGCAGTATTTGGTCCATACGCATGAGACTTAACACAGCGAGGTTTGTCATTTACGTATGGGATAATGTATGCAGCACATCCTGAGGAGACAAGGTTAGCAGTAATATTAATGATAGCGGTAGGGTATTATGCATTACGAGGGCGGATGGGGAAGATTTCCAAAGGCATTGATGTGTGTTATTTGGGAGATGATAGAAAGGAACGTGACTTTTGCATGGGCACCTGCATATTTGGCGGAGCTATACAGGGGTTTATGGGCTTGTAGGTGAAATCACAGAACGACACTGGATTGTTCATACTTATTACACTGTTGGGCCTATGAGCACATTGTTTGTGTGCGACCAATAGGCCGACCCATCCAGTCAGGAGAGACCGGAGTACAGAGGTTGGGATTCAGACGATGGGTCCAAACAGAACAAGAGGCAAGATCCCAGGCTATGACGGGTGACATTGAGTATTATAGGTAGGTATGGGAGAGGGTGACGATTGCGGATATCTGTTGGCGGCCTTACGGGAACTATATGGTAACAGAGAATATAGCTGAGGAGTTGAGGGGTGTAGAGCGATTGAGGTGGATCGCAGGGCACAGGCCAGGTGAGTATGAGAGGATTCCTATAGATCACGTGCGGCGACAATTTGGATTCGTGCAGGACATACCACAGGCTTATAGACCATATATGAGGATCGACGCAGAGGCAGTATTCTCACCTCCCCAGCCAACACCTCCAGAAGGTCCTGAAGAAGTAGCAGCCGATCGCAGGGTAATGGACGCAGGAACGACAGAGGCCTATAGATTATGGTGGGTAGCAGAGCTGCAAGGTGTACGTGATCGTCCTGACATAGCGGTGATTACAGCAGAGAGGGATCGTCTGCAGCGTTTGGTTCAGCAGCTCCAAACGCAGGTGAATGAGACAAGAGGATTGTTAGTGGTTGCGGAGTCACGGGCGGAGAGACTAGAGGCTGGAGTCCTCCATGCGAGAGGGCGTATTCATATGTTACAGGAGAGATTGGCAGATCAGTGGGCGGTACCAATAGCCGTGGTACCATTGAGGACAGAGAGGCCTGGCGAGAGGGGTCGACGATCACGATCATCACCTAGTTCAGGATGAGGCGTGAGGGTCTAAATAAATGTTAGCAAGGTATAAGAATAAATAAGAGTACCGACTCAAGCGTGTCGATGATAGAGAAGATGTATTTGTTTAACATCTAAATAAAACGAGATATGTATGTTGATTTGAGTTATAATAATAAGAATGTTTGTGTTTTGATTTTGGTGTTTTGAAAAAGGATAAAGAGGAATGTGATTAAATAGAAATACACAAAAATATTTATATTTACCACACATGATAGGTTATGGTAGGGGATGGTCGAGCTAACCTTGGGAGACCCCATGTCTCCGAAGTGCTGCCTACATAGCCCATTGCACAAAGCAAGGAGGGGCCTCGGGCCACCGATGTAGTTCTCCCTTAGGATCGGGGAGAGGTGAATTCAGGCAATTTGGTATAGTTTAGGCAATTGGTTGATTGGTAAGAATATTGATATTAATATTGGTAAGGTAAGGTTGTTGGTGTCGGAAATGAATTGGTGATGTTGTAAAAGGTATAAGGGAAGTGAAAGTTAGCCTACCCAAGTGGTAGGGAACCATGTCTTGATCAAGATCAACACACAATCCTAGATGCGAGGCAAAGCGGAAAGAGTGCTCCGTAGGTGAAAAGAGCTAAACAAACCACCAAACGTAGAACGAGCTTGAAGCCCTAGGTACCGTGCATAGACGAGAAGTCCATAGGTGAAAAGAGTTGTATGATCACAATATATCGGGTGAACGTTACGTCCCTTGAGTTGAAACAAATGGTGAGGTGAGGTGGATGATATAGCTGAGGTACAGAGAATTTATTACAAAGTGAGTGTTCTGACGAAAGAGAACCTACCCTAAATAGACAAGTCCATGACCCAAAAAGTTCTTTTGAATGAGGCCTTTATTTTACTGAATATAGACTGATCGATGCGGGAAGTCTACAAGGGATATTGATTGTGCTATTCTTGAGGTCTTCACGAAGCTGATCAATGCGAGAAGCTTCTGATAAAGGCTGACTGTGTATAGTTGTCCTTCGAGGGAGCAGTCTATTTATAGTAGCAGATATGATTTTAGTGCATAGCTGTCCTTCGGGGGAGTAGTCTATATATAATAGCAGCAATAATTTGGCATATAGCTGTCCTTCGAGGGAACAGTCTATATATAATTTAGATAGCTAGATGTTCTTTTGGCATGAAGCATCTAGTTTGGTAGGAAGTTTGACTCAAGAAAAATCCCATAAGAATACGGCTTATTTTAATACTTTGAAGTCATGGACTAGACTAAAAAGGGGAAGGCATCGTTTAGGTGAGGTGAGAATCAAACTATGTGAGCTTGATTTTTATTATGAGGTGT
The DNA here is from genome assembly GCA_018340775.1 of Taxus wallichiana var. yunnanensis. Taxonomy (NCBI): domain Eukaryota; kingdom Viridiplantae; phylum Streptophyta; class Pinopsida; order Cupressales; family Taxaceae; genus Taxus; species Taxus wallichiana. The sequence continues at coordinate 361,214,806 of CM031235.1, read as the reverse complement.
AGGAAACGAAGTGCATGTGGTGGTATGTGAGCTCAAGGGACGAGCGGCAGGTAGATAAGAAGTGATATAACACTAAATTCAACAGTAGAATGGTCGAAGATGCAAGGCATTAAGGGGTTCAGGCTCAGGCTTACCATTAAGCGAAGCTAAACGATAAGTTCCTGATCCATAGGTGTGAGTGATTATGTAAGGCCCAATCCAATTGGGAGCAAATTTTCCACGTTTGCTCTTTTCTAGTTTGGTGACATGTTGATTCTCTTTGAGGACAAGATCACCAACCTTAAAGGTACGCTCATGAAGTCGCTTATCATAAGCACGTTTGATGCGTTTTTGATAGATTTGAAGGTGATCAAGAGCTGTAAGACGACGTTCGTCAAGGAGCTCCAATTGGGCTAACCGCTCTTGGCGGAAATCATCATTGGTGAGAATATCCCAAGAGATATTCAAGGGAGGGTATTTGTATTTCGAGAGGCAAAAGCCTCGATGCAGTATACAAAAAGAAAAGGTGTGGCATTAGTAGAGGCACGAATGCTAGTATGATAAGCCCAAAGGGCAAAGGGGATGTGATCGTGCCAATTTCTTCCTGGATTCATTGACAACTTTCATGAGGATTTTAGTTAGGGTTTTATTAGAAGATTCAGCCTGACCATTGGCCTGCGGATAGTAAGGCGATGAGAAACTAAGTTTGATACCAAAGTTGTCACAAAGGTCTTGTAACAACTTATTTTTAAAAGATTTACCATTATCTGTTATTAGGCGATGAGGAATACCAAAACGACAGATAATGTGATGGTTAATGAATTCGACAATTTTTTCTTTTTTAGTTGAAATGAGTGGAATAGCCTCCACCCATTTTGTGTAATATTCGGTTGCTGTGATAATCCATCGGTGACGTTGTGAAGAGGACGGGTGAATCTCACCAATAAGGTCTAAACCCCATTGTGAGAAGGGCCAAAGATCTCGAGCGACCTGGAGCGGGTGGCTAGGAGTATGTTGAAGGTTGGCATGTTGTTGACACATAACACAACGCTTAACATATTCGTAGCAGTCGTTATTGAGAGTAGGCCAATAATAACCTAGGCGAAGGATTCATTTAGCCACGGCAAGGCCACTAAAATGTCCACCACAAATACCGTCATGGACTTGTTGGATGGTATGGGTGATCTCCGCACCGGTGAGACATCGAAGGAGGATGCCATCAAAGCCACGTTTATAAAGGAGTCCCCCCATAACTACATAATGAGAAACACGTTTAAGAAAAGCACGTTTACCAGTACTAGTAAGGTCAGAAGGGAGAACAGAGGTTGTAAGGTAGTCATGGAATTGGTGATACCAAGTATCCTGCGAGTTAGCAGACACAGTATTTATCGTACAAACAACCGGGGCTGAATAAGATGGGGCAAAGAGTTGTTGGACCAAGACAAAAATGTCAGAGTTAGTTGATGAGGCTGGAATTTGCGAGGCTAAGCAAGCCATAGTATCCACAAATTTGTTAGTAGAGCGTGGAATGGTTTGGATAGAATAGTGAGTAAATAAGGCTAGAAGCGAATCCACGTAGTGTTTGTATTTTTGAAGTTCCTCATTTTTGCATTGGTAGATGCCCATAACTTGATTGACTATGAATTGAGAATCGCCAAAAATATTGATAGATTTGATACCTAAGCGCAGTATGACTTACAGAGACCAGAACAAGGGCCTCGTATTCCGCCGTGTATTATTAGTGCAAGGGAAATCGAGTCGAATGAAAGAGGCATAGGCTCAGGCGTCGAGAGGAATAAGCACAACACCGGCTCCTCCACCGCGTTGGCATTTGGATCCATCGAAGAGAGTCATTGGATATGACTCCTCCTTGAGTGAAAGAGTGGTGATGAGTTCGTCGGGGAATGTAAAATTGGTAAATTGTTCTCCAGGTAAAGGGGCTTCCGCAAGTTGGTCTGCGATGGTTTGTCCTTTGATTGATTTCTGGTGGACGAACTCAAGGTCGAGGTCGGCGAGGAGCATGAGCCATCGGGCGATGCGTTGGTTTAGATGAGGTTTGGCATACATGTAATGGATGGGGTCCGTGTTGGTGATGACAAAAGTTTTGTGATTCAGAAGGTAGTGTCGGAGTTTGGTAGCCACGAATGATAGGGCTAGGCACAACTTTTCTACATGTGTATACCTAGTCTCATAGTCCACCAAAGTACGACTTATATAATAAACGGCTTGTTCTCGATTCTCAGAGTCACGATGTGCAAGCATGGCCCCTACAGCGTGGTCAGTGGCGGAAAGGTAAAGGTAGAAAGGGCGGTCGTCTTGAGGTGGGATAAGCACGGGTGGCTGCAAGAGATAAGTTTTGAGAGCTTCAAAGGCTTGGTGGCACTCTTCACTCCATTGAAATTCAATGTCCTTTTTAAGGAGGTGATGGAAAGGTTGACATCGATCCGAGAGTTGGGAGATGAAACGTCGGATAGATTGGAGCTTACCTTGTAAACTACGCAATTGTTTGAGATTGGTAGGTGGGGGCATTTCTATGATAGCTTTGACTTTAGATGGATCGACCTCGATGCCACGCAAAGAGACGATAAAACCAAGAAGCTTTCCTGAAAGGACACCAAAGACACATTTCTTTGGTTGAAGACGGACAGAATATTGTAACAAACCATCAAAATAATGGTTAAAACATCGAGATGTTCACTGCGATGTTTAGACTTGCCAAGAAGATCGTCGACGTAATCTTCAAGGATAGTGTGCATAATGTCATGAAAAATGTAGGTCATAGCCCGCTGATAGGTCGCACCAGCATTCTTAAGGCCAAATGGCATTACACGGTAACAGAAGGTTCCCCAAGGAGTTATGAAGGCAGTTTTGTGTTGATCGGCAGGGGCAACCAAAATTTGGTTGTATCCTGAAAAGCCATCCATGAGAGAAAGCATTTCATGACCCGCAGTGAGATCAACAAGTTGATCAATACTTGGGAGGGGGAAGTCATCCTTAGGGCAAGCGAGGTTAAGATCCCGAAATCCGTGCATATCTGAAGTCCCCCCGTCACTTTAGTGACAGGTACGATGTTAGAAATCCATTGAGGATAGTCAATAGGCAAGATGAAGGAAACAGAAAGAAGTCGTTGAAGCTCTTCTTTGACCAAGAGGGCAATGCGTGGATGCATTTTTCTCAGTTTTTGTTTGACTGGTTTGGAATCGGGGTTTAGAGTGATGTTATGGATGGCAATGGTAGGATCAATTCCTGGCATGTCAGCGTAAGACCACGCGAAAGCTTGGTTGCGAGCACGGAGGAAAGTAGTAAAGGCGACTTGTTCTGATGCGTTAAGGGATTGTCCGATCTTCACAATGTGAGGATCCTCCTCCGTGTGGATGTTGATTTCTATAGTAGATTCGTTCAGCATGGTTTGGGTTTCAGATGGTAAGGCTCGTTGAATATAAGAATCATCCGCGCCAAGGTAAGTGAGGATGGAGTCGTCATCCTGACACTCAACAACATTAATCAAAGGCGAATCCTCTTCGATCATGTCTGGATACAGAAGGGGAAGAGAAGATGGGTCCTCATTATCGTGTTGATAAGTGAGAGGACCTATGAAGATAGCATTTATGAAAAAAAAAAGTTAGGAGGGATAGATTCAGGGTCTATAGATTCTGTGGGTGATGATGGCAAAGTGGGTGATGATGGTTTGGTAGGGGTGACGTCGTCTTCTTCCAGAAGACAACTGACACGAGGTGTCTCCTGTGTAGGTGTTTCAGGAAAACTGAGACCACTGCGATCATTATGTTTGCGTGTGGTGATGGGGATGAGCGTATGTCGGCCTTGTTCATAAAGACCAAAACCAAAGCCTTTCCAAGCACAGCGAGTCAAGAAGGTGAGGGCGAAATGACGATTTGTCAAGTATTAAAAATCAGATTGGAAGGGAACCACACCAAGAGGAGGTTCAGGGGTAATGGAGGATGCGTCAACACCCCCATATGTTAGGTTGGTGCGGCAATGGGGTGGTCCGTAAGAGATTACCTCCCCCACGTGACGGTCATAGGTGGGATGTGCATGTAATTGTCCGTACTCCTGTGGGGTATGGAAAGAACTAACATTATATAGGCGGTACTCCCCAGCGTAGGCGTTGAAAAACATCTACTAAGGGTGAGAGGTTGGGATGTTAGTGCGGGGAAGGGAAGTGGTTTTGCGATGGTGGTTTCATCGGTTGAAGGCGTAGGCGCGATTGAGGTGGATGGTTGAGGTACATTTGAAGAGGATGGTTGGGTTGAATGTATGGGTGTCTTGATTGGTATAAGCACATCGTTAGGGCGGTATAACATATTACGAGGTTTTAAAGGGGGGAGGATCAGCTTTTACGGTGTAGGACTTCCCCTCGTACTCAAATTTTATGCATCTATGTAAGGTTGAGGGAACGCATCCCATGGCCCGGATCCAAGGACGACCCAGCAATATATTATATTGGAACTCTCCCTCAAGGATATAAAGAGTTCGGGTAAAGTAAGTGGTCCTACCGAATGTTGAGGATCACGGTGCCTAAGGTAGAGGTAATAGCGTCATTGAATGACCGCAACATGATGGGGTTGGCACACATGTAGCTAGAAGGGATATTCATTTGTTGAAAAGCTTTTGAAGAGATGATGTTTAGGCTAGCACCCCCGTCAATCATAACACGACGTACACGAATGTCCCGGCGTAGGCCCGAGATGAACAGGCGAAGTCGGATCTTCATACCAAAATCGACAATTTCATCTTCAGAGAAACTGACTGCAGCAGCTTGTGGTACAGAGACAGAAGTGGTTGGGGCGGTGGGTTGTTTGGTGAGAGAGGCAACATGATTGGGTGTTAGAATGGAGGCAACGGGCAGGGTTTCATTAGGTAAGACCTCGATCCTCAAGAATTTCAACGAGAGCTTGTCGATGAGATTCAGAAGTCTGAATGAGATCATATAGTGTCATTTTGATGGGTGATTGGTGAAGCTGTTTGATCATGGCTCGATGGGCAACTCCATTAGAGATGGGGTAAGCGGGTCCACGAATAACCACTTTGGGTGGTGGTGCAATCGGGATGCTAGACGAAGAAAGAGAGGACGCAGGTGTGCTTTCTTTCGCTTTCTCATTGTTTTCTGCGCTTTCGAGTAGCAACACTAATCATATTAATCTCGTAAACCTGAGATGAGGAAGATGGTTGGGATAAATTATGGTCTTCAAGAGGTGGGGTTGTAATAATGATAGATCGTGGTGAGGCGGGGATAGATGGTATAGGAGAGGGAATTGAAGCTAAAGGTCTCTCCCTTCGTAAGTTGTCTTTCTTAACCTTTCTATCTAGGAGAGGTGACTGACGAAGGATGGTTTTTAAAGCTTTGCATCCCTCCACATCATGTCCTGGTGTGCGGTGATAAGCGCAGATTTTAGACTCATCATAACCTATAGGTCGAGGTTTAGACGGGTCATAAGGTCTAAGTGGGGGTAGGGAAATGGTCGCATTCTCTACTAACATAGCAAGGATTTTGGCGTAAGATCCTTTGAGTGGGTCAAAATCGGAGGAGGATGAGGGTATTGGTTGTGTGGGTTTTGGTAATGTTTGGGCGTGGCTGGTTCGTATGGGTGGTGGTTTAGCCAAGGGGTGTTGACACGTGGTTTTCACTAAACGTGGTTTCTTTGGCGCAGGAGCTACGTTCGGCTGGTTAGATGATGAGGCTACAGATGACATGGTAGCGGGAAACAACCATGGAGAAAGGGGAGTGACAGAAAATAAATCCTTTGATGATGGAGTTTGTTTAGGGTTGATGGGTGGACAGGATACGTGGGGTGATAATGTTGATATACCCTTAGATCTCGGTATAGGTGCAGAAGGCGTATGTCTTTTTAGAGAAAATGCAAGAGGTGTGATATATTGGTGCAAGGTGGAAGGATGAGGTCCCAATATGGAAGGTAGGTATGACGATGATGGTTTTGATTGTGATAGAGGCATGGGTTGAGTGTGTCTCCTAGGTGGCGGGCGGCTTTATTCTTGGACAAATCTAGTCGCTTAGGCGGGTGTGTTAGACTGGGTATTGGCGAGGTCCCAAGTGTAGGGGAAGATTTGGTTAGGTTGATAGAGGTGGATGGGATATTTGGTAGAGGTGAGGGGGTGAAAGTGAGAACATGGGCATTTTAAGCCACGTAAGCACTTTGGGTATATGGTGGAGGCCTCGGGATCGGTCATTTGCATTTGAGTAGAATAAGGGGTACTCAAGCGTTCCCATAGGATTCGCTCATCTTACGGAGAATGGCAGGTCTTGAGTTTGAATTGTAAATTTTGTACGGAAGAAAGGTGGGTTGTGATTCCGGTCCACTGTGGGTGTGATACAGGGGGTAAACGAGGCACTGTATCAATAGATGTCAAGAGGTCAACCGGTCGTTGAAAAGATTTAGGCGATGAAGAACTAATAGGTAAGAGGGCATGTTCGAGAGGATCCGTCATGGTTAAAGAATTTGGTGATGTCGGTGCAAGAGATTCCTCATCTAAGGATGTCAAAAGGAGTGGCGTATCTCCCTCTTGTGCAGCAAGAGGGGTAGAAGGGGAAATCTAGGAAATAGATAGGTTAGATAACATCCGTTTGCAATCTTGTAGGGATGTGGTATAAGAAGACTCATTGATGGGAAGAGAAGTCTGGGCAGTTAACTCCCTTATGGGTAAAGGAATGATTTCGCTTTGGTTCGATGGTGGTAAAGGAGGTTCGGGCTCCTGTGTTAGTGAAGAGGCTTGATTCAAAATTTTCTCGATAGAGGCTTTTGGCTGGGTATCGAAGACTGCATGGATCTCATGAACACTCTCCTCGGCTAAGATATCCTGGTTTGTGTTACTGTTGGGAGAGTGATTCGGGAATGGTTTGTTGAAGATTTTCAAATTTCGGTTGGCAGGGGCATTAGGATTATCGAGGGTTATATCCCCTGCGTCAACCATTTCCTGCACTATGTTTTTCAACATCTTGCAGTTCTCATGACTGTGTCCCTTCACGCGGTGGAAGTTACAGAAGTCATTTTCTTTGTACCAGGAAGGTATGGCGCGAGTGGAATCAAACCCGAATGAGGTTTAATAGGAGGTAATGTAATGGCTCCTGCTTTGAGCAATTTTTCCAATATCACACCATATGTTTCTCCCAAGGGAGTGTAGTTGATGGGCTCGGCTTTGTACTTATAGGTGGTTTTTGGTGGGGCATTAGACGGTGTTTGAGATTTAACCATCACCACGTGGACAGCTCCTTTTGATTTAGAAGAAGTGGACGCGTGAGGAGTGGTGGTATTTGGTTTATTGGTAGAATCAGGAGTTCGGAAATTGGGGTTTTTGTTACGCAACCACAATTTCTCTTCCTCTAAAGCGCTCGAATCTCTAGTTTTCGAGCCATAGTAAAGGCTTCATTGAATGTACGGAAAGTTTGAATTTGGAGGGTAGGAGAAATGTGCTTAGCACATGCCCGCGTGAAAAGTTCGATAAGTTCAGTCTGAGGCAAGGCATATGTAAGTTGGTTGATAAGGCCGCGCCATCGTCCAACGAAATCATGATAGATTCGTCTTGGTGTCGAATGGCATAAAGGTCGGTGATGGATACTTTCTTAGCAATGTTAATGGAGAAGTGATCCAAGAAAGATTGGGCTAGTTGGTTAAAAGAGAAGATTGAGTGCTGGGTTAAAGCACTATACCACTCCAAGGCGGGTCCAGATAAGGACATGGGAAAGGTGCGGAGTAACAAGGCATCATCATGGGCAATCAAATAACAAGCATGTCTAAATGATCGCAAGTGTTGTTGAGGATCCTCTTTACTATTAAAACGAGTAAATTTCGGCAACTCCCATTGAGGAGGATATGAATGAAGGGGAACAGAAGGGTGAATGGGCTCCCGACAAACTTGCTCGTATGTCAAGGCGCTACGACTTCCCGACACAGAAGCCTCCAGATTTTGCATTTTGTCCATCATTTGTTTGATGAAATCTGTGGTTGGATGAGATGATGGTGCGGTTGTGGCAAACGGAGGCAAATTGGGCCAAGGGCCTCCACTGGACAATGGTGGGGTTAAGTGTTGATAAGGTATGGAGGATGAATATGTTGAGGCGACAGAATAGGGATGTCCCATATAAGGTGTTGAGGTTACTGGATATGTGTATGGGAATGAAAAGGTAGGCGGAGCTTGAGAAGGAAAGCTCGTGTGGATAGGTGGCAGAGAGCAAGTCATGAATGGAGTAGTCTGCAAGAGAGATGAGGTAGGGGCAGTCGGTGGTAATGATATGTGGGGTCCAAGATTAGCCAAAGAAAAGCCAATCTGAGTCGTATGAACCTCTGAAGCTGTCGGATTGGGAGATGGGGCTAAAGGTGCCGGAAGCAAGGCGGTGTTATCAGGCGGAGTGGGGGCTAAATGAGCAGCTATACTAATAGGCATGCCAACAAAGAGCTGACCATCAGGCGTACGGTCAGGGGCATGAGACAAATAGTATTGTACAGCACTAGGATTAGCATCCAAAAATTTGGCAAAGTCCTTGTCTCCTACAGGAATTTGGGGGATCTCACTGGTGTCTGTAGGATTCCCCACAGAATGTGAAGGGGGTGATTCAGGTAAAGAAACAGAGAAAGCATGTGAAACCATGGCGGCGGCTTGCTTTCGAGTGATAACAACCATGGACAGGTGTTCACAGTAGGGTTTCAATCTATCCGAGCAAACTTGACCTTAGAATGGTGAAATTGGCGGAGTTCTTTGGTTTGTCGGGGGTTGTAGAAAGGCGATGTCGATATCGGTCTAGTATCCGATGTCGGTTATACTATAGCCGACGTCGGTCAGGTAACCGATGTCGGTGTAAGAAGTCTGGGTTAACAAGATATAAAAGGCTGCTAATTTGATTTTTAACAACGTTTAGTATACGTGTCCAATTATTGATCACAGAAGACAGAGTATGAGAAAGAAAACAGAACTAAAAACAAGCAAGATGCACACACAAATCCAGAGATTAACCCTAGGGTTAATTTTAATTATCGTGGGCTTATGCCTTTAGACGTAGAATGATGTGAGAATCCTAAACAAGAGACTTAGGGGAAATGTCAAGTTGTTTTGGCTTATAAGGTTACCTCAATCGGGCGGAGGAATACCGCGAAAAAAAAGGGGATGTTTGAGCTGTTGTGTTAATTGTGAAGTGATTCGGTATGTGTTGTGCAGTGAATGTAAGATTAATTTCCTGTCAATACCATGGATATCACCCCCACGTGTACGACCTGTTACTTAATCTACGTTCACTAGAATTGAAAAACAACAAAAAGCGGGAATGCAATACACGTGTTTTAAACCCAAATCGAAAATTATGTTCGATGAAGCAAGAGAGATGACTTTCACTAATGCGAAACTAGGAAAGCAAGACAAATTCTTTCTGAAATATATAACAAAAGCAGCAACAGCAAGTATGCTTCCTAAAATGAAAATAAGCAAGAGAAACAGAAACCCAAGATGGGTCCCACCGGGTGTGCCAAAATGTTTCACTCGGAATGTTTCGTTCCTTTTAGAAACAGATAAGGTTAGGGGCTAGGAGGAATACCTGTAGAATGTCGAGATGGTGTGCGCGTACCGTAGAGAAAGATCAGGCTGATTGCGAAGAACTCCTTTTTGTCTTGGAAGGACTACCTGCAAATAAGAACACAAGACCACAAGATTTTGATTAGACAATAAATGAGGAAACTGCCTTGGGCCCAGGAAATATAAAACTTCCTTTCGAAGGTGGTCAGTTTCCCTGCTAATATGAATTAACACAAAAGACTGTAAAATATCAATTAAGTTGCTTCGTTGAACTGGGTAGGGGAAAGGCTGGTTTTCTGGTTTTGATCAGAGGAACCGATGCCGGTTACTGATAACCGATGCCGGTTACTGATAACCGATACCGGTGGGTTAGGATCTGTAGGTTGGTCGCTTTATGGGGTAGTTGTGTTGTTTGTAAGGCTGTATATAGGTGGTATTAGGAAATAAGGTGATGAGAGGTAGATGAATGATAGTTAGAGGTAATATGCATGCTGGGTAGTGGATTCAGGGATGGATTTATGAGGACTGTAATTCAAAAGGCATAAGAAATGTTATAACAGAGGACATGCAAGATGTGACTTACTGGTTTTGACGAAGATGCAAGCTGATCTCCTTTGCTGTAAACACTTCTGGTATTTCCACTCGTCTCTGCTCGGTCAAGTGAAGGTCTGGACTCTCTCGATCGCTCCTGATGCTCTTTCTTGATTCAAAGAATCCTTTTCTCTGATCCAAAAATGAAATTCTGATCCTTTGTTTTTGGTTTGGGGAGGCCATTTACAGGGAACCGATGGCGGTTACATAACCGCGGCGGTCGAGTAGAACCGGCATCGGTAAGGAAAAAGTAGGCTATTTTTAGTAAAATAACCCACCTTCCTGCTTTTCTCCCAAAGAGATCGATTGCGGGCTTGGTCAAGTGGCTAGAAGGTCGGTTTTGGGTGCGAGTAAGGAGGCATTAGTTATGGATGTGAGTCTAGACCAAGTCATAGGTCTTAATTAGGTTAGTTTAGGGTTAGGGCTAGGTCATGATGAGGTGGCAAAATGAGGTGGCGAGTAAGGTGATGTGGATTTATCAATTACAAGGTAATTAATAAATAATTGTGTAAGGTTTAGGTGATGAGGTTAAGTTGCGAGATGAGATGCGGGTCACAGGGGTCGTAAGACACAAATTTGGTGTCTGACCAAATTACACGTCTGATGTCAAATCACAAAGTCTCAAACATGAGCTCGGATATACACAAGTGTCTTAATACGAGGCAGTATATATTACAAATATACATTAATAGTTCAAAACAATAGGGAGCCTCCATTACCAATTTATATCTTATCAAGAAGCCCTATTTCCAACTCAAAATGAAACATGAGTTTCCAATAAGAGTTCGGAACCATACAAGTAACAAAATATGAGTGCGGTGAAAACATGAACTTCCATTAACATTCCAGAATATCACAAGAATAAAACATGAGTACAGAGCTACATACGGACTTCAAACAATAGTCCCAAGTTACCCAAGGTTCCAAACACGGGTTTAGAGCATCAAGAATTATCCAGTACTAGTTCTTATCCAAATACAAACCCAATACAAGTTCCAAACCAAACACTAGCTTGAATACAAGCTCAAGCTTAAACAAAACATGAGTTCCAATGCAAGATCAAATGGGACTCAAGGTTCCCAAAAACTCAGAACCATATAAATAGCAATGAAGGTCAGTTAAAACACAAAACTTTGAATACCGGTTCTAGAAATGACAAGTAGAGCTAAAAAGAAATTTTCCCACGAATGATTCAAAATTTAACCCACACAAAGAAAGTTTCCAAACTTAATGTTATTTTGCTAAGGATTTCATATCCAAATTTCTAGAGATTTATAAAACCCATCAAGAAAATAACTAGATAAAACATGAAGAACAAGAATCTCATAAGAGCAGAGTCATTTTAATGAAATGTTTAGAAGAAAGCAAGAGATCTTAATGGTTAGAGCCTATCATGCCTGATAGTGCTTCTGCCAAATCGAAGGAGACTTCCAGCCGAGCTTTCAACTCCTTTTCTTCTCCACGAAAGATCAACAAACAAACAACTTTCCTCAGAATGCCTCATATACCTTCCCATGATAAAAATAGACCAGGTGAGCTAAAAATAACAATGCAGTGAAAGTCAAACTGCTAGTTTGAAGAACCAGTTCACTCCATGTAGAGCAAAATCCAAAAATCATGCAAAAACCAACAACCTCCCACAAACCCACCTTCCAAGTTTCCTAGATGGTTTGTGAACAAAACACTGAGGCCAATAAATTTCATTAATTCCAATTTTCCCACTCAACTCTCCTTGCCACCACCTCCCAAATCTGGCAAATGCCAATTCACATTTAACATGCAATTCCATCTTTAGTGAAACTTCCACATAAGCCTCCGCCAAGTCAACTAGCCCCTACCAAAACTGGCAGTACTTTATGCCTTAAAAACCTTATCAACAACTTAAATGCCATTAGAACTGTCACCTTTGATGCATGTGACCCCTTTAGGTTCCCTTTTAAATAGCTTAGGATAGATCCCTTAGAACTTAGGTTAGTTTAGAATTAATCACCTTAGGCCTTACACATTACCTTAGGTAGTTTCCACATAGGTTAGATTAATTCACAACATAATAGTTTTAGGCATTAGGTTAGATCATCACATAATCTTATAGCATTAGGTTTTAGGTTAAATTAAATAGCCTAGTAACCTCTCCATAATCCTTTAGCACAAAGCTTAGGTTAGGATAAAAATTCAATTAAGTAACATAGCTAGGTAGTAAATATTCTTACCTAGCTTAGGATTCCATAGGATAATCCTTTAGTTTTAGGATTCTGAATCCTTCCTATGCCATGAATAGGCTATATTTCATTTACATCAGCAATGTCTTGCCATGATCGATCTCCAAAGACCCAAGCACAACATACAACTGAATGGAAACACGTTCACACAAAATCTAAGAACTTGTAACAACAAAGTTTAGACCGTTATGTCCCTCAATTTTATTGAATGTCAATTTACCCTTCATTCAACTGAGTAGATTTAAAACATTCCTTAGATCACTAAAATTGATCCAAGAATGAGTCAGATAAGGAGATAAGTTTACAACTCTTAAACCAGATTGCAATTCACCTACAAGAAGTGAAAAATGGGTTCAAGGAAGCCATTCCATTTCAGTCTAGTGATCTTAAGAGCAGAAAAGATTTATCCATATCAAGCATGATCTCCAACAACCAAAAAGAACACATCTTTAGAAGAAGATCACATGTCAACACTTGAAATGCAAAAGAGGAATATAACAATTGTTGAGGGTGTTACATTTAATTTTTCTAGGTTAGCATTTACATGAGAAATTACCTTTGGATCCCTATATAAGAAAGTTAACACCACATCATTTATAGACTTGGTGACAATCTAACACTCTCATGATCTATCATTTCAAACACTAACACAAAAGGAACTCAAGGCTCCTTAAATCTTCCCAAAGATTATGCACATCCATTAGGGAAGTCACTCTATAGTTTTGAAGCACTCAATGATGTAAAAGAGTTAAACTTACCTCATTTCTAAGAAATCAAAGATACCTAATCAATTTCATATAAATAATGAAACCATATCAAGTATGCTCAAAGTGATTCAAGTTTTGAACTAGCTGCATTCATCTAGATATCACATGCTAGGTGAAGAACTACATATGGTTCGAGGTCTCATCAATTTTTTTGTGTGTTGGCTAGATTTTCTGCATAGCTAAAAACCTAGGCAATCATGAGATAAATCTCCCTCATTTACTAGTGAGGCTCCCATGTAAGATTTCTATCAATTATGTATTCTAATAACTATATGTGGGTTTTACTTTAACTATGAAGCTCATGAACCATAGCTAAGCAATTCTGCAACAAGTAAGTAGTTGTAAAGAAATATTTGTAGAAGGGGGAATAGTTGAATATAGAAAGAAGGAGAAGAATATGTGTAATCCAACCAATAGTTTACAGAGTTGGTCTCATACACATAGATAAAAAAATAGATCTCACAATACAGAATCAAAGGAAAGGAAAACTTCTAATCTAAATCTTAGACAATGTAAAGTTTATCTAAATATCTACACAAAAGTAAGAAGTTAATGCACCATTGACACAAAGTTCTCTAGAAATCCACCTTTGTTTAATTCCTTAGCTTTCAAAAAGATATCAAGGGTTTCAGTACAAAGTCTAGAACTCAAGAATGCTGATTACAAATTCTAATCCTCTAACCCATAAGTTCTTCTTCTATTTATAATGTATAGAAGGAAATTACAAATAGGAAAGCAATAACTGAACTGACACATGCGAGAAGATATAAAGAAAAAAACTGAAATCTTTCCCCTGAAATTTCTCTCTACATGACATGCATCTAAAGACTAAATCAAAGCTTTGCATGTCTACCACCTATTCTTAATTAAATACCTTTTCAAATAACTAGAAGTAATGGATTTTAACCAATTACTTTAGTTTTATAATTTTTTCCGAGAAAATAAGAATAAGAGAGGGAAGAGAAGAAGAAAGAAAATATGTCAGCCGTCATACTCTATGCTTTTTCTTTGTTCTAAAACTGAATATACTTGTCAAACATGTGACTCAGTGTCTTCCCATCTGCCTTAGAAACCGTTTCTTTCTCAGTTTTAAACCACAACTATCCTCTGGAAAAAGTAGTTTTGTTAGCCTTTACCTTCTCCAAACTAGGCCCATACCCCTCAATATCTACATGAAGCTTTATGAGTCTGACAATTGAATATAACTTGAAAGGATTGAAGACTTCAAAATCTTCTTCCACATAACCAAAATAAATTCTCGAGGGTAGGAAACTCATCTAGAATGTTCTCATATACTTCCCTCATCTCATTTTCCACCAACTGCATCCTATTCAACATAAGCTTGAGGATATCCATGTGGAAGGAAATTGTTATCTCTAACTGCTTCCCCTTTTCTATCAATCTCTCATGTACATTTTGTTTTGTAATTAGCACATCCTCTCACAATGAATGTATCTTAGCTAAGGTATCCAGATGAATTTCAGCAACTATGTTTTCATCCTCTATCCCCATCATTAGTTCCTTTAGCTAAGATAATGCCATGTGTATATTCTCCAAGCCACCGGTATTATCTCAAATTGCTCAAAGCTTGGTGAATAATTTTCTCTTTCCATTGAGCAATAGCTTTGACCTGGTTCCATGCATCTTCAACCTCTTCAACCAAATGGTTGCATACATTCCTACACTAACATGGGCTGAGAAGAAGATTTGTCAACCTTAGTGTTTATCTCACATAACTAGGAGATTTGCGTATGAATCCCATGTTTTTATTACTTCTCTTTGTCAAGTTTAAGGAATAAAATGTTTATTGGTGTCTATGTATTTGTCTTTAATCCTTTCATGGTGATTTTCCCCAATGGTACTTTGGTCATCAATATGTCTACAGAAGTTAGCTATCCCTTATGTTTCCCTTCAGCTAGAACTTACACTTCGACAAAATTCTTCCCCAATTCTTCAATAATCAACCTCAAAGTTACTTTAACTTTTTAGACCTTTTCCTTTACCTCCCAAGCTCATAAGTAGTTGCAAGTCTTCCTCTTCCAATTTTATTTCTTCTCTAGCCTCTAGAACTTTCTACATAACCAACCAAGATGAGAAATTACTCTTTGGGGAATGAGAAGTCACTAAATGTACCACCATCTCATGCTTCAACTCTACTACATCTAAATTCACCATAATGTTATGGCTGCCCTCTTCTGAATTATCCAAAGACAATGCTCTTTTAAACACTACCATTTTGTTTTCGACTTCTTCGTAGGGGGAGGTGAAGATCTGGGTGGCTGAGGAACAAATATGAATGATGTTGGATTCAACGGTGGAATAATAACATTTGTTTGAGGTCCTAGAGCTACGGAAGTGTTGTGAGTTGATCTTTGGAGAAGCTTCATTTGAAAGTAACACTGGTATAATGGATGTAGTCTTTCCTTTTTTGGTACCTAAGACTTCTTGTACACTTTGAGCTTCTCTAGCCTTCTGCTACTCTCACCTTCGTGTTTTCTCTTGCTAGAATCCCTATAATGAAATTCCTTATGATTTGGTTCATCAAAGCCTCGTC